>JBAMNC010001784.1:0-600000 GCA_037902135.1 Cetoscarus ocellatus | reverse complement strand
CGGTCAATGTCTACTCTGGACATCCTCCATCAGGGACAAAGCCCGCAAGTTGCTTTATTGGCAATTATATTTACTTGTGCCATAGGCCTCGGGCAACCCCACTTCATAAAAACAACAAACTAACCCTTTAACTACTGCTGAAATCATCTCTATTGTGACTTTCATGTTTTAAGGATGCCTCTGTTAAGCATTGCCTGCAAAGCACAGAGACAGAGAGTGACAGAAGTCTTACGTCCCTGAATTGCCATCTGAGGTGGTAACAGAGGTGCAACAGGAGGGAGATGGTGGCAGTGTGCAGCACTAAAGCTGGCAGGGTGGAACAGTGCTGTACGTACAGTATGTGCAAGTTTGAGTTACACTCCCACTGTTTGTTTACACGTTATGCCTTTAATGCCCTGAAGCAATGTGAAACGACACAAAGCAACACACCTTTGCTGATGCAACTTGCGAATACAAAGGAGAAATGGCAGCAGAACTAACTCGCAGAACAGCAAAAATTTACGCCAAAGACCCTAAGCTCAAGAAATAATCATTTAGCCTTCAACCAAGTCTTTCCTGGGCCACATTAAAGTAGCTCCTTAACATAAAACTGGAAACACTGAATTTGTGAAATGGACTACGTCCCTGCCAGTCTTGTCTTACTTATTAAACAGATCTCTGCTGTGCTTAGTCAAACTCCTTTAGTTCTATTATTTCTTATCTCTCCTCAAGCATGGAAAAAAACATCGTTTATTTATTAGAGCATCATTAAAAAGTGTCAAGTAAGGATACAGATAAAGAGGGTGAAGACATTTATTGCAGAACTATCTGTCGCACTGAACAAAAACTCCAGTCAGCATTAGAGGTCATAAACTTTACTGAAAAGCCACAAAACTTTAGAGTGACATCAGGCTTCATGATCAAAGACTGCTTTTACGTCACATCCAAAAGACTATTCTCCTTCATCCGCACACAATGACCTTTCCTCCTCTCCCTCTGATGTGAACTTAACAGCCACATTTACAGCTGTGATGGGATCACACTAGAGAGATGTTTTTATCAGGAGTAAAAAAGGCCTTTACTACCATTGATGAAGTGGATGTGCGGCTCATTTAATCATAATTGATGCTTAAAAGTGCCTGTGGGAAAAGCAGATATGTGCCGTGGTAAAAGTGTGCCATGAGCAAAGAAATACAGAGCTGAGCTCCAAAAAGAAATGGAGTAGAGTAGGGCAGAAGCAACAGCAGCTTTACATGATTAATGTCTTTCACTTTGTCATTTTATCATCTTAATAACTGGAATGACTGATGACTGTAAAAATGGGTGTATAACAGGCAGAGGCACTCAAACCACTTTTTTTGCGTCATGAGTGAATGTCTAAAGAGACTTCCTGTCAGTCATTTTCAGCCTCTTCGGTGAAATTTACAGTTTCAATTACCTGATAAATTTCTGTTAACATCTGACAATCCTCATTAATTTAAAACTCATTCAGACCAATATCTGCTGTCTCTCTGAATTACTGCTTTCATTTAGTGGAAAAATGTAGTCGAGGGGGCAGTTACATTAATGTGTGGTCTCTTGTCTGTTCAGTTGTAAAACTGCAGTGCGTGTCCTTTGTCGGATGATTGAAATTGCCAAAGACAGAATAATAACAAATGCCGGTACAAAAAAAATCACTAATCATGAAGCTATCTGCTTCAAAGTTGTGTGGGGAGGAAGGTTAAAAAGCCTTCTTCAGTGTTAGCGGTGATATGCTAGAGTGATTTGTTCAATTAATTTTGGTGTTCAGGTTACCTTGAAAGCAACTTAGCTTTCTTAGCTCTCTTTGGTCTTCCTAATGTTAACATCAAAAAAGCCAAACATAAAAACCCATCTAGCCGACTAACCTTTGCAGCTGCATTTCTCTTTTCTGGATCAATAACTGTCCCTACTGAAAAGTCACAGCACAACCTAATTATTTAGAGCAAACTAATGAATATATTACATGCATGCTTCACTCTTCTGTAGATCAATTTTAAGGTGTGTGGCCCTCATTTAGTATTTACCGGCCCTTTGCTGTCATCTTCAATACTACATTGAAGATTTTCAAGGAGGTCTAAAGCTGGCAGTACACCTGAGTTTTGAGTCGTACGGCTAGCTTTGAAGTCAGATTTCAGCCCAGCTGTTTGTGGTGAAGTGTACACAGAGACACGGCAGCAGATCACAGCCCAACAAACAGCTCCCAACTGGTCTGATTCTGGTCGTGCAACTGCATTTTACTCTCACAGTAGCCATGTTTGCATGTGCACTTCTTCAATCTCACTGAAATCATTCACACAATCTGATAATTGTGTTTACATGCATTTAACATATAATCAGAACAAAAGCCTATGGGCATGTACAGACTTGTGTCTGTGGTCTAAACTCAGAGACAGTCGAATGCGCAGCTGTTCTTTCCTCTTTAAATAACAAAAAAGTGATTTAACTTATAAAAACATGATTTCTGGTCAGTATTTATTTGTTGTAAAAAATGTCTAGTGGTAGCCGCAAAATATGGAGGTACTTCTCACATCTAATAAGGAGACAGGAGTGTCGGAAAAAAACAACTTGAAAGGCATTTTTGCTTTATGAAGGTCTGAGACCGAAACGTTTCAAATAAATAAATTTCTTGCAATTTAGACCATGTGCAGGAGTCTATCTTCAGGTTTTAGTGGTAGCCCTCAGCCATATGAATGAGACATGTACGTTATTCTTTTAATGAGCGCATATTGTTTAAGATTTTCTCTGTGATGAGGGCCAAATTAATTAGAAATGAGGTTCCATAGTGTGAGAAATACTCTGTTAATATTTCACTTTGTCCTCATTTGAGAACTCTGCAGTCACAACATCTCCTATTATTAACAAACACTCCCTTGTCCCTCATCCTCCCTCATGGAGGGACAGAGAATGTATTCCCCTGTTGCTGTCGGTGACTCTGGATGTCTTTATTTATTATTTCAAAATTTACCTTTATCATGTCCTGCAGGCATTTTCCTCCTGCTCTCTTTAGAGAAACTAAAACACTGCGGTTATAAAGAAAAAAGGCAGAGAAAAACTGTACAGTGGGAGAGACTGTAGAGCGGGACCAGTGGGACCGTAGAGTTGGACATGCCCCTGCCCTAAACTGCACACATTTGAGTAACTCTAAACATGTGCGGTTGAGTAGAGAGAGAAGAGAGAGACAGAACCAGGAAGATTCCTTCTGAATGAGTGCTTACATGAACGCCATTCTGACAAACAATGGGCATAAACCATCCCTCTCATTCGAAATCAAATTTCAGAAATTTCAGTATCAGAATCCTCTGAGATGTTTACACGACCATCTTTATTTCTGATCAAGCTTTTTTTTTTTTTTTTAAAACATCTCTTTATTGTCTTTTATAGTAAAACACAAACAGTGTATAACAAAACAATACACACAATATGAAAAGAGGAAAAAAAGAGTAGAGAAGAAAAAGAAATAAATACTAATAAGGGAAAGAAAGCGGGGGAAAAAAAAAAAAAAAAAAAAAAAACTCGCAGCCTTGCTGACAGTCAAATCTGTCAATCAGTCCAAACTTCACTTTGTATTTCATTACCCTCTAAGAAATTATAAAAAAATAGTCCATACTTCCCAAAACTTGTCAAGTTTGTTTGTTGAGAAATAGCTTATCCTCTCAAGAGCAAAAAAGAGAGTCATTCCTTTCAACCACTGGGAGAGTCCACAGATTGTCTGTTCCTTCCATGATTGAGCAATACATGGTTTTGCCTCCAGGAAACAAATATCGAGCAGATATTTGACATTATTTGAAGGTAAAAAATCATCAGGATAAATACTAAGAATACACAATTTAGGATTAAGAGGCACTTTTTTTTACCAAGAATTTGACTGCATTCTGATCAAGCTTTTATTCTGATTACTTGTGTCCATGTAAACATGACCAGTGAGAGCATCTATGATCCTCCTTCCCTATTTTTCCTTTTGCGTTGTGAGACAGCATCTTAAATCACCATGGTAGCAGCAAGGATGTCTGTGTGCCCTCCTTACAGAAAATATACGCTGAGCTTCTGCTGACAGGGGAGATTTTTATGATTTAGCTGCTAAATGTGTTTGCTGATGATGCTGTCATAGCCACAGCATTTTCATTTTTTGTGTTGTTAGAGCCCTGGCCGTATGTATTGTTATTTTGTTGTATCTTTGTAGAGCTTTCTGCTTCTGTCATGTGTGCATGTGGAGTGAATGGTCTGTCAGTGTGAAGATCTTTGTTCTCTTTACACATGTTCGACAGTGGCTGCCCGCTTGACTTGAGAGCAAACTGCTGTTCTTAAAGAAAGCCTCAGCCTGCACACAGACGGTGGTGTTTTTGACAGCAGTAGCGTCCTTGTCCTTTTTGGTCTTTAAACTCATGCTTTTTGTGATTGCTAGTTTGTTTCTTCTTATGTTAATCGGTTTTTTTTGTTGTTTTTTTTACTGTGAGCAAGCTTTAGCTGCCTTTAATTTTTGTGACCATTTGCTTCAAAGCTGGATTTTAGTTAGGATTTTAAAATATTTTCTCTCTTTTTTAATAAATATTGTTACATTTGAATCCTTGGCTCAGTGTTTGGTTTGGGGACAGATCGGTGAACTTTCTCTTTTTTTCCTAATTATGACTAAACTCCTACCCCCTAAACTGATGTGTAACAATGTCTGTGAGTTGTGCAAAAGACTCTGAAGACACTGAAATGATAGAAAAAACTGAATTTTTTCTATTTGTCATTTTCAATATTCCATAGCAATTACAATCCTACAGTGTGGGCACTTAAATTGTGCGTGTTGACCATGTGTCATAAATGATTCAGTTGTACAACGTGAGCTACGGTAACACTCCACAACTGATCAACATGTTTCTTTGAAATCCCACAGTGAATGCCTGGGTTTAGCTTTTTGCCAGATTCTGATCTTGGTATACCTTCCTTTGCTTAACATCTCTTTATGCTAATCGGTAGATACTGCCTTCCTGTAAAATGATGGATAGTATGTTATAGGACTGAGATTTGTTGGACGGTTTAGGTTTGATATTAACATTAATATGTGAGTTATGTGTATTTACATTCTTTCAATGTAGGGATTATTTTTATACTTTCAGCATTAACCTTCATTTCTGTGGTGTCTGTGTTCTGAATGTATGTTTTCACGTGGAGGTGTGTTTACATACTTCCTCCTCCACAGACTGGAACTCCTTGTCGTCTGGTGATAAGTCAATCAGCACCGTGCCCTGACTGGAGCAGTGAAACGTCAGGTAGGGGTTGGGACCTACAAACACACAAATGAAAAATGATCCAGGGGCAGGCAATTCAGAAAAAGCAGAAATTTTGACACTAATCTTAATTTTTTGGATTACGATTTTGCGTAGCAAGGAAATAGATCAGATTTTTGAGAGTGCTATAACATTCTTCTCTGATTTCAGTTTAAATAAACTGGTTTGGGTAAAAAATAGATGCAAGGCCCAATCCTTAGTAAAAAAAATGTTTTCACAAAGAACTATTACCAGCAATATGCTAAATAACCACGAGATAATTGATTTGTATTTTCAGTCTTGCTGGGTAATTACGTATTTTTTATTTGTGTTATTTATGAAGCATCGTCGTTGTCCATCGCCGCCCCCCCCCCTCCCCCCTTTCCAACCAGTAACTAGTATTTATATTATTTTTATGTATATGTTGAAATTGTGCTGCTGGCTGCAACATTCAGCATTTTCCATGTGGAATTATCTTAGGACAAACTTTACAGAAAAAAAAACACATTCCTCTCTCTAGATAAATTGCATACTGCCATTCAGCTAAATAAATTAGATTATGACTTTTGGTTTATATTGCCCAGCTCAACCTCAGACTCAAGTTTTTTATGCTAGTTCCTCTCAAATAAACACACATAACCAATGAGCTTACACAAAAAAAGTGATAAGAACATCCTGCTGGATAAAGGGAATCTGTCAGTTGGATAATAAACATTTCTTTTGTTGTTTCAGTCTTTATGTTCATGTTATTACAAGTCCTTTGACTTAGAAGATCCAACTCTGCTTCATTTGAAAGTTTAAATGTTACAAATGATAATGGGTCTTGAAGAATTTTACACAAAAACATATTTACTAGTGTTGGACAGTTTTCCCACTTAACTGTACATTTTTGTGTGGGGGAGTGTTATTTTATTTTTCCTGACCTTGTTGTCCTCCCAGCAGCCTCTCAATGCCCTTGATGAGTTTGTGTCTGTGACCGTAAGCGTTGATGCCGATCTCTTTGAGCTCTTCATGACCCATGTCTGCCAGCACGTCCAGCGAAATCTGTCAACAGACAAATAAAAATGCAAAAAGTCTCAAAATTTGTTGTGCTGGCTGCCAAAGGGATGAAATTCTACTTAAGCAAATAATGCAGTGAAATCAAGTGTCTATTATCTTGATAAAATGTTATTTTACACTATTGATTAGTTGACTTTCTCAAAGACCTTTATGTTGAACAGTGTTTCACAAATAGCGGGGTGCTACGCCCTGAGGGGGTGTGGGAAAATGCTTGTCAGGGCAGGGGTCTGAGCAAATTGTGTCTGGGCCCCTGGAATTTTGATTGGACACCACAGGTGCCAATCCAAAATGTTGCACTTATTTGCCATGTTAGTGGTGAGATTCATGCAAAAATCAACCAGGGCAACGTAACAACTGGCCCCTATTGCTTTTGTTAGGCCAATGTTGTTTATCTTTTATTTCTTCTTTCTTCTATTATTTCTTTATTTTTGGAATTTTCACTGGACTTCAGTTGTTTCTTTGAGTCTCCAGAGAAACAAGCTTGTGAGTTGCCACCTTGCTGATTGACCTGTCTTTAAATATAGCATGGAGTTAGAATATTAATTATTAATTATGTGTGAAAATTAAAATGGCAAATAAATACTATTGATTTCTGTTCTGTGTTTGGACAAGGAAACTTAATCGAGAAATTGGTATCTACATTCTTTGATGTGTTCAACTTTGCCCTTATTTTGGCTTTGGGGTTGGGTGATTGGGAGGCATGAGAAAATTTTGATCTCAAAACGTGGGTACAGCAGAAAGTAACTGAGAACCACTAAAACTTATCGTCCAGATTGCCAGTTCATTGTGTGCATAAGAGACCTTGGATGTACCTCTGAGACAAAACCAATGAATAATATTCATGACAGAAAAGACAAATGCAGCCAAGAGAAAAGGTCAATGGATGAATGGCAGTGATCAAATCATTTCAATGCAAATTTATGATGCTGAACTGTGCAGGTTTGTTCAGGGAGAGTAATGATGAGATTCATGCTGGAGGCAGAGATAACTCTGCTTTTCAAACAATAACCTTTACTTCCTCTCTGTTATATTCATGTAATCACCGCCACAGGTGTCTACTCATCACAGCTAATACTGAGGACTGCGGGTTTACTGGCAAAAGCAAACTAAAGGTTTAATCCATCACTCAAGTTTAAAAATAACCTCAGACTTGACTGCTTTTGCAGTTCTTACAATGTAATACTTTTTCATGTCTCATTCAAATGAGATGCAATAATGTGAAAATCTCACAACACAATTACTCTGACAAAAACAATAAAATTATCATATTACTGAATTTGCTTTAAATGTTCCACGAGTACTGGTACCTCACTCTGAAGTAAATCATAAAGTTTACATTAGAAGGGCAATAAAAAAAAGCAGTGCAGAGATCTGTGCACTGTTTGTTTGCAAAACATTTAAACATGTCAACAGTACCTGATCATATAAAAAGATGGGGGAAAAAAATCAATAAACCTCAGTATTGCAGTATCTGTGTGGCAAAAGCATATTGATTTACAAGAGCCAAATATCTATATTCTTTTATTTAATAATTAAATAAAAGATGCTTTTCATTGTAGAGAAAAATCATTTACTTTTTAAGTCCACATGATGTTGTGTTGAGCCATTTTGTAGGCAAGGTCAGCAGAGGTGATGCTCATCGTTCAGGAAAGACTAAATTCAAACATGGTAGCACAGGACAGAGACAAAGGGTATCCACTGTCTGTGTTTAAATCTTTTGTGTGAACTTATTTTAATTTTTAAAGGCACATAAGAAATGGACATGGCATAGGGGGTTTGTAAGTAGTGACACATGAGAATAAAATCCTGTGGAAATATGGCTCACTTAACTTGCATCACCCAGGGAAAGTGATAGCTGAGGACAGTAAAGCTAATGCTAAAGTAACCCAGTAAAAACAGCCAAAACTTGGCATGCTTGGCTTGTGAAGGTGCCTCCCAGTTCTGTGTAAACTAAGAAAATAGCCCAATCCATGCTTTAGGGTGAATCCCAGTTGTACCCCTTAGTCCTTCCCCTTCGTCTTACCCCTTTGTCTACCCCTTCCCCTTGGCCCTCTATTTTGAGGGCCAAGGGAAAGGGGTGAAAACACGCCCCTAAGAAACGAGACGCCGCTCGATTCCCGCTACGTCATCACCCAGAGCTGCTCACTGGCTGTGACGTAGGCAGATGCGACAATAGCTGTAGCTACAGCTGTGAAAGCTAGCTCATTATAATAAGAAATTTGAAAATACGACCAACAATTCAAAACCTGATTAATATTTACTCGATGATTTAAGAATGACTTCTAATTATGCGCTTCCTTCGGTCTCTGCTCTGCAGACGCGGTGTATGATGGGAAATTCTCACACCCCTTCCTTTCACGGGAGGTCCCGTTCTGTCTTTGTTTCAGGGGCTGTGTAGCCCTTCGTCTTAGCCCTTCCCCTTAGCCCTGCGGAGAATTGGGACACCCCTTCACTAGACGTGAACATGCAAAACCAAGGGGTAAGTGGTAAGACAAGGGTTAAGGGGTACAACTGGGACGGGCACTTATTTTATGTTCAAAGACTCAAGGCCTCACCAAGTTGAGGAAAACAAGGGCTTTATGTTCATGCTGGTTGGAGCCCAGGTGTGTGCCTCTGTTGCTGCATTATCAACAAAGCAGTACTGAAGCTCTACAGAGCAGTGAAGCTAAAAGGTGAAGAGAGTGAGCACAGCAGAGCAGGTAGCATTAACTTGCTATGCTTGGACATCAGTCTGGGAGTTTAACTCCTGTTTTAAAAAAAACTGAAATGACATGAACATACTGAGATATGATTCTTATTAAATTCCATAGAGTTTGGTAATTTTTTTCCTTTTATGGATGTAAATGCCGGCAAGAAAAGGTTACATATCACAATTTATATCCCAATGTTAAGAATCAAAATACTCAGCATATCGCAAAATATTAATAACCACAATAAAACTGAATCAGAATAAAAGTATCATTATCATATCATATCCTGGGGCCACTGGTGATCTCCACCTTTAGAAAACAAGAAATCATAAAAAATGCTTTCTATCAATCCAAGTATAATGTATTTGTTACAGGCTCTGTAACTGATTACAAAATTATTAGACTCCTGCACTGCCTGCTAGCTTGCGTTCGCGGTTCTTGCTTGCTTCAAGTTTTGCTTTGTCTTGCCAGCTAATTCCACAACAACACTCAGCACAGATTGCAAAGGGTCTAAATAATTATGCAGAATGTTGTAACATTTTGTTTGATTCACCATATCCCTATGGTAAACGAATATAAGCATCCATTAAGAATAATATGGCACACCAGCCTTATTAAAGATTATATGACTTTCATAAACCTAATGAAAAATGTGGTGTCAAGATATCCTGCTACCTGGTGCAACCTGCTATAAAAACCTAACTCTGGCTCTAGATGGAAATGAGGGAAATGTTTATTTTTCTTATCTTATCTTGTTTTATGCATAACTTGTCATGAAACTTAATGTGGCAAAAGGGGTTTTATTACAAATCTTTCCTACATTAACATAAATTGGCAGTAAACTCTGTGGGGGAAAAGCTGTTTGACACAGCAAGTTTAAGTGATTTATGACTCTAACACAATAAGGAGGTTCTGTTTTTATTTTACTTTCACCACACAAAAATAAATTGAACAAAACTAATTAAAGTTTAGACTTGTAAAATCATCTATTAAATTGTTTGATTTATTCTAATAGAACTTTGAGTCTGTTTGTGCTCTTCTGAAATGGAAATGAACTTTTCTATTAACACCCAGCTGACTCTCACCTCCATCTCGCTCTTCACCTGAATACAAATGATGACTCCTTTCCCTCCAGGGGGACCGAGAAGAAAAACACATCCGCCATATCGCTCCCACTTTGCCATTAATGCTTAGCTTTTTGCTCTCTATCACCTTTCAGTTTCACTTTATATGTCTGTCTGTCACTCTCCCTGTCTGCTTTTTCATGCTCTGAAGCTCTATACATCTCATTTCCTCTATTCATCACTCCCTTCTCTCTCCTTTCTTCTCGTTCTTTGAGTTTTTTTCCCTTTTCCATTCATCTACCCGTGTCCTTCCATATACCCTATTACCTGATTTTGCCTTGATCTGTCTGACACTGTCTTTAATTGAGGCCTTCTTAACATGACATTGATCCATTGAAAACAGGACTGTTTTTCTTTTAGTTTTGTCTTCAAAAATGATTCCTGTTCAGTTGATGCTTATGTACTAAAACAACCAGAACAATAGAGTATACAAGCCAGGTCAGCAGTCAGCAGTGTGACTGTTAATCTAACACAACACACACACATGCTCACATCCTCTTCCTTTCATGGAGAGTTGAGGTGTAAATATACAAAAATGTCAACCACAAAGATGAATATGTGGACCAACAATAAAGGAGAATTGTTGAGCAAAGTGATGGTGCAGAAAATTCATGCTCTGCTGAGGGAGCATTGTAATATTTACGAGTGAGCAGTATGAACGAGGCTCCTAAAATATCAGTGTGTTTGTGATCCACCATATTGGAAGTGTAATGAGCATTTGCAAATGCCCACTTGTGCATGGCTTTATTCTAAGATTGTTTTCACACCAGGATCATTTGGAAGAGTTTTTCTGGTACAAGTGGGGCATGAATTGTTGCATATATATAAACACAGCAATCGCTCCCTGTTTCAGTACAAACAGAGATCACCTGAAATAGGTGGTCTCTGCTCGTTTTCAATTGGCCCCTGGAGCTGTGAGTACACAATCAACCGAGGAACCGACACAAAAAGGGTGATGAGTTAACTTTTTCAATGATTTGTTAACACACATTTTGACAACAACTTGCCCCACAATGTTAGAAATGTCATGGTTTGTGCTCTCAGTCTACTTCTAGTTTTGTTTGCTTTTTCATCCACATGATAACACAGAAAAAAAACATAAAATAACAAATTAAAAAGAATTGGTGATTGGGAGGGCAAAATAAAGCTCAACCTTTGAAAAGGCTTTTCAAATATGCATTCAATTTGTGCACATTTCAGCACATTTTATAGAGGCTTACACATGTATAGACTTAAGTGCAATGGCACTTGAAATTGTGGGGGTAATGCTGAGTTTTGTAGACCACAGTTCCTGCAAGACCAGACAAATAAAATACAGAATATTAGGGAAAATTTTGGCACGTTTTCAGTGAAGACTGAACAAGTTGGTTGGAAAATATGAACATGTATATCATATCTGCTCATTTGGTTACAGAGACAAAAGACTTGCTCGAGCAGCTGGTTGGAGAAATGAATGTTTGATGGGCAATAGTATTGATCCAACCCTGAGTAAAGGGCGAGTGTGTATATGGATGGTAATCATTTCATCATTTAAAACCTACATTTCAGTTTTCATGCATGAAAATACCATAAATTTGCTTTTGAAAGAAAAGTGTGAGGCACCTTTTTAATGAATATATGTATGGTATAAATATGTTTAGTTTTGTGCACTACTATGATGTTTCAAACTCCCGTTTTGCTTCCCCACCTTGGGAAATCAGTCTCCCCTTACTGATGAGCTTTTCAAAACACACAAACACACATCAGTACCTGCTCCCTCTGGAAGATGTCTCTGAGGTGTTCCAGCCCCAGACTCTTTAAGAACTGGTTTATGGTCATGTCGAGCAGAGCTGCAGAGACAGAGACATGTGAGGAAGACATTAATAACATCGGAGACTCCTGTGCAGGTAAAAGAAACAGTTAAGGTGTTTTTCTTTCTGTTCGTACTTTCTCCCTCCTTCCTCTCAGACCCTGAGGCTCCATCTGCTGGTCCTGTGGCTCCGCCCACAGTGATGTCACCAATGGTTGTAGTTAGATTGTCTATGCTGCTGGCTGCAGACAGGCAGGATGGAGAAGGCGAGGGAGAGATGACAACCCCTGCTGTTGCTCCTGTGCTCACCACAGTTGCGCTTACCTGAAAATCAGAGATAATTTTGACATTTTCAAGATCACAATATAAAAAATCTTATATTTTTAGCTTCTGATGTAATCTTTTTTCTCTCTTTAATTTCACTGGTTAGTTAATTAATGTCCTTAAAGTTATCCAATATTTCTCTTAAAACTGAGCTGACAGTTCAAATTATTTTGACGCTTGTTTTGAAACAGACAACTGTCTACAGGCTTCAGCCGTCAAAACTTGAAGTGCTTTCAGCTTTTGCACTTAATATAAAATCAGCTCTTTTTAGTTTCTTCTTATTTCGCTCTCCTCAAAAGCAAATAAACCTTGACCACAAAAGGAGGGAAATTCAGCTGTGATTCAATGTTCTTGTGTATACTTGTGTGGACACTTACCACAGTGGCCTGGGGTTTCAAACAGCTCGGCAGGGCATCTGGCGGCATGGCGTCAATCAATAACGCTCTAATGTCATCAGCCTGAAACAAAACACAGGGGCAAACAGAACATTCAGAGGCTAACTTGATGTACCCTTTGCATAATTCTCCACATAGAACAAACAGACTGTATACACATATTCTTTTAATATGGGTTTATACCATTTTTTTTGCACACAGAACCTCACTGTCTCCAAAACCGAATTCAATGAAGTTTGGATGTTGTTTAAAACGTAAATAAAAACACAATACCACAATTTATAAATCCCTTTTCGCCAGCATTCAACTAAATACACTTCAAAGCCAAGATATTTCAGCGTTAAAACTGATTAACTTCATTGTTTTAAAGCAAATATTCGCTCATTTTGAATTAGATGCTTGCAGCATGTCCCAATAAAGCTGGGATGGGGGTAATAAAAGACTGGGAAAGTTCAGTAGTGCTCAAAAACACTAGTTTAGAACATCCACAGTAGAACGGGTTAATTGGAAACAGGTGATTGTCATTCATGGCTATAAAAGAGCATCTATGAAAGGCTCAGCCATTCACAAGAAAGGAAGCGGTAATGTTTCCTTCTTTTTGAACAACTGCCTGACCAAACAGTCCGACAGCTTAAGAACACACAACTGCAAGGAATTTCAAAATAGAATCATCTACTGTATCATCAAAATATCCAAAGAAATCTCTGTATGAAAGCAGCAAGGCCAAAAAACAGCATTGTATGCACCTGACCTTTGAACCCTCTGGCGGCATTGCATTAAAAACCAACATTATTCTGTAAAAGATATTACCATATTGGCTCAGGAAATCCATAGTCAGATAACACAGTACCTTGCTTCATCTACAAGTGCAAGTTAACACTTTGCCATGCAAACCAAAGCCACATATCAACAACACCCAGAAACACCGCTGGCTTCTCTGGGCCTGAGATGGACTGACACAAAGTGGAAAATTGTGCTGTGGTCTGGTGAGTCCAAACTTCAAATTGTTTTTGGAAATCATATACGTCATGTCCTCTGGGCTAAATTTATTTTTATTTTATCTAACCTTTACTTAACCAGGTTTGTCCCATTGAGATCAACAGATCTCTTTTGCAAGGGAGACCTGAACAAGAAGAAAAGTACCATCAAAATTGTTATCAGCACAAAGTTCAAAGCCAGCATCTGTGATGGTAAGGGGGTAAGTTAGTGCCCATGGCATGGGTAACCTGAACACCTGTGAAGGCGCTATTAAAGCTGAGAGATACATACAGGATTTGGAGTAACATATGCTGCCATCCAAGCAGCATTTTTTTCAGGGATTGTCCCTGCTTATTTTAGCAAGATAATGCAAAGCCACATTCTGCAAATGTTACAACAGCCTGGCTTTGGTGTGAGTGCAGGTACTAGACTGGCCTGCCTGCAGTCCAGATCTATCTCAGTGCAAAATATGAAAACCGAGACCCCAAACTGTTCTTGGACAATTCGTGTTCTCAGTTCCCAAGTGCTTATTGAGTGTTGTTAAAAGGAAAGGTGATGTAACAAATTGGTAACCATGCCCCTGTTGAAAATGAGTTCAAATTTGAAAAATACCAAGCAAGTTCATCAGTTTGAACATGAAAAATATTTTCCTTGTAAAGTATACAATTAAATAGGCCAAAAAGTATTTCAAATAATTATATTATGTTTTTATTTGTGTTTTACACAATGTCCCAACTTCCTTGGAATTTGGGTTTGTTATAATACTGTCCCTTTTCAGCTGATAGAGTTCATTGCTTTCTAACAAGATTTTTACAGACTGGTTTTACCAGCCTCTGTCTGTGAGCCAAAGCACATCTTCTGTAAGGAGGAGGTGACAGTGCTGTATTTTATGACAGTGCAGTTACACTCAGAGACCCTTAGTTTGCCACGAGAGTCACAAAACTGAAATCTTACATGCTGCTGCTTTAATGCACTTTGCATTTGGATCATATTAATGTAGCAGTTTGATCTAAGATGTTTTCTGGATACTCGTTGGAGGCTACTTTTGATCATGATTAAAAAACCTTTAACAGTTTTTATTGGATACATATATATACACATATATATAAATATATAATATTAAATAACTAATAGTTTTCCATTGTCAGCACACAAACAGAAAAATCAGCATGTCCTCTGTTCTAATTTTTTAATCTGTAACAGACTTATGAACAAATTTGAGCAACATCACACACTGCACTTCACATCGTGTGGATGTCAGCAGCAGCGACTTCTTGTTCTCTTGGGTAGTCTCAAACTTTTGTACCTACAGTTAAATGAGATCCCTATTAGGCAGCTTGTTAGGGAGCCTCATTAGGGTGCTAGGAGTTCGGGAGCTGCTTGTTCTACTTTCTAGAATCAGCAAACTTTCTCTACGAGTCTCACTTTTACATAGTTAACCCTAACCATTCAGTCTGAGCTAATGATACTGCCATGTGCTCACTCAAACAGAAGTAAAGCCCCCTGTGTAGAAATGAGGACAAGCTCAAACTTTCATACTGTTGCCAAGTCGAGTGGCGTCTGTCCTTCCTGGTTTTTCATCGTGGGATCTGCTCCATGGGCCAATAGCAGCGCACAAAGCTGGGTCCGCCCCTTCTGTGCTGCTTCATGTAGGGGTGTGAAGGCCCACTTGTCTGTGGCGTTGACGCATGTGTTGTACTTGATCAAGAGGGCTGCGATGTCCACATGCTAGACAGAGAAGAAGAGAAGGAGGTAAAGATGGTGACAAGATGAAAAGAAAAATAATTAAACGAGTGCAGAGCATAGAGGAGATGGCAAGAGAGAAGTAAAGTAAGACTACTGAGAAAGAAAAAGAATAACTTAACAGGAATCAGATGAGAGAAGCCTAGAGAGTGAGTGCTGTAAAAATTGTGTTCACAGAAAATGTGATAGGTGGGATTTTCTGGAATGAAAATTGTGTGTGAATTATTAACTACATCATGCTTTTTGTTTTCCCGCTGGTGCTTTCTCTCCTCCTTTTTCTGGTCCTTCTCCTTATCATCTGTCTGTAGCTCTTGTCATAGCATCAAACACAGTAAAGCTTGTTTATAAACACAAATAGGGGATGCTTCGATGTGTGTATGAGTCTTTCTCCAAAACGCAGAGCTCATCAAATTTTCATTTAAACGTGTGTTTCATGACTCCATAGGTAGCACACTGCTAGAGAGCTGAATAAAATGAGGCTGAGGAGAAAAAAACAGAACTCTAGTGGTGCATTTCCACTATGTGCTGTCAGGCTTTGTTTTTTTTCCATACCTGGCATTTTTAGTGCCTCCTCTTGTGAGATTCCAAGAGGGGTGAGCCAACACTCTATTGTGACATCAAGACAACTGACTGGTCGGAGAATATTTTTGCTTAGAGCACAAGTTGGATTTCTATCACAGGAATCAAACCCCTCTCATTACTGACTTTGTACTGCCATATGACTACCCAAACTCTTCTGTACTTTCAATTGTTTTATATTTTGCTGCTCACAAGACAAACTACGACTAAATACTACTGTTCTGGTGACTAAAAGCCACAGACCAAGAGCCAGCTCCACTACGGTCTTTGTGTCTTTCATTATTTTTGTGTTGAATGTCATAGCATCATCATTAAAACTGATTATCTCTTCATCATGGCACCTGTTAGAGGGTGGGATATATTATATTATTGTCCTTGAAGTTAATGCGCTAGAAGCAGGAAAAATGGGTAAGCATAAGGATTTGGAAGAGTCTGACAAGGGCCAAAGTGTGATGGCTAGACGGCTGGGTCAGGGCATCTCCGAAACTGCAGCTTTTGTGGGGTGTTCCTGGTCTGCAATGGTCAGAATCTGTCAAAAGTGGTCCAAGGAAAGGATAGTGATGAACCACTAACAGGGTCGTGGTCGGACAATGTCCAATGATGCCTAGGGAACAAAGACTGGCCCGTGTGTCTGATCCAAAAGACAAGCTACTGTTGCTAAATAGTTGAATGCTGTTTCTGATAGACAGGTGTCAGAATACACAGTGCATCGCAGTTTGTTGCTTGTGGGGCTGTCACAGGGGTATAGCAACAGATCAGTCAGATTCACAGGTGGTCATAATGCATACTTCTCAAGTTTTGGATTTGAAAATAAGGGAAATTTTCCGGCACCCGCTGCAAGCCATCCCACCATCCCAAGCAAACTCCAGTATCCTTTACATTTTAAGACAGGTGTACAAGAAATCTAAAATAACCACTCATCAACCACTTACGAACTACAATTAGGTGATCAGAATCTGACATTTGTTGACATTGAAATGCTGTGAACATTGCTACATTATAGTATGCCTAAATGGAAAAAAAAACACAAGGTTATATGAAACACATTTATTTATTTTACATATTTTTAGTTCATATACAAGTCAGCACATTACATATTTACTGTTTATTTCAAATTGCTTATCTTTAAGTTAAATATTTACATTTTGTTTTCATTACATACTATTTTTCGAGATATTTACATGACTTCTTTGTTTTTTTTGGCAGGAATGCCTTCTCCTTTGTTGCAGTCATGTATTTCTCTCCTTTATTTGTCTTGGTTTGTTCCAGCTGTTGGCACTAATCTCGCGACAACTGCCACCCAGGCTACTGCAAGTGGCAGTTCTTGCGAGGCTTTTTCTTCGTCTTCGGTTTTATGGCGGTTTGTATCTATCACTTTGGTGCATTACCGCCCCATTCCCGCGAGGCTAGTGACAGAGTTCAGTTTGGAGAGGCAGATGAATGATTTTTTTTATTATTTTATTATAACACGGGGAATTTACGGGAGAATACTGATACGGGAGGATGGCGGGAAAGAGGGGTAAAATATGGCAGTTTCCCAGCCAAAACGAGAGACTTGACAGCTATGTCATAATGTTTTGCCTGATTGGTGGAAAGTCCATGATTTTATGTGATTTCTTGTAACTAAAATGTAAAGCAATGTCAGAAGTCTCCACTTTATGTTGCAAGCACAAAGTTGAAGAGTTCATGTATGAGTGGCATCTTAAAATGAGCATAACAGATCTTTAAAAAAGTTAAAGAAACATCCTTGAACTCAACCTTTGATCTGAACTCTCTCAAGTCTGCAAGTTGAATGAGGCTTCGGATATGTTTGCGTTTGTATGCGAATGTGTCTTACCCCGTATGAAGCAGCATTGTGTAGAGGTATCAGCCCTCCTTTGTCCTGAGCGTTCACGTCGGCCCCATGTTCCAGCAGATATTCTGCTACCTCCAGGTTGTTGTAGCCAGCTGGGGAGACATACAGGTGTTGGGATGAATGAAGGCACAAAGGAATGGAGAGACAGCCAGTGAATGACAGATATATAGAAGAAAAAATAGGAGACAAGAATGCTGTCAGATAATAAGACAAGAGGAAATACAGAAAGAAAGAGACACATCAGCCTCCACCAGCAGTGTTGTGACAGCATGTAATCATCTTTTTCTTTTACAAGCAAGTACATCAAGGCAGAGTGAGCGTGGGTGTTTCTAAGTAGTCTGATGTAAGCTAGAAAAAAACATACCTCCAAAGTTTATGAGCACTTTTTTGTACTTTAACAGTGCCACTCGTACATCAATATATTTTAAGTTTAAGATGTTCTTCATTAAAACGTCTGGTATGAAGTAAGGAATCTGAAAATGAATAGAGAGGACCACTGCTCCTTGGGTTTCCAACCAGAGAAAGAAACACAGTATCAGATAGAGCGGCATTCACTTGAGCTACCTCAATTTAGGCCCCCGTTCACAACCACTTCAGCCTGGCCTTGAGAAAAAAAAAAGTGTTAACTGATACCAAAATGGTTATTAAGCATGCACCAAAATGGCCCTGTCAGAATAAGAGTTTGTTGTTCCACAAACAGGCTCTCTGTCACCCTATGTGATGAATGAAAAAGTACAACCCGAGATAAACTTACTGTTATACCTTAATCTCATGCACTATTCCACCTTTGCTCTGGACATAATTGTGAATATATTTGACTCTGCACAATGTGTGTAACTGGAGGATAGTCCAGGCACACAACAGCGCTCAACTTCCTGATGTGGAAGAAGACAATTCAGAGTAATGAATAGTAACATCAGATCACCTCAAGCTTGACCAATAGATTGAACACACACTATCAGCATTGTATTCATGCTCTTTTACAGTGCTCAGTATGTGTTGCGGTTTGATTATTCACGGTGTCAAATGGAGAGTTCAGTCAAAATGCGTTCCTAAAGCTAATGAACAGAGTGAGTTCCCATGAATGATTCTGTATTGGGGTTTAGATACAAGCCCATGGCTCCCTCTTATCCTGTGTTATGGTCAGTTATACCATACTCAAGATGTTTGTCGTACTCCAAATGTGAAGTCGTACCATTTGTTTGTGGACAGATGAAGCCAGCTGGCTTGGGGTGGCAAGCCCTGTGCAAAGCATTGACCACAGAATGAAGTTAGAAACTGCTGAGCAGAGCTGAACCCACCAATTACCACAGACTAATCAACCAGACTGAGCAGGATGGGCTAAGGGGGGGAGGGGTTGTTAAAAAGGCAGGAGCTCTGACTAAGTGTCTTAGAAAGACTGAGAATGCAGGTGCATCAGGGACACTCAGTATACTAAAACTGGCAGGATTTTTGAGCATTGGTGATTGTAAACATACTTTGGCAGTCATCAAGATCAAATATATGAGCCTGAGTTGAAACAAATTCTGGACTTTTCAAAGATAGTAAGTTATCCCATGACCACACAAACATACCCATATAATACGTCAGGAAATCAACATTCCCTTTCATCTATACACACTTCAATCAGAGCAGACTGGACTAGGCGCTCTGGGCATGATTTACAGAGTACACACGGTGCTTCAAGATATGAAGCATATACCCAGAAGATGACAAGAATGCTAACTCTTAGTTAGCTTAGGTTATCATAAATGCCAGCTATTAGTGCTTTGATATTGATGTTGTCTGCAAAGGCTGCTATTTTGCCTGCTTTCAGATTTAAACACAGGCTTCAAGGATAACTATTACTATATTTAAAGTAAAGTGTACGACAAGTATAAAAAAATGCATAACTGTCAATCTGTTCATTTTTTACACGCAATTTGCATTTTCTTCCCCAATGGCTAATCTAGTGCGAGGTGTTATGTGTTGCCCACTTGAGTTTTAGTTTATTTCTATTGTAACAATAAGCTTAACCAATCAGAGACATCACTGTTACATGGTAGGATTGGAACCCACACTCATGATAAGTCTACCTTAAGAATAATAACCAAACCATCATCATAGACTGTAAAATGTTGTGGCTGACAGGGGAAGCACAAAGATGTAAGTAGGTGTAATTGTCCTAACTCTGTCTATGTTTGTAAGGCAGTTTTTTTTAAACTCCTGTGGAGCTGAACTGCAGCTGAAACTCTGGGATTTAGAGACACGTAAAAAAAATAATTAGCCCTTCTTTTATAAGACAACACTAACAAGCATGTTCATTTGACTGTTCATCCACAGAGTTTTATTTTTACGTTGACCTTTTACACTTTGTTATCATTAATGTTTTTGTACTCCTACTGTTATTTTTTATTCCTTTTTAAGTGGAAACAACTAGGAGGAGTGGTTTGAAAACAGAAATATGACAAAAAGGTGTATCAATGCCGATTATGCACCAACTCCATGTGAAGCCATTTTGAGCCATTGTTGATCCACATCATCCACAAGTCAGTAATGTAAGGAGGCAGATGATTAATTCTTTAGACTTTTTGGCTTTTTACCAACGACCTGACTGCCTGATAAGCCCGACACATAAAATGAAAAACAAATAATGGCTGTTACATTGATAATAATAACATAATGAATCATAGATAAATTGCAAACTGTCTCCCCTCTCTAAGAGAGAGGCGTTCTTGCTCTTATGACACAAGCTGTCAGGATGTGTTTTTATCTCGTTCTTGATGTTGCACTTAGCCATAATCTCCGGGGGGCAGCTGTTTCTGGGATGTTACAACCGCTGTTATAGTACCAGTTAATACACCATCTCAAAAGTAGGTGGAATTTCTGCAAACCAACCCTGATAAGCTCTTAACTTATTTTCAATTTTAATGCAAAGTATCACTTTGAAAATTATCATTATACATGGGTGTTCAGCAATAGCTGTATATTTGGTGTTTCAAAATGCTGCTTACCTGCAAGGTGCAGAGGGGTGGAGTTGCGCCCCTGTGTGTCCCGACAGTTTATGTTGTCAGGGCTACATAACTTCTGCACCCTGGCCAGGCAGCCTTTCTTTGCAGCATCCAGCAGTGCAGCATCTCCTCTCAGCAGGTCCTGGATGTCAGTGTCTCCGTCTTTCACAAGGTCCAGAGGCGTGTTTCCGTCTCTGTTCTTCTTGGTGGGGTCTGCTCCATGCTGCAGAGAAGAGGAAAAATGGAGAGGTTCAGTGAAAATAACAGAGAAATGAAAAGAGAGAACAAGCTTAGTTTGCAAAGTTAAATCTATGATCAAAACAGGTGTATGAAATATCTGCATTTTATCAGTATTTTCAGATAACAACTTGAAAGTAAATTGTGTATGGGAAGATATGAAAAATTTTAGCTACACTCATCATCAAAATGCCAGTATGTACCACAAAATGACTCCTTATGAGGTGAATTGGAGTTTTACAGCAGAGCCAACAGACCTACCTCAGCTGAAGTTTTATTCTTTCCTTCTTCACTGAACTTTATAATGGGTTAGAGAGATTTAAGTTTTATGTGAACAACAGCTCTCAAAACTTTTTGCACTTTGGATCAATGCCTTTTTTTATGTTATTTTAAGCACTTTGTCAGTATTGTCACAGGGAAGCAACCTGCAAACCTGTGGTTTAATGAAGAACATACATTTTAAATTTAATACCAGCTCCATAAAAGAGGGTTGAAACACTTCTCTTTGTTGGCAACACAGGTTGTCATCTTTAATCATCTGCCTATTTTAAAACATATGAACTGTCACAAGAAATGTGAAAGGTAAATTCTGGTACCTTTAAGAATGAATGCCAACATGAGTTTGTAAATACCCGCATCTTCAACAAAGTTAATATAAAAAAACGTGGCACCTATACTCTTGATGAAAAAATTGGAAATCAAACAAAATAATTAAATCAAAGTTGACAAAAAATCAATTTAAACACTCAAACATCAGAACAAAACATTTTATATCACCAAGTCACGCAAGTTTCAAAAGCACCAGTCCTCAAAATCCCTCATGGTTTAAAACCCAGTGGGAACGTTTTCCTCAGATGAGGAACAGACGATGACAAGTGACGAGTGAGAAAGTGGATGAAGGTAATTCACCAGAGAGAAGGCGAGAGGGGGAGACGAAAAGGAGGTAGAGAGGTGAGGACAGGACATCCAGTGAAGTGGAAAACACCATATACCCTGGAGATGAAGGAGGGAAGCAGACATTTTCAGCGCTCAGCTGTCTCAAAGGTTCTGCTTTACTTGTCATTTTATTGTAACTTTTGAAATCTGCTCATTAAAATTGGATGTTGTGCGACCGATCCCCTGAGTATCCTCTGCTGGCCTCAAACTGTCCGTTACACATCTCTCATGGCAGAATTTCCATTTTCAAAGGATTTTTGAACCTATCCATGTTCAGATATTTCCTCCCTTCTTCTCCTTTTTCTATTATATCTTTGCTGCTGATCGAATCACATTTAAATGTTAATTTAGTCTCTATCCAGGAGAGTGGAGTAAAGACCCATTAAAGTTCTGATAGGGGGGGACATTTACATTTAAATACATGTAGGTTTTGTTACTCTTCCAGTGGTTTAAGCTTAACTCAGCTCAGGAACAGCTTTCCATTTATAGTAGTGATAATTTTAGAACGTGGACGCACTCATGAATAATTGTCTGACTCATAGGAGGAAATGCATTTCACATTTTTAATTTGTTCTCATACATCTATAGATCCCTGAATGCTATTGGCTCCATCTGGGAGTTTTTGCCACTGTTGTTTTAAGATCTGAAAGCAATGATTAAAATGTCATTCAGCTTGAAAAGACAAAGCAAAAAGCATGTGTCCAGAGCCTCTGGAGATCCAGCCTGTTTTGGCTTCTTTTATAAAAAAAAAAATCTAGCAGACCTGACTATAGAACTTAGCAATTGATTGGATTTTTTCATAAACAAAAATTTAAGTTAAAAGGATAAGACAATGTTGTTTATCTAATTAACAGAGATGGATGATATGGATCAAAACTCATGTCTCTGTATTTTATAGCTGAATGGAGATATTCAATGTAAGGATACTCTTTCTGTCTATAAATAACAAACATCTGTCACAAAACCAGGATTAATAATATTGATATGACCTATTAAAAATCTAACTATTCTGTTGCCTAGCCAAAACAACAACAAATCATTGGCTTAGTCTGTTAACATGGACTGCTATCAATGTAGAGTCCACATTTCAAAGAGGTCCAGTCATCCTTAATTTAATATGAATTAGACCCCTGATGAAAATAGGTTGCTTGGATGACACATTCACAACAGGTAAGGTGTGTGACAGGTGGGAATATGAATTGATACAATTTTATTGATACCAATGCCATTATCGATCCTGCTTTCTGGTGCAATACTTTATTGATTCCCTCATTAATTCCTGTGGATTCTCTGTGTAACTACAGGAGCTCTACACAGTAGGGATGAACGATATTATCGGTACGATAGCTGTATTGGCAGACTTTGACCTATAAAGTTGAATATCGATGTCTGACGGTTTTGGAAATTTCTGCAGATACTTACAGTCGATATATTGACCATAAATATTGTATCAGCTGTTGTAACTGCAAAATACGAAATGTACCATAATCCTACACCTTATCATCACTATGTGGGTACGTTCAAAGATTAGTAAAGAAGTAAAGACTTTATGTCCTTAATGAAAAAAATCGGTATTTGTGATAATGAGATTGGAAATATTGGCATGTTGGATATTGACAAAAATCCAATACTGTGCATTCCTACTACAAAGGTTTACAGTTGCAACAATGTAAACATATGACACTCATGATATTTAATGCAGTGCTGCCATTTGTTGGTGTCTCCACTCTTGCCTAAAACCACAGACACAGAAACTTGATATTAGGCTGTTGGATATATTTTGTGTCAAATTAAGCCACAATTTTGACCTTTCCTATTTCCTGTCTGCCATGATCACATCTTTTTTTTCTGTATGGTTGGTTTACTGACTGCCTCTGATGAGAGCATTACATCTACCATTAGCAAGGCATACAGAACAAAGAGGAAGGAATTGATGATAAGCATTAAGAATAATGATATTGATTCCTTGAGCTAGTAATCGATTCTAAACTGGAATTGGTTTTTGATTCCCATCCTTAGTGTCAAAGGTCTCATGTCCAGCAAAATACATTTTCTTTGCTTTACACATACACATGATAAAAGGTGGCAGAGTGGCAAAGCAGGTAGTGCGTGCACTTGCCTCACAGCAAGAAGGTTGCTGGTCAGTCAGGGTCTTTCTGTGTGGAGTTTGCATGCATGTGTGGGTTCTCTCTGGGCACTCTGGCTTCCTCCCACAGACCAAAAACATGCTCGTTAAGTCAAATGGTCACTCTTTGCCCTTACGTATGAGTGTGAGCATCAATGGTTGTCTGTCTCTCTATGTGGCCCTGTGATTTTTCTGATGACCAGTCTGGCCTAAAGTCAGCTGGAATAGGCTCCAGTCACCACGGCCCCGAAAGGGAATCGATCAGCGATATAGATAATGGATACATGGATATATGAAACAAGTGAAGACAAAGGTCTGGCAAATGTACTTGAGTCTTGAGTCTTAATAGCAGAGCTTTAAGTCGGAGTTGTTGTAAAATGCACTGTGAAAAAGGCTTACACGTCGTAACAATTCAACTTACAGGTATGTTTATGTTTCAATTTATCAGTCTTAATGGTGACTAAGCAAACAAAAGTCATCACCAGGAGCCAGAATTTAACTTACTGCAATTCAAACAAGAGGATGTGACACTGCTTGAACAACAGCTGGCTTTCTGCAGGAGGATGAAACATCCAGCCAAAAATAAAAGTTATGTGAGTTCACACATTTCTTGCCAGGCTCACACAAGTTAGATCCTCTATGACTGAGAAGAAATTCATTATCTCCTTTCACTTCTTCTCTAACAAAGGAAATGCTAATATGCATTTTGTATATCCCACAAGATCCCTTCAGAATACCGGAACGCTCAGAGCAAATGCAGTACAGTTTAATTCTGAGGACAAATCCTACACAAAAACAGGGACAATAGGAAGTTAACAACAAACAGAGCAGACAAAAGAAAACCCACTGCTGAACCCTGGGTGTAGTTTATTCAAAAAGAGAGAACAGTTGGATCCTGGGGCCATGGCAGATTAACACCAAAGTGCAGAAACATTCTATTACTTGTGTGTTTGTGTGTGTGTTGAAAGGGAAATTAGGGCATCTCCATGTGTACACATAAATCCCAAAATGAGTGCAAAATCCAACAAGTCTGAGATTTTCCCAACAGGGTGGAAAATGCCAAAGCTCCCCACCTACTCAAATAATCGATCATCTGTCTGTGTCTCTAACCTTTGCCTCCAGACCTCAAATCAGTGAAAGTGTGCGCCTTGAGGCAGGTGTTGTATCTCTAAACTACAAGCCTGTTTTAAGAGCACTGACTGAGATTTATGTTCACTTTTGCTAGCTGCAACTCACAAACCAATAATAAGAAATATACCACAACTTTTGTAGTAATAAAGCCAAGGGCACGGCACAGTCCCTTGTAGACGTCGTGACACTAAAGACGAGAAAAAAAGATCATAAGCTTTTTATGCTTTGAAAGGAAAAAATAGAGCCCAGCACTGAGGTTAGATGAGACAAAAATGAACAATCACTTGTGATGAACTTCCACCAACATAAGGCAGCCATATGTTGGATGAAGACAAGCAAAGCTGTTGAGGCAGATGGTGTGCTGACCAACTACAGAACCACTGGTCTTGAGGGGAAAATGCTCTACCTGCATCAAGTAAGTGGCTACAGATGGGTGATTTAGACAAGGGCAGAGCCATCACTAGAGGAGCTGTCAAAGTCTCCAAAATTATTGTCTATATTTGGTCCACTGTTCAAAATGTTAAGAGATAGCAGTCTGTTCAGCTGCTGATCTTTGGAGCCAACCTTAATGTCATTGAATGTTTATGTAGAATAATGTAGATCAATAGCAGTTTGTCAATGGAAAATCTGATCTTTGTGTGAAAGTTTTTTCTCATCTCTCACAGGAAACAATAAAGCACCAAATTTTTCAACCAAGAAGGGAATCTACTTAGCACTCCATTTTTTTTGGTCCTAAGATTACAAATACATAAGGAACATATGGTTTGATCTCCATGTTTTGAGAGGATTTGTACAGATTAGGGTGTAAAAAGAGATTGCATGATGTAAAATCACTTCTGAGGCAAAAGACAATGGGATGATGCAACTTCATGAGAATCAGTCAGACCTGATATGCTTCAGATCTTGCCCAAAGTGATAGAAACATTGACTTTCTGCTTATTTCTTGAACATGTCTTGCACGTTTTCTTCTGCAAAATTTAGTCATATTTTTTTTCTGTCTGACTCTATTGCACGTTGTTGCATCTTGTTCTTGTTTGCTCATTTCCACCTCAGCCAAGCATGTTAAATTTCACCTATTTTGAAGTGTTTGTATTTCCAACTGTAGCTTTATTTTGAATGTGCAAATTAAAATGGTATATGAGCATGGAAAAATGGAGACATTGGTTTGTTCCATGTGCTTCCCTATGTTCTCTACATCTACAGAGTAAAAAAGAAAATCGTAAAGACTGTTTTTCCTACTGAGCTGTCACCTTCCTTAATACATCCCCCCAACACCGCCCTGTCCCCTCAACCAGAACTGTCATTCCAGCAGCTCCACAGGACCATACAGCACATCCATACACGCTCACTGCATCATCACACTTTTACTTTGATACCACCCCTACTGCTCAGATGCACTTAGCTTCAAAGTAAGAAGTTTGCTGGCGTGAACTGTTGCGTGCAGCACTTTCTGTTTACTAGTTTGTCAGCCTGACCTTGTCCTGCTTAAAAGAGGTAGCCTGGTGCACAATCTCACTGCAGATACTTCTAGGTTTTTCTAAGCTGTTTATTGAGATACTGTGTAGACCACGAGCAAAACTTTCACTTGTCTGTGCCATGTATTAAACTTAAATGCTGCTATTTAGATCAATTCTGTTTATGTAAGTTTCTATTAATAGTAACATTTCTTTCTAAATGCAACACACACAGACTGCTCCAAATTATTTGTGCACTCTGCAATGACAGCCTCCAAGTAGGACTATTTTCCTACAGTTTGTGTGTGATCACCCTGCTGTGTACTATGTGTGCACATGTGCATGAACTGAACAGTGTTGATCTAATAAAAATTTATGCATCCCCATATGGCATCAGCAGAGAAGTGATCTGACTTGTCTGGAGGTGATTATAACATGAAAACAAAAACACGCTCAGCTGTGAAACTGCAAAATTTCACAGGACTCATTTTGCTTCCGTGTGATGTGACAATCTGAGATGGCACAGCAGATATTTTCAGCTCTATTATCAGATTGCACAAATTTTTACTTGGTGAATGCTTCAAAAAGTTTGACAGGAAAGATGCTTCTGATTTCCAATAAAATGCACAGTTTGTTAATTCAACCACCAGGAGGCTAACAATCTAAATAATAATTTCAGATGAAATGTTATGACATGCTTTCAGCTGCGCCCGCCTTCACTGCTCATTCTGTATTGAGAGCTACTTCAGACCAGGAAGGTCATTTTTTACAGCTTGTCCTTCCCTGTCGCAAGAAATTCATCCATGACATAAAAATATAGGTTTACTATTTAATGATCCTTGTGGAGTTAGGTTTTGTTGGAAAAAGTCAAATAAAAAAAAACAAATTAACACAAATATTCTGCAAACAAGGCTGAAGTCAAGCAGCACATCTCTCTAATACGTGGTAATATCTAGCTTGGCAAAAATCAACCCTGGGCCCAACTAGAGGTGTTGGAGTTGCACCGAGGGAGCACAGCTAACAAAACCAAGTGTCCTGTCAATACAAAGCCTCAACACAAGTTTTGGGCATTTCAATACAAAGTGGTGGTCCTTCATGTGCACAACTTGAAAACAGGTTGATATTAGATTTTTCAAATTACATTCAGAGGTGGTCTGGGTTTATTTGGATTTATTTGATCATACATACATATCAAAATGCATCAAACATCACACTGTCCACTGAAGTAATCTATAGCAGTTCATCACTATAATCTTGAAGACATCCTCCAGTCTGTTGAAGTTTGTCAGTGAAAAATGCCATCACTCTTGACTTCTGGTACAAATCTACAGCCTCCTCTGGGGTCCCGTGGCCATTACAGTGGACTAGAAGTGCTTTGAGAGCAAAATCCTTTAAAAATTCCTGGATCGAAATCTGACTCTGGACCACCACCGAAGTCAAATCACTTTCTTTTTGTGCCATGACCAACATTGCTGTAAATTGCATGAAAATCTATATATATGCAAAAAAATGGAAAATTGCCTAATTTAACAATGATAACAAATCCCTGAAAAACACCTGGATCCGCTTCTGTCGTTGGATCACCAACACAATCAAATCACTTCTTGCTTTTGCCATGACCAATAGTCCCTAAAAATTTCACCAAAGTCCAATGAGAACTTTGTGAGTTATCTTGCAAATTAGACAGACAGCCAAACAAACAGACAAATACTATCAAAAACATTAACTTCTAGGCAGAGCAAATAAAGTCCTAGCTGTCAGCTCGTACCTATATTTTTGTCTTGATTCGCTGTCTTCTTTTAGCTTGTTGTAGCTTTCATTAATTCATTTAGCAAATAACAAAATGTAGGACAAGTGAGTGGCTCAGGTTTAGTTTCAGCCTGAAGCCCATCTTAGTAACTTTCCCTGCAGTTTCATTCAACCTAAATAATATGCTTTAGTAGACTTACTTAGTAACAGATGCAGCAAGCTAAGTTCATGGAAAAAAACATAGTCTATACCAGCAAATTATAATATAGAAACATTTCTATTACTTATCTAAATTTGTTCATGGCATTATATTGGTATCCCAGGTTGAATCATATCTGGTAGAATTCTGGCATTTTTTCATCATATTAACATTGTTTTTGTATTTTGAATATATTTTGCAATTAGTGAGGTGGAGGACTGGATGTGGTCCCCAGGTCACCAGTTGCCCAACCCTGAACGGGGAGAATAGCTACAATCTCATCAAATCAACTACTCAACTCTCTATGTGTGTATGCGTACTGGAACAAGGACAATGATAAAGTTAAGTAATCTAAAGTGATGAACATACCTTAATTTAAATGTGTATGTTTGCATGCAGACAGAAGCCCACAAATTTTGAAAAAGTTGTTCATAAGAATGAGTAACTATTTGACAGTTAGGGTGAAACAGCTCTCTTCTACATGCTAACTTATGTGTGTCTTGCTAAAGGGGGTTTTATTCAGTGAATTTCTGTCTTTTGTAATCCCACATATGAAGCCATAGTCTGATTTCAATTAAATGTCTACCACAAGAGCTGTTTGCTTGATCATGAATTTAAATGCATTTGTGGTTTTTAGGTTAGCCTAGTAATGGATGAAGGAAATACACGTCTAACCTTAAGCAGCAGTTTGCAGATCTCATATTTGCCCTTTGCAGCAGCTTCATGGAGTGGAGTGAACTTCCACAAGTCGGCCACGTTGACTGAGGCTCCATGTCTGACCAGCAGCTCTGCCACCTCGTAATGACCGTAGGAACAGGCGTTATGGAGGGGAACCAGACCACTAGGAAGAGACAAAAACAACCGCCATAAACCAAATCTGTCTGAAACGGCTTTCTTTTACTTTCTCACATACACAATGGCTTCAATGTCATACCCTTTATCCTTGGCGTGCACATCTGCCCCGTGGTGCAACAGGTACTCCACCACTGACACTCGGTTGTAGCCGGCAGCAAAGTGAAGGGGAGTGGAGTGTCGTCCCTCCAGGTCTCTACAATTCACATTCTGAGCCGTACACAGCGACTGGGGAGAGAGAGAGAGAGAGGATAGGGAGAAAAAGAAGATTAAAATATCTGTTTCACGGTTAAAGAGCTGATCTACCAGGGGGCAGTAGGAAATAAATCTAGGCTTTTAGCTGCATAACAAATAGCATAAAAATAATCCAGATTTATTTTCATTATTTTTTTCTATTACAAACCCCTTTAGGTTCTGTCTGGAATGTTTCAATTAAATTAAGGACATTTTCAAAAAATAGGAAAATGAGGAAAATAAGTACTATGAGAAAACTGGATATTTTATTCTGACAACTGGTGAGTGACTATAGTAGTTTTTATAAAACATTTTTTGAAGTGCTTTAACTTTTTTGTTCCCAGAATCATTTTAGTTTGAGCTGGTGACAACCTTTAACCTCATGTTTTTAATCATGTCTATTCCTGTTTGTGGACCGAACAACTGGTCCAAAGGTTTGCTCAGTAAAGCAAGACAAAAAAGATCTCAAAGAGTAATGCAAGAAGTATCCTACAGTAAGGACATTTGAATTACACAATACAAAGACTCATTTATCACGTGTTTTCATTATGAGTAACAAACATTATTGGCCTACTGTATAAAACTTCAATCCAACAGACAAACAGTCAAAACAGCTTAAAAAATAAAAGGGAACAAACATAAAAATATCAACATAATTCAATTCAATTCTACGACTTTATCTATCCCCAAGGGGGCAATCATAAAGGCACAGGAGTAGCACACATCAAAAACATAAGGACAGAAACAAAACAAAAGCATCAAACAAACAGGCAAATTGCACGTTACTCATAAAGTGCACAGATCTAATAAAGTACTATTCAGTTAGAGTGACCATGAAAGTGTTGCAGATAAAGTGCATACTGAATTAAGACTGATTAACATGACCGGGTTAGAGATTAGGGGCTTAGGGGTTGGGATGGGCCAGGGAGGGGTCAGAGTTCAAAAGCTGGACAGCTCAGGAGACAAAGGTGGCCCTCCTTCGTTGAGTCCTGCAGTCTGACGGTAGCCACTCATAAACAGGATGCAGAACATGATGAGGATCCTGCAGAATCTTGTTAGCCATTTTAGTGGTCTGCAGATAACAAAAGGTTGATTGAGCTCTAACAGGATGCCCAATGGTTTTGGAGCTTATTTAGTGATGCTGATCAGATGGGTCAGATTCTGCAGGCTTAAGGAACAAAACAAGCAGGTGAATGAGAGTGTGAGAATGCTCTCAATAAGAGTGATAAAAAGTCAGAGGAATGACTTTGTTAACATTTAAAGATTGCAGTTTGCGTAAAAGGTACAAACGCTGGCGACATTTCCTGAGGATCTCTTTAGTGTTAGCAGAAAACCTCAGGAGGCTGTCAAATGTTGTAACCAGACACCTCCCCGGATGATGGAGGCAGCCTGTTCAGCTGATTGTCTCTGCCTGTTAGAAAAGGACACTATCAGCTCCTTTGTCTTACTAACATTAAGTTCAAGACAGGAGATCTCACACCATGTGACAAATAATTTAACTGCTGTAATTGTTTCATAATGACAAGAAATCAAATTTCACCCCCACTCAATTTAATTTATTGAAGGTTCAGTAAAAATCTAATTCTCCAACTGTGCACATCACATTTAAACACAGCATGTTCGTAGCTACAGTACGTCAAATCACCATTTCATCGGGCCATCTTGACGCATCACAATGTTTCCAACTGGACCTCAAATGCATCACTAAAGACAATGTGCTTTTGTTTTGGAGCAAGTGTGCTGGTTTAGCTTAGCTGATTAGCTTTTGTCTAGTTAGTCTCGGTGTGAACTTCAGAACAGACTTAGACACAGGACTAATATTTTGGACTCAATGGACTAAAGGCAAAATTTTGGAGACACTGCTTCAGTTTCTTTAAGAGGAAGACAGAGCAATAAGAGCAGCAGGCGAGTGGATGGCATTCACGGGTAAACATGAGGTTAATCCACAGGTGATTGATGATAGGTATCATGTTCACAGGCATTAACTCCAATCAACTGATCATGATTTCTGACAAAAATAGGCCGCTACTAGTTGGTGCTGATAAAATCAGGGCATCTTCAGTAATAAGGTAGGCAGAAGGGGATCTGTAGTTCTGGACATCCCCATACACATTTCCTCTACTTCTTATTTTTTTGTAGCACTTTATTTTTATGAAGTTGTTGTGTTTATACAACGATTCACAATGACACATTATAACAAACTTTAAAAAAAAACAATGGCAGCTACATGGCAAAAAAAGGAAAAAAAGGGGAGATAAAGAATTTATGAGGTCATAAGTAACACACATCCAAAACATGGTTGGATAAATAAGAAATAGAAAGGGAGAGGGCAGAGACAGAAGAACTAAAGTAGATGGCGAGTTCAGCCTTCCAGATTGGGTTCATGCACGTATATTATTCCGGCAAACTTGTGTGCATGGATATCCAGATTTCCCATGGCGCATATTTAATCACATACCTGCATATGTAAACACATGCACACACACACGTATACTTATTTGATATAGACTGCATAAACATACGCACATACTTAGACCTGTACATATGCATACATACATAAACATTCACATGTTGTATATATATCTGCATGTGTATTTATTAAAAATGTCAGATTTGCATTTCATAAACATCCTGCGGTGAACATATGTGATTGCTATAACTAGCTCCGACACGTGGCTGTTCAATCTAATATTTTCATATAAGATCACATCTGCTCCCAGGTTTATGTGTGCATGAAAGTACAAATACTTCCTGATTATTTTTTATTATATGAGTTCCTTGATCTTTTTTCTATATTCTATTTTCTATATTCAATGGAAATTTCTGATATTGTTCATTTGCTTTCCAAGATATCAGTGAAATTGATGGTTCAGAATGTTGTACCATCTGGAACTGTTTTTAAAAGAGTCAATTTCATTATTTACGAACATTTGCAAGAATCAGAGTAATCCCCTTTTTTCCCAAAATGTTGACTTCGTCAGCTGGATTTGGTTTAAATTCTTGATCTGCAGCTATTTCTTTTCAGTAGCTCATTTCAGTATCTTTATATTTATCTCTTTAGTAATCCCTCCTGAAGTTCTTCTTTTGATGATTTTTGGGCTTTAATACCTGTATTGGCAAGACGGAACAGTGAGATAAGAATGGAAACTTCGACTGGAGAGAAAGATGTAAATGATATGCAGGAAAAGGAGTCATAGCTGGAGTAGAACCAGGGCCTCTGCAGATGAGGTGCACAGACAGAACCCGCTGGGCTACTGCAGCCCTACATGTCATTTGACAACTATTATGCATCACATTCACAAACTGCACTTTGCTGTCAAACATAACATACATTTGAATAACAACAGATTATCAATGCCATTTGGGTAAGCATTTATTTTGGATTTTTCTCTCTCTATGTCAGCTATGTGACTGGAAGCCAAATAATGCAAGGTGGATCCCTCCTCTCGCCCAATGACAGAAGAGATTTCACCCCCATGACCAAAACGAACAAGGGGTTGAGAAAAGTAGATAATGGATCGATGGATTTAGATCAAACAAAGCAGCTACTCAAGACGCTTCAGTGGAATTATCACAAAGTGTCAAAACACTTCCTTGCACTACTTCTACATCGTTTGTATCACCATATAACTACAGACTTATTACTTTAAATAATTTACACTTCAATTTGTTTTAAATTAGCATAAAACAAATAAAACAGGCATCTTTTTTGGTGCTTTTGTAATTCTGAGGAACAGCTTCAACATTTACGCAAAGACCCCTTTGCTGTGTTACTTATCTACATTATTCAGACTACAGAAATATCTGTACAGCCAAAAGCTCTAGCCCTGTTTTTTCCATACCGGCAGTCAATTAATGCTTGAGGTTAAATCAAAATCTTAAGCTGAAAATAGTGTCTGTATAATTGTGTGTTTTTAGATATTCTTTTAAACCAGGTTCTCCAAATAATCACATCTGTTTAACTGACTGTTCAGATATGCTGACAGATATTTATTACCCTTGACTTGCTCTCTAGCGTAACCATATGCACAAATGTAGCTTTGAGTCAAATACTTTAATAGATTTTAAGATTAAATGCTATGAAATTTGGTTCTTAAACTCAAATTACCCTCAGGTTGATTTGTTTTACTGTATTTTTGTAAAAGCCTTGCGCTTTAAAAATCAAAATGGCAACATCTCGCCATGGGCTTCTTGTTGATATGCAAAACACACATCATCTATGGTGCAGTTAAAAAAAGAGCAACTTGGTTACAGTAGAGTCATGCCAATGCAGCTCATGTTCACATTAAATGTGCATGACTGAATCAAAGCCTTTGTTTTGGGACTTTTTGTAGGAAATAGTCTAACCTGGCACACCAGATGGACTGATCAATTTATTTCACTAGTCTATCTGGGAAAGAGCCCTCAGAAAGTGCTGGGGAGGGCAGAACCTTTCAGAGGCATATAAGGCAGGTGATGTTTTGTCAATCACATTTATTACCGGGCCAATCAGATAATGTCATAGGCAGGCAGTACTGCACTATAGAACGTGAGACACTTCAAAAAACAAACTATTGTCAAAACAGGCTTGTAAACTACTAAGTTTCATTTAATGCAAAACATAAATCCAAATTTGCCAAAATATTGTTTTTACATCAAAACTCCAAATTACTTCAACTAGCCAAAGCTATACTACTACTACTACTACTACTACTACTACTACTACTACTACTACTTTGTTCTACCCACCTGGGGAAGTTTGAATACAAACAGGGAACAGATGGTACTTAAAAGCATTTTCTACCATGAACCTGATAACATTGACATTAAACTAAAAGGAGTTAAGCACAGCTTTGAAGAAAAATAACAAAGCTGTTTTGTTTGTGAAATCTAAATCTGACAGTACACTGTGGCCTGTCAATGACAAAATATAAATACACTTTCCCCAAAGCCAGCAAAATATCCAGAGGAGAAATCTTTTGAAGATATGATGAATCACCCTGATATATCAGCCAGACTCAAAGGATTGCATCATCTTTTTATATTCCCTAAAAATATAAAAACAACAGCCCAAGCAACATCAAACAAGATAAACAGTGCAGCTGAGAGACAAAACGTAACAAAAACAAAGAAATGAGTATTCCTCTGCCCACCCATATAGACTTATGATGAAAAATTCGTCAGTGAAATATATGTGGAAGAGATGGTTTTAGGGAGCAAACGGCAACAATGCTGAGCTTATTAAGTCAAGTTGAGAGAAGAAATGCATGTCTGCTGAGCTGAGACAGACATCAGCCTTCCTGCCGTTTTCTGAGAATAAGAGCCCTATTTCTCTGATTTTCTGTTATTACTGAAACAGTTACACCTTAGAACAGAACAGAACGAAGACACAGGGGGGATTTTACTTTAAAGTTTACTTTCAGCGCACTCAAGGATGTTATTCTACAGGAAATACAATGACATATCCTGCTGGCAGAGTTATTCTTCAATTTTAAGGCCATTATCCCTCACTTCAGCTGCTGAGGCAGTTATTTTTGAACTCTCTGCCTCCAGGAAAACTTTTAAATTGTTGCTGAAACCAGCCGAGCAGAACTCCAGTTCTTCATACAGTTAGATAGTTTCGATTGAAGCGGACGGCCACAATTACAAAAGTGGAATACCGTTTTCAAAAAGCTATGAACAATGATGTGTGGAGACGTTTATTTGATATGGTCTGGATGACAGAGGCTTATTTTTTTGAAAAAGCTGAATGAATTTTTTTGCCAAATATTCACATTAATTTTTACTAATATAAACATACAACTCAAGTGCAACTCAAAACAATCAGCAGCAATGCTTTAGTGTAAGGCAGGGGTCATCAACCACATCTGTACAAGGATCATTTTTTTTTAACATACATTATGGAGGGCCAGATTTTAAAACAAATTAAAATTATATAAATATTATGGTCTAATAAACGTGTTAGTTTTTCCCTAACTTATTTGTGTTTCTTTGCCTTTAAAAGTGAGATCAGTCCCTATCACATACTTTGCTGCAAGTCACTTGGGCAGTTTTGATATCTTGTCTTCTTTCTGCGGGGGTCATGTTTTGCATCAGGGGTTTTGACTCCTATGCACTCCATGTTTTGACTGATTGTTCATTTTAAAACGGCTTACAGGTTAATTTCTTTGAAACATGGTAAATGGTAAATGGACTTGAGCTTATATATCACTTTTCTAGTCTTTTTTTTTTTGACTACTCAAGGCTGCTTTACACCACAGGTCACACCTACCCGTTCACACCCACTCTCACATTCACTCACTGGTGGTTGGAGTTTCTCTGTTAGTTATCCATCAGTATCAGCTAACACTTTCATGCCCTTTCATGCCCATTAACATTAACACTAGCGCAGCCATGTGAGCAACTTGAGGTTAAGTGTCTAGTCCAAGGACACATTGCCATGTGACTTGAACCTGCAACCTTCCGATTACGGGCTACTAACACCCACACCTCAAATACATTGAACATGAATTAAATCCTGATCAAACAGTTTCAGTCTCAATTGTTTGGGGGGCTGCATTGATTGTTCTAGGGATTTAACAACAAAATATAGCATTATGTATCGGACCAGGCTACCTTGCGTACAGTTACCTACAATGCAAAGCACCTACGGGTCAGGGGTCATCATGGTGGACAGTCAGCTTTAGCAATATAAGCATTCTGTTACATTTATATAACAATAAATCGAATCAAACTCGGTAAATCAATTTTTTTTTGAGTAATTACACAGATGTTATACATTTCTCATGTGTGTGTTCAGTGGTGAGAAAACAGAAAAACACAATAAATCACTAGTTAGAACTGTTTTAGGGACGTAAATGTAGCAGAGCTAGCCATTAGCTGAACGACTTTTTACTTTTATTTTTATGACCACAAACAGAAACGGCTACATTACTGAGTTGGGGAGAAAAATCACAGTGCTATATTTCAGTAATTAAAACAAATGTGATTTATAAAACTTGTTTAACCCTTAAAAGTACCTTTACTACACTCACCTGTCCCTGGTGACAAAAAAATGTCACTTTCACAACCGCTGTAAAAATAATACTAATAATCTTTTTTTTTAACTTAAATTAATTAAATTAGTCAGTCTTTTTAAACTACGTCAGCATTAAATATACATACCAAATATTGTTTATATATTTATACAAACACACACACACACATATATGGATATATATATATATATATATATATATATATATATATATATATATATATATATATATATATATATATATATATATATATATTTTTACACACACACATACACATACACAGTGTATGTGTATGTGAGTCTTTAAAGGCCTGCACTAATACAGATTATATTTCACCAAATGTCAGCTCAGTCATTTTATTTGTATCACAGAAGAATCTTTGATAACATAGAAAGAGGTTGTGATATGTCACCTTTAATTTGGAGTCAATTCTTTGGCCACATGATAAATGAAGGTTCAGTATCAACTCTCTTTTAGCTCAGCTAATAGTCTCTGCCAACTCCTGAGGGAAACACTGCAGGCTTTATCTAATAACTGCTCCAACATTTCTTAAACTTTGTTCACAGCACAGTATGGTTTAAAGCTTTTACTTTGCAAAGAACACATCTGCTGTGGCCAAAAACTGAAAAATTGTAATCTGATCGGTTAAATACAGAATTGTTTGGAGCTACAACAGTACCTAAAGTGAAACAGAGCAGCTCAATGATGATGTAACTTTCTATCGTCACATCATACATTTCCTTCATTAGTTTTAGCCTATTGTTTAATTAAAAAGACAGTTATGTAGCTCTAATTTTTAAGGATCAAAATAAAACCTAACAACATAAAAAGATAATTCAATCAGACCAAAATGACCCTGATTTTCTTTAATCTGTCTGCCTATGACCTGACATCTCAATGACTATCATCCGCCATAGTTTAAATCACCTCATTTTTCGAGCAGATGGCAGGATTGGTGTTAAGCCTTCCTTTCCCCAAAATGCCAATCACCAGTTCAGCCAGACTGTTGACCCGGGCTCAAGTGTGTGTGTTTATGTGTCTGTGTGTACATCAGGTAACGAGCGTCTGACAGGAAGCCAGACCAGAGCTCATCGTCTGCTCTGCTGCGATCCTCTGCCAACCTGCCAAAGCTTCACACTTCAGACACTGACAGACCCTCTTTATCTGGATAACCCCATCACGGTCTGTCTCTGCGGGTAAAGACACACATTTTTCCCAACACAAAATACTTCTGTCAAATGCTTTAGCGAGCACTGCCAGGTCCTGACATTCAGTGGGAGGTTTTATCCGAGGCATATTACAGTGCATCAGGAGCGCCTACAGTTTTAACATGAGTGGGCCTGGTGCAAATCAAACTGCTAACAGTGGCAGCAGGGCGAGCCGCAGAAGATAACCATGATTATATATGCTACAAGTTTTAATGGAATTCATGTGAACACCAGAACAAAGAGGTCAACTGATTTCCTGGTGGTATCTCACTGGCATCAAACTAAAATCACTTTATCAAGGGATCCATATCAGCATCAAGCTAGGTTACAAAGGTCAGAACATGCTGAACTATGGATTGCTTTTAAATTAATCAATAGACTTAAGTCTCTTTGTTTTGTGTCTATCCACTGAGCCCTGTGTAATATGAGGTGTATGCTCAACCTGTTGAATATCAGCTTAAGCTATTTCAGTGCCAGCTTTCTGGAGAGTATTTTATGTTTTCTCAAACTTTAATGAGGCTATTAAGATGATTTCTGTTCCCTCAGTTTAAATTGCTTTTCTGAATTTGTGTCTGAGGTTGCTAAGGTCATGGTCTTTTTCTTTCTTTTTTATTTTTAAGTACGGGGATAATTGATTTTTGGAAGGGAAGTCTTGGCTCCTTTCTCCTGATTTACCCTTCGAGGGATAGTTCAGGATTTTTGCTGTTGGGTTGTATGAGGTACATAGCATTAGCCTGAAAACTAGCCACATTGAGGGACAGAAGGTTTCAGTCTATGCAGAAACAGTCAGCATGGAGGCCAGGGCTATACATTGCTGCTAATGGTGACATTTTAAGAACTGTGGTAAAAACAAGCCACAAAAACAGCCTAGGGTTATAATATGCTATAAAAATGTAATTAACAACAACTGACTTTTCCACTACCACGCTTCTTTTTTAAGGCACTATTTTGACACATGTAACAGCCAGTGCGTCCTTCCGCCAGAAACATGCTGATCAAAATATGTCCTGACTTTACTTTCGACAATTACAGAAATAACACTGCATTCCAGATTGAGATTAGTTAGATTTACAAATGTTTACAGATTATCCCAAGACAAATCACAGTAATGTTGATAAAGAGTGTTATTCTAGCTCAGTTTACCCAACCTAACGCAGCAGATGGATCTGCCATCTTGCCATGCTCCAATCCACATTGACTGTGAGCGGCCCAAAGCAGCACTGCCCAGTCAGCCTATGAGACGAGACAACTTCGGGAGCAGTGATTGCTCCTGTAGAGATTAGTATAGATGTTAACAGCTTCAGTAGCAGTTTTATCACATCTGGACCACATGTCTTTAGTAAATAAAAAAACAAATAACAGCGAAAGAAGTTCTTGTTAGAAATTATATTTCCGCTACACTTCCGACATGTTTTGGTGATAGTTTGTCTTATATATTGGCTTACTTTTGTATTTTGCACTGCGGTAGTAGTGCATGTCTCCTACATTACTGATTGGCCCATAATGAATGTGATTGACAGAGGGATTGTCTAACCAACTGCTGGATTCACTGTTGAAGGCTCTGCCCATTCCCAAACACTTTCTATGGGCTGTTGCCCAGATGGACTAGTGAAATACGTTGAATGGTCCATCTGGTGTTTCTGGCTGTCAGGGGAGTGAATGAATGAATTACTACTTTTTATTTCCTTTACATAAATGTTAGAAACACACATAAAATACAATTAATTAACACATACTTCTCAAGAACCGAAAAAGTTATATTGAAAAGTATGTGTTAAATGTGGCATAAAAACAAACACACGTGATGTGTATGATAAATATGAATACTCCATGAACCATCAGCCTGTTCCCCTGTGAAACTATGAGGGAAATGATCGGTACAGTGCATGAGTCAAATAGCTGTTCATGGATCAAATCTGACCTGCACGACAATCTGGATTATGACTTTTATAAATCTATTCATTCATTTTTCTTAGCAGCAAAGTTATGATAACCAGTGACAGACAAATGTGAAAGCCTCTGACAGAGCAGCACTGCAGATGGTGGACAGCTCCTCATGCCTGAGGCCAGTCAAACTTTCACAATATTGTAATGCCAACATGCCAATAAGCAGCACTCATTTTTGCAGACGAAGGAAAACTTTTCTTAAGTTTTGTGTCCAACCAACACACATCTAACCAATAAAAATATACTCTCCATGGTAAGAGAGCTCTGAAGGCAGACATGGAGCAAAATACATTCTCTTCTTCATATCAATTATCATTAGGATGTACATGTTTTCTTTTTTATATAGTTACTGGCCTCGAACCACTGATTAGTTTTTTTTATCCTTCTTCTGATGAGCAGGGAGGCAGATTGCTCATGTCCATGTACTGTCATATTTAGGCTCTTGCCTTGTGCAAGCCTCTTTCCCTGACGTCTTCCCTGCCCCTTTGCCCCCTTCCTAGCTCCATCCACTGTCTCTCTGACTAGAAGCAAACAGCCCCCAAAAATCTTTTGAACAATAAAAATCAAAATGAGCAACAGGTAGCTCAGTGTGTGTCCAATAATAGCTTATAAGTTAATCAAAAATGCATTACTCAACAACAGAGCTATTTCCAAACAAAGTGGACTGACTTTTAGTTGAAACATTCAAACATATCTCCCCTTATCTTAAGCATAAAAGGCCACTCTCTGCTCCAGGTCACTCAGCTCCCTGATATTACTCCTCTGCTCAGTTGCATAATGCGACATGAGATGCCTGCAGCATGTAACCTCAAATGGGCCATTATTAAAATTATTATCAGTACTATTATTTGATTTTCAGTGAAAAAAATGTCAGCCTCTCTTTCTCAACAACCCCTGCTGATGAGAGGTTGCACTGCTAAAGCAGAAAACGGCACAGATATACTGAGTGTAAAACTGCATTTTCACTGAGGTTTTTTTGGTTCAGTGCAATTCGGTACAGTTTGGAGCGGTAAGCCCTAATCCTGCTTGCATTTCCACTGCCAGCTGTACCCTCACCTGGGGCAGGGATGTAGACTGGGAGATGAGGGTCGCGCCAGCTACATACGAAACATTCTTCCTTCTCTCCAGCAATAGCAAGGAAGGTGTGAACCTCTGCAGTTCTCCATGTAGCATTATTCCATGCAGTCATTCTTTATAGTAAAAGTAGTAGAAAAATTGCTCACTCAGATCCACAGGTAATTTAAACGTGGCTCAGTATGTTCTTTATGTTTTAGCTGTTGTTGCATGGGAAGTGACAGACTGCAGCATTTTTAGCTCTACCCTTGGATTCAGCTTGGTACACTGTGGCTAAGTGGATTGTTAGTGTTCTGCTTATTATAAAACCTATACTGATCAGGGACATGTCTGTGTGAACCTTCAGTGCATATATATTGCCTGTTTTTGTAAGTGGTGGTAGGTTACAGACACCACTCATTATATAAGTGCAAGTGTAAGGGTATACAAGGATAAACAGCAAGTTTATCTCAGGCCTTTCTTTTAGGTAATCACAACCATTACAAAGACAGGGAGGCTCTTTGTGCCTCGAGAGCTGAGCCAATCCGACACAACGCAACGCAGACTCTTTTAGTTAAACAAGGGATATAATATCAATATATTCATAACAACCTAGCACCAAATTATTCAGGAACTGGCAGCAGTGGTTTGAGACCTTTAAGCTAAGTCATCGGAGCTGTTTCTCGAGGCTTCATTGTTTACTTGCCTAGCCAAATACCTCAGAATGCATTCAGTGATTAAAAGACAAAAGTATCATGCAAGACATATAGCCTTTTTCTGGTATAATTTTTATGACAGGATTGACCCTTTGTTGGCTTTCTGATTGGTTAACTGACCAACCAATCAGAATCAGAGAGTCCCTGATCAAAGCAGCAGGTGTGGGGTTACACAGTCAAACACTTTAGAGTCTAAAGCAATGCAGGTATATTTTTGATTATATTGAAAGATTCATAAAGATTGAGATTTTTCTTCATATATCCTACAGTAGTTCTGTCTTAATCCTTTCAATTAAGCAAAATTTACACAAGCATTCAAATAGGAGAGAGGCCAGCAACAACAGACTTTGTCTAGCCTAGTAACCGTTACTAAGGAAGGTGGGGCTTTACATATGATCACTTCCTGGAAAGGGTGGGGCTTGACAAAGGGTCAATTATGGTTACTCACACCAACAACCACAAAAATACCTTGACAGTGTCTAAGTCTCCAGCTTTAGCAGCTTCCAGAAGTCTGTAGTCCACATCTGAGTTTCTCACTGGCACATTTTCTGGAAAGCAGACAGAAAATAATTGAGATTATAATCATCACACAAATATTAGTGTAAAATAAAGTACTTCATATTCTTCCTATCTGGACACTATTCAAGTTCACAGCTGTTCTATCCTGAAAATAGTGTCTGTTTTTACTTGTTGCAGATATGCCCCACAAAATCCTGAATATTGGATGCTCCAAAAAATAAGATGCTGTCAATTCTTGTGGCTCTCCCAGAGTAAAAAAGTTTAAATCATCTCCAGGAGCAATAACATTTATTGTGTTAGCAAAGTCAAAAACTTTCAGTAAATGTGCATCTTTTACTTATATCTATTCCGACATTGAGAGTTTGCATTCCTAGAACTCTAAGCAACAGTTATTGAAGTACAGAGCCCCTGCCCACTAGTCACTCAGCTCCTGCTACTGCTTACTTATTTATGCGTTTTCAGTTGTGGAGTCTTTTCCATCAAACAGCTCTCCACAAGGCTACAGCACCCCAAAATAATGTTTTAGCAATCAAACTGTAAAATCTGACCGGATAAAGGCAAAAACAGTATCAGTATGCTGGACCTGATGTAACTGTTTTCAGGTCAAAATGTCAAAAAAATGTGTAGTATTCTCACTGCTGAACATACAAGTTGGCTCACAATGACTCAGAAGCTATTTATCTATCTAGACCTCCAGTCTGAGGACATCAATACAAACCTTTGAAGAACATTCCCAGTTAATCCCTCTGTTGCTAACTAGCACATAGCAACCAAAACAAAGCACCTACACATCTGCACAAACAACCACCCACACTCAAAGCCGTGGTGTACCGTTGAGTATTTGCTGAACAGCTTCGTTTCCCATTTGAGCAGCAGTGAAGCCCTGGAGCGAGACCAGCGAGGCGTCGGCCCCGTATCCAAGCAACAGTCTGCACGTCTGAAGGTGGCCTGCCATAGCCGCACGATGCAACGCCGTCTGACCCAGCGTGTCGAGGGCGTTCACCTACAAAGACAGAGACCTCTGTGTTATGGTTCATTAATGTAGTTTTATTGACATTATGCTTAAACTGCTTTTTCTTTAAAGATAATGGAAACCAAATCAAAATTAACAGCTCTGAAGATTAAAAGGCGTTTTCTGAGGAGGAAGCAACAATTGACAGCAACATGATCCCTATGTTCTCTTGTTGTTCTCACAATAAAAATGTCTTTAACTTGGTTGTGCTTGGAAGGGTTGAGGTTTTACATGCATTGTTGCTAAAAATAGAGGTGAACTAAAGGATGGCAAAAAGTGACTTGGGGCCGCAAGGGTTAAAGAGCTAGATTTTTCTGCCTTTGAGCTGTAAATACCTCTTAATTTAAGCAAATGAAACACTTCAAAAAAATCTAGGAAGAAAGGAAGACCAACAAGCAGTAAATGAGGGCTCGAAATGAAGCCAGACTCAGCCTTCTTAAGCTCTATTAAAGCAAAATTAAATCCTCTTATATTTAAATGTGTAAAGTAACTTTTTAAACATTCTGATTGGCTCTGGGTGTGGGGGTGAAATAAAAAAAACACCCTAACAGCAAAAAAAACTTATATGAAAAACATTGGTGATATTAATCTGCCTGAAAGTGCTGATAAGCAGGTGGATGTAAACAGAGATTTACAAACGATTATAGCAGGCACTTTGCATAAATCTAAGAAGGATTAAGGCAGAACTGATGAGATGAATAAACAGATGAACAGTGTGAAGATCAGATAATAGATATGATACCATGAATAACAAGCTAAATATGAGAAAACACCAGTTTACCTTTGCACCATGTTTTTGTAGCACCTCCATGATGTCGTTGTGAGCACGCTCTGCTGCCACGTGTAGCGGGGTCATGAAACTGTGGACAACAAAAGAAAAGGATGGAGGAGTTTAGCATTTGTTCAGTTGTGTTGTTTTAATAATGAATACATGATCATCTGCTGCACGATTTTGTTCATTACATTTTTCTCAGAGTATGTGAATTAGGGATGCATGATACTATATATTTGCCAATAGCTTATATGCCGACATTGCCGAAGTAATTATCACCAATACCAATATAGTTATAGATATTTTCTTCAAGTGCACAAAGCCTCCACTTTGCTAAAACTGACCTGGCTCTTTCATGGTGAGACTATTTGTGTTGGAAAAAGATGTGAAGTTATAATAACCTAATTTTATTCTTTGATAAATTACCATTTTTGTTTATAAAAGTGGACATTCAGCAATGATCAGGCAAACCATGATGGTACATTTACACTCTGACAATATAACAACCAATGTTTGCAACAGATAAGGCCAACATGTACAGCCAACATATCAGCCGTAACTATTGAAAAAGTGTTCTTATTTGCCAATACTGATCTAATAATATTGGGCATCCCTAATGTAAATCATGCCTGCAGGTCTTCAGTCAATGGACTGGGGTGAACAACTCTGATATTTTAAGTGATAGTCAAGGCTCAATATTTTTTGCTGAAAATTTACTGGTTAAGGTTATCTACAAACTGTTTAACAATTATTGTACAATAAACTATATCTCATATCAAAACAATCACCACCAGTGTTTTAGTGCAAACAAGAGGGGCTGAAACATTTATCCAAATTTTAATAACACAAAATTGTGCCCAGCTATTTTTAGAATACAGGGAGTACAATATTTCTTTGAGGTCAAATGTGTGTCAAAATAGCATTTTTTAATTAAAATATTTGCAGCGGGACGTGTTCTGGCCTATGGATCATATACAGAAAGAGGAAATAAAAAATAATAATATTTGTTTAGTGCAGATATGGCAAAAAAAACCTTAAATAATGTCACAACAATCATTTTATATATTTTTGATTTAAAGGAAGTCAAGAGCAAAAAATGGTCATTCCCCTCACTACTAAAATGTTGTATTGTTGTTGTTTTGAATCTGACAGATTTAGGGATAACTGTACCTAACACACTCTGAAATGCACACATTCAATCTGAAGGTCTTGTTAAAATGGAGCTTGTAAGTAAATAAGAGGGCCATGATTGCTGTCAGTCTACATGTCATCACTTAGCGGATTCTTATGTTTTTTGTCCCATAATATCTGTTGGGATTAATGATTGCCCTGGCTTTAAAAACTGTTGGAATCAAGTGTAATGTAGAACTTAACTTAAAACAAATGCACAACATAGCATACTGATCACGCTGAAGGAGATACTGAATAAAAATTGCACTAGTATGATAGCTGCAGTCAATTTTATGCAGCGCCAACGGAGGGAAAAGGGTTTTACTGAGGCCCTCTTTCTCATTTTACACTGGTATAAAAGTCACATCACTGTATAGGCAGCAACCATTTTTTGGATTAAAAAAAAAAAAAGGTATTAAAAGTGAAGTTCACATACTGCAAAGTTATGATAATTCGGGTTCAGGGTCTTTTAGCAGAAAGTGTGCTTGGCAGGCACATTGAATAAGCTGGCTGCCGCAGGAACAAAGCCTCATCACAGTGAGTCATTCACACACATAACCCCAACAGCCAGGAAAGTTTTGCTCTTATGCTGGGAAGTAGGGCTGAATGATTTCAGGAAAAGATCTAACTGCCATTTTTCTGGCAGATATTGCGATTTCAATTCAATTCACGATTTTCTTCAAATCAAGCTTCAGTGCAATATTCACTATGTTTACAGTATAGACAACAGTAAGGAAATCAGTGATGAAAACCACACAGCACACTATTCATCATCTAATAACGATGATGAATAATCTGTTATCATTATTTAAGAGATACTCATCTGTTCAAACTCTCCCACTTCCTCTGATCTTTTGCACTGTCTTTGTATTATATTGTTTGCTTTTATACCTGTTTTATGCACTTTTTGTACTTTTTGTATGGTGACCTTGAGTGTCATGAAAGGTGCCCTTAAATAACATGTATTATTATAATTATTATTACTATTACTTGTACTCCTGAACAGAGTCTTTGTATTGTTGACCTGCTTACCAGCACTTCCGTAAATACAAATTGCCTGCAAATGTGTAAAATATTATGTGTAAAATAGTTGACACAACAGATCCTGGGTCAGTCAGGAGGGCTGCAAAAAATTGCAGCTTTGGCGATCCCAAAATTGCCTTGTTTGAAATTGCGATTTCGATCCGAAAACGATAAATCGTTCAGCCCTACTGGGAAGTTTAGGCAGAATTTTTCTGTTGTATGCGTTACCTAGAGAAAGGTACTAGGTTAAGGGCTCATGAGCCCTACAGCTAGGTTCCATTTTTTAGCTGGGCATGCAACTGGTTGAGTATTTTTGAATCAACTAAGACATTTTTGTGCAAAAAAAAAAATCAAATATGGTACCATATATAAATATATAAAAATGATGACCAAGACTGTGGCAAAACCTTTTCACCCATTGGTAGCTTCAGGTCTGAAAAATATCTGGCTTCACTCACTTTTGACAGCTGGTATAAAAAGATCGTGATCATCTCACAGTGTTTAAATGCAAATGAAAACTCACTCTTTATTCTTCTCGTTCACGTTGGCTCCTTTCCTCAACAGCAGCTCCGTCACCTGTTTCCTTTTTGGGTGTGGCGATGCGACTGCACAATGCTAACACACACAAAAACAGAAGAGGAAACAAAACTCAGTGTCCCTATCTTCCCACCAGAGCAGAAAACCTGGTGTGATCAGACAAGTGTGTGTTCTTCTTACCAGAGCGGTCTCGTGTGTGTGAGGGTGTTTGAAGTTAATGATCTCCAGAGCAAGGGTCTTCTTGGCCTTGGCCATGTCAGCCTCCCGAGCAGCTTGAAGCAGCGAGTGGCCCTTAAACTCATCTGAGCACAGACAGAATGTAAAGTGTCAGAAACAGAGAGATGAGATGCGGTGGCAGTTTGCAGAACATTTTTTAAGTAATCTTTGAAGCTTTTACAAGGAGCAAATGAATGAAAAATGTGACCAAAGAATTGAGCCACAAGGTTTTCGCTGAACCATAACAATAAATTAGTTTTTCTTGAAATGCCCCTGCAGCACACCATTACTTCTGAAAGATTTCTCTAAAGTTTTAACTGCAGGGTACAAACTTAAAATGCAAGAGTGTGTGTGTAGGAGCTGAAGTGAAAAACAAGTGATTATGCCCCGAGGACTGGAAATCTAACAAACACAAAAAGACAAACAACTATTTTGCTTGAGAGGATATCAGGCAGAAACAAGTCTGTTACAGTCCATCTGCTGGCTGAAAAACAACATCTATTCATTCATAATCAGACAAAACAGACAGATAATGTGCAATTTTGACCTTTAAAATGTGAAATCGTTTTCATCTTTGTTAGTAAGTCACAGTGGCCTTAAACTTTTTGGCCCCTATTGCCCATGAAATAGGAGTCTTCTTTCAAGCCTTAATCTTCTTTAATGTGCCCAGTCTGGACACACAGTTCTTTAACCCGTGTAACCCAAAGCCATTTTCTACTGCTTTCACCGCCATGATGTTTTTTTTTTTTTTTTGGAATAATAAATGAAGACGATCAGCACTTTCAGCCACAGACAAAAATAAGACCAGGGTTGTAAAATACCCAGAATTTTCAATGTTGGAAACTTTCCACAGGAATTGGCAGGAATTTATGGGAATTAATGCGAATAAACCTAGAATTTACAAAACTTCAGGTTAGCCATGAACAGGGACTTTACATGTACTTGGGGAAATATATTTTAGCTTAATCTTAAATAAAACAATCTGCTTTCACACAAGCATACTTGAAAATATCTTTGGTATTCATCAATCACATTTAACCACAAAACTAATTTTTCTGTTCAGCAATGCCAGTAAAAAAAACTATAATTAGACATCTCAATCAAGAAATAATAACATGCTTAACTATTATTTCTGTGTTTTTTATTTTTTGAAAAACAGTTCATTAAATAATCATGAATAACAATAAAAGTTAAATTATAACATTGAAACTATAATTTCCACTTCAGATCTTCTACATACTAATTTATTAGGGCTGGGCGATATGACCTAGAAATAAAATCCCAGATTTTTTTCCCCACAAAACTCTATATATGATTATAATTGATTTTTTCCCCCTCAAAAAAAAAAAAAAAAAAAAAACTCAAAGTGACACAAAAATTACATGAATCAAGTTTTGCCTTTCTATCAAAATATGTTCCAAAACTGAGGGAAACACATTTTTCCTCTTATATTTAAAATACATGCTGTAATTTTGTCTTAAAATGATGATTATGTAGTTCAAACATAGGGAGGCTTGTCACAGTGAAGTAGCATGGGACCATCTGATCAATATTTATCTCATTTAAGAAACAAAAGCCTAAACATGTTCAAAACCTGTCAAGGCCCATTGTCATGAAAACTGTCCAATTTCAGAAATTATATTTTCAAACATTGCAACAACTTATGATTGGAGTAAGTTGAGAAAAAAATTTAGCTTTTTCATTTTAAAATCTTCTGCAGAAAATAATTCTAATTAACTTACTTAATTGAAATATTGCCCAGCTCTGTAAAGTATTAACCATTACATCTGTTCATCCATCCATCATCCTCTACAGCGCCTGTCCCAGCTGACATTGGGCAAGAGGCAGGGTACACCCTGAAACCAGTCACCAGCTGATCGCAGCGCCATAGAGAGAGAAAAACAAACCACTCACGCTCACACTCAAACCTCAGAGTCACCGGTCAACTTAATGAGCATGCTTCTGGTCTGTGGGAGGGGGCCGGAGAGCCTGGAGAGAAACCACGTATGTACGAGGAGAACATGCAAATTCCACACAAAAACACTGACATGGGGATCGAACCAGCAAGCACTACCTGCTGCGCCAGTGTACTTCCTACTGCCTGGCTCTTTATAGGTCATTATGCTACTCTTGGGAGCAGTTTCCGTCTCCAGGGTTACAAAAGGCAATAGGCAATATTATAAAACTTCTCTTTTTGGGAATGGACAGGCAACTATTTTGTTACTTGTTGACCTTTGGCTGCTCCTGACGCCTTCATCAAGAAAACAAGAGGAGAAGAAATTGGGCAAATCTGATTAGTCTACAGACTGACATGGAATTGTCACTTTTTGTAAAGGTCAGAATGGCGATCTGATATAAACACTGCTGTATTTTCATCAAGAAAATGGGATGCAAATTCCCAAAATTATCTGTGGATCACTGTGGATCTAACCTGACATGCCAGATGGACAGTTTCATATTGGAAATATTTCACTAATCCATCTGGGAAGGAGCCGTTAGAAAATGTTTTCAAGGGCAGAACCTTCAAAAACAACAGCAGCTTGTGATTGGACGATTGTTTGGCTCGTCACACTCATCACAGACCAGTCTACATCGAGCAACGCTGCTACCTATAACGTAGCATACGTAGTGGCTACATGTAGCGGCTAACAGCTAACAACAGTTAACAGCCGTTAGCACTACGGCTACTTCCTTTCATTTCCCTAGGATTGAACTCACGATTCCCGTGGCAAGAGACAGTGACAGTGCCGTTGAGCCACAATGAGCACGGCTAACAATGGCTAACAACAGTTAACGGCCATTAGCCCTATCGGCTAACCGTTAGCCGCTAGGGCTAAACATGCAGTCACTTCCTGTTGTGGTCACGTCCACCCTGTGTTCAACACTAGCACGTCACATCCGCTGCTCCCGCAGCTCCCGCCTCTCTTCCCTGATTGGGCCGTTAAGAATTCGGCCGAGTGAATTTGTTGGACAACGGAGGCTGGCAAGACTGACCTGCAGGATTTCACAAGCAGGCAGGTCTGTCTGCTCAGCAAGGCTACTGTGGATTAGAGCTGCAACAATTAATCGAACATTAAATTAATCGGCAACTATTTTGATAATTGGATAATCGTTTTTTTAAAGAAAAAAAAAGCCAAAATTCTCTGATTTCAGCTTCTTAAATGAGAATATTTCTGTAACTTTGTTCCTTTATGACAATATACTGAATATCTCTTTGGTTTTTGGACAAAACAAGACGCTGTCTTGTGGTTTGGGAAACACTGATTGACATTTTTCAACATTTTTTAACATTTTATTGGCCAAACAACTAATCGATTAATCATTTAAACAATCAACAGATTAATTGATAATGAAAATAATCGTTAGTTGCAGCCCTACTGCGGATCCATAAATACAACATTTCTGAAATAAAAACCACTGCATGTCATCGCTGAATAAAAAAAAGGAAAAATGACCTGAAGTCTCTCATAGATTGACAATACATTGAGCTTTCAAACACACTTTTTCCCTTGAAGATCCATGGTACGGCTTTAGAAATATAAATAAGTTTATCTGCTTGGGGGCACCGATGATAACATGGAGTTGAGAGGACTAAAAGTGTTACTTTCTGCTCTTATTGTTTCATTTATACTATTTTTTAATGCCTCAGGACAAGTATGAACATATCAAGTATGGTTTTTAAAGGTCAGAAATAATTAATTGATTTAGAAAAGATGACCATAACAAAAGGCTTCATTGCTGCAGAGATTTTGCAATTACTGTATACAAGGTGTCACATCTTAAATGTTGCTACTTTCATGTCAAAAACTATGATAGCTGACCTTTAAGAGTCTTGAAACATGCTAAACTTTGGAAATCCATTACTGTGAACATCTTTTCTTACAAGCTGTTGTTGTTGAATCAAATGAAGGCTGGATGAGAAAGAGCAGTGAAAGGAGCATGAGTAAGCAGCGAAGAAGCAACTTGAATGCCCTATGATTTCATTATTCGTGCTTTTCATCAGCTTATCATCTCCATTACTTGATATACAATTCATGTGAACTGTGCTGCTCCCCTTCTCGCCAAGAATCAAAATATGGAGGGAAGCTTCGGGCTACAAGCTTAGCTTAGGACAAAGATTGAAGCAGCAGGGGAATACAACCTTAAATCAACCCGAACTGATAAAGGAAAGGAAAGCAAATAAGTAAGTATAGTAAGTATATTTCACAAAATATCATCAGCTGTCTGAGGATGCTCTTACACTTACACCTTGTTTGCTTTGTTCTGATTCAGATGATAAAATGACACCATGTTGAATTTGTTCTTTGGTTTGTTTCATTTGTTCACTGCAGTGTTACAAAGTGAGCAAAGGCACAAACCATGGCAGGGCTCTCCTTTGCATCACTGAGGCTAAGTTCACATTGCAGGTCTTAATGCTTGATTGTGATGTTTTGTTGAAATCTGATTTTTTGTGTGGTTGTTCACATTATAATTTGGATGTGACCGCCATCAGACTTCAGTATGAAGAACAGCCCTGACGTGACAACCATGTGCAGAAGAAGATGGGATGTAACACTCAGCATGCCGTGTTTATCAGAGTAAATATGGACGCTACAGATGAGAGTCTGTGTATCACATGTCTTGCAGTCACTTCCTGCTGTCACCTCGCTCGTAGCTTCCACCTCTCCCTGCTTTAAAGGACACCATCCCCAAGTTGATAATCGAAGATAGCTGCCCTGGAAACAGTTATTAAGGTCCTGTAATATTCCATATATCAGCACTTCTGACTAGTTTTTGTCACACTACATCAGCTGTATACATAATATTGTTCGAAAATATATATGGAAACATTGCTATAGTGTTATTTTACATCCTTCAAGTGATATGTGCGAACTACAATGCAGGGCGTGCTCACAATGGCTAACGATAGCCTGGTAGATCGGCAAGTTTTTTCCGACTTTGTAACTGGAACGCTGATAACTTGGATATGACGTCATTCCCACTCCCCTCTTCCCAGTTCCGATGTAAATGGAAAGGGCCTCAGTCCAGACTTAAACCTGTACTACCTTGTACATGGGGTGCACTGGCAAACTGTTTAGCTATCCCTGGCCCTCGAAGGTCTATAACTTTAATAAAATAAAGTTGAGATAAATAAAACTGGCACAGGTTTGGTTTGTTTTTTTTATGTGTGGCCCTCAATGTTTGTGACGAATTTGGGTGGGTTGTGTACTCCATGCAAGCAAACCTGTCCATGATTAAATTAAAACCAGCCAAGACCACATCTCCAGGTTATCTCGGACTGAAAGTTTTGTACCAAAGCAGAGTTCAGATGCTGTGTTCACACATGGCTAAACTATCCAGGCCAAATGAGGACCACCCAAACTCTTTCCAAAATGTCCAAGGTATGACAGCACCAAGAACCTTACTAAACCAGTTACCTTTAAATGTGTTTCTTTTCTTAGTTTTCCTAGACAACGTTAAACTTGTTATTGATTTTCTTAAGTAAAAAGATTACCACATTTGTATTCAAGACAATACAAGGCTAAAAGTCAGAAAACCAGAGGTTCAATAAATCACATCCACAGTTTTCTTCCTAAGTCTGTTTTGGGCAGATAACACTTTTATTTCACAGAAGAAAAAGCTGGCAAAGAATTAATCCAAACTCTGCCAATCTCTGCTGATACCAAACAGAGATTTTCTAACAGACATGAATACACAATAAAGCTTTATCTGTAAAAGCAGACACCTGATATTTGCCCCTGCTTCAAGGACCCATTTCTGCACAAGAGTTTTCGAGCACAAACCAAAATATGACACTTCAAAAGTCTCACAAATCAAACAAAATCATTCAGATTTCAGTTTGCATTCCTGGGATGAATCTTTGTATAATATCTCAGTGCCACATTTTTTATGAAGACAAAATTGTTCCAGGCAAATAACTTACATGAAGGACTCTTCTTCAATCAAATAAAATCTGAAGATGCCTTATGATTCAAGCAGCATTTGATTATTGTTTTGATCTGTCTCATGACAAAGGAACAGCGACAAGTGCAGCACAGGAGAGCTAACTCAATCATACACAGTCCAAGTGTTATGAAGAGCTCTCCAACAAAGACGTGATGAGTTTGTCGGGTTTGAGCAGAGATGTTAGTGAAATTGTGCTGTGATGATCACATTTATTAACCTGACACAACCGATGGACCATTCAATATACTTCAATAGTCCATCTGGGACACAGCCCACAGAAAATGTTTGGGACTGGGCAAAACCTTTCAAAATCATATCCGGCAGGCGATTGGACAATCGTTCAGTCAATCACATTCATCCCAGACTAATCAGATAATGTAGTGGGCTACTTACTGCAGTCTTGAGGACAGCACGTAAAGCCACTTTGTAAATTTACTCTCAGCAAAACATTTCGGAAGTGAAGTGAAAATATCATTTCTACAGACAGGTTGGTATTATTATTTGCTTTTCATTTGATAAAGAAATGCGTCAAAATCTAATAAAATAGCCATAAAACTGTTAGCATCTATGCTAATCTCTATATGAGTAGTCTTCTTCCTGCTGTCTTCTTGCTCGTTTCTCCCACCTCTTTCTGCTTAAAAGGACTCTGATTGGGTGGTGCCACTTTGGGCCGCTCATAATCATTGTAGATTGGAGCTTGCCTGAATACAGACCATGAATCAGACTGATCCACCTGAACTGCAAGGTTACAGATTTATTTACAATTACCATGCTTTTAGAGTTTGACTTTAATATGTTTGCAAAAAATTTAATCAAAAACATATGGAAGGGGGGTGCTGGTTTGGCGGAGTGGTTAGCAACCATGCACGTCCCATATACGTACTTCTGCCGGCCCGGGTTCAAATCCAGCCTGTGTGCCAGTTTGCAGAGTGTCTTCCCCTACTCTCCGCCCCCCCTTTCACAAGCCTGTCCACTGTTACTCTCTCCTACCAATAAAGGCACAAAATGCCTAAAAAATAAATTAAAAAAAAAAATAAAAAACATATGGAAGGGATTAAGGTTGGTCATGGCAAAAATTTAAGGGTCTGGTGAAAAACAGAATGATTGAAAGATGTATCTACTAGGGTAGGGGGAAAAATTGATACACTATAGTATCTCAATATTTGGCATAGTGATATCATATTGATTCATGCAGCCAAGCCAATATATTTTTAATGTACTAATTTCCAACATTTAACAAAGCTTTTAGTTCTGCAGGAAAAAAAATACTCATTAAATCAACATGATGGTGCAGTTGAGCCCATGCAGTGAGGTCAGCAGGGGTGTTAGTTAACATTCATGGCTGCACAAAAGGAATGCATCTTCGTCATTTAAATCCGTTGTGTGGACACATTTAAAAGGGACATGAGAGATGGACCTGGCTCATGGGACTTGTAAGAAGTGCCGCATGAGAATAAAATACAGTGAACAGCTGAGGGCAACAACAGAAAAGCTAATGCTACGCTAACACTGCTGATAAACAGCGAACATTTAACATGCTTGGCTTGTCAAAGTTGCCTTCCAGTTCTGAGCAATCTGACAAAATAGTTCAATCTATTACTAACACTATGTGCCAAGACTCAAGGTCTCACAAAGCTGTGGAAAACAAGGGCTTTTGCTACATGCTGGTTGGAACCCAGGTATGTGCAATTTTTCAGGATTACTTCAGCGTTATAGCAGCACCCAAGCTTTAAAAAAACTAAAGTAACATGATAAATACACTCAGATATGTTTCTTTTCAACTTTTCTGGAATTCTGTCAGTTTTTTCTTTATGTTATGTAAATGTGGACAATAAACGTTAAAAAAAAATCACAACATATTGCAATGTTAAGTATCATAATACTCAGTTAATCAGAAAATATTAAAAATCATGATCAAATGTAATTGGGACTCATGCGTTGTGATAAGATTATATTGTGGGGCCATTGGCGATTCCCACACCTGGTATCTCCAAGCAGCAGTATGGGAGAGGGAACATTAACAGAGAAGGATTTCAGCATACATAATAAATCTAATTGGATCAAGTGTACAGTGTTTTTGTGGATGTACTCCTGTATGAAAGGACTTTAAATACAGGTGCTACATTGCAGACAAAAGGAAAACAGAAAATTTATACCTAACGTCGAAAATCAATTGGGACCTAATAAAATTCTTCATGCTGTGTGCTTAAGGCAGTGTGTTTGTGTGCGAGGTATATTTGTTCAGGGAAAACAGGTCAATGGACTTTCCTTGACTTCAAAATACAATGAGGTAATAATGACTGATATTTATTATATTTTCATGTTCTTGCTGTTGGGTACTAACAAATCCATTCAAAATAATAACATGATGGAATTACAATGATTAGCGCTCCAAGAAAAAAAAAAATCTCCTACAAAGAAGGATGTCTACATGCATTATAAATCTTACTGGATCAAGGTATAGTGCTTCTGTGAATATACTAATGTTGGAAAGCACTTTAACCCCTGTGCATCCTTCTAATTTACTACCCTTTGGGGACCCTTAAGCCAAAAATGAATATGAACAGAAACTGCAAAAAATAATCATTATAAATAATTATTTTTTTCTTCTTTTGTCTGCACATATTCCTAAAACCACTTCAACTCTGCTAAAGACTAGCACAAGAATATAAATCATTTTCAAGATTTTAACTCTTTAAACGACAGTTTGAATATGTGATTCTATTTGGTCCATTGAAAAACCCACAAAATATACAATATTTCCCATATAATACATGGTATTTGCATTTTCAGGGGTGTGTGTCATGTGTCTTTGAAGTAGAGAAGTTATGACTCCCTGCCCTCGCTTAAAAGTGTCTTAGACAACATTTTAGAGAAAACAACAAGTGTTTTTGTGTTTTTGTACCTGGCCGCTTTCACTGTTAATATAAACATATCTTTATATCTTGGACATTTGTCATATCCAAGACTATAATCACCAGCTATGCCACACCCCAAGTTTTTCTTTTACAAAAAATATCATATATACTTTATGGATTTTTTTTTCAATAAAACATGTGTTAACATGTATTCAAACTGTCTTTTACAGGGTTACAATCCTGAAAAGCACTGAATATTTGGTAATTTTGAGCAGAGCTGAAGTGTTTCAATAGATTTTTGCACAAAAAAGCAGAAAATAAATTGATACATGAAAATTTTACGGTATGATTTTGTGTGTACATTTTTGACTTGAGGGTCCCCAAGGAGTGCAAAACGTGTCAGCACTGTATTAAAGATCTGTGAGGATAACTGACATTAGATTAGAAAATATATCAGAAAAAAACATTTTTTGCAGAAATTAATACCCGAATCTTCAAACAGCCAAAATGATCACCTAATCTAAATTAAGAAAAATGACAAAAAGTAAAAAAAAAAAAAAAAAAAAGGCAGGAATGGTTTCTGAGGATTAAAGACAGGGGCTAACTTGCAGTCAAAATTAGAATTTCTTCTAATAAAGTTAATATGTAGAGACATACTGTCAGTTTTGCCCACCTCTGCAGCATACTTTTTGTTTGAATTAAAAAAACCCTTTTAAGTGGGGCTGCAAGCAGCACAAAACAGGCCCTTGCACTTGTTTGGATCTTGGCCCCTGACGGCATCAGTGTGAAGCCTGCATCAAGCATGTGGCACATCAACAAAACGCCTCGCCCTTTTTTAGGTAACAACAAAATAACAATTATCATAACAATTAAAATAATCATCAAAACTGCACAGTACAGGCTTTGTTTGCAAAACAGCTAACCATCATTTTGGTGTCTTGACTGAATTTCACATAATAAGGGACAAAAGCTGTCAAAGCTCTCTTTCTTGTAACCACAAGTTAGGTGCAAAGAATTCTGGGATTGTATGTTTTCTCTCCTACATTTGAAAATGTACTGTGGGTGGAGGGCAAGTGGGAAAAGGTTTGCAAATATGAGTAAGGGCTGGGCAACAGAATCCACAGGCAATGATGGAGAAGAATCGTGGTCCATTATAAGTTATCAGCACAACTTGAGTGAGATACGGCTATGGAGCGTGTTGGCAGTTTTTGAGAAAACATCCAGTGATTCCACTACACTGACAAAATAGATGCTATGATATACATATTTTAGAAATACAAAACTTAGAGATTTAAGAGCAATTATTCTTCATATTGTACCTTTATGCTGCACACACACACTGAACTATCGGGAAACTTGATGTAATTCTGGCCATACAGTAAGTTGTTAACTAAGTTAATGTCAGCTGGGCAACACTGATGTTGGCCAGGTAGATCGACATGTTTTAGGCATGCTTAGAAAATTTGGAAGTTTGAGAGTTAACCTCACTTTCATTTGCTACTCTTAGTTTCAGCTGTGCTTATCTCTGTTGGTGAACAATGGGGTTTGCCTGCTTGTAGCTCAACGTACATCTGGGGACCTCCAACAGAGTAGTAGTGTTTCATCAATGGCTAGATCGTAGTTCCAGCCCAATTCTCATCCTGTGGAACGCTTGGAGAACGTTGGACGACTTTAGGCATTGTACCCCTAACTGAGATGAACTGAGTTTCACAGGCAATCGTGGTGTTTGTAAACTCACCACAAATACTTAAGAGCACCTATATTTCATGTTTTTTGAAAAGATGGGCAGACCTAAGGGAGAACAAGCCTGAGTCTAAGCCTAAGAGGAAGGAGGCCCTCGAGAGGACTGGACAAGAGTATAAGCTGGAAGTCCTGTGGCATGATCAGCAGTGTTACATCTATGCTGGCGAAAGAGTACGCCATACTCCACCAGCACATTTTCTGACCTGTGTTGATCACATCAAAATTAACCTCGGGACAATACTTTGGCCGAAATTATGATAATTTCGTGACGCTGGTCAAAGTCAGCAAATATACGCGAATGTGTGAATGTGGCATCAAGAGCAGATGAACAAAAGTATGAGTGCCAAACGAATTTTAGCTTTTTTGCTTTTTACATAAAATTTCTTCTGATATTGGATAAGGAATAATTTTTTAACCACTAATTATGTATTTCTCTACTTTATCCACCAGTTTTTTTTATTTTAAGAGATTATTTTTCATTTAGCTTCAAATCTCCAGCTCCAAATTGACTGTTGGAAAAACTTCTCCCCCAAAATAAGCTTCTCATTAATTCAGCACCATGACACATAGTGACACTGTACTCTGCAGCTGCAGTTGATTTAAATGAAGCCCCACACTCACATGTAAGTCTCTCCTTCAGCTCGGGAGTGGGTGCCATGTCCACAGAGCTCTTGCTGTGGCAGTTGAGCAGGGTGGGATCAGCGCCGTGGCTCAGCAGCAGAGAGCAGACCTCCACTCTGTTTTTAGATGCTGCTTCATGGAGTGGCGTGAACTGCCATAGATCCATGGCATTAACGCATGCTCCGTGCTGAAAAGAGAAAGGGAGAGAAGGGTAAATTAGAGAAGAGTATAAAAATCAATGTTTCTAATTTGTGTTGTTCTAAAGAAAGTCAAATAGTCTGTCATTGTAGCATGTACCTTCTAGTATCCCACTGTTTTTCTGGCTATTGCAATATGATTATGTAAATAAATATATATTTGCTACAGTCTTTCTGAAAGCTGAGCTAGCATATGTGAGCATATGTACCTTCAGCAGGAGCTCAGTAACTTCATAGTGTCCATATGAACAGGCGTTATGTAGAGGCACCAGACCACTAGGAAGAAAAAAACACATTAAATCCTTACAGTAAACAGTGAATTAGTGTTCTAACAATTTCCTTACCCCAGCACCACTTATTCTGCAGATTAACAACTGATTCTGGATCAAGTCTAACATGCTGGCAGCTAAAACGTTACAGCGGCAGCATGCTAACAGTGAAAAAAGCTACAATGACATTTATGTTTGGGGCTAAAAAGATGACAGTGAGTGTTGGCATTCAAAATAAAAATTTGTCATTGAAAATACAATTTGAACTGAAAAAGGAAACTGGCATTGAAACCTTTATATCTGAAAATGTTATATCTGCACTGAAACAAAGATTTGGAACGGATAGACGTTACAAAGAAAAATAAAACTGTCATTACCAACGTAGAATCTCACAATGTCATTATTTTGCTTAATTATTTTTTATATCTTATGCAATTATGACATGCTATTCAGTGCCAGTCTTCATGTTTCCGATGCCAGTTTGTCTTCTTAGGATGTCAGTATTTTTTCAGTTTCACTGACACAAAGTAGAAAGCTGTGCTGTGGTCTGAGTCCACATTTCTAATTGCCCAAGCGATGCCTTTTCAGGGACGTACCTGCTTATTTCGGCAAGACAACACCAAGCCACATTTTGTCCATGTTACAACATGGTTTCGTAGTAAAAGAGTGCTGGTACTAGACTGGTTTGCCTGCAATCCTGACTTTCAATTACAAACGTGTGGCCTACATGAGGCGCAAAATTTGACAGTGGAGATCCTGGACTGTTGAGCGACTGAGGTCGTACATGAAGCAAGAATGGGAAAGTATTCCACCTACAGAGCTTCAACAATAAGTGTTCTCAGTTCTCAAGCTCTTCTTGAAAGTTGTTAAAAGGAAAGGTGATGCAACACAGTGGTAAACATGCCCCTGTCCCAGCTTCTTGGAACACATTGCATGCATCTAATTCAAAATGAGTGAATATTTGCAATAAAATAATTAAATTCATCAGTTTGAACATAACACATCTTGTTTCTGTAATGTACTCAGTCGAATATAGATCAAAGAGGATTTGTCAATCATTGTATTCTGTTTTTATTTAAGTTTTAAAAAATGGAGTTTGTATTTCCACCAAGTACACTGAAATCTGATTGGCTTTTGGATCTCAATGGTCTATAACCAAAGGCCTTACACTAGTCACCTTGATTCTAGTTTGAGTTTTTAACAGCAGCTAGGATGAGGAAATCAAACTTAACCCACCAGCTCTCAAAACTCCTAAACCTGTGATCAAAATTCATCATTTTTCTGCAAGTGCATGACATACTTCTCAAATTCATTCAGACGGCAGTTTGGATAAATAGGACACATTATTTTGAAAAAGATGATGTTATTGGAAAATTTTCTGTTTTGTTTTTGCTGTTCTGAAATGAGAAGATAGCCCAAGGACAGAACTGCTATCATTTATTCACCAGCCTACTCACCACCACTGAATTATTTTGGATGGTCTTCAAAGACACCACATTCTGGCACATTAAATGTGCTCTTCCAACCTTGTCTATTTTGAAACTTTCTATTTTACATTGATTCACTTGTATTTACCCCTTGTCCTTGGCGTGAACATCTGCTCCATGTTGTAGTAACAGCTGAACTATCCGTACCCTGTTGTATCCTGCTGCCAGGTGGAGTGGAGTAGACTGGAGAGAAGGGGAGGAGGAAACAAGAGAGACGAGAGGGGAGGAATAAGACCAAGGGCAGGAAGAAAAAGACAGGGAGAGGAGACAAAGAAAAACATATTAAGTGAATGTTAACCCACATCGTTTTTCAGCCAAGGGCCAATTATTATCATTCTGACCATCAGTTTTGTGTACAAAGACTGAAATAAGGGTTCACACTGAGCAGCCAGATGCACACACTTTTTGAGGAATGGGCTTTTCTTCTACTGACTCAGTCTAAATTGATAAAGCCTGACTATGTTCCCTGCATTAAACTGATGGAAAGCTGCAGCTCTGACAGCTCCAAGATGGGACTGAGATGGGATGGCTTCAGCTGTCCGTGCAAAGTTTCCTCAACATGCTCTCACAAAAGGCCATTCTTCCTTAAAGCCTGAGTGACACTTAGACTGCTGGAGAAATGTTACGGCTCTGAGAATGTTCCTATTTTTCTGTCAAATTGAACTTTTTATTGGAAAAAGTAATGGCAAACTTGCCTCTAAGTCTAGATTTAGAAGCCATTGTATAACATTGGATGTGCTGCAGATATAAATTGGAATAGGACAGGGATTAACGATACAAGAGGCAGCAGGCTTATAGAAAAGGTTTTAGACTGAACACTTCAGTATTAACATTAACTTGCTGCATTTTGTGGTTGAATGTATAAACAACTGATTTGCTTTAGGGCTGCTTGATTATGGCAAAAATCATGATCTCAATTATGTTCATCAATGTTGATGTCACAACCAATAAAAATACTTACTTACTGATTTTACTACACATACCACATGCAATCATGAAGCTTTGATGGTCTAAATACTATCATTTTGAGCATTAAAGAAAATGCAATGAATGAAATTAAGTTTAAAAACCCTAAAAATAAGGAAGAAATTGATGGAAAAAAGACTAAACAAGTCCAACAGGTCACGTGGCACAGACATCTTTAAATCTTGATTACTCAGATTTCACAATTGTGTGCGACAGAAATTGTAGTGGGGATTAAAAATTGATTAATCATCCAGCCCTTATTTAATCATAAAACTATTTGATTTCACACATTTCATAGTGGAACCTTAAAGTTCAAACCCTTTCTCATATATTCTTCCATCAGTGACTAAAAAACAATTTGTAAGTTGTGACAATATTTTAACAGTGGCAGGCCTTGCCATCTTTTTGCTTGTATTGTATTTTATTGCATTTTTTTAAACAATGTTACACAATAATAATAGAGTTCAATGTTAGTACATTGTGAAAAAGTGCAACTTTCAGTGTCAATGCAGAAAAGCCTGCCTCTGTCCAAACTACAAAACGTATCTTTGATAATGAAATTACTGTGAGCACTTTGATTTCAAGAGGTAAATTAAGTTTTTGGGTATATTTCAATAAAATCAAGGTAAAACCTGTACATAATTTGTTTCGTTTGTAGGTTCTTTCTTTTAATTTTTATTTTTTGAGAGGGAAAACATCAAGTTCTGTGAGGGGGAAATCAGGCATTTTATGTTCAGGCCACATTACCCAGCCCAAGGTTTAAGTAATACTTCCAAACATTTTCAGACCCTTCAATGGAAAACAATTTATAAAACACACCCCAGGTTGAAAATGTTCTTGGAACTGCATGAATCATTATCTCTTTGGGCTAAATTCAAATGAATGAGGAAAAATTCAAATGTTGCTCAAGGCAATAGCCAAAGTGAGTCATATGCAAAATCTATTAAACAATTTATACCATATATTAAATTTTGTGAAAATATCAATTGAAGATGGTCACTTGGGTTTTTAAATACATTAATCATGAGATGTTTTACAGCTGAGCCGTTTGTTGAAGATGTCATGTTAATGACACCAGGTACCAAAGTGATCAACTCAACACTGTTTGAGTGTCACAAATGAGATCTGAACAAACAGCTGCACTAAAAAAGTTTAAATTAAACAGGGCACTTCAAAAAAGAACTACAGCATTTACAGGAGGAACATGGGAAAAGAATTTCTCAGCAGTGTGTGTGCATGGGCAGAAAGCGTGTAATTGGTTGAACAACCCATTTTGATTAGTTAGTTTTCTTTTGTCTACAATGTGGTTAAGGAGGAGAGTGAGTGCTGTTTGGGTGGCCACCCTAACTACAGTGCAACAAGAAACACTGGGCAGATTATAGGTAGACAAGTGGGTAGCAGTCATACCAACTCTAAAATCTTTATGTGAAAGTTGCAAAAGTCACTTGTCCCATAATGAGAGGCTACGCACTCAGTGAACATACCCTAATTTTTCTGTGCACAATGCATAAACAGATGAGTTAAATTATCTACCATATGGCCCTTAATTGCCACAGCATTTCCAACTTCAATACATTCAGGCTCTTTGCAAACAAGCTCCAAGCTGTGACAATTCAAATAATACTATTTTACTATGAGACCCCTCACAGCCTTCCAAACCCAACTACACGGACTGATAGGCGGCATAATGTCGACCAGGACATGGCTGGGGCTAACGAGTGGAAACCTCCTGTTAGCAGTGTTCCATCAAATCAGTCCCAAAACACCTCTGACCAGAGGTAAGCCAGTGAATTCTAGTGTCCAAGTACCGCCGTCCTCCATGCTAACTCTCTTAAAGGCTAGGTATTTCCAGCAACCTCACAATTTGATGCAAATCTGGACACTGAGGCACAACACCATACGTACCCTGATATACGTTGACTACGCCTTTAACAAAATTTCCAACAAGTTTTGTTTTTCAATACAAAAAGAAAAAGAATAAAGATGAGGTTTAAATGGTTCTACAACTCATGACACTTAAATTCAGGTCCTTAAAGATCGAAGACCTAAGTTAAAATTTGCAACATGTGCTTCATCATGTAGTTTGGCTTGGACTTTGAAATGGACAATTGGTGTTATTACCCAAAGTATTTTGACAACAGCTGTCACAGCATTTGAGGCTGTATTGTGTCCGTAGAATCTGTATCCGTACACGTATCTCCAAGGAGTGCTGACAATATCTGCTGCATCTATATTTTGGCCTAACTCTCACCACCTTCAATAACGTATCTGTCTGTCTGTCTGTCTGTCTATATAAAAGACAAAATAAAACAAGCGTATGCAAAAAACTACAAAGTCATTGAGATGCTCGGCATTTTGGTCTTTGCCTGTCTCCAAATAGGACAGAGATGAAAACTTGGAAAATGAGCAGAGAATTGCATACAAGAGAGGAGATGTGACCATTCTTAAACCTGGACTGTCCACTTCTAGGACATCAGCTTGTTACATAGTGTCCAGACATCTTCATTTTGTTATCAGAGCCCTGTGTTTATAATTATAAAATACTTTAATGATCATATATTTCACAATAACCTGTACGTGACACCAGTGCTTACTTTGTCATTGATTTCAGAAATTATGTGATTTGTTCCTTAAAATAAGTTTTTCCTAAAGGATGAAGGAAAGTGTGTTTCTTGTAATTTGTTAAGATTCTTACAGCTTCTAAAATTTGCTCCAGTTTCTTGTGTAACAAACTGTCTCATCAGCTTTGGCACTACTAACTGCATGGTAGCTGACATGTCAGCACTTACACAACTCCTGACATATTTTGGGCCATCAGCCCCTGATATCTGGTGAGGCCATTTCATAAGAAGATTCCTCCATGCCAGACTATCAGTCATCTCATGTAACTGGTAACTTTTCTGAGGATTGTAATTTGTAGTAATAATAAACAAAATATCAGCACCATCTGCATTCACCAACCCAACTAGAATCCCTTTACGGTGCATATAATTGAGCTGAGCAAGAAAACAGCCAGCTGGTGATGTACGACATGTTAACTACCATTATTGTAACCACAGGTGGATATTTCACAACACATGCATATGCAATTAAATAAAATCAACAGAAAAACTGTAAAGACAACAGCAGAAGTGCTACATTGCAGTGGACCAACACTAAAGACACTCATAGGTAACTAACACAAAGAGAAATTCTCTTTGAAAAGTGAACTTGAGTGTTCTTTCATAAGCCATGATGCAAAACCTGGGCAACACCAAAATAAGAAATATGTACAAGAGAATAATTAAAGATGTTGACATGGCACTGCTTTCAAATTGAAAAGCCTTTTATGTCCATTTTTATTTTTTTATAGACCAAAAGGACAAATTACTTGTTTTGTTACTACTGACTTTCCTTAAAGCAGCATTGTTTCAGACACTTACTTGAGCACAAACCTCACTGGTACACCTTCCCAGAAAAAAATCAAAGTATGAAGTGATGGTTCTTTTTCTGTCCAATTGCAGCAAAAGAAAAGTACTGGACACACAGGACTGGGTTTATTGACCAAAATGCAGGCAAACTCAAAGACACAGTTAATCTGCGCAAACATATTTGCCACTTTTTTGTACCAAAATATCATCCTGTTGTTTTTATCTTTTTTGAGAAGGTATTAAGGTTAGAATATGAATAATAATCTATTTTTGTATCAAAAGAACATATTGTATGTAGATATTAAGAGGGCAATTAAGTGCTTTTGCTTTTGCAAATCCTTTTCTACCTTTCTTATTTGAATACACTACAAAGACAAGATAATTATTATTCAAACTGTGATAAACTTCAATGTTTTTTTGCACATATCTACTCATTTAGAATTTGATACCAGAAACATGTTCCAAAAAAATCAGGACGGGGCAACAAAAGACTGGGAAAGTTGAGCTGCTGTGCAATTGAATTCATACATCAAGTAAGAATGGGAAAGAATTTCACCCAATAAGCTTCAATAATTAGTGTCCTCAGTTCCTAAATGTTACTGAGTGTTATTAAAAGGAACAGTGGTGCAACACAGTGGTAAAAATGCCCCTGTCCACGTTATGTTGAACATTTGGCAGGCATCAAATCTAAATGAATGAATATTTGAAAAAAAAAAAAATTAAAAAGATGGTCATTTATCCTAAATAAATGACCGTGAAGGGGATGCAAGACACAAAAACAGACTGCTCTAGACCAATCTATTAACAGACAACGGGGCCAAGGGAGGTGAAACTTAAAGCCATCTGACAAATTTCGACACTGCTCAGGCTTGTAGTCATGTCAACCATGTCCCTACCCTAACCTCAAATCCTAAATTAATTCATCAGGGGCAAATTATGACACAATTACCCACTGCATTACATAAATACATTAACTTTTCAGACCAAAACTTTTATTCTTTCAACCATGCTATAAATAACTTTTTAGGTTGTAAAAATCATCTTTGAACATGGAGTGTGTATGTGACCTCTGGTGTTTCTGCAGCAGCCCCAAGTGGACACTCCAGGAACTGCTGTTTTTGCACTTCCACAATAGCTTCATTTTCAACACTGGATATTGCCTTTTGGTACAAACAGAAGGTTCTCTCTAAGAAAAGTGGATGAACTCCAGGTGAAATTCTGCAATGAGCCCTCTGCTCAGACAAGCATCTGACGAGACCTTGAAAAATAGATGATCTTTGGTGATCTCTGAGCTGCTCACTGAGGAGCTGGGGTGAGGAGCTGCAGCAGCATTGAGGCTGAGTGGAGAGGACAGATGGCCTACTCCTATTTACAGGATGTGACAGCAACATTTGGAGGGAGCAGGATATGGTACACAGTTAGTCATCATCCTCATTTCATATTCAGCGTTACAGATTGTGTATATATGCCCGCATGAGCCTATGTGCTTGTTATTGCAGATTGCTGTGGACAGACCTAAACAGAAAACAACATAACTGCATCGGTTAATGAGGTCCCCGAAACATTTAAAACCATTTATTAACAGTGAGTCATCAGTTAGGCCTAATAGGCGAGCAAACACACATAAGTGCATGTTCTGTTGCATCACCATGATGCTGCTGCCAGGGTCAGACAGGGTACTTTAAGCTCCACCTCCTCAATCTGTCAGCTCTGTGAGAGGAGCGGGTACAGGCATATTAGTGTGTGTCTGAGAGAAGGAGACAGAGACAGCTGATACACAAACAACATCAGCACCTCAGAAGGTCTTGGTTTTGATTTTCAGCACAGAAGCTCAATTAAATTTATATCATTTAATATATGCAGCAGAAGCCAGTGATAGTGATCAAAAGAATCACCCATTTATTTCTACCACTATTCCCCTTATATTCAGCATTGCAACAAGTTCTTATTTGTGTAATCAATTAATGTATTTTCCTACATAAAAGGCCACATCTCTTATCACTTCTCTTTAAAAGAGTAAACCAAGCTGCAGCAGTGAAGTGAACAGTTATGAGAGTATTAAAATATTTCTGTTTACATAATCTCATGTTTCTGTCTCTGAAAAGGCTGCAAGGGTGATGTCCCAAATTAGTTTTATTAAATATAAAGTCAGATAAGAAATTCAGAGCATTTATTCATTGAAAACTTATGGTGTTTTCTGAGCTGTTTCTGCTAAATGTCAATCCTATTTGAGGCTCATGGCATCATGACATACAATTTCTTATCAGGAATCTACAGAGCTGATAAATGGAGCGAATACTTAAGTGCAGCAAGTGGAGCTCCTCGAGCATCAATGAGGGCTCATCATATCATAAGGATTATTTTGGCTGATATTGACACTAAATTAAGTCTTAACAGTATCATTTGCTTTTTGCTTTAAGCCCATAATTTGTCTTAACTCTAGGTCATATATATCCATTTTGATTCATCACTAATATTCAAAAAACTTTTTCATACTTTGATAAATACTAGGATGATGTAGATGAAGATGCATGGATGAAGAGACACTCAATAATGGTTTAATCTCGCAGAGGCTGCTGCAAGACTGCAGAGCAGTTTTGTTTGTTGAGAAATAAAAAAAAATATAGGAAGAAGGGACCCATAATATTTAGTTATTTTGGTTGATAATGAAAAGTCATTTTTGCTGCAGTTGATCTTAAAAGTCATTTCTATTTAATAAAAGGGGTTCATATGTAATTGTCTGCTTATATGTTTATCTAAATAGTAGTCTAGTGCAGTAACATGTAAGGATGGGAACTGATCAGATTTTATTAATACCAATGCCATTAACAATTATCCTTATCGATCCAATTATTTGATGATTCCTTTTGATTCCTTGTAATTTTTTTGTGTGGAAAAAAGACTTTGCCAACATCAGTTTCCAGTGGCAACAATGTCAGACCCTCCTGCTGCCCTGCTGCATAAATAAATGCTTCTGCAAGTTGTTGGTGTTTCCACTCTCTCAAAGTTGTGAAGTAATCATCTTTTTGTCAAAAATGAAAACAAATCTCACTGCTGCTGCTCCCTGTCGGACATGATTTTTGACTTCTTTGTTAGTATGCCTGTTGGCTGCCTCTGATGAGGCGTCCATGATTTGCAAGGCATGCAGGACAAATTGAAAGGGAATTGATAAGCAAAAACATGAATGATATCGATTCCTTTGGGGAGTAGTTATTGATTCTCATCTGGAACTGGTTATCCATCCCATCATCCCATATCTCTTCATTTGGAAAAATCAAGGACATTAATTGCTGCGTTACATGTGATGCATCGTGATACTGAAATTGTGAATTTAATAATCAGAATCTAATTTAATCTTAAGACTAGTGAGGATTCACAGCTCTAATAAATATGTAGTGATAAGAGATGCTCCTTATCGACACAAAATCCACCCTAACCAAATTGATTAGTTTTACCAAATCTATTAACAACTCCTTCATCTCCCCTCTCTTCAGGTTAAGATTCTGTGAGTCATCCTTGACAGCACACTCTCCTTCATATTCCATGTTAACAACATAACCCAGTCTGCATACTTTAATCTCCATGATATCAACCGCCTCCGCACCTCCATCACTCCTCACACTGCTTCCATACTGGTTCACAGTCTTGTCACTCCCCAGCTTGACTTCTGCAACTCTGTTCTGTTTGGTCTCCCCCAAAAAACCTCTCTGTAAACTCCAGCTTGTACAGAACGACCCCCTCCACTCATCACATCACTCCCACCCTGCAGCAGCTCCACTGGTTCCCAATCACCCACTGCGTTCAGTGCAAAATATTACTTCTTTCTGACAAAGGCATCCACAACCTTGCCCCTCCTAAACTCCTCCACATCACCACACCTGCCTGCACTGTCAGGTCTTCTTCCTCCATCCAGCTCACTGTCCCCTCAGCCTGCCTTATCCCCATGGAGAGCAGAGCATTCTGCAACTTCTGCTACTGTTTTTAACCTAATGCACTATTTGTTGTACTGTTTGTTGCACTTTTGCTTGTTTTAATGTGTTTTTACTTTATAAGGTCACCTTCAGTGTCTTGAAAGGCACCCTTAAATTATACATATTATCATTATCATTATTTTCATTATCATTATCATCATTATTATTATTATTAAACTGAGTAGCCCTGATTCAACTGTATTCTCAGAATGTCTGACACACTCTGTTAGAGCTCCTGCCCCTTTAAGGCCCTGTTTACACGACAATGAAAACGGGCAAAAACAGAGAGTTTTTGTTGCATTTGCGCCTTCCGTTTACACAAGAACAGTGCCCTAAGTGCCTGAATCTGCAAAGTTTTGCAACCGGGTCTAGAGTGAAAAGTTTTGAAAACGTTTTCGTATCTGTCTCTGTCCAAACAGGAATCAGTGTTGTCAGGGAAACCAGTGACAGATGGCGCATGTGCAGCACTCTTTCAAATAAAGGTCGTGTGCACACCTAGGAGCAACAACAACAGCTACCGAGCAACATGTGTGCTGCTTATTGTGCTCAGTTTGTTATCGCTCCTTCAACAAAATGTGGATTTGCTGCTGCAACACTCCGACCAGCAGAGACGCATTTCTTAAATTCGCCGAGTCCCTGGTGAATACAACTGAAAAGTTTGTGTTCACTGGAAAGCTTTAGTGCGCAGATGCTTTCCAGTGTTATGACACTGCTATTTCACTACAAACCTACATCGCCAACTACTGACCTGGCATGCACGCTACCGCGTTTTCAGACATTCTTGCGGATCCGTGTGAATATACATTGTTTACACACTGTCTCCGTGCTCCGAGGAGCGCTTTTGAAAACACAAAGGAAAAACCTTTATTTTTCTGGTGAAAACATTGTCATGTAGATGGGGCCTAAGACCCCCTTCTCCACAAGGGCCCAGTCCTCTCTGATTGTCTGACCAGTCAGCTCTGTGGTAATTAGCCATTTGAGTTCTGGTCACCCAAGTGATGCTTTATTTGAAGGGGGTACAGGCTGCAAAGCAGACTTTTAAAACAGTCATGATGTCTGCCGTTTAGGAGCAGAAAACGCACATATAGGTGGAGGCTGTACAGCTATGACATAATAATCCCGACAAGTAAAAATATGGAGCATTTTAAGAGGCCTTTTCTTTAAAGAGGCTTAGTGCATTTCTCTGTGAACAGAGTTTAGTAAAAGGTTTCATGTTCTTCTGCTCCCCAAGCCCCTTCAAACAACATTAGAAACAAAGAAAATTGATTTTGCAAGACATGGGATCTTTAACATAATTGGATCAAGAAAACACTTGATTATCAAATATAAACTAAGTAATCAGCTGAAAGCATGTGCTGCTCAACTTTATTAGACATGCATATTTAATCAGAGGTGGAGTTTGGTGGATATGCAAAATGAATGTATTTTTGAGTGGCTGTCTATGGTTTAAAACAATAATCAGTCCAATGTTGCTCACTTTTGGTGTTCATGTCCTCCTACTGTTTCTTTTTGTCTATAAATTTCTCAGAGAACTGATGAAATATATTGGCTAAAAGTGAAAAACCTAGCAGACCATATTTCACAAGGATGCAATCAGCACTCACAGCAGGGGACTGAGAGTGAACAATGGCAATAAAAAAACACTCTGTTGTATTTTAATCACCTAAAAGCCTTCCTGGGAGGTGGAGGGGAGTGGAGAAGAGAACGGAGGGAAAATATAGGAGGAAAATGAAAAGAGCAGGAAGCACAGAGCAATGCATAGGGCATGCTCAGGTAAGATAGAAAAATACTAATCCGTCTTTCTGACTTCTCTTGATTTATCTTTTTTGTATGCATCCCTTCCCCCTTAGAACATACATATGCATCTGAATGGTAGCTGCAAAATGTTGCCAGCAGTACCTTCAAATAGAAAAGACCCTGGATGTAGCCCATTTGTGTCATTTTGCATAAAAAAAATCTCAGATACAGAATGAAAATTGAGTCAGACTGTCACGCATAAGTATTACACACAACAATTGAAACACATGGGCTGTGCAATCTGCTACCGTGTTTGTTCCTCCTTTGTAATGGCTTTCCATTTTTCTTCAACCTCTCTTACATCCCTCCCTCTCCCTCTTTCTATCTGACAGTCTTTCTTCCTGTTTTTTCTACCACTCTGTCAAGCTGTTCCCATGACAACAGTGACTGCTAGCTGTCAGCAGTTGCCATAGCAATGAGACATGATCTATGTGCGAGGGTGAACTGCCACATGTGGACCATTTTGTAAGGTCTCGTTTGCATGACTGACTGCATGATGCTCCCATGGTATTCCTTTGCTCCACACTACAAGACCCAATAGTTTGAATCTGCCATTAGCCCATCTTAGCTGACAAAACACAATCTGGACAGTGAAAAACAAATTCTTTGTAATTCTTTCCCCAGCAAAATCTTATAATCTAGCACTAGGGTCAGATATTTCAACCAAAAGGCAAAAGAGTTTCATTAGGGTCACATTGTACTGTTATTATCAGCAAAAAAACAGTGAAATTAAGATTCAAAGGTCTTGCATTTAAGGGTTTAAAATAAAAATGGAAGGGACCAGGGATGCAACTTGATAAAACATAAAGTGTCTGGTACAGTGTTTGAGTAAATAGCTTTTTTTTTGTTTCCCTCTTCTCTCTGTATTTGCTCGGCTGTGTTTGTGCCTGTGAGTCAGTGCACAGAGCTGAAAAAACGTTCTCCAGGAGTAGCAATACACCAAAGATGGGCCAATCTATCACACTGCTCTTTCAAGAGGAGAGGGTGCAATATGTACCCACACTCGTAATATGAGGGACACTCATTCTTCTAACCTGGTGGAAGTAGGGTTGAAGATAGCTAAGCATTTTCCAAACCTTAAAATAAACAATGTTTGTTTATCAGTACTGCTATCAATTCTCAAGGATCCTTTGACGTAGTGTCATTTTATTAAACCAGTGGTGCGTAAGTATTCATCGGGTCTTGCAGAAAGTAGGGGATATAAACTCCAAGCACATCAGCATTGTACATCAAATTAAGCATTATACATTATACCTTTTCATCCTAGCCTAGGGAGAAAAAAAACAAAAAAAACAACAACAACATCTGATTAAAACAACCATTAAATGAACACCTAGACTTTGAAAATCATAACCTATTTTCTAAATCCTTGCATAAATCGGTATGATGAATATTAGAAACAAAATTAACGAGCCGTAATGAAACTTAACGAACAAATGTTGATGGTTACAGTATGACGTGCTCAATGACAGCTCAGTAAAAAGTCAGTTAGACTAAGAAGAATGTCATCAGAATGCATTCAAAGATAATTTTAAGAGAAAGAAAATTTAGTTTTTGTCGAAAAACTTGAATAATCACAGTTTTTGAGGGTCCTTTGTTTTTTACACAGCATTATGAAAAAGGTGGTAAGAAGTGCTTTAAAAGGCTGTTTTTTAAATGTCTTTTTTTTTGTTCTTTTTCGAGAAGTGCACAGTGAGCACCAACCTCAGACAAGGCATTTCTGACATAGTTAGCCCGGTGATTATTATATTATTGTAATTATTAAAACTGGTCTATGGCGCAATGTTCACAAAATCCTTAAGAAAAAAAAAAATAATAATTATGAATACTCATCAGTATTCAAATCATCACAACAATCTAATAACGTTTCCCTAGTGCCATGAAAATGTCATCAAAATTCCATAAGAACTTTATGAGTTATCTCACTCACACATAGACAGATGAACAATCAAACCAACAAACACAGGCAAAAACATAACCTACTTGGCGAAGGTGATGATATACTGCATCAAGGATCCATCCAGCCATCATCTATACCACTTATCCCTTTCGGGGTGCTGGAGCCTATCCCAGCTGAAACTGGGCGATAGGCAAGGCACACCCTGAACCGGTTGCCGGTTGATCGCAGGACCACACAGAGAGACAGACAATCATTCACACTCATACCTAAAGACAATCTGGAGTCACCAATCAACCTAATAAGCATATTTTTGGTCTGTGGGAGGAAGCTGGAGTGCCCGGAGAGAACGAACGCATGCACGGGGAGAACATGCAAACTCCACACAGAAAGTTGCCTACTGACACGGGATTCAAACCAGCAACCTTGTTACTTTGAGTCATGTGAACTCCACCCTTGCATTAAGGATATTTACTGAATTTTTAGTGTGTGTTCTTAAAACTAAATAAAATAAATTATTTATGAACTTAAAGAATACCCTAATTTCTTCTAAATAACCCTTTGCTGTTCTAGTAAATAATTGCCTTAAACGACACAGAAACAGCACTCTTGACCAAAAACTGAGGTTCATGCCAAACTATGGGCTGAGAGTGTTGTTTCATCCCTAGAAGGGACATGAAATAAAGCAAGATTACTTAGATCACATTGTAACTTCGGAAAGCAGAGATACAGCTGTATATTCCCTTGCATTGGTCTGAGCATCAATCAGCAAATGAGGCGGTGTCTTAGTAGACAAGCTATCCATCTCACGAAATGCACTTTGGGACAATAAACAGTCTGCTGTGAAGGGAAAAATCCCTGGTGTGAAGATGTTTGCAATTTATCAGCAGGATGACAGAAGTAAGAATGGACTAAACTGACTTGACTAATAAATTCATCTATATTGTTATTTCAGTGGGTTTTGCTAATTTTCTCTCACTGGCGGTTGTGACTTTGCATCGGAAAGTCAAGGAGCATCCCTGAGTGGGCAGGAACCCTCTCATCCCCACATGGTAGTGAAGATATTAATTGAAGAGGGAAGCATGACAGACAGCTCGGTGTGAGTCCAGTCATTGATATGTTTCACTTTCTAACTTTGAGGTCATATTTTGCCTTGAATTGGGTTCAAATATTCATTTTTAAGACAATTAGAATGCTAACAATCACGTAAAACCCATCTAGTGCTCATATATAGAGTACACCTGATAGTGCTGTGTCTCTTCTCTGACTGGGATGCTCTGTTGGAGCTTATGCCTCTTTACAACACATTTTAGGCAGCTGCTGGCACTGAAAAAACAGAAGAAGGAGAGGTCTTACTGCCACATTCTTTTTGTCTTATTCATAAAAAATACTCTTATTCAGTAGAGGAGACATTAAACACACTAAAGGGTAGGGGTGTAAATCACCAGTTTCATGACGATACGATACGATATCGATTCTTTGGACAACGATACGATATTTGCCGATATTACAAAGTCTGCCACGATTCGATTTCGATACGATACGATTCAGGGACCTTCGATCGATTTAAGACGATATTATGTACTCATTGAACACAATCAGCTACATTTCACCTAAAGCAAGAAAGAAATACAAAGCAATTTCTAAGTTTTGACAGTTTTATTACTGAAATGTGAAACGATGTGCTGACCTTTGGGTATGATAGGTTATAGAGGATTATAACCATCTGTATGATCTAATCGTGTTTAAAATTAAAATTGGGTTAATTAGCTGTCAGGTGTTTTTAGACTTTGCTTCACTGTTTACTGGTAGGTGTGGAGGAAGAATAAGAATAAGCTCTCACTGTTTTCCTTTCATACAATAAGTACTTTCATTAATCAGTGCGCTACAAAATCAAATGATGAGATAACTTACTGTACTCGTGTGATTACTCCTGTAGTGTGTGTGCAGTATGCATCCTCTGCTGTCAGATCGACTGTATCTTACCCGAATACAGCAGTGCTATTTTCTGATTGGCTGATATGTCAAGCTCCCGTTTAGCTCTGTGATGCTAAGAGCGTGTTGCTACGCATTAGCATATAGCGGTGTTACTCGGTGGGCGCTACACAGTACATTTTAATGCAGGAGAAATACCGGGTGTGGTGTGTGAGAGAGCAAAAAGGTGCGCGTCTCATATGCTGAATACGTGAGACTTGAGAGCCCTGTGAAGTTGAAACTTCAGAACGAGGCGCTATTGGGCGGAAGCGGTGAAACGGATATCCGGTCAGAATTTCAAAATAAAGGCGTTGAAGATGACGATGTTGATCGATGTTTTGAGTTTCCATCGATTTGATTGGATCATTGCTTAACCAATCGATGTATCGATCCAGATCGATGGATCATTAAACCCCTACTAAAGGGCATATAAAACTAAAAAAAGCATGACCACTTCAGATATAAAGTGAGACAGACATATGCACACAAAAAAAACACACAGTGACTAAATGTCACCAGGGAAACCTGTGTATAGCCCTGTGTGTGTTCACAATAAAACTACTTCACAACAAATCGGAAATGTGTTCTCACCAGTTGCATTAAGTGAGTTTGTTCCCTTATCGGCGCATCTCTGTCTGTGATTTCATCCCAGCATGTGTAGGAATATATCAACTTGGCTCCACTATTCCAAAAGCCATTTGAAAACACTAAAGCTCTAAAACCTAGGCTGTAAAGCTCTTTCAACAATAAACAGGATACGTCAGACAAATTATTTGCAATAAAAACCACTCACTCATTTTAAAACAAGGCCAAGGACTTTTCTAACTAACAGTCAAACCAGGATATTATACTGTATGTTTAAGCAGCATCTGAATACAATTCAAAGGAGGGATGAACCACACATTCAGTTACAGCTACAACACTTAAAACTGAACTTGTAGAGACTTCAGAAACATCTTTTGATTCTAAGTTCATCAAAGTAGAGTGCAGCCCTCTTCACACATGCAACCCTGATATTTTCAGGATAATGTCCGGACAGCACATCTGTGTAATTCCCTGACATGCTTGTTCACACTTGGTCCTCTAAGCAGAGAGTATGCCCTGCTGGACTTGGTAGCAGTGGTGGAGGGGGGCGGGTGGCTGCCAGTAGGCAGGACACCTCGAAAATACACAGATGTAGTCAGACGATTATAGAAGATTACAATGATGATGAGTAAGAAAGCTGCAGTGTTATATCTCTGTATCCAAAAGGTGACCGTTTTGAAGCAGATGTACTACAGAACTTCAAATGTCCAGACCACTTTTTTGCAATCAAACAAACTTCTCCCACAACAACAGTAGTTTTAATCCATCCTGTCTGCCTGATCTGGTTTCATGCCGGTTGCACAAGATGAGCACCATTACCCCTCCTTACAAGCCCTCAGTGAATTTCCCTGATTATTTCCTGCGGTGTTCACAAGTCAGCTCATCCAGACTTTACTCGAAAATAATGCTAGGGGGGCTCAAGGTAATCACTTGGGTAAAGTCAGGTGCAAAACTTGTCTGTTTGCACTCAAACATACAGCTCAGCTGGGCAAAGTCCAGATAATTTCAGGGTTTCTTTGCAATTGTGAATGGAGTTTAAGCCATCAAAGGCTGATTTAGGCTTGATTTCCATGCACAATGACTTTAAATTTCATCAAATTCCAAAACAATACCTCTAAGAGCAAAAAGAAATGTTGGGATGTGGCATTTAAGACATATCACCCAGCCCTAACAGGAACGGCTCTTTAGCTTGTGTTTGACTCTGTCTGCTTCCTTAGTATTCAAGTCACACTAACAAGATGAGTAGTGTCAGATGACTGGATCGATAAACATATTAGCAAATCTGCGTGCTATTCCTTTGACTGACACACACAAACACAGCACATATCCTCGACAGCTCAGCTCACCAAACAGCTTGAGAGATAAATAACTTACAGCCAGTCTTCTCATCTTTTGCTTTGCGTGCACTCTCACACAGTCAGACACACACAAACACACACACAAACACACACTGGTATCTTAGCCATCACCTGTCAATCTGCTCCACCTCTCAGCTACAAACCCTGAGTTTTCGAGTTTTCCAAGAAGCTGAAAACGCTGCAGAAAGTTTAAAGCTCAGTAGTTCAGCAAGTTTCCTCTGAGCAAACTCCTAGAAATCAACGGAAAGTGTCCTTTTAGCTTTCAGTCCATGACAGATGTCATTTTTGCATTTGGAGAATCTACTCTCAGTTTCAACTCAAAGCAATCCGTTTTTTAGTCCTACAGAAGGAAGAATTAGCTTTTTTAAACTCCATTAACAAAACTGGCCCTTTTTGTTGATAATAATATGTGGTATGAGTTGGGTTGTGCACAACTGGAGTTAGATAACTTAAAAGCCAGCATCAGATGTACAAGTGATATGATTTGATATGATATAAGATGTTTTTTTTGTCAAAATGGACAAACTATTCTAGACTTTAGGTGCATTTAGCCAGATATGATGTTTGTTTCAGCCCTTATTCAGGGTGAATAAGATTAATGAAGCAATTGATTGATAAGCCACTTGCTACCCAAACTGGGGTCAATGTCCACCTGAGAAAGTGCACCAGTGTTCCAGATGGGGTGCATGGCTCTGCAAGGTTTCAAGCTGTCAAAAGCAGGGTTAAAAAACAAAACAAAAAGGAAAACCTGTTATCACTTAATGTGTCCATTCTGAAAGATATTTTGACAAGGTGTTTTTAGATCAGTTTAATCCAAATTTTATCAATCAAAACAATTTAAATCAATGTTAATTTAAGACAGTAATGCATCCCTTTTTCCTATGGATCCTTGGGGTTCTCCAAGGAAAAGCAGCTTAAAAGCCACTAGATTAGAGGGTTTTTAAAAAAAAAAAAATAGTACAAGGCTGGTCTTTCAACACTGAATTTTTCTGTAATGGTAATGAGGAATACACAGTGCAAGTCCTACATTGACAGTGAAAAAACACTGTCAATGTAGAACGCTTATTATCGTAGTTTACTTTCATGCAGGCCAACGCGTGTTGGTGTTTTTTTTGGTGTTTCTGGCCCTTTAGGTTGGGGGCTGGATTTTTTTGGATTGTGTTGGGTGACTGGGCATGGGTTGTTTGTGCCTGATTATTGTGGTGTTCGGTTCTCCTTACTTTCCTTGAAATGTTTCACTTTCATGTGCACGGTTGGCCTGAGAGACAGTAGAAGTTCTCCTGCTCTCTTTTCTTAGGTTCCTGTTGTGCTTGGGTTTAATATGCCTTTTGTGCATGTTTGTAAGGGTTATTTGCTACTGCTTTTTTACCCTTGATTCCTTTTATACTTTAGCTCTTGTGCTTTACAGTCAGTTTGTTCCTGTCTGCTTGTCAAACACTTTGTGAGCCTATGTCTTTAAAAGTGCAATACAAATAAAGTTATTATAATTATTATTATTACTATTATTATTACTTTTATCAACCAACAAATGCAAAGCAACTGAACAGAAGAGAGATCTTAATCAAACAAACATTTGTTGTGATGCACAATATTGGATATTTGCCAATATTCAAAATGACAATATTGCCAAACTCAGTAATATGATACCAATATAATTTTTTTTGTGAGGAGAACAAAGTCTCCACTTTACTATTGGTACTTCGCGGCCATGAATTGATACACTATCACCATGCCAAACACCACAATACAATAACGTATTGATTTTTTTCTCCACCCCTGGTATTTCATATACATATGGATGTTTCAGTCACTTTTTCATATGCAGTGTATTATATTACAATTTCTTTGTTGCAGTCAAGTAGTCTTTAAAATACTCAATGTATGCTCTGCCTCATGAGACTCTGACAAGGTAAACTTGTATAATGGACTTGGAATGGCTTAAAAAGATGAAAACTTTTTTCTTCTAAAACCTGATTTCTATAAACAGTTGTCTTAGGGGTATATTCTCACTGTGAATATTTCACTGGTGGAGCAACACTTTTTTCAACAGATAGGGATGATAAACACAGCCTGTCAGCATGGTGCTCTCAGCAGGATAAGCTCCCATAATCAACATTTAAACAAGACTTCAATGAAAGCCTTTTCTCTCCTCTTCCCTCCCTCTCTCTCTCCTGTTTTGAATCTTGGTCCTGCTCCTCAGCTGTCTGTTCGTTTGATGTTGGTGCCAGCTAGGACGCGAGTGGGTTGAGATGCTTCTCACTGGAAAGATACAAATCCAAAATTCACGACAATCACAAACAAAAGCAAACACACATTCTGAAAACGACAACACTTAAAAGAGAGCAAAACATGAAATGTATTCCCTTTTAAAGCAACAGAGTATCCATTAGGGCTACAAGCAGTCAGTGTAGCTGAAGCACATAAGAGAGACGAGTAAAACTTAAAAATGAAAGAAAAATAAATGTGTGTGTACGCGCGTATATGTTTAGTGGGTAGTTGGAGAGCACTGCTTTTTGCACCAGCCTTTTTCCTGAGGAAGAAATGTCTGCAGGGGCTGCGAGTGTGTATGTGTGGGAGTAAACGGTAGGTTTCAATAGAGGCGGCTTGATAACGCGCTCCACTCAGCTGTGTTAATAATATCCCACTCTGATGGGCCCTCAATCATCCTAGTGTTGGGGCACATGCACTGTATCACACACACACAGGTGGCTGTTACACTGCTGTTGTCTTTACTATAGAACAACGTAATGAGAACAAGAAGTTCTTGCTAGTGTTGTAGCCATGGAAAGACAAACGCTTAACCTATAAAGGGAACTACACACTACATGTTAAAAAGTGCACAGAAAACCCTGCATTACACCCACATGTGACGGCTGAACATCTTGTTCCAGAGAATGCAGGGCTGCAGTTTGCTGCTGTAGTCACCTCTATTCTTCAGAAAATCTACAAAAGGAGTCCAACTTGGAACATAACTTCTAAATGGATCTGTTAAGTGAGTGTGGGAGTTATAAGTCACGACAGGGTCATCTTCACACACAGATACAAGCACTCTTAAAATGTCAAAAATATGTTTACCTGTGAGGTTTTTTTTGGTTAGGTAAAGCTTGCTGTAAACTACGTGGACACATGATGGGTGCCACATGTCCCTTACGTTGATTCAGTGCGTCGGTTGCGCACGTTGCCCATTATGAACATGATCACAACAGAAGGAACAACAATTCATTCCCTCTTAGGAAAACTGAAAACTTAAGGAAATTCAAACTCCACCGCTCCACCCTCTCACTAACAACAACTGCTACAAATCTTTTCATATTTTACTGATACCGTATTCCCGGGATGACTGTGTTGACATTAGAATAACCACACTTATAAAATCAATATCAATACACAATCATCTTACACATTAGAAGACTATTTTACAATAGGTAACAGGTGCTACTAAATTCATGTAATCCCAACAGTGGGCTAACTACACTACTTTGTGGCGCAATATTCCAAACAATGATCACAAAATTTCTTCAAGGGGTTCTGTGTCTGCCTCAGGTCTCCTCCAAGTTGGTCATGCCCAAAGGACCTTTACAGGGAGGGAACCTGGAGGCATCCATACCAGACGTCTCCCCTTTCGCTGCTTAACTTTGAGATCCCTCTGGATGTCAGTGCTCCACACCCCCCCTTTTCTGATGAATCTCATTTTGACTGCCTGTATATTATTTTTTCAGTCTTACACAAAGCTAATAACCATAGGTGAGGGTTTGAAATGAAGATAGACTGATAAATTCAGAGCTTCAGTTTTCTTCTTAGCTTCCTCTTCACCACAACAGCCCATTTCAACGCCTACCATAATGTGGATGATGCTCTTAACCCGGCACACCAGATGGAACGTTCAATATATTTCACTGGTCCATCTGGGAAAGAGCCCATAGAAAATGTTTGGGGAGGGCAGAACTTTTCAGAAGCATATCTGGCAGGTTATTGGGTAATCGTTCTGTCAATCACATTCATTAAGGGCCAATCAGATAATTCAGTAGGCGGGCACTACTGCATTACAGAGAGTGAGCCAATTTGTAAAACAAACTCCTGGCAAAACATGTCAGAAGTGGAGCAAAAATATCCTTACTGCAGAGAACTTTATAGTGTTTCTTGTTTTTTTTTAATTCAATAAAACATGCAGTCCACATCTGATAAAACTGCTACTCAAGTTGTTAACATCTTTGCTAATCTCTGCCACTTCCTGCTGTCGTCTTGCTTGTAGCTCCTTCCTCTTCCTGCTCCAAAGGACTCTGAATGGGCAGTCTCGCTTTGGTCCGCTCACAATCATTGTAGACTGGAGCTTCACAAGAAAGATCTGTCTGATTGCAGGCATTGAATCTGGCAGGTCCAGCTGCTGTGCAAGGTTATGATGCTCTAAATACAAGGGCTGGGCAATTATTTGAAAAATAATCGAAACCGACAATTAGACCCTCTAATCAAAGTAATTTTACTCATGTCGATTATTTTGATTATTTTCCCTGTGTAAGTCACGTGACCGCGCCCCCTCCATACAGTCTGTGGCCACGTTTACACGATAATGTTTTCACCAGAAATAGAAAGTTTTTTCCTTTGCGTTTTCAAAAACGATCCACGTCCACATGGAGACACGAGAACAACTGAAAACGCTGTAGCATGCATGCCAATCCAGTATATGGCAGTGTAGGTTTGTCGAGTGGTGTTACAACACACGAACGAAGAAGAAAAACTTCTCACAAACAACAATGGCAAGTGAAAGCACGAAGACGCAGTAGTTTCTTGTCTGGACAACAAACCTGTCTAGATAGTTTTGTCTGGCAAACAAACCGAGCACAGCAAACAGCACACATGTTGCTCGGTGGACAGCCAAAGCTGTTGTTGTTCCTGGTATGCACGCACAGCCTTCATGTGAAAGAGAACTGCACATGCAGTGATGTCAGCGTTTCACCCTAAAACGCAGTATTCTCTCAACATGAAGCCTCATGTGAAAGAGAACTGCGCATGCAGTGACGCCAGCGTTTCACCCTAAAACACAGTATTCTCTCAACACGAAGCCTCACACCAAAATTTTCAAAACTCTCCACTCCAGACCCTGGTTTCAGAAGTTTCTGGATTCAGGCACTCCAGGCACCATTCTCATGTAGACGGGAGGCGAAAACGCAATGAAAACTCAAACAGGCCCTGTGTTCACTTTTGCCAAGAGCGAAGGACGCGCCGCCAACATGGAGGAGACAAGTGCCAATCTATCAGAGGACCTTGTAGCCAAGAAAAATGCCATCTCTGTTGTTTGGGCACATTTTGGATTCTGTGCAGAGGACATCTAGCAGAAAGAAGTTAAGTGTAAATACTGCAGGAAGACTGTTTCAATGACCTTTGGTAACACCACCAATTTGTTCCAGCATAGCATAAAATAATCGTTCATTAATCATAATCGAGGTAAGAGCTTCCATTAATCGTGATACTGAGATTAGGTAATATTGCCCAGCCCTACTAAATCCTCTAGTCAATCTCTCGATTCATTAAATCTCACTTGATTCTTGAAACCCCTAACTTGACGTAAAGCCTCACTCCCCACCTGTAGGGGGGAATCTACTGTTTTCCATTACTACAATTACTATCAATACATTCATTCTGGCAGGACTTTCATATGATGATATATCACCTTATCTGGTTAACTCAAGAACAAAAAATGCACCGTATTAATATTCTGTACCAGCAATATAGTAGTAGTATCATGTGCTTTTTTTCTGTATTGATATTTATTCTTACCCAGAGTCCATTCCAAACAACAAAATATGATCAAGGCTGTCCAAACACTTATGGCCATATAGTTTCTCTTTCATCCATCTTGTTTTCTTCCTCCTCATCCCTCTCTGTTTATCAGCATATACGCTGTGTACAAGTAGAGCTGTTTAATTCCCCCAAGTGGCGACTGCAATCAACATTTATGCTCCTGATCTGTGTGCTTGCATGTGAGAGTGAGGCTGAAGAGAGGAGACGGAGAGCCTGTGCCACTTCTAATTAAAATTAAACAGAGAAGAAGGAGGAGGAGGGGTAGGAGGGAGACAGGGAAAGAGGGTGTGAGAGAGGGGGACAGCGTGAAAATAAGCTCCTGTTTACTTTAGGAGATGCTTCGTTATGCACCATTATTATCAATCATAAGGATTTTGCCATGCTCTGTTTGTCAGTGATTATTAGAAGTGTCCTTGTAACGATTTGTGTGTTTATCTTGGTCAGTGTTTGCGTGTTGTGTGTGCTCGATGTGTAAGCCAACAGGAATGTTTCTGTGCAGATTTCACACATAATTAGGAAAACGCTTTTGTATAGCAGAGTTATTTGCTTTTTAATTAACTACTTTATTAAGATATATGGCTGGAGTCATCCTCACTAATCTATTTGTCTGTATTTCACTAAAATAAATCAAAGACAGGGTATATTACAGAAATCTTCAGTTAACTAGAATATTTCTGTAACTTTTTGTAAGACCCTCTTTATTCAATTCAAGACTCCATTGCAATTTTTATTGACTACATTAGCTACATACTTAGACTACATTGTACTTACTTTTGTAGCACAACTTAAATGTTGTGATGTTTGTGCTTGTGAGCACAAGATAGTTTCCCACGAGCATGAGATACTTTCAGGTGAACATCGGGTAGGCTTGATAAAGTATAAACATTATTCAAATGACTACTTAATAAAAAGAAAAGATATACTGCCCTGCTTATAGCAACACAATGCATCATGATAAACTTTATCGACTCCCCTGAATCGCAAAACATGAAATCATCACCAGATATTTGTCAATCTTAATCCATTTGTATTATAACTGCAAATAAACAAAGTTACCATAAAACACTGCAAAAATCTTAATCTATCACAAAATAAATAACATTTACGTAAGCAAGCAATGATCTCTTCCTGATTACACAACGTCCTACCTAAACACATCACATGATGATCATCGGCAACAAAATCAGACTAATAACATTGAATTATATGTTCATCCTATATAAGCCATGCTGCATGACTCAGCATGACACAGAGCAACACAGCACAAAGCAGCGGGACAACACGATGCAGCACGACAGCACAACGCAGCGCGACAGCACGATGCAGTGCTACAGCACAACACAGTACGATGTAGTGCAACAGTATGACACAGCGCGACATTCTTCCTCAATGCCCCGTCCCTATTTTCCTGATTTGACAAGATGGTCGAGGGATTTTTTCTGGTTTCTGAGACTTTTTCACTCAGCAGAGCACTTTATCAGTTTAACATTGTGGATATAGTAGAGGATTCACTTATTTCTGTTAGTGCAATGATACACTTTCACTTTCAACATAGAGGGAGAAACTGTACTTGGTACACAAAGAAGTTTATATTGAAGAGCTTTTGAGTCAAACACAAAGCACTACACATCCGTTTCTCCATCTGTACAGTTAAAGAACTTGATGCACTACTTACAAGGAAAACACAGAGTATTGAATTTAGTATTTAACAAACACAGTAGTGAGAGTGGGTGTGCGACACTTACGATACAACGCAACATTTGATGCTTGTGTTCAGTTAGGACACTGTGTTTATAGGCTAGCATGCAGTGGTCATGTTCCAAAAAAATTTTGATACAGTCGAATAGAACTTTTAAAGCTTTGAGCTACTGAGCTAATTTAGCAGTTAAGAGGAACTTAAATGGACTAATGCCAAGCAGCTTAAGCTTGAAACTGAATCTCTAAAATTGTTGTTTTATATTGCAGTTTTTTGTAAAACATTTTCGCTAGCAGAGAGAAAAACCTGTGTACTAGCTAACACATCCTTTTCCTATTGGTAATTTTGACCCACTTTATATTGTTAGCATGATGTTTGTTTCTAGTGTCTATCATGAGGTATTTGTTTAAATATGAAGACTAAATTAAATCATAAAGTATATTTTGGATTACACTTTTTATTTACATGTACACTACATCTTTGTTTCTTTAATTGAATTCAGTCAAAGTCCAACAGTTTATAATGAGAAACTGTCCCTGAGCTTACACATACATCCATATCTCATACTTAGAATTCACTCTGTAATTTCTGTTAGTGGTGGGAATGCAAATCCCGATCACTCCATTAAATCACCCTAAGACCATAACAAGGATAAAACCGTACCGGCACGAAAATACATTCCATCTACTGTGCATGGCTGCCTCCAGTCTGGGCAATTAAAGAGCATTACCAATACAGAATGAGCAGGAGGGGTCATCTTGGAATATGTCTGAGTGTAGTTTTTATATTCTGGACACGGCTGCATTCATCTACTTATGAACCATTAAATTTCAGTGCTTCTCAATGATCTCTTGTGTTTGTCCCACTGCATCTCCAAAGAATTTCAAATTACACGGTTTTCCCTCGGGGTACTACATCCCCAGCAGGCCACCTGCACGGATAATAACCAGAGGATGTTCTCCAACAACTATAGTTATGGTGGGGATATGATGGATACACACCGCAGCTGAGCATCATCAACAACACTGAAGTGCACATAATTACAGCAAAGAGCCTCCTCAAGGCTGTTAAAGCATTTATGCCACAGTTTCTAAGAGTAGAGACTAAAAAGACTCCTTTTGGCTACTTGATGTCCCAGCAGTTGTCATGGCAACCCATAAAATGGGCTGATATGCTTTGGTGACCAATTAATTGCAGTGAGTCCTGTTTTCTTACCAGTCATACCAAATCCTGTACAGATTTGGCACCAGTACCAAAAAGTATTACATCTATTAGACTAATCACTACACAGACTTTTGTACTTTATTTTGGTACCGTTAGCCAAAAACGTCACAGCCAAAGATGCTTAGCCCTCTTGACCTTCTCTCAGTCAGCTGTCCAAGATATTTATTTGGTTCACGAATCAACCAGTTAAGGCATTAAAAGGCGCAACTCACTATTTGTACACCATCAAAATTGTCTTTTTACCTTAAAAACAATGATCCAGTAACCATTTATCTACCTGTACCTTAAAATGATCATACAACAGTATCAAACAATTGCATCAAACTCAGTCATGTTAATATCAACTAACTGCACAGTATGTAAATTCTGATGACAGTTGGCTCCCAATCAAAACACAAACAAAAGGTGACAAGTAAAAACCTACTGTCAGCTCTCCCCACCTCCAACATGCTCTCGTTGTATCTGGTGTCAAGCATTTTCTCACCACTCATTTGTTGTGGCCCCTAACCCCAACGCAACCTACCAACCTACCACCATTTCAAATGAGAGGTACAAAACACTTTTAAATGGAGGTCAAATCATTTATGCACACTAATTTTATTTCTGCAGGACATATGCACCTTAACTCATTTCATTGTCTAGTTCATCCATTAAATAAATGTGTCCAGAGTGCCAGTATAATTCTGAATTTTGTTTGGGCTGGCATTCAACACTTGGCATGCTACCCAACCACAGGCTGTGCCACCTAACAATAATCACTACTGCCCTTCTTATAGCCCACATAGTTAACCACAATTTGTTTGTTAGGTGAAAATCTGATAATATGTGATAAAAGCTGTTCACATTGGTCTTCCTTGTTCATGCCAAAATCTACTTGCAAAGTATTTCAGGATTGCACACAGATCTAGGCCACTTTTAACAGCTTTTCCTCCTACTATGTAAAATTCTTCCATAAAACAAAACAGATATTGCAGTTGCAGGCTCTCATTGTAGCAATTTTTGGAAAAGCATAGTGTTTCAATGTCATAAACCCATTCATGCTGCTGTTTCAAGCTGTACTACTTTCTCCCTGTAACTCATTGCCTCCACTGTGAACGTCACAGCAGAAAGGGGAGAACAAGTTGACCCCATCTTTGTTCCATCTCAATAGGTAGTATCAGAGACATCATATCAGAGAGAGGGAGGCTTGTGGACTTAGCAGGAGACAGGAGTAGTGGGAGTGATTGTCCCTGCTTTTGTGAGTATGTGGAAGTATACACTGTGTCCCCTTACTTTCAGGCCATATTGCAGCATTAATTGACACAGATATTACGGTCTCAAGGAATTAATGTGAATGACTTGAGGTGTAAATATCACATGGCCTCATTGTAGTGCTTTTGTGTAAAGAAACTGTGAATAGGGAATCATATCTGAGATTATTTTAGAGATTTTAGTGAAACATTATACATACTCTGCCTTTAAATATTACTAACTTCTGGTGAGTTTTGAACAAAGCCTTGGTTTTAGACCAAATGGGTGACAGCACTGAAAACAGTTGCAGGAGCAAGTCTTGTTCTACAGGGCAGCAGTGGATTCAGGTTTTCTCAGAGTTTTAGTTTGACATTCTAATCTAAATGTTGTTTATCTTCGGGCCCCCAGAGAACCCCACAAAACTCAGGAAGATCTCCATTCTTGTTTATCTAATTACCTATGCAGAGCTTCAATCTCACTCAGCTCAGAGTCAGCATGAGAAGTCTTTATTTCTGCCAGGTTGGAAAGCAGTGATATGCTGGACCACTGGGAGTGCTTCCACTAAAACTAGCAAACACAAAACATGAAAAAAGTCTGTTTTTCACTCCCAGTTATTCATCAGGGGGACTAATCAGTCACAAGCCAGGTGGCCCGCTGTGACGCTGCAGAGCTCAACCCGAGGCCCAGGACTCCCCAAGGAGGCATAAGAGGACGCTGTGGTAACAAAATCATTCCTGTTTAGTGAATATATAGCACTTTCCTCCAATCACAAGTGTGCCTTTAGAACTACATGGCATTTCATTATGTGTGTCCAGCACTTCTTCAGGCCCCAAAGTCCTACTCTACACTCCACAATCTTACAGCACTAGATTTAACTCCCAGGTGTGACATTAGCTGACTGTTAAACTCTGAACTAATTTCTGAATCTTGCAAAGTAAGCGAAAAATTCTGTCTTATAATTACAGCTACAGATTATGCACTCAGTTCATAACATAAAGGTGAGCAGGGCCAGAAACTCAAAGGAACTGTAAACTGTGCTCAGCTGCGTGAATCACAGCCCCAGAAATGAACCCACACTTCAGTGGTTTTTAATTTAGCAGGCAATCCCGAGTCCAAGTATTGATGTAGAAAAGAAGCAGAAAACAAGGTGTTGCCCAGCCTATAAGCAACAGATAAAATTGCAGTAAAAGTTGCAAAAGTCGTCCTCAAAAAGTACTGTCTGCATACATGAATGAAGAGCATGGGCGTCATGATACAATATAATATGACAGAAAACATCGCAATATGACATCTGAATTCTGTGCTACAATATGAAAATAATATGATGAAAATATGGGTTCAGATTCATAGCATACATGAGATACAGTACTATTTGGGTGCTGCAGTATAAGATAGATGAATGATACTGAAAATCTACAATGGGAAGCTACTGGTGCTACTAAGAGAAGGAGAGGGAGAAGTCCTGAAGCCACAGACTACCTTGTGCATAGACGTATTCTATTACACAGAGGAGGCATGTGTAACACACTAAAGGACATGTAAAACTCAAAAAATATGGGCTCTTTAACCTCTTCAGCCCCATGGGACCCAATTTTGGGTCTGCTGGGGCTCAGGAGAAAAGCTCCTCCACACGACAGCACAAGCAGTGAACTGTGCCTTTAAGAATATAGTCATGTCTGCTTTTATTTGACATATACATATATTTTTGACTTTTGGCTAAATATGCACTGTTTTTCAAAATCCTTGCCTGACCATATTGTTATCAAACCTCTTTCATTTTTCTCTGCATCACTTCATAGTAATAATCCTTCACAGAGATGATGTAAAAATATTTTATTATTCGTTTTTAGAGTTTCACAGCCACTCCAGCATCATTTCTAAGAGAGATATTCACAATAAAAAATAGTTTCTGTTTTAGGCGAGGATGAGATTTTCATATTATTCTGACTTCCATCTTCATTTACTCTGTCCCAGTAACACATATACTGATAATTACACATCTGGACAAATCTCTCAAGTGTTACTTTTATTATGACACCAATATTATTCAAATAGACCTTGTGGTTGCAGAGATACACTCTTTTCTTTTTGGGTATGGGTTTCGAGCAGGAGGCTTACAAAAGGGGCTGGGGCTGAACAGGTTAATCTTCCACAGATATATGAAACAGTCCTTCTAGTGAGTAAGGTTAAGAGCTTTTCATTTTTCCTTTAAAATACTAGTCATTCATCCATCCATTCATCAATCATCTATACAGCTTGACCCCCTGGTCATGGGGGCTGGACCTTGCAGTGCAGATGGATCAGCCCAATTAATGGTCTGTATTTTCAGGTAGATCCATCTTGCCAAGCTCTAATCTACAATGATTTGAACAGCCCAAATCAGGATGGCCCAATCCTTTGGAGCAGGAAGAGGTGGGAGCTACATGTGAGATGACAGCAGGAAGCGACTGCTCATATTGAGATTTGCATAGATGCTTACAGCTTCAGGTGTAGATTTATCAAATCTGGACCCAATTTCTCTATTAACTGAAAAACAAAAAACAACAAAAGAAACTTCTCTTTAGAAAGGATATTTTAGCTTCACTTCCAACAAGTTTTGCCAATAGTTTGTTTTACAAAGTAGCTAACGGTCTGTCCTTTACACTGTGGCAGTAGCACCCACCTACTACATTATCTAATCAGCCCAAAGTGAATGTGACTGACAGAACGATCATCAAATCAACCCGTTGGCGTGTTCTGAAAGGTTCTGCCCATTCCCAACCTATTTCTATGGGCCCTTTTCCAGATGGAATAGTGAAATATTTTGAATGGTCAATCATGTGTGTCAGGTAAGTTAGAGCTTGTCCAAGCTCACATCAGGGTGAAGTTCACCCTGAAGTGGTCACCAGCCAATCCAGGGCAAGGTAAAAAAGACAAATTCCATTTTTTCCACTTGAAAATGTTGACTTTAAAGCATCTGTACTATGTCAGGTATTTGTGTTCAATCATACAGTCAGTCAAATACCTGCTTTTCAGCAGGCTTCTCAAATCATTCTTCTTTACCTGAGTCAAGAAAACCATCACACATAAGCCATAAAATGCAAACACAATGCAGCATAATTAAAGATGTACCAAAGAAGAAGACAATGTTGTATTTCAACCAAAAAAGTGGTAAAACCAGCTCTTGAAATGTGATATTAGCTGCCAACAGGGCTTTGATACACGAGGGACAAACAAGTTCGGCATTTTTTTTGCATGTTGCTAGCACTGCTTTGATTTGATTTTCACTGAGGGGTTTGTGTTTCTTTATTCTTTTTAATGACTGACAGCTAAAACAGGCTGCTAATGCCTGCTGCGGAGGGCCTGGATTACTTGATACAACTGAGTGCAAGAGCTGCCAATAACTACATTGTTGTACTTTCCAGGTTGAAATTCAATAAATTAATTTTATGTTAGGATCCATTTTATGTTTTTGTTGGTGTAATGATTTACTGAGCAGCAGACATAGGGAAAATGTAGATAATGAGCTTGTTACTGCATTTTTTGCTGCCTTACCTTTCGGCCGTCGCTCGCATGGCAGTTGACGTTGAGCGGCGTAAGCAGGGCCATTAGCTTCTCCTCGTTCCCACTCCTGTGAACATACACATGCAAATACACACATTAGATAGAAACATCCAACGCCATGGAGGATTAGCACTGTGCCTCAGCAGGAGAGCGTGGGGGAGAAAATGAGGGCGAATGAGATAAGGAGCTTGAAGGGAAATGTGAGAAATTTCATCCGCAGAAAAATAATGGATGGATTGAAAGGTTGTGTGTGCTGTCTTGTAACATGAACTATAACAAGCTGAAAATCTGTTATTTCAGAGCATTTAGCTCAGCAACAGAGGAGTTGAGCTTTTGTACATGTTGTTGGTGTGTGTTGCCTGGTTCTGAGGCTTGCTGCCCTGGCACTGGATGACCACCTGGGAAGAGCTGCCAAAGCATCATCCCTGTGACAGCCATAAAAAAGAAGCTGTCAGAGGGAAAGAAAAGGATTACTCTTCTACTCTTCTATGTTCCCTTCCTCCTCGTTCCCTCTTTTGCTTTTCTTGTTTTGGTAGGCCTCTCCTTCCTTGTCTTTGTCCCTGTGTCTTTAACTATTTTAACCAGAAAGACATCAACATCCTCTGCATCCTTCCTCCGACTCTGCTTTTCTTATAGCTAGATCAGACTTTATGATTGTTATTGTCTTGTATGATGGGACAATGTCAGACTATGCTGTGATATATTGATGTGTCTTGACTGACAGACTGGCAATACTGCAAGGGTGATCTCAATCTACTACTGTATGGTACTGTCACAGCGTTATCTGCTGTCTTGTCGCACGTGTCGCACTTGTTTTATCTTTTTCCATCTTAATTATTTTTGGTATTTGTATGTTTTCACTTTTATTTGCATTTTGCTTGTTCTTTAATGTTCGGAACAATAGTGGTAACAGTGTTTAAGTTCAGTAGTTGCATGTGGTGTGTGTTGTTAAATTAGTGAGTAACTGTGTTTTATAACTGAGATCTCAATATCTGGCAAAATAATCATGATTATCTAATTTTTTGTGTACAGTCTATTTACAGGTTTCTTTGCATCCTCATAACAACAGTCATGGTGATTGGTTGGTTGGGTACCACCTTCAAGTCTTCCTGTTTGTAAGTTTAGCCATCGCAATGCCTCTGTGATTGCCTAATCTGACCAAGCAGCCATGATTACAGACAAAACATCATGAAGTCTGACCCAGAAGTAGACTATGTAGAGCTATTTAACTGTTTATACTGTTTATATTCTCTATAACACAGTGTGAGGATGTTATCTAGGCCACAAGTATAAATACAAAAATACAAGCAAAACAAAAAATCCCATAAGCTATGTGTGGGAGTCATCTGACCAAACAAAACACTAAAAGAGGAGCGAGAGGGAGCGAGAGAGGGAGAGAGAATCCTTCTGAAAAATTACATGGGTGATGTGCCAGTCTGTGGCTCAGCTGTGATCCTGGCACACTGAGTTCACAGTTCACAGTTAAACAGCCTGCTGACCCCATAATGCACCGGGGTACTGCTATGCAAGGCCAGCTGCTTCCTCGTGTGTGTTCAGTGTGTGTTCAGTGAGTGTGTGTGCCCGGGAGAGAGGGGGTGAGACAAGTGCGATAGTGAGGGAGGCTGTAGAGGCACTGAGCGCTCAGCCACCCACACACAATCCCAAACGAGAGCTGGGCCATTTCCACATGCAAGAGGCATAAACACACATACACACGTGCAAACACAAACACATTGCCCTCATGCATTGCCTGAAACCAAAACAAGCCTCCAAAAAATGTACAAGTTTTAAGCTCTCTGGATCTAAACCACCTGTTCAGCGCAGGAGATTAATGTGTGTGAGTGTGTGTGGGATGAAAGGAAATGATAAAACAGATTGGCACAGGGAAAACCGAGCAAAATGACAAGGTGGAGGCAAAATTGAGGGTAGCAACAAATGATGAAATTCAAACAAAATTACCAGAGGAGATAGAAAATGTCAAACAGAGAAAGGCAAGAGGGAGAGTGGAAGATAGAAAATTTATTTTAAAAAACAGGAAACAAAATCAGAGTAGGAAGGTGGAGAAAACTGACCAAAACAAAGTAGAAAAGGAGGAAATATTGAAGAAACTAGGAAGTATAATTAGATAAGAAGAAATGGGAATGAGGAACAAAGGTGCTCAGAGGGGAGATAGGAAGCATATGAGAAAAAGAAAGAAGGATAGGAAACAGAAAACAAATAGCAAATACGTTTAAAGAAAGAGAAAAAGGCGAAGAAGAAAATACGGGGCAGAAAAAAGGAAAGGAAGAAACTAAAAAAAAATTGTGATGAGGAACAGGAAAGGTGCTAAGAGGGAAGATATGAAGCATACAAACAAGAACATAGAAAAAAGGAAACAAGAACAGGACACAGTAACAAGCAAGCAACCAGAGAGTAAAAAGGAAAAGGAAGACAGACAATATAAAAAGAGGTAGAAGGATAGGATAAAGGACAGGAAAACAGGAAACGATAGAAAAGGATGAGAAAAAAGAAAAAGTAAAAAGTAAAGAAAATAAGACTCAAAGGCAGGAGAAAAAACACTGACAAAATAGGAAAAGAATAGAGAATATGAAGAAGGAAACAAGAGAGGATAGGCATGGACTGCAAATGAAAAACAAATGTCAAGCCCAGAGGAACGAAGGAGAATGAAAGCAGAAACAGGAAATGGAGATGAGGAAATGAGAATGAAATAGACAGAGTTGAGAAAAGGTATGAAAGTAGGACACAAATTAATCTCAGAAAGGAAATAAAAGCAAAAATGGACAAAACAGGAAATAAATCAATGTGTCTTTTTCCTGCATTTACATTTATAGCAGTGATAATACAGAAAAAAAGTCTAGAAAGGAAAAGTCTAGGTATGAGAAACATCAACATTCTGAAGGCTAAGATGGAAAGCAAGAAAACCAGATCTGAGGAAATGCGGAAATAAGGAACCAGGGAGGTGCTAAAAAAAAAGGAAGAAGGAAACAAGACAAGAGAGGGAAAGGATGAAGAACCAGAAAAAACAAGCAGATAATTGAGAAAAGAAGAAGCAGGGAAGCATAAATCATGAAAAGAGGAGGTATTAGAATCAAGAAGAAAAGGACATTAAACTGCATGTGAAATGAGGAACAAGATGAAGATAGAAATCTTTCTAAGAAAATAAAATCAAAAGCAGAACAAGGAAGGGGAAAGGGGAATAACAGAACAATGAATCAAACAAATACAAACACGGGGGAAATAGGAGGACATAAAAGAAGGAACTCAGGAGAAGGATGAGACAGGAAAAGACTGGAAATGAGGAACCAGGAAGGTGTTGCAAAAAAAACAAGGAAAACAAGACTAGAGAGGAAAAGGAGGAAGAACTGGAAACCAAACAAGGAAGTGTATTATCAAGGAATGAAGGAGTAAAAGAACAGAAAACCTGAGAGGGGAAGGTATCAAAAGAAGAAAAAGAAAAAAAGGAAATAAAACTGTAAGCGAACTGAGAAAATGAGAAACAAGAGAAAGGAAAAGAGCTTACAAAATAGAAAGCAGATGAGGAGGAAAAAGGAAATAATAGCACAACATGAAAGAGAAAAAAAGAAAAACACAAGAGAAATAAAAAGAATGGATTTAAGGGAGAAGGCAGAGGAAAAAAGATAAGATAACAAGAGACTGGAAATGAGGAATAAGGGAGCTGCTGAGAGGAAAGACAGGAAGCAGGAGAACAGCAAAAGAGAGACTGAAAATAAAGTGATTTAGAAAGGACTGGAAGAGTAAGAAGAGGAAAAGAGACAACATATAAAGTGACAGGAAGCAGATCAGAATAATGAAATAAGAGTAAAGGGAAATAAGAAGGAAATGGATAAGGTGAAGATGAACGCATAGTGCAGACATGAGAAAGAAGAGAAAGAAAGAACTGAACAGGTGAACAAGACAGAGGTAAGAGGAAAAGGGATAAAAGAAAATGAGACAAAATGGGTGAGAGCAGAGGAAACAAGGTAAACAGAAGAAGGCAAACAAAACTCATAGAACAGGAAGGGAAGAAAGTAGGCATGAAATCAAGAGAGATAATAAAAGAAAACTAAACATGTGAATGATGAAAAGGCAAAAGGGGATTAAGGGATCGGGAGAAAATGAAAAATGGGACAAGAATGGATGAGAGCAATGAAAAAAGGTAAAGAGAAATGAAAAGGAAACAAACAGAAGGGACAAACAACAGGGACAGGAGAAGAACTTTACAGGTGTACCAGGAAGAGGAAATAAGAAATATGAGAGCAGTGGAAATAAGGGTAAAAGAGAAATGCAAAGGAAAGAAACAGGAGGAGAGAGGGGATATCCGCATCGAAGAAGGACAAGGACATAGAGAAACTGAACAGGTGAACATGGAAGAGGACACAAGTAAAAGGAGATTCAATTTAAAACAAGATGAGGGCAGATGAAATGAGGTACAGAGAACAAACAAGGGGGGATGCTGGGAATTGAGCATGAAGGAAGCCCAAGAACACCTGAACAGGAGAATAAGGAAAAGAAAAAAGCAGACGGAAGAACTATGAGAGCAGAGGAAGTAAGCGCAAAAGAGGAATGCAAAGAAAAATTAAGACAAGCTGGAAACAAAGGATGAGAAGGAAAACTGAACAAGTGCACAAGGAAGATGAAAGGGAGAATGAGAGAAAATTGATTCGAGAATAGGGCATATGGGTAAAGGAGGAATGCAAATAAAAATAGATGAAGGGAAGTGGGAAGTCAGCATCAAATGAAATGGAAGGAAAAAAAAAGAAAAAAGACTGGAGCAAATGAGCCAAAAACTGGAGTGAGAAGAGGAAATCAGGTAAAAGCGGAATGCGACTGAGCATAACAGGATGATGGTGATAGGGATGCAAAGAAGTCTATTAAAGTGTAGAGGGCAAGACAGTGACAGTGGGAGAACAAGGGAAAAGGAACTAACTGTGCAGGTTAACAAGGATGAGGAAAAAGTAAAGAAAATTTTAGACAAAAATGAGGGCATATGGTCAAAGAGGAATGTAAAAAAAAAAAAAAACAGATGAGGAGAAATGGGAAGTGAGTGTTGAACAAGACAGGAGAAGGAAGAATATGGGAACTAGGAGGAGGAAATGAGGAAATGAGACAAAATGGTTGAGAGTAGGAAAGAAACAGGAAATGGGAGGAAGTAAGTGTGGAAACAGGGGGAAGCTGATGAAGAGCCAAACTGGAGAAATAGGAAGAGGAAATGGAGTAAGGAAAAATAGAAAAATGTTTCAAAAAATCAGTGAAATCAAAGGAATAAAAGGTAAAATAGAAGTGCAAAGAAAACTAACAGAAGTGGAGAGGGGAGGAGGGTCACTATAGAGTGGAAAGGAAAATGAAGTAACTGATCACATAAACAAGAAAAAGAACAAAAATGAAGGGAAATAACACAAAAATAGCTAAAGCAATAGTATTTAAGCATTTTTTTTATTTCCCTTTAGTAGATAGATAACATAAAAAGGGACAGGAAGCTGAAATAAAGAAAACAGAGAGCAGGGAATGAGATGGAAATGGAAGAGAGTAAAGGAAATAAGCAAAGGAAGGGAATACAAAAGGAAGTGGATATGAAACAAACAAGAGAGGGAGGAAATAAAGTAAACATGGAGACCAGAGCTAAACAGGTAGAACAAGGAAGAGGAAAAACAAATTGTGTGTGTGGGGGGTGCCAGAGAGCAGGAAGGGTACAATACAGTAGGAACATGGGAGGAAACAAATCCAATGAAAACAAAGAGCATGCAGAGCAAGGTACTCACCTCGCCGCCTCCAGCAGCTCATCCTTCTTGTATTCACCTAGATGATTACAGAAGATCATGGTGTCAGACAGCTGGCCGCTAACACACAGTGACCACACACACACACACATCATCAAGTAGAGACAACAACCACACACACACACGTGAAAACAAAAACACACACAGAGGATGGATCTATCTACTGAAGGAAGACACCATCTCTCTATCTCTCCCCCTCCCTCCTCCTCCTCATCTCTCTGCCTCTCTCACTCAGTGCGCACCCCTCTGGCTCCGGTTGCCGTGACGATGCGTTGCCGGCAGCGACCACAGCACGTTCATTGTTTGGGCGAGGAGCGGCGGACTGACACGCGCTCTGCCTCTATCCGTCCATGGGTCTGTCCATCCCTCCCTCCTTTGCCGCTTGTGTCCCCTGTCTCTCGGCCGCCGCTCATTTTGCCAACCATCTCCACTCGTTCGCCATCATCTGTCTCTCGCTCTCTCTCTCCCTCTGTATCTCTCTCTGTCTCCCTGCTATTTTTTCCTGTAAGCTCGGGAGGCGCAGTTCCCGTCAAAAAAACACAACAGAAATAAACAAACCCCTCCCCCTACCTCTCTCCCTCGCCCTCTCGCCTGCTCTCTCTCTCTCTCCCTCTCTCCCTAGCCCTGCCCCCCTACTACAGTCACAACACACACCTTCACATATGTGTCTGTTCTGGCTGAGATACAGATGAGGGAGGGGGAGACAGGGGTTGCTCTCAGACATGTTATATGTTACATTCTGCTTGATTGGTCTGTCTGTTTAAGTGGAAGTCTCCCTTTGAGGGCGCACTATCAGCAATAAGGTGGGTTAATGATCATTAAAGAAAGTGATCACTCCAGATTTGATCGACTGGTAGGCATGCACGATATGAGGAATCTTTTAATCAGAATCAGAATCAGAAATCAGAAATACTTTATTTATCCTCAAGGGGACATTCGGTTGTTTCAGTTGCTCTTATACACAGAAAAGCAGTCGGAAAATATCGAGTAAAGACATCAAATAGATAGGAGCATTAATTTAAATAAAATAAAGTAAAATAAAATAAATACAATAAAAATGAAATGAGAATGAAAGTTAAGAAAGCAGGTTGCAACATGCAGTCTTTAAGCAATATCAACTTCCTTATGAAGGAAAAATAATAAAAAATTAAGTAGAAGTGAGAGGCCAAGGAATTTACAATATTAACAATTAACAAATATTTACACTAAGAATACGAATATGTATAGATGACAAGACCGTTTTCAAGATTGACAGTAAGGTACAGTTTGTCAGTCAGGATATTTCTCTGGGTAATTACATTTGTGCAGTGTTTTAAGTTTTAAAGTGTTTAACAATCTGTGCCAATGGGTTTTTAAACCTAGCTCATTGATTTGTGATCATGTGCAGTAGGCCTGAATGATAAACTACATTTTCATCGTCATCACGATATGAAAATGTGCAGTGAGCTCATTGCAAAGGATGCCTGTGAGGTGATAAATACATTTTAAAAAATGCCCACAAATAACGTCTCTCTCTGTTGTGGTTCTTTCACATTTGTGTTACTGGTAGATATGTTTCTCTGTACTCTTGAAGTTTTTTCTATCTCGTCTGCTGCAACAACAGAGAGAAAAGGATAATTTTTTAACTTGGGTGAACTGATCGAAATAAGGCTTTTCAAAGGCAAATAGATGGAGGAAGGCGAATCAGAGAAGTTGTGGCCCAGACAGTTTTGTTTATCTTTTCAAACGTGTTGTTTTAGCAGTGATCTAAAATCAGGATTTATAAAAGAACATTTATAAAAGAACTCAATGCTCAACATGATCTTAACACAGCTCTCTCATATTCTCTTCCAGACCTGCAGCATCATGTAGCCATAGCATAAACACCAACAAAAGGAAACTAAGTATTCCTCATGAGCAAAGTCAGACTCCGATTCACTAAAACATATCGATTATTACTTTAATTTATATCACATCCTTTGTCGAATAAGCAGTAGATGCTTTTCCTACATATCTGTTAAGAGTAGATGTTTTTTTAATACATTTTTTTTTCTGTTATGTCCTGACAACATCAATATTTTTTTGCTTTTAATGTTGTTAGAAGGGGCTTGAGGAGCAGATGATCATGACGCCTTTTACTAAACCCCCAGTTCAAAAAGAAATATGTTATCCCTCATTACAGAAGATGCCCCTTAGAACACTTGTTTCTTGACTGCCTGGGTTTTATTATGTAAAAACTATACAGCCTCCTCCTACATGTGAGTCTTCTGCTTCAAGAGGGCACCATGGCTGTTTTGAAAGTCTGTTCCTTGGCCTGTACACCCCCCATTTAAGGAAATTTAGAAATTTTTGAGGACCTCAGTATACACAAAATTATGGTTTTGATCTTTTTAGTGTAGTTTTTTTCAGTGCTCACAAATCTGTCCCGTTTTTAATCATGTAAAAGATGCCAAGCATTGTGTGTGAGGTTTTAATACTGAGGACCAGAAGTCACAGGGTAGTTGACAATACAGTACACGATGCATAGTGTGAAATATTTATGTTACCACTTAACAGCAACACCGCAATGATTGATGTGGTGCAAGGATGGTGTTCAACAATATATTTGATACAGAATGTGGCCATTAACTGCAGTTTGGTTTCACTTTTTACAAAATTTGACAAAGACTGAGATAGATTACACTTCATACTTACATTTTGTAAATTAGATTAACAGAATTATAAAACTGAAAACAAATTTTTAAAACACATCTTCAGATAAAGACATTAAATAAGAACACGTATGAGCACAAATGTATGCATGTTTTGTTAATCTGCTTGACAACTTTCATGTATAGAGGGTTTCTCCACCAGCCAGCTTTATGCTGTTTTACTATGTAGCTTTGTGAATATCTTTGTATCCACTGGGCCACATTATAATTTGTTTAAAGTGAGAGTGAATATTTATATATACCAACGTATAGAGAGAATATACATCAATCAGGCATAAAATTAGAACCATTAACAGATGAAGTGAATAACACTGATCATCTCTTCATCATGGCACCTGATAGTGGGTGGAATATATATGGCAGCAAGTGAACATTTTGATGTTAGCAGGAAAAATGAGCAAAGGGAGTTTGACAGGGACCAAAGTGTGTTGGCTAGACAACTGGGTCAGAGCATTTCCAAAACTGCAGCTCTTGTGGGGTGTCCCCAGTTTGCAGGGGTCAGTATTAGGGCTGTCACCTTATATTCGATATTCGAATAACTGTTCGAATATGGGGATAAATATCCGTAACCGAATAGTAAATAAATATTCGAATGTAAAATATTGACTTTAGCGGCACATCAGGGCGCCTGGAGCAGTGGACTGTTTCATCCAACAGAGGGCGCTCTCAGCGCAGCTTGACCCTCAGCCACATCCGCTGCTCTCTTGACCTCAGGAAACAAAGAGTTGCCACTCCGAGCGGACAATACCAGCACCGAATCATCTGAGGAGCGCTGTATGGTAGTATTTTGAGTTCTACACTGTTAATGGCAACTTTGAAATCAAAGACTGGGCTGTGTGTCGGTTTTGTGCAAAGCAGCTTAGTCAGTCATCCTCAACATCAAATTTGCGGGCTCAACCGTCGGATTTCATCCAAGTTATACGGCGGAGCGCAGCAGCGCTTTGTCAAGAGTTCAACCCCGTGTGACTGCGATTTTTTCGTCTTTATCGAAGGGGCGGATAAGAGAGTCTCTGTCCCTTACGGGGGGGGGGGGGGCACATAATCTAATATCTTCGGTTATTTGGGTGTATGTTCGAAAACCGTTCGAGTTTGATTTTTAGGAAAACTGACGGTCTTAGTCAGTATCTATCAAAAGTGGTCCAAGGAAAGAACAGTGGTAAACTGGGCGGCCTAGGCTCACTGATGTAAGTTAGCACCAAATGCTGGCCCTTGTGGTCTAATCCAACAGATGAGCTACTGTTGCTCAAACTGCTGAAGAAGTCAATGCTGTGCTTCGCAGTTTGTTACAAAAGGGGCTGTAATGCTGTAGACCAGTCAGGGTGGCAGGTGCTCATAATGTTATGTCTAAGTGTATAAAATCAGCAAAAGTCAAACATTTGACAATATTTTACCTAGAATTCAACTTCAAGCATCCTCTGTCAGACTTTTATTCCACATAACAACCATCTTCTCTCAAACCCCATGTTCTAATTTCATTGCGCTGCCTTTCTTCAGATAATTTCCAGTTTTATGCCCACTGTTATTACTCTTAAGGAAGCCCTTTGTCACTAAGCACTGAACATTCATCAATTACTTCTTCACATCTCAGTCTGAAACCAGACAGACAAAGAAATTTTGTTTTTTAGGAAACTGTTCGAGCTATTATGCTTTTGGTGCAGTGAGTTGCTTGAAGTTTTTAAGGGAAACCATTCTTTTGAAATGCTCAAATCCTTATTATATAATAACAATAAGTAACACATTCTGTTCATGAAAATGTTTGCCATTTTTACAGCAGGGCAGCTTTAGCCTTTTACTGTTTTGGATTAAAAGGGCATGTATACAGCAATGGCTTTAACCTGAAGTAGTTATAGTTATAGCAATGCTATTATTGAATACCTTGATAAGTAGTCATTGGGAAATATGGCCAATTTGATAGAAAGAAGAAACAAACAAAAGAAAAACTGAAAAGAAGAACCAGTGAAATGTTTGATGTGAAGCTGCAGACTATCACTGCTGTTTTAATGAATAAGTGGCACTCCAAAATGTTATGAAGGATTACAGTGTTTTTACAGGAAACACTGTGACAAGGTCCAAGCTGGCAACTTGAACTGAAGATTGTCTTGAGGGCTTATTCAAACAAAAAAAAAACAATGAGAAAATTGCCTGCACCTCCGTGCAACAATTGAGAAGGACCTCGGAGACGGAGCTAGGTAAAAATTGAAATAAGAAATAACAGAAATCAAAGGCAGGCGCAGAGGTAAATGTATTACAGATAAATGGAAAGAGGATGAGGAGGATGGACTGGGTGTACGCGACACAGGCCGAGGGGTGGGGTGGGGTGGGGTGAGGAGCTGAGAAGAAAGGTTATAGAGAAGGGAAAAATGGGGAGGAGGGAGGAACAAAGGATTTGCAGATGAAAGAGAGAAGGGATGATTAGGGATCTGCAAACTGACATGCATGGATTTGACACAGTATAATTGGTGTTAGCGAGGCTAAGGCGGAACAGTCACAGGAAGAAGAAAGGGGGGGCGTTGGAGAGGGGCAGAGATAGAAAAATATGAATACAAAGGGAGAACAGAAGAATGAACATAGAGAGATCAAGACACTGAATTAAATGGTGTGGATTAGAGATGATTTTGTCCTGAGAAAGAATCTTTTTACAACACACCTGCCGTGTTTTTGGAGTGGTGGCCAAACACCTCAATGCAACTCCCTCACCACGCCATAGGAGGGTACCAAATTCTTTATTTATCCCACTAAGTTAACAAATTATAGCCTCTTTCTTTGAAACATTTACAAAACCCAGACAGCTTTGTTGACCCCTGAATTTTAATATATGGATTGATACAAGCTAGTAAAACACCCTCCTCATTAGTGCAGAAACTGTACGTCTAAGGACAGTGTGTGGGCTCGTACATCAGTTCTGTATAACTTTGTGTTCTTCATAATATATCATATACTAGACCTTCTGCATGCCAGTTTTATGCCTCTGCAATGAACACTTGCTAGAATGAGATGGCCATAAGACCTCATGACCTTAGCCCCTTACCTTATACCTCCCAAATGCAATCAGGTTAACTGTTCAGAAAGAGAGGACATTTGTACCAACTTTGACAGAAATCCCTTGAAGAATTCTTGAGATAACAAGTTCATGAGAAAGTGATGATCATGAGCTCTGAGGACCCCTCCAAAATCGTACATGCTTATCTTTGAGTTAAAGTGAAGACACAAAATTTGAATAGTCATTTATGTCCTTGGTTCCCAACCTGGGGTCCACGCCAGCAGGTCTCAAGCAGGGAGTGAGGCTCTGTCAGCCTTAACCTGGTCAAAATATAGTAAATGTAAATTGGCTAAAAATATATTATGACAGTAAGGAATACTTCCTTTGAAGGTTTTTTGCATAACAATTTGAGTGTAAACCCATTTTTATCTGGATTTATTATTTTACTTCTTCATCAGTTTATTTGTCATGGACAAAACATGAACATTGTTACATCTAATTAAGAATGCAACTCAAACAATTGATACAAGACTTCTAAGCAAGGCGAATTTGTAGACACTATTATGATTAGGAGAAGCCAAGGACCACTGAGCACTGAGACCGTTCCTGCTCTATGCCAAAAATCTTTACTTGCTTCTATCATGTGTGTTTGCCTCTCTTCCTCAGCATGATGATGGCTTGGAAAAATAGCCCAAAGCAAACGGTGTTCATCTCTCTTGTTTCATTGGTTTGAAATAGAGCTGAGTGATATGGTAAGATAATAATACCTAAGTACTTTTAGCTGAATGACAAGTATCAATATATGTATTGCATTTTTGTTTTTTTTTGATGAACAATTTAAAAAACTCAACAGCAAAGTTGAAAGCATGCATTGCTCTGATGAAGAGGGCTGCAAAGGGCTGAGGTTTATCGTGCAGATCATCATTTTACAGTCATCATATTGCACTTTGTGCTGCTCATGTAAAAGATGGAAAAGATGCTCAAACTTTTTTGCCTCCTGTTTTGTTATTCTCAGCAAAAACATCATTCTGCTGCTTGTCAGGGATCCTCAATGCAAGGAGCTACAAGTTTTCATTTGACCATCCAGCCTCATTTTAACACAACTACATTTATATGAAAAATACTGCCTAGACCTACATTTTGTTTTAAACTACCATATATTAGTTTTCCTAAACTTTATATATATACCCCAGTCCAACTTTTAAATGTCCCATAAAAAAAATATTTCTACCTTAGGTATAAGGTGTCCTTACACTCCTAATCACACCCACTATCATAGCACAATTTCAGTGCAACATGCCCACTTTTCAATATTTACTTCATTTTTGGTAAGCTGCTGGATCTTTGTGCTATATTGCTTTGTTACTGAGACATTTGTTTCATTTAAACATTTTTCCTAAAAATGTGGCATAATTTACCCTTGGTGAAAAAGCATCACTGTGATTTCTACAAGAATATTTTTTTAGTTTCATCAATATCAACACAGCTGTTTAAGCATTTTTGTAGTCTACACTGGAGGCTGTTTGAATGATTTTACTGTGCACAACCAAATCAGTTAAGTTGGGGTTTTTATTTCCAGCCTACCACAAATCAGAATCTAATCCCAAACATAGAGCCACAGACTCCAGTGTAGGCTAAAATGCAGTGAAAAAGGAAATCATAGAGTCTAATGAAAACATCTTCATTTAATCTTTTTACACTGACATGAGTCCAATATCCTGTCATGTCATGCTTCAAAAATACATTCACGTGTGACATTATACCACAACAAGGTACATGATAAAAATGTACATCAATTGAAAAATACTGTCATATTGCTTAGCTCTACCTTAAACTTACAAAGATGTTTGAATCTTTATCATACCAAGACAGTTAACATCATAAATGACAGTCTTTTAGCCTCTCTGAGCTGCAGTGTTCATCCCAAGCAACAACATAAACATTAAGAGTTATGCCAAGCAATTCCACCTTCCCCTCTCAGCTCTGACTAATGTATAAAAATGGCTTAGCCTTCCACATCCATTCAGGAGTAACTTACTGTGCAAGAGAAAAATATATTCCATATGATTACGTTTAGCCAAGTCTGCTGTCATGCACAGAGTAAAAATGAAGACTTACAAATGACTGTCTGCACTAGTTATTCTTTTTGTTCAGCCATAGTTTGCTTCCACCATTATTCATGCTTTGAGAGCTCAAGTGATTATGACTCAGCAGTTTTAATTATTCTGTCCCTTCTTTGTCTGTCTGTCACCCTAAACACAAACAGTGAACACACAAGCCCAAGTTTTTTAGCTGTAGCTGTTAATCAGTTGTCACTAAAATAACTCACACTCCTCAGGCACCTACCAACAAAATAACTATTCAATATTTTTAATCTGTTATTTACTAATATGTACTAGCAGGCTTGCAGAACACACACAACCAATAAAAATCACCTCTTTCTCAACAAGACTCCGTACTTCTCGTGTGAGCTTCAGAGCTAATGCACATAGTCAGTTATGAGTGGCAGGCCATCCCAGAACTTTATGCTGACATGCAGCATGATGGATTTTACCTTTTAGCTGATTCTGAGGTCAACTGTCATTGTCTTATTGTTACTGCCGCCAAGAAGTTCATGTGATTGACGGCATTTGTTAGCTTTGTAACAGGACAACTCAGAAAAGTTAGTTAAGGACATTTTCAGGGCAGGTCAGACATGGGTCAAGGACAAATTGATTACATTATAGTGGTGATTCGAATCTCAGTGCAGATCCAGGATTTTTTTAAGCACTTGTTTGCATTGCAAAATAGGACAGTGTAAACAAACCAGTGTTTTGAGAGCCACAGGAACATTAGTTAAGCTCAGACAACAACATCTCTACTTTTATGGTGAGTTGTAGAGGAGCTAGCTCACCATCACATTTTATAAAATCTGTCAAGTCAAACATGAGTACAGTACTCTAAATGCAGTGTGTTTGTCGTCTTCAGTGTCAGTCCTTCACCCTCCACCGCTATCTTGTCAGCAATTAAAAGCAGTCGGCTTCAGTCATGTAGTCTGTGTTGCTTGTCGGATAAGTCACTACAGGACTTTGCTGACCTGTGGTCACCTTATCTGACACAGTGAAAAGTCTTAGTCAACGGACCTCAGCATTAGGCACACCAGAAGCACTTCTGATCTCTCTTCTTAGGTTCTCATTGTGTCTTGGGCTATTATTCCATTTGTTCATGTTTGTAGAGATCTTTGATTTAAGTTGTGCTTTTTGTTAGTTAGTTCATTTGTGCTTAAGCTCTTGTGCTTTGACTTCTGTATGGTCCTGTCTGTTTGTTAAAGCGCTTCATAAACCTGTGTTCAAAAGTCTACGTACATAAAGTTCTTATTATTACTACTATTATTATCATAGTTATTACTATTATCATTATTATTATTAACTGTACATACCAACATCATACTGACTATGTTTTGCATCCCTACTAGGGCTGCAAATGAGCGGAACATTTCTGATAAATTTCCAGAAACTTTCCATGGAAAGTGAAAAAAACAGAATTTTGGAAATATGCCAAATTGGAAACTTTCCATGCAAATTACAGGAATGACAGGGATTTTTTGGAATTAACTGGAAATTGGGGGTACTTTTAAATTAACTGCATCATATCCAAACATGAATATAACAACTTGTTTTGTCATAGGCAGACATCCATGTAAAATAATACGATTAAAACCCAGTATTTCAGCAGATTTATTCTGAACTTGAACTTGAACAAGTTTAAATGATTTTGTTGAGCAATAAATTACAACTTCACTTTATGTTCAAACATGTGGTCTCACAGTCCAGGGTTCTAGAATCATCTGTGCTATGATGGAGGAAAGCACAGTGCATGTAGGGGGCGCTGCCTGAATACCCTGCATTAACTATAGGGGTGAAAATATCTAAAGTATTTCCACGTGTACTTGCATGAAATCTGGTTGTATTAATGAAGATCAAAATCCCTGTTAAGGGCCAACCTTCAATTTTGTAAATTCCAAGTTAATTTCCGTTTATTCCCATGTAAAGTTTACAACTTTAAATGTTTCCAGAATTGTGCAACCCTAATCCCTACCAAAATATTCTTCAGAGAGGTGTGATAGCCAACAACGCAGTCTTTTGTAATTCACAGTCCAATGTTCTAAACTGCTGTGCCACACTTACAAAGTCTTTTTTCTACATGTAAGGACAAGATTTCAGTGTCTCTAACATTTGTTTCTTTAAAACACCACATTTCTAAATCCACTCTCAAATACTTGGCGCTTCAATGAATAGATAATACATACTAAGTAATGAGCTGAACAACACTCAACATTTTCTATGAGACTTAAGTCCTCACCCTTTATCAGCTGCTGTCTGAATAGAAAATGTGTCGACACATGTTCAACACAGTCATGACCGGTCTGTTGTCACCACTAAATGTCAGTGATGTCAACAGACAGGGCTGAAAAGGAAAATGAGAAGGATATGATGGCGAAGGTCTGGCTTCATTCTAACGGCTTTTGTTAACAGAGTCTGAGTGTTCCTGCTCGCTCAGTACAGGTGAGTCATAGTGTCAGCATCACACTTCAAATACCATTTAGAAATAGAAAAGAACTCATTTCAATACTGATAATATGGATGTTTGAGGTCATTTATGTGCTGTAATGATATGCAGCAGTGTCTTATGAGACAGCAGAGGATGTGCGTGTTTGACTATGTATGAACAAATCGGAGTCTAACAGGGATTCAGTGTGTGTGTGTGAGATTAGGAATGTGTGTACGCGTACAAAGTGTAGACAATCCTGCTGACTCCGAACAGAAGAGACAAGGACAGGTTAAAGCTTGGGACAGGCTAGCTGCCTCTTGAATGATGATATAATGTGTGTCTTTGTGTAAGAGAGAGTATGTGAGTGTTTGTGTGTCAGTGTCACTCCCTAGGCAGAGTGCAGTAGACACCAGATATCACTGTTTGAATTCAAATGACTGTAAGCTTGGGAGCATGGACTCTTGTGTCTACATGTAGGTGTGCAGTGGGATTCAACAGGGATTCAATTTATTATGAAGAATGAGAGTTTTTGGGGTGGAAAAGAAAATGTTAGCTTTTTATCATGCTGTGATAGAGAGGATAAGATATGGAACTGCATCTTGGTTGGTGGATCTATTGGTGAAATTAAAATTGGAATTAACCAGACTAGTCCGTACAGCACTGAAAGTGATGGGGGTGCGGGAGCATCCCACCACTCAACAGCTTTTTGAAGAGAAGGTGGTCAGACAGACAAACAAGATCTCTGCTGACTAAGGATGCACAATGTTGGATTTTTGCTGATATGCAATATGCAGATATTTCTAAACTAACTATTGAAATACAAATAATGGTATTTTTCATCTAGAGTATGAAGTCTTTACTTTGTGAAAACTGACTTGTTGCTTTCATTGTGACTGTGTAAAGAAATCTTAATTTCCTTCTTGAAAAAATGAAACTCTCGATTTTGACATGTACCCATGCAGAAATGATAGGGTGAAGCAATATTAGGGCCCTAAAAAATCCATGATCATGGAATTACAGAATTGGATATTAAAAGTGGAATTAAATTTAAAAGCAGAATATCATGGAAATGGACAACATTTTACGTAAAAGCTTTTTTTTTTTAGAATAAAAAGTTATGTATCTCTCAGGAAAATGCTCTGAGGGGGTCACTACGGCTAGGGACAATGCACGCTTCACTTCTCCTCCCCCTCCTCCTCCCCTCAATGAGACTGCAAACATGTCAAAGCAGCGGCCTGAGACACCGGCTAAGTTGGCAAAGAAGCTACAAAACTCCCAAAAGTACAGGGCAGAGCAGATTCAACCATTATTATGTGTCAGGTGATCAGATGTTCTGCAAATTTTGTCAACATACTGTTGACTGGACCAGTAAAGATACCTGTGAGGACCACCTGAAGAGTGAGTGATGATATTTACTTTATACTGTGTCCCATGGTTAAATTTGCGTGAAATACTAAAAACTGAATCCTCAGAAAATTAAAATGGAAAAAAATGGAATATGGGAAAACTAAAATGTAATTTGGGAAAAATAACCCGTTTTATAGGGCCCTACAATATGTTACATTGTTGATTTTTGCCAATATAAAGGATATGCGCCAATCACCAACCTGAAATGTATGTTTATGCAGAAGCCTTAAGTCCATGGCAATTTTCCCAAAGGACAAATAAATTAATCTTGACTCTTGATGTCCGTGCGTTATTTGACGGTTGTGCACAGGTGAGTACATGTCATTGTCAAACTGTCCCATTTCTAAATATACCCTTCATATAAATATCTTGACCATGCAGCAAAAACCTTGCTCATGCTGTGTGTGTATGTGTGTGTGTCTGTCTGTCTGTGTACCAAGTTGTTCTACAGGCATGGATGATGCTGACTGATGCTGACTGGACCATGAGTCGCCTCGGTGCCCAGCTGTCTGCCTGTGTGTGTGTGTGTGAGTGTGTGTTCAAATCAAATATCATTTGTTGTAGATGCAGTTTATCTGCTGTTATACAACAACTGGCTTTTAGTCAGGAGTTGAGAGATCCACTTATAACCTTAGCAAGGTCGCAACTGCTGAGGTAGAGAGTGGATCAGCGCGCGGTGAGACCAATCAAACCAGAGGAAAAAATAAATGAAGAGGAGGTAATGGAAATTATTAGAGGGGGCTGTTTGGGCACTCTGCTGGCTCAGCTCACCTTGCACACTATCAACACTTATACTAGGTGAATGATTGCTTCACGCAGTGCACCAAAGAGAGCTGCTCTGGACTGACTCTCTTTGGTCACCCACTCCATCCTCTCACACCTCACTGTGCTATTAAGATATAAGACCATGGATGTTTTTAATGGTTACCCATTTGACACAGCCTTGGCTGGGAGAATCCAAATGTCTATTTAAACTGCGTCACAGTTACAGGTGACTGGCACACACCTGGCAGCACTTGATGCTCAAGACAATGGGGAATACCAACATAGGAATATTGCAGAAGATTTTGGCACAAGATATATCACTGGGAACAGCCTCTTAAAGGCCTTTGCGCACCTTTTTAAGAACACAGTCGATTTTTCATGCCCTTGAGCCTGTATCTTGCCAATGAAAGCACTCGATGGCATGTTCATCACAGTCAGTCAACACAATGAACATGGCGGACAGCTTGATGGTGTGTCTGTAACTCAGCAGCGGTTTATTTTGACCATAGTCATCAAACTATGGTCCAAATAAACAAGGATAATGAACTTAAAAACAACAGATAAAGGAAGGTAGTATTAAAACTGCAGTATGATGACGGTGAGTGTATACTCAAGCATCTTCTGCTGTAATCAGTCTGAGTTTCATGGTAAATGAAGCACACCATTGGGCCAACAGAAACAGTATTTCATGCTAAAAAGTTAGTTCAAGACAACAGACTTGGCAGGAACCTCCACTAGTACCTGCTGTCTTATCTTTCCTTGCTTTGCTGATTTTTGTGCTGTCAATAGGAAATGTTTGGCGGTTATTAAACCAGGACAGAATTAAGCGCAGACTGCCACTGTGGGCTCGGGAAAGGTGGTCCAAATAATGTTAATAATTGTGTTACATTCCACTGGATTAAAGTTGAGTGCCTGTGCTCTACAGCTCTCTTTTCTCCAGGAATCCAGGTGCAAGTCAACAAAATGTCATAACCCATGCCCAAAACTGAAATAGTTTTTTAAGCCTGGGCAGAAAAGCATGCCCAATTTTATTGGTGATAACTACACATGGAACAGCATAACCATGCCACCCTTACATCATTAGCTTAAAGTCTATCTTAGCTTTTAAAGAGCATTCAAATACCAAACATGTATCAATTCAAGTATGAGAAAAAGGGGTATCTCCAAGTCATTAAGGGTGGGCCGGATGAAAAAGTGGGTTGGCCCAAGCCCTTGGAGCCCATCCATAACACCTTGGCTGTCATGAAGTGCGCTCATAAACATGACCATGGGTGATTAAGTGACACTATTGGTCAAAAGTCTCCCTGAGTTTCTCCACCTGCTACAGCTATTTCAAACAGATGTTTTTACACCTTGATCCTTTGTGAGAGCTGTTCCAATACAAGTGAGCGTTCCCTGTTTGGCACAATTCATCAGACATATATGAACGCAGCAATTGATCCCTGTGTTGGTACAAATAACCAGGAAAAGCTTGCCTGAAAGAGGAAGTCTTAAAGATCACTTCCAATTAACCCCTGGAGAGGTATTTTTGGAGTGAGGACACAATTGACCCAGCAACAGGCACAAACAGGGAGGCAAGTTAACTCATAGCACTGCTGTAGTAGTATAAGCAGCAGTAGTAGTATTAATAATTGCATTACAGCTACCAAGCAACCAGACTGATCATAAATTACTACTTAATAGTGTTCCTGATCCATCAGTATTACTCATCATTTCGACAGTAGAGCATCACAGGATTCAACAGCATGGACTGAAAAACTTGTTCAGTTCCCAGAATTTATTCCAGCTCATTCGAGCGGATCCTTTTTTTAAAGCTGCTCTCTATTTTCCACATCACAGCTTCTCTGCGGACACTTGTACAGGTGTTATAGTGCAATAACTTAACATGCTACCCGTGGTCCACTATAGACACCAGCAAGCATTAAAAGCCCCTTTTCTTTGTGCACTAAGTTTGTTTAAGTTTGTATTGTAAGGTGTGGCACACATTAATAAAATGTTCATCTGTATCATTTTTAATAAGACATTTGATCTCTTCTGAATGATAAATGGACTTGAGCTTATATACTACTCTTCTAGTCTCTTTGACTACTCAAAGCAGCTTTACACTGCAGGGAACATCTACCCATTCACATCCATTCACTCTCACAGTCACTCACTGATGGATGAAGTATCTATGTCAGTTGACCATCAGTATCAACTAACACTTTTATGTCCTTTCACAGTGGGAGCAACTTGGGGTTGTGTCTTGCCCAAGGACACATCACAAAGTGGCAGTGACAGAGTTGGACTTCAACCTGCAACTTCAGATCACTGCCCTTTCTAGTGACTGGGTGACTCATTTTTTGTTAGCTTAGCCTGCCAGTCTTTTCCATAATGAAGAGTGCTAGTTGACTGTGAAATGATAAAAATGAAACACGCTAATATGTAGCTTTTTTAACTGAGTCAGATCAAAGCAGTTGAGCTGTAGGTGTAAAAACCACCTATAACACAAAACTCATGATGGCCAGGGGGGTTTTCATATTGAGGCTTGACCGTATATTTTGCATCATGATTTTTTCTGAAAATGGTTTATTTAAAACAGAGCTCCTCGATGCTCCAAATTGCTTTGAAGTAAATGCCAAAACATATATTTAATCACCATGATCAAAGTGGGCAGTATGATTTGAAATGCTTCCTGCTTTAATTCTTCTCCAGACATCTAAAGCAACATAGAGCTTGAAGAAACATCCCTAAAACAACAAAAATCAGATTTATGGTATCAGAAAACGAGTTAGCATGCCTAAAAAGCCAGGGCACAACAGCATTGATGTCCTTCACTGTTTGTTAACCTGACAAAAAGGAGATTGCAACACCCACTTCTCCTCTCCGAAGCAAAGCAATAACAAGTTGGCTGTGGAGAAATGAATATGGGTAAGATTAGATTATACTGCTGCAGCCCTGAGAGTGAAACGCAAGCACAAGCCATGCAGCAACCAAAAAAACACAACAGACTGTCAGCTCATCTCTCTGCATCTGATCCTCAGTTGTCTGACAACCACACCAGCTGGTCCAGCCCACTCAACACAGTGACTCATGTTCAGAAAATAAAAATCACAAATGATTGCAGTGTTCAGCAGATATGTTGCAACTTGGATCTGTAATCAGCTACATGGTGGTTTTTTAAATACGTTGTCGTTATACAAAGTTTTTAAAGTTTAATCTTTTGGGGAACACTCTACAATTTTTTGTGTAAAATGGGTTGTTCCCAGAGGAAACAGCTTCATTAGTCATTTTTTGTGTTTAACAAAGACTTACTTGTTAAAATGTTTAGTATATTACAATACCTGCAAGGCAAATTGTGCTTTAATATAATTTATTTAAAACAATTTGTACTTTGAATGTGTTTTATATGCACAAAGTTTAAAATGAGTACAAGATAGGAGTGAGGGGAGATTTGTTCAACCAAGCCTCTTAGTAGAAGAAACCTTCATCCAAAGACAGATTGTTTAGTACTTATTTTTTTCTTTACTGTAGTTGAGTTCATTAACTGAATTCTGTCAGTCTGCTCTGGCAAACTGGCCGTCTGCCCTCACTAACTCACTCAGTGTTGTGCAGGAGAGCAGCCGTGTGGAAAACTAGGCAATTTCAGCAGTGGGAAAATAGCCCAATTGGGGTGAGGGAACCTTGGAAGTGCATCACACACTCACACACCCGCACATACACAATAAAAATAAAAAACAGTCACTTCATTTCACTTCTCTAGCTAGGTCGTTTTGGAAATAGGTTTGGGTGGCTCATTTATCACTGGGGACCAATCGAAGAGCAGTCATCGTGGTAATCAATGAGCTTGTCACTGATATGGGGGAAGAAAGCTACACACTTGGCCTTGCAACCACAGGAATCCACACTTACTTTCTCACACACACTCTCTAAAGCCCACTTTGGACCAAAGATTTGCCACAAGACAAGTTAAAACTTGCAACTGCGTGCAACGGGCAGCTCTGCAATCTTCTCAAAGTCTGTGAGGTCACCACAGTACAACTAGAGGAGGAGGCAATGTTTTTTCTTTGTCACAGCAACTGTTTGAGCTGCAATTCCCACATTTTAAATGCCTGTCTTTACAAAACTTGCTGCAAGATAACAATATCAGAAAGGACAAATCAATTGGACTTGAAGTATAACCATTAAAAAACAAGAGGATGTAGACAGAGGAGTTAATGTAGTAAGGATGCCCCTAAACTCATTAGATGTATTTCATATTGATACAGACCTGAAGTTTTGGCCATGCTGCCTGAACCGGAGGTCGGCAACTAAGTATGGCCTCAGGGCAAATTTTTCATAACAAAGCCGGCAAGAACCAGAACTACAGTTTATTCAAAGGGATGGTTTTCTAAAAGATTGTAACTGCTGTTTCCCTGAAATAAAGAATTTTGCTCGTAATACCTTTAATGCCATTAAAAAAGACTGAGATGGAAAGTGAGATAGAAAAGAAAGAGAAGGGGCGAGTGCATTAAGATGATCTAGAGGCATTGCTTTCATTATCCACATAATATGAGACAAAAACTTAATCTAAAACACATGAATCTTTGTCTGTGTAAAAATATCTGACAAACTTAATGTGTTAACACTGCACAACATCTCTAGTAAGATTTATCAGGTGGAAATCCCAGTTTACAGTTAGCAGGAATCGATGTTATACAAACAGCAATTCCAATAAAGTTGGGACATAAAATGTAAAAAAAAAAAAAGAGAGAGAGAATACAATGATTTGCAAATCCTCTTTGATCTATATTCAATTAAATACAATACGAAGAAAAGACATTTATTGTTTGAACTGACAGTATTTTTGCAAATATCCATTCCTTTGGAATTTTGATCCCTGCAGCATATTCCAAAAAAGCTGGCACAGGGGCAACAAAAGACTGTGAAAGAAGAAGAATGCTCAAAAACACTTGTTTAGACCATTCCATAGGTTATCAGGTTAACTGGAAACAGGTGAGTGATGGTTGGGTGAGAAAGGTGCATCCCCCAAAGGCTTGGTCGTTCACAAGCAAGGTTTGGTTAAGGTTCACCACTTTGTGAACAACTGCGTGAGCAAACAGCCCAACAGTTTAAGAACAATATTTTTCAATGTGAATTACAAGGAATTTAGTGATTTCATCATCTACAGTCTATTATAACATCAGAAAATTCAAAGAATCCAAGACAAATCTAAACACAAAAGTGGCAAGACCAAAAACCAACATTGAGTGCCCATGACCTTTAATACCTAAGGCAGCATTGCATTAAAAACAGACATCCTTTAAAGGATAGTGCAACATGGGCTCAGGAATACTTTGGAAAACCATTATCAGATAACACCGATTGTTGCTCCTTCTACCATCGCAAATGAAAACTAATATATGGCCATGCAAGCCATATATCAACATCACCCAAAAATACCGCTGGCTTCTCTGGGCCCAAGATCATCTGAGATGGACTTATGCAAAGTGGAAAAGAGTGCTATGCTGCACATATCAAATTGTTTTTTTAAGTCATCAATGGAAAAGGACCATCCAGACTGTTAACAGCCCAAAGAAGTTCAAAAACCAGCATCTGTGATGGTACTGGGGTGTGTTAGCGCCCATTGCATGGGTAACTTGCTCATCTGTGAAGGCACCATTAATGCTGAAAGGTACATACATGTTTTGGAGCAACACATGCCGGCATCCAAGCAGCAAGACAATGCCAAGCCAAATTTTTTTGTGAATGTGTTGCAGGCATTACATTTAGAATGAGTAAATATTTGCAATAAAGTTGATCAGTTTGAACATTAAATATACCTTCTTTGTAACATATATAATTAAAATATGTTGAAATGGATTTGCAAATAATTTTATGTTTTTAATGTATGTTTTACACAACATCCCAACGTCACTGAAATTAGGGTTTGTATGGCATATTTGATTGAATTTAGCAGAAAAGTAAACCTCAAACATGCCAGCAGCTAACAGACAAGACACAACTTATTTGGTCCACATGGATAAATCCTCAACTTGTTTATATTTCAACCAATCAGACTTCATTTGTATTCCACTTTTCATACAAAACAATGTAGCACAAAGTAGTGCTGGGTGACTAATTGAGTTTTAATGATGATTACGGCCTCCCACGATCACAAAAACAGATTAATTGTTGATGCTCACAGCTTTGTGACCTATGGATGAAACCCACCCCCTCCCTCATCTCACAGCACTACTCAACAGCACTGCGGAGTTGAGCATGAGCACATGCTCACATTTTTGATGAACGATGAGTAAAACAGTTAAAAACTTTCATCATGGACAAGACTTGAGCATGCTTCATTGTAAAGACAGAAAGCGAGTGTGTGTACTTCAACAGACAGTACAGCCTTGTTTCCACTGACTGGTCTGGTTTGGTTCAGTACAGTTTGGTACAGTTTAGAGCAATAAAACCTGACCTTGTTTGAGTTTCCCCTGCCAGCTTTACCTTCATTTAAGGGCAGGAATGGAAGAAGGGAGGAGAGGGTTGCAACGGCAATGTAAATGCATGATGCCACACAAGCATGAAGCAGTGAAGCAGTCTAAGGCCCCATTTACACGACAATGATAAAGGCCAAAAATGGAGGGTTTTTGTTGCGTTTGCGCCTTCCGTTCACACGAGAACGGCGCCCGGAGTGCCAAAATCTGGAAACTTTTACAACCAGGGTCCAGAGTGAAAAGTTTTGAAAATGCTTTTGTATCGGTCTCTGTGTAAACAGGAATCAGCGTTTTCAGGGAAAACGATGACAGGCGGTGCATGCGCAGTACTCTTTCAGATAAAGGTTGCGCGCGCACCTAGGAACAACAACAACAACAGCTTTGGCTGTCTACCAAGCAACATGTGTGCTGCTTACTGAGCACGGTTTATTATCCAGACAAAAATATCTAGACAGACTTGTTGTCCAGACAAGAAACTCCCGCATCTTCGTGCGTCCATTGCCATTGCTGTTTATGAAAAGTTTGTCTTCACCAGAAAGCGTACGCGTGTTATAACACCGCTGTTTCACTACAAACCTACATCGACAACTACTGGCCTGGCATGCACGCTACTACGTTTTCAGTCGTTCTTGCAGATCTGTGTGAACGTGCATCGTTTTCACATTGTCTCCTTGAGTTCATAGAGCGCTTTTGAAAACGCAAAGGAAAAACCCTCCATCTCTGGCGTGTAAGTGGGGCCTAAAGTAGCGCAATTGTAAACAAAGTGCCACAGTGAAGGAATTCCAGCACTCAGGTACTCTGTGGAGAATTGTTTTGTGTGGACAGTATTTGAACATGGTGAGGTGTATGTGTTTTGGTTTTCACTACTGTCACACGAGAATTGACGACTTTTGTGACCATTCAACAAACTGCAGTGCTTTTAGCTCCACCTTCTAGGGTTGATCTGGTACACATGGCACCCCTTCAGTGGGCTGTCTGAAAGTGGGATGGCACGGGTCTATTATTTGGGTACCTCTTCTCCTAATCAGATAACGGAAACACCAGTACTAAGCCTAACTGAACCAGAGTGCTCGCTGGAAACGCAGCTCAAGAGTTTTGAGCTGGGTCTGTGCTGAGGGTCAGTCAGTGCATATCTGCTCCCTATCTGACAGGGGATTTAGCAAACGGCATTAAGACCTCCACAATGGGTGTTCAAAGTAAAAGCCAAGTCTGTTTCATTAAAAGTGAGACTTAATGAGACTCACTCCATTTTTAAACAATGCTTTAATTTCAAATTGGTTTGTGGGACAATTATTCTATAATTGCTGGGACTCACAAAGTTGTAGCATTTTCCCATCACATCTTAGTTCTGAACTCTCTACACAACTAAACATAGGTTTTGAGACTCAAAGGTGACTGTACATGCTGTCGAATGATGCAAAAAAACAAACAAACAAAAAAATAACAGTGGGGATGATAAATAAGATATCTCCCTCTCCACCTTTCTTTGTATTAAGTTTTTGAAGGAGGAGGAATGTGAATGTGAAATTCTATTGCAGTAGAATTCCTGAAAACGTTCAAAACAACTTTAAGCACTTCTGTACAGCTGCAACAGTCTCCTGACACATTCTTAAATGGTCTCTAGCATGCCTCATTTTTGGTATGAACTGGGGTAAGAGGTGCACTGCACACCACAAAGGTGCAAGGCTGTATTTGTCCTTGTTGAACTAGCAGAACAAAGCATTTAGGGTAACCACAACTGTTATTTCACGTCAAGATCACAAAGTTAATGTACTGATCAGAGATGCCCTCTCTGGTTTCACTTGAAGTCCCATCTAAGCATCTCTCTGTTTGTCTGAGCATCATCATCTTTACCCCATTACCTCTTTCCCCTCAGTCCCTGTACTGGTGTACTCCCTCATCCATTTCCCTCTTTTCCATTGTTTATTGTTCCCGATTCTGCTCCTTCTCTCTCTACCCTCCTTTCATTCATCGACTTTCTCTTCATCTCTCTGCTCTTCCACTCTGAAATCTCCTATCATTTTGTGCCATCGCCTGTGTGAGCACATGCTGGCTAATTTTCTGCTATGTTAAAGCTGCCTGCCCCCCAACAGACGCTCTGAGGAACTGCTTTCTTTTTCTCTTCATTCACAATAGGCAAGAAGTCGGGTTTTCTGACAGCACGTCATCGACCTCCAGCATGGCTGTAATACATTTTTAATGGAGACACATATGTTCTGTACTAGTACACCACTTCATACTGTTTGTTATTTCAATAGTTGTGTAGCGACAGCAGGAGCAGGGACAAACTCTTCCCACAGCTTCTGTTCAGCATTGCTTTTAAAAAAAAGCAGCACAGGGTGGTGAAAATCATGCACCGATTCCAAGAGATGAAAAGCTGTCTGGCAGTGAAAAAATCTGATTGGTAACGGTTCCAGTTATGACGAGCCAACAGCAATACTATAAAAAGCACAGGGCAAGAAGTGTATCTGCAGAAAGTATATTGGTAGATTAATCCATTATTTGGTTAGCATGTTTTCATCATGGCTGTGGTAGTATGACTGTGCAGCTGCAAGGCTGCTGTGTGTCATGGTGCATTTTCTGAGGTCTTGATGATGGGTGGCACTATACTAAACTAATTAAAAAACTGCATGTGGCCAAAGTGTTTGGAAGAGATACACAAAACTTTGCAGTAGAGTGATCAGAAATATGCAGATCCTTTTGCGTGATTTTAATTATTCAATCTTGACTTATTGGTCTAACATTAGAGATTGATTCTAAGACAGATTTTAGGCCAAATAAGCCTCCCAAACAATCACAGACAAAACCTGATCAGAGGCTTTTTGAGGAAGAATCTTTGTCCAATTAATCCTCAAGTATTTGGCATCGATTGGATGATGCTATTGCCCCCCATTGGGTTGGAGATCACTTCCTAAAATTCTAGATATCAAACATGTTTGATACTCCAGATCAGACAACCTCCAACAGAACACCTACAATGACAAAAAGAGCAAGCAGACAGCTAAACACCACCTCAATGTTAAGTCCTTTAACAACTCAAAAACACAGCAGGAAAAAAACTGCACGGTCTTCTAAGCAATGGTTTTTCACATTTTTCTGTCTTGATTGTTGTTTCTGATTTTTACTCAAGCAATAAGTTACATCATTTAGCACGAAATGTGAACGTTAACTTGCAAGGAGATTCAAACAACACCCATACTTCAATTATTACATTAGCAACATTTGACAAAACAAATTTACATCTTTTGGCATCTTATGTTGAGATCTATCTCGCCCAATGACAGCTGGGATAGGCTCCAGCCCCCCGCAACCCCGAAAAGGATAGTCGGTATAGAAAATGAATGAATGAATGAATGAATGTTGAGATCCAATTGAATAAACAGAGCTCAATTTTGACCATTTTCTTTGTATCTCAGACATGTCAACAGAGCAGAATTTAAATTTGTCTTGAGCTGAATTTAACATCGATTTCTTCTCTAAATCCCCAGTATGTATCCCCTATTCAATTGACTTCGGTCATCTAATTAGGAGATATGGGCATGAAATAATGAGACTTCCCATACGAGGATAAGCCCATGTGGTTTACTTTCACACAGAGTACTATATATTAAATGCTGGATATTCATGCCCAACTAAGTTTCCACAAGTAACGTCTTTAGTTCACTGCTAGCTACTGACTAAAGCGTTTTTGCTATGGTGTCAGCAAATAATCAGTTTAAAAGCTGTGCAATGCACTGACTTAAATTTTTGGGTGAAATTAAACGAAACTACAGCCAGATCTTTTCGTACATTAACCGAGGTGTGTGGGGACAACTTTGTGAAGGCAGGGAGGATGTCCAAGTCCATGAACATCCTGGGCACCCAATCACCCCGAAAACTTCTGAAAAAATTAAACAAATTGAACAAAAAATATTTGAAATGATCGATGACTTAGTATAAGAACAGTAGCAGAAGATGTCTCCACTGATAAAGAGACAGTTGTGCAAATTTCGCATGAAACTTTGAATATGATAAGTGTGTGCCAAGTTGTCTCAAAACTTCTGACTCGTGATCAAAAAGAAAAATGCAAGCCAATTTGTGGAGATATTTTGGAATAAACTGAAGGAAATCCAAATTTCAAGGAGTGATTATGTAGTGATCATTCTAATACTGAGTCATCGATCATTTGAATGATTTGTTCAATATGTTGAATGTTTTCAGGAGTTATTGCTAGGCACCCAGAATGTGTACTGTCTTTGAAATCCTCTCTGCTTTGTACATTTTTTTGTGCCATTCAAGTCTACTTCACTGAGTAGCCAGCAAGGCAATAAAGACGTCACTTACAGCAGGAAACTAGCAGCAGCTGTGCATGAATACCCAACCTTTAAGATCTAACAGTCATAGTGATTGTGAACCCTGTGGTTCAATCCTCATAAGTGTAGTCCCATCATTTAATAGCCATACCTCATATGCTGCTATCTGTTCTGTTACCTTATCATGCTGCTATTTTGAGCTTGGTCAGTAAAATGTAGAGTAAAATGCTGCCATGGATGTTGATGCGACTCTATCCCTTGCTCTATTTTAATGCTGATATCAACCTTGCCCTACATATAATGCTGCCATTGCTTTTGGTCAGCTTATTACTCACCATTTGTTCTTGGTCAGCAAATGATAATGTTCTTAGCCTCTGTCACTTTATTATATAGCCACTGTTATTCAGTTATTTTTTACATGTTTATTTTCTTTCATGATCCCATTTTGATGGCGCCCTTAATCTTCATAAAGTTACCATTACATTATTTTTTCTGTACTTTATATTTGTGCCATCTTTGGTGCTATTCTTAACAAGTACTTGTGAGTTAATTGTATTGTGCCACCATTATTTGGGGACAACATATAAAAATAAGTGGCTTGCTAAATCTGGTGCAACCATTCATTAATGTGTTGTAATGATCAAAGTATTTTAGTGATGCACGGATTGTGAAATTCAGGGCAGATGACGATACAGATGTGTGTCTCTTTTGACTTAATTCTCCTGCAATGTCAATGTATTCTTCACTGTTTGATGATGAAAACACATTATAGTTTGTCCAAGACGTTATTTTCACTCCCCAATGATAAAAATAACTTCTCTGAATTAAGTTAAGTGTACCAGGGTGTCAGCATTAAATTGGTATCAGACAACAGAAAACATCTGAAACTAATATGCTTACCTCACATTCATTTTCCAATGGCCAGTGTTTGTATAAAAGGCCGATACTGAACAATGCCAATGTGCATCTCTAATGTATTTGCATACAATCCCTTGTTGATAAACCAAACAAGATTAATAAAGACCTAGAGGTGGTCTGAGAGCACAAACCTCCATCATGCCATTTTCAACACTGTTGAGTGTGTTACTCTCACAATTTGAGAAAAGTCCCTTATCTTGCACTGTTAACCAATCACTGAAAAAAATCCTGCATAACCTTTTAAGTTATCTTGACCAGATAAACGAACAATCAGACAAATGCTGGCAAAAACATAGCCTCCTTGGCGGAGGTAATAATGCCAACTTAACCGTGATTTTGATGAATGACAGGCATAAAGGAGGAGTTAAACTTCCTAGCAAACAGCTTCAACAAATCTACTTGTCATTCAAATTAACATTGTAATAAGCTGGATAAATTCATAAAAAAATAGGAAATTTTAATAAAAAATCCTGTGGTGACTTTAATGTAGCCTCTCTGCACTTTTCACACCCAGACTTTCCCACAAGAACGATATTCCAGTCACGGAACGAGGCTTCACTGTTTCAGTTTCAGTAAGCCAGAGAAAAGTCATTAAGAGTCATTCTTGCATGTAAATCTCGTCAAGGTGAGTTGTTTTGAGCTAACTCACTTGAACGAGACATTTGGAGAGTGTCAGGGAGTTCAAAAGGCTTCTACAGTGCAAATATTCTTGCTTTCAGTTGGGCAATCTTCTGCAGTAATTTGCAGCCGGCTGTGCACTTCATCAATGTGTCTGAGCACAGAGGCATTGCGTTTTCCAAGGCTCTGCTGTCAGTAGTCCTGTTGGTTGCTGTCTGGTAGCTGAAGGCTGTTGAAAGTCAATGATTGCAGCACAGAGTTTCAGTCATAAATTATCCTCCCAATGATTTACTTGTGATGGGTATTCGACATAAAAAGCCCAGTTGTGAAAAATGGGGAAAACGTTAAAAAAAAAACCACTTAATATTAAAGCAGACAATGACAGAAAGAGCATTTTCACTGTTGCAAAGCAGGACGGCTGAAAACCATTCTATTCTCAGGAGATGTTTTTTTTTGCTCCAGCTCGTATCAACTTATCCTTTCAGCTGCAGTTTCTTCAACGGTGACAGCCTATTATTGCCTTCGGTAACTCATTCCAGCAGATGAAAAGCTAACTATGACAAGATGACAGGGGGAATCTTGACAAAAAAAAAGTCTTCAAAGTTTTTTGATTGGGCGTTTGTTCACTCCTCAACTTTTGCAGACACTGCTTTTGTGACAGAGAAGAGACAAAGGAGGATCCAAGCTACGCCTGGACATGAAGTTGTAAACTTTAGCATATGGGAAAGACGCACTGATTCTGTCAAATCTGTATCAAGCTTGAGGAACACTGTTTTGACTGAGTTATAAAACACTGAAGGAGTAATACAATTCTGTTTTGAATTGAGTTACCCCAGTTGATCAAAACCCAAACAATAGGCTGATATTCATTTAACATGATCAGGTAATAACAAATTAATTCTTGCAGTCACAAATGAGATCGCCTGAGGTTTATAGTCTGGGAGTTGTAAACAAATCCAACCACTCATTCACTAGTCTGCTTCGAGCCCAATTTCCATTTGATTGTAATTCTTGATATTTTACAACATTAACAATATATTGTGATTTATGTTTTCTTGACTGAATTTACTATACAAAAATGGCCAAATTATGTTAAAGTTAATTAAAGACGTATCTCAGTGTATTCACATAACACCAGTTTTGTCAAAAACTGGCATAAAACTCACAGACTGATGCCCACAGGTTGCAGGTTCATGCAGGAGGCCTTGTGAGGCCTTAGGTCTTTGCACTTAAAGTAAATAATGGATTGTGCTATTTTCTTAGCTAATGCAGAATTGGGGGACAGCTTGATATGCTAAGTTAGCCTAGCATTAGCTTTGGTACAAATTGAGGCAAGTCAACTTCCAAAGTGTTTCAATCTCATGCATCACTCCTTACAAACCCCATGTGCCATGTCTATTTTTTTTTATATCCCTTTAAAAACCCAAAATAACTCCACAAAATAGATTCTGATGCTGATGGTGCATTTCTTCGGTCTGGTTCCTGTTCTTTTGCCACCCCTGATGAACTAACTCTCTCCTGCACAATAAGCATCACTTCTGCTGACCTCACCTGCATAATGCCTCAACAGCGTCATCCTTTGAACTTAAAAAGTATTTGATTGTATTTCTATAGAGCCAAAAGCTTTATTAAATGTTTGGAAATAATACAATAAAACTAACATAAATCAATACACTCTCCCCACCATTTCACAATACTCAGGTGTACTGATTTTATCCTCCCACTCCAACTTTGTTTTAACAATGAAACAATCCAAAGATAACATTCAACATTGTGATATTTTTTCAAGAGGCATGGAACAAAAGCAAGTCGTCTGTATTGAAGGTGTGAAAGTCACCGCAGTGTTTAGTAAATAATGTCCACTAATGTTGTTTGAGATGTTCATATTGCTAATAGCTTAGAAAATAAAAATACCTCCAAAGCTTAAACTATACAAATGTGTTTTACGTAATCACAGTAGACTATGAATCAACTTATTTTCATTTGGCAACAAGGTCACTGCTGTTATGAGTTACAGGATTCAAACAGAAAGGTACCTAAAAAAAAAAACCAATTTTAGCTTCTAACATAAACTTACCCAAACTTTTAGTTTAAAAAACAGCTCAAACTTACATTCACCATTTCAAAGATTTTATTATCCACTATGGGAATCCTGGATCTCTTCTCACCTGTCTATCAGCATCAGTCTGCTGAAAGGTCATACAGATATTGCCTTGCACTTTCTGACCCAAACCAAAACCTTAAGATTCTGCTGTTTGGTGTTTGCTTTTGTTTGCACCAAAAAGAATGACAGGGACAGCAAATCAAGGGCTATTTTATCAGCAGCACTGTCAGTGTCCTACTTTTTGTTCTGATCAGATCAATTCAATCAGCAAAAAAACTGAAGACCTGTGTATTGATAACAATTCTTAGCACACATCCTGAGATTCCCACCTGCAGTATTCACACGTTTTGATGCCAACATCGGCATTTACCTGCACAGAAATGACAACCAGAAAGACTGTTTTGTTCAGCTTCAAGGAGCAGCTCTAGAACGAAAGACAACAAAACACTCAATCAGAAAGTAAGGCTTAGGCATAACTATTTTGAGAGATTGCCAACACTTCTCTCCTTCAAGTGACAATTTAGTCCATTTCACTTCTTAGAAGCATCAACAATGGCAATATAAAGCATGTCTCACAGTGGTGGGCACAAGCTACTCTTATCCACTGTGAGTTCATGGTGGCCTCAAATTTGACAAGAGAAAGAAGGTAGGGCTGGCTTTGATGCAAAATCATACTTGATTATCATTACTACTATTATAACCTCCACCAAAGAGGTTTTGTTTTTGCCTGCAATTGTTTGTTTGTGAGATTGTTAACAGGATCAAAAAGTAAGGATGGATTTTGATGAAATATTCAGGAAATGTTGTTCTTGGCACAAGAAAGACATGAATAGATTCTGGTGGTAATCTGAATCCAGAAGCAGATTCTGGAATGTTTTTAGGATTTGTTAAGTTTGCAAGATAGGCCAGATTTCCACATTTTCACTAATAACCTAATAAGTTCTCAAAAGATTTCGAGAACTTTTTGGAAAATGCTAGTCGTTGTACAAGTGGCGATCTGGATATGGATGTGTTCCAGGAGTGCCATGTGTTTGACACATGCTGCAGAAAAAAATGTTTCTGCAAAATTTTGCTTGCAGAATATACACTGAAATTGAGAAGGAAACTGACAAAAACTGGACTGATAAATAGAGTCGATAACAACATTAGTATTAATAAATTGAACAAATTTCCATCCCTTTCACTGATGCTTGTTTACTATGCCATGACAACATCACTGCTGTCGGGCACAAACCTCTTTTCTCCAAAAGTGCTACTTGACAGGAAATGAGAAATAATGAATCGCTGAAATAATAAATACCGTATTTTTCTCTTTACATCTTATCTTTTCGTGTACTTTGCTTTGGTTAAACAATTACAAAACCCATTCACCAACTTGAAAGGTGACCAACATCCCTGTTTTATAAAAACAAAAAATGAAAAAACATGAAAGGGAGATAAGAAGTTTGTGCACAACAGCAACAGTATACAATATTTGGTCCTGGTGGGGATGTCAAAATTTATTTTTTTTTTTCAAATTACTATTGCAATACTGTAAAATCTCATTTTAATAATAGATGCTATCTGAAAATACAGAGACATCATAATATTCAGTCATATTATTGACTAAAAGAGAAGGAGTACTGTTTGAAATTTTATTTGATTTTTGCTCATATTTCGTATACTAAAATGATCAGTTTCACTTTGGCCAATACCAAAATGCTAACAGATTTCTGTCGAGAATTTTATGTTTCTTTTGTATCAAAATTAACTCGTTCCTCTTGTCATGACAGTCTTTTTGCAATACAGATGCAATGCAAAAAATACAATATTTGGTTTTATAATAAATCATATCAGATTGATTTTATATTATATAATAATATAATAATAATAATAATAATAATAATAAATATATTTATTCAATATTATGGGAGTACATATTCCGCATGAAGTACATCCCATATATTGGTTTTAATAATGGCAGAACAAATGACTGTACACGAAATTTCATCATGCTTGAATGCCCACTTTTATAAATCAAAAGTATCATTTATTTAAGAACCTTGTGTTTCGTTTTTTACTTGTTTCACATCTGTAACACAAGTAGACTGTCAACGTGAAAGGAACAGGTCAATTTTATATTGAGCATCAAAGTCACCATGAACTATATCCCTACAAATGATACTGTCTCATAACTCATCTGAAAATGAGTTATAGATTTTATACATAACTTACCCGGGAGGAAAAGTCCTACAACTTACACAGAAAACATGTTTTAAATGACAGAGAGGAGATATGAGAGCAAAACAGGAGGCAGAGAGAATAACAAGTGTGTGTAAGTCTGTCTGTTGACTGTGATCCAGAGTGGAGAATTGATCTCTCTGAGGTTCACAAGCAGCAAGTCTGTGAATACCAATCAGAGGTAATTAATAGCAACTAATGGACTCTGCTTCTCACTCTCTCTGTTCTGTTTCTGTTTATTCCTTCCAGGGTCCTCTCTCTGCTTTTCATTATGCACTTGTAAAGATTACAGGGATAATATTTTCTCCTTTTCTTTGTTTATTTACTGTTCCTGCCCTGAAGAAGTTCATCTTACAGTAAACTTCCATATTTAAAAAAAGTAATTAATTGAGCTTCTTACATTTTCTACTCTTTGGTGCGAGCTGTTATCTTTCCCTGTTTAAATTTTAAGTATGAACCCCAAAACCAAAGGAACACAATGGCCTTGGATTTATGCCAGGGTCAGACTACACTATTTATGCATGATTATGGCTCGACCCAACAGTCCTAGAGTTTCTGGACCCGTGGGCCACAAAAATCAGCTGTTCTGTCTCGTGTAGTGTGTCATAATGACCGACAACAACAGTTCGGTATGAGACACATGGTTCTGCAACAGAGACTCTAGCAGGTTTGATTTTTTATCTCAAAAGTCTTGTACTCTAAATACAGTATGTTTTGTTGCAGTCTTCGGTGTTGCCCCTCCTCCTCCCACCATCATCCAACAGTTGTTACATGCAGTCAGTTTCAGTTGTGCAGTTTGTCAGGCTCGTCACGAGTCACTGTGCAAATTTATGGCTGCCGTGGTTGCCTAGTCTGATATACCATCTGACAGGGAAGCAATTGGCTGAGCATTTAACAAGGCATAACTGGACAGCGGTGAATAAAAATCCGAGAAATGGATCAACAGATTTGTTGTAGCGGGCCAGCTGCTTTGCACATAATAGACACACAGTGGAGCCCATTGTGCTTCCAGAAGGTGCTTCTCTCATGTTTCAGCATTGATATCGTTCCTCTCAATGTAGCTTTGCTGGTCTTCCATTTCCTCAAAGTAACATCATTGCTGGCCTGTTCATGGTATCATCAGTCTCCAGAAGTAGTATGGGAGGTAAAGCCTTCAGTTATCAGGCTCCTCTTCTCTGGAACCATTTACTGACAACGGTTCAGGAGGCAGACACCCTCTCTACCTTTAAGGTTAGACTTAAAACATTCCTCTTTGATAAAGCTTTCAGTTAGGGACCAGCTCATAGTCCATAGTTAAGACACATACTTAAGATGCAACAGACTTAAGCCACCTATACACTGACGCGACTTTGCAACCTCGGCAACCACTCTCCATGTAAAGTCAATGTACAGCTGCGATGGGGCAGGGTCAACCATCCAGCGACGCGACGGACGCGCTCTGGGCGACTGCGTCACTCATCGCTTAGTTGCCAAAGTTGAAAAGTTTGAACTCTTTAGGTGATATCGAGTGTGGCTGTGCGGCAACAGCCAATCAGCGTTGTGCGGGTGTGACAGACTGTTTTATTCTGGTTCACAGATTGACAATCCATGTCCGTGTGGGAAACATTAGTTGGTGAGTACATCAGTTCCGCCTAGTCGGGACAGCAGAGAACTCACAGACGATGCGGCTACAGGGTCATCAGCGGCAGTGTTTTGTGGTTGGTAGGTGAGTGAAAAGGATACAGTTGGAATAAAGTCAGCTAATACATCCAAATAAATGATATGATATGATCGCGGTGAAACTCGAGCAAAAGTGACATCACTGAGCGACAGCGTACAAAATGAGGTATTTATGGACGCGCGACGCGACTTCAGTGGGCGACGCGATTATGGTCAGAAAGTCTCGTTCGGTGTGAACGCAGCTTTAGATTGCCGGGGGGATCTGGCACACTGAGTTCTGTCTCTCTGTCACACTCTCTCTCCATATCTGCCTTAGCCCCTATTGTTTGCTCCTGTCCTCGTCTCTGGCTCTTGTCTTGTAGGTGGCCTGGGATCCTTGGCGTAGACTGCCTGCTGCTGTGGAGTCATGAAGCCTCAATCACTACAATTACAGATATGACAAATATTTGGCATCATCAATCTTCAGCACCAGATAGACATGAGGTCCCTCTTGAAATGAGATGCCACATCTCAAGAGGCTTACCTTAAATGAATTTATACTCAATGGAGACAAATGTGGCGGGGACGGATTTATGGTCTGGCCATCCATGAGTTTGTCATTCTTATTTTCAGTCCTTTGTCTCACAGGGTGCATGCACAAACCACTGCGGACTTGCTTTGTTTTGTTGATCTAGTTACAAGCACATCTGTGGTTTAGTTTCCTCGGTATTTCCTTCAAAAATTACATTAAGTGCAAATCTTAGTCTAAAAATAGTTAATGTAGCATAACACGGTAAAAAAAAAAAACAAGTCACAACAGCACACAGGAGCATTTAGATTTGCTTAAGAGTTTATCTGATGACTATAGGTAGAGGCAGGCTAACGCTAACATTTGACTCCCAGTATTGAGCTAAGCTAACTAGCGGTGGTTGAGCTCTGGCCGTCTACTCCCTGTTACTGCACGCACAGTTGAAAGAATTGTGTTAATCTGCTTGTCATGGACTTGGGAGTGAGGCAAGACAGGAAAACAAACAAAATCTTGGCATATCCCTTGAAGTGAGGACCGCGTTTATACATCCTTACACAACAGCCTTCATCTTGAACACAATATTCTTTGTTTCTTGCGGATACTTAAGAAAATCTTCCAATCTCAACACTTTTTAAGTATGCCTCCCACCCTCCTAACCTTCACCTCACTTTAAGTTGCTCAAAGTTTAACTGGGTCAGTCTTTTCTTATTCGGTTATCTGGCTTCAGGCTGCATCATTTCTGATGCCAGTACTTCTCAGAAGTTCTTGAAAAAGAAACTTTTTTCTATTACCAGCCATATCTTTCAAAGTTTTGTTTTCCTATATGAGAAGCTTTGACAGCTTTCTACCAACCATGCAGGCTTAATCAATAAGAAGCACTTAATGTTAAAAACATTCAAAACATTCTCTGAAAGATGATAACACAAACAACCTCAGTCAGTTAAGTTTCAAAGAGCTACTGAAGCGAGCTGTTTGTTAGTCAGATCTTAAGAGTTTGAACTTTGCCGAACAAATGGTCTCAGTAAGAAGATAATCCAATTTTATTTCATTAGTGGAGTTTAACACTAACCTCCACCTATTAACACTAGATGTAGGTGTCATGTTGAAGCTGCACATTTTCACAGGGTGAGCTTAGGTCAGTTTTTCTAATTGAACTTGCAAGACTGATATTTCATTGGTGTTACTGTCGGCGATTTAAAAAGGATTAGCTGGAATGAGACATCTGAAGGGAGGAGCAGAGAGAGAATAAATATAAGTCTTTGAGAAAAGACGGAGAGGCTGATTGGTATGGAGCTGGAGACGGGGAGACAGCAGGGGGCAAAGGGACAAAGAGTATGGATGGCGTGTCAGAGGGACATGGAGCGACTCTGAGGCTGGTGTCAAGACGAGCACTGGATGGAATATATGCTGCACTTGTGAGCTCATTAAACAACAAAGTAATTGATGAGTGAGGAAAGAAAGCAGTGAAGAGATGAGGGGAGAGAATAGTCAAGGACAGAAACTACTTGATGAAAGGGTTGTAATCAAGGCTTTTCAGCAAAAGAAGATCTATCACCAACAACAGGAGAGATGGATGTTTGGAAAAATCATCCTGTTGATGCTTCTGTTCTTTAAAGTGAGCCTCACTGGGCTTTAAAGTTCTTTGCTGTTTTGTGTCTTTTATTAACTTATCTTAAGGGTTTTTTCATACCTAGTCTGTTTATGCAGTCTGGATGTAAGACCAAAGTGTTCGATTACTTCAGGTCTGGTCCATGCTCACATGGGAAAATTTACAAGCAGGCCAAAACTTCTGATGTGCAAGAAAAATGCTCCCTCTAATTGGTCAAAATTTCTCCGACGACAAATGACTCATGCTTGGCTGTGGGTGCTTGTTAGAATATTTTATAAAACTATTCTGATGATTGATCAGGACTCCCTCAAAAAGAGAAAAGAAAAGCTTTATTCAGTAGATCATGTCCATTGAGTACCAAAATCTAATTCTTGATTAATTATCGTCTTTATAATTTTCTCTATGGGTGAGGTAAAAAAATGATAAACTGTAGTTTTGCGATATTGGAGGCGAGATACGGCAAAATCCAATGTAAATGATGGACAAAACAATTACAGATGAACTCTGTTACAATCCAAACACTCCTGGCTCAGATGACACATACACATGCATACCTCTGTACAGGGGTAGCAGCCACTGCTTTCAAAAGGTCTTCATTAAAATGTGTTCTCTCAATCTTTTTCTTGTCACTTTGTTATAACTCTGCTCTGCTCTGCTTTGCACAACAACTTCAAAACTAATACACACTCTGATACGTGTAGCATCCATATTTACCTCCATAAATACAGCATGCTGTGAGTGATCTCACGTCTTCTTCTGTGCATGGTAGGGGTGTAAATCACCAGTTTCATGACGATACGATATGATATCGATTCTTTGGACAACGATACGATATTTGCCGACATCACAAAGTCTGCCACGATTCGATCTTGATACGATACGATTCAGGGACCTTCGATCGATTTAAGACGATATTGTGTACTCATTGAACACAATCAGCTACATTTCACCTAAAGGAAGAAAGAAATACAGAGCAATTTCTAAGTTTTGATAGTTTTATTACTGAAATGTGAAACGATGTGCTGACCTTTGGGTATGATAGGTTACAGAGGATTATAACCATCTGTATGATCTAATCGTGTTTAAAATTAAAATTGGGTTAATTAGTAGTCAGGTGTTTTTAGACTTTGCTTCATTGTTTAATGGTAGGTGTGGAGGAAGAATAAGAATAAGCTCTCACTGTTTTCCTTTCATACAATAAGTAATTTTTATAATCAGTGGGCTACAAAATCAAATGACGAGATAACTTACTGTACTCGTGTGATTACTCCTGTCGTGTGTGTGCAGCATGCATCCTCTGCTGTCAGATCAACCGTATCTTACCCGAATACAGCAGTGCTATTTTCTGATTGGCTGACATGTCAAGCTCCCGTTTAGCTCTGTGATGCTAAGAGCGTGTTGCTACACGTTAGCATGTAGCGGTGTTACTCGGTGGGCGCTACACAGTACATTTTAAAGCAGGAGAAACACTGGGTGTGGTGTGTTAGAGAGCAAAAAGGTGCGCGTCTCATACGCTGAATACGTGAGACTTGAGAGCCCTGTAAAGTTGAAACTTAAGAACAAGGCACTATTGGGCGGAAGCGGTGAAACGGATATCCGGTCAGAATTTCAAAATAAAGGCGTTGAAGATGACGATGTTGATCGATGTTTTGAGTTTCCATCGATTTGATTGGATCATTGCTTAACCAATCGATGTATCGATCCAGATCGATGGATCATTAAACCCCTAGTGCATGGGCCACTTCATGGCAGTAGATTCATACTAGAGTGTAAAAAAGTGGGAGTGGCAATTAAATTATAATGTGAACAACCATGAAAATAAATCAGATTTCAACAAAAAATCAGAATTGAGCATTTAAGACCTGCAGTGTGAACGTAGCCTTTGAGACTCTCCCTATATGTCATCCAAGACTGTACAAAGACAACACATTTAATGTTGAGGAGAAGATATTTTATCACCTTTTGGGGAAAAGTATGCCTAATAGAGTTTAAGCTTTGAATAGATTTCATCTTAATTGTTGGGAGTACTGAATGTCGGTGGCTCAGTCTGATAGTGCACACTATCAGAATTGGAAAGTTGCTGGTTCGAACTCAGCTCCTGTTGTCACATGTTGATGTGTCCTTGGGCAAGACATTTAACCCCAGGTTGCTTCACTGGCATAAATGGGTATGAAAGGGCAAAGATGTGTTAGCTGATACTGATAGTTAACTTAAAAAGAAACTGAACCATCAGTAAGTGAGCGTGAGAGTGAATGGGTTTGAATGGGTAGACATGACCTTCAGTGTGAAGCACTTTGGATAGTCAAAGAGACTTGAAAATGGAAAAAAAAAAGTTAATTCATCTGGTCCATTTAATTAAAACAACTTAACTTGTTTGAAAATGCTAATTTGCTGGGGCATTCTTCATCTTGCTCAACATTGACAAAAGGCTATAAATCAGGGTACAAACAGTCCAGCCAAACACTGATAAATGCTGCATATCACACCACTGTCCCAATTTGGCTTCAGGACAGTGACCACTTAGCGATAAGCTAATCTTGTAGCAATCTGTGCATGCTCCTTTGTTACCTGATAAGGGAAATTTAAATGAGCTCCAAACTCACCTGGATTCTTCCTTGCATAACAGTACAGAAAAAAGGCACATTTAGCCTGCTGGATCTTTATTTGCTGTTATGAATTTATACTGGATGTGTAAGCTAATTATTTTGTGGATGCCAAGGAAACAGCAGATTATGGCTGTTTACACAGTTCACATTTTAATTTGAATTATTTTTGTCCTGAACACTCACAGTACCTCTCCAAACAATGGCTGCCCAAGCCTCTGTCATAAAAAGAGGGAGGAAGCCTACATGTGAGTCCGCCACCTGCTGTAAGGTCCCTTACTTGTGACAGACTGAACTGCAGCACTCTCTTTGAGTCAATGTTAAAAGGCATATCTGGTGAGCACATTGGAGACTGAACAAAAAACTGAAAACCTACAAAACCTCACCTACTTCTGCTCTGGCGTGTGTTCTGTCTGATAGGGTAAACAAACTGTGAGACTATAAAGCATCATTAAAATACAGTGTGAGTTGTGTTTGAAGCTGCTTTAAAAGAAAAAGGAATTTCTCTGTTTTCCTGTTTTGCCACTTAACAGGGATCGGGGACCATCATTTCTGAGAGCGGTTTGCTGGATGGGGCTGGGCAGTAGGGCTAATTTATGGGTCAATATTAACTTCCATCACAGCAGACTGGAGCTGAAAGCTGTGCTGGCCTGCGGCAGAGATGAAGAATGGAGCAGAACCTCTAAATCATAGGCAGAGAACATATAGGACAGGGAGACAGGCACATGCAGGGTGTCACTGAAGATGAGTTTGCAATATACGCACATAAAGACATATACCAGTAATCATATATGTTCACATTACCACTTTTGAAGGGCTTTTCACTGAGAAGAATCCAAACATGCAGTTTATTTAGATTACACAAACAGGAGGCTCTCAATAACAGCAATGATGAAAGATGATGTCAAGAGTAATGCTACCAGCACTGCTCTTCAGCTTTTCTCCTGTTATATATAATTTTCATCTATAATGATAATTCCTGTTCAGCAGCAGCTTTGGACACATACTCTTTATTACTGTCCTTAAGTCCATGCTGTTTGTAAATGAAAGCCTTATCATAAAGTGGGATAAGATTAACCAATGGCCCCTATAGCACACACATTTTCTTCTCTTCTACTTGTATTATGCCGGAGTTATAAGAAACATAGTGGGGGAAAATATCAGCTATGAGGGCAAAGGCATTTGCTTCATTTTTTCTAGTTTAAGAAAAACATTGTTAATTTGTGATTTCAGGAGGAAAAAAATACACTACCCATAATCCTCAAGTACCACTGCAACACCTCTTTGTTATTGGTCAAGTGCACAGCTGCAAAGGTATGGGCTGCTACTTATAAGATAAGGGATGTGGAAAAACGTGTGTCCCTGTTGAGCTCTGTTATGTTTGGTGGCACCAACATCATCTGCCTCTGAAGGTCAGCCAATTGTAACGTTCAGTTGCAGTAGGCCAGTTTCAACTCATAGAGGGCAGTTTCTGTCGATATTTTTGACACAATATGTATCATGATTATTTGGACCACAATTGATCAACAGTTCAACTCCCAATCACAAAGGAGTTTATCTGAAAGTGTTTTTATTGTTTACCAACTCATTAAGTAAAAGAAAAATACTTAGACATTCAAAAGCAAAAAGTGTACATATTGTATCTTTAAAGCCTTATTTTTATGTGTGCCTTATTTTCCAAAACCTGACCACACCAGCAATAATGAGATTGTCTTTAAGAGCTTTGCATTAAATGCATCACTGCCTACAGTAATTACAACAGTGGAATCACTCCAGGGTGGCTGTGGGTGAAAAGACGATGTACCAGCATGATAGTTTAGGTAATTAGTGCTCGCCATTAAAAGCATAATTCACTTCACTAACGAGATGCGGTAAACGTGTCAGTTCTAAACCAAAGAGTGAAAAAGAAATAATGCTACAGTACAGGAGCATGATGGAGAGGAACACTGATGTCATGGATCAACTAGTTTCTCTGTTAACTGCTGAGTTTCACCTGAATGCATCATTGAATGTCTGTAGAAACAACAGATGCTGTAAATGGAAGATAACATTAAGCTGTGCTTGTAAGTGTGTCTCTGTTGCATTTTTCATTAAAATTTCAAAACGCATCCATCTGCTCCTTTTGGAGGCTCGAGCAGTGAGAAACAATGAGTATTCAGTCAAAATATAAATTGTTCTCCATCTGTATCTGTTTCCATCTGGCCTTGTTTACTGAAGATATCGTGACATGCAATAGGAGGCAGCACAGGAGTAATTGAGGGCTCTAACTAAGGCTGCATTTCCATTTATTTGATCCAGTTCCAGCACTATGGTTCTGTGCATGCTGGCTCCTTGGCATTAATGATTCACCAAAACATAGAGGAGACAGTTTTAATAGCTACACTTGTGTTTTCCCATGGACAAGTAAAAGTGTTTTGAAAAATGACAAGTGCAGGCCTTTTGTAAATTAAAGCACATTCTGATACCTCACTGTGTCTCTTCAATGTAAAGATTTTGTATTCTCTAAATAATAGCATAATACCAAAAGAGTGACAAATAATACATGCAAATATATGCTGTATATCTATCTACTGGGTTAGTAAGCCTCTAGTAAGTCATGACCCTGACTTAAACATGACAAAAAGTCAAAAGACAGCTCCGCCATACTGACGCTACATACAGCAGGTACTTTCAAGAAGTGTTAAGGACTACATGAATCTATGTAATGGCTTGATTTCAGATAGATTTCACAGAAAATTGTGGCTGTACGATTGTGTTATCAAGAATTTTACCAAAGGATCAAAACCAGAACCTTTTATTCTTAAGATATGCTCTGCCTAACGACTGACCCCAAAAGAGATCCTACTCCTCTACTGGCCAACATTTCTTTTCATGACAACATAAAAGTATGTCAAATTATACTGGCAGCTTTTGTTCAAAGCATAGGGAACATGTATATATGCAAACAATGAAGGTATTATTTCTATATTAAGAAAAATTATTAAATACTTTATCATCTAAGCAGAACCACAGGCGTTTATCTAGAAATTGGCATTTACAAAACTCAATCGGGACAGTTAGAAAAGGGGGTGGATTCCACACATATTTCAAAATGTTGCCAACTTATTTGTGCATTTTGGATATGGCTTTGCCTCTGTGTGTTAAAAATGTCACTGAAAATCATTTTGAGTTTAAACTTTTTGACAGCCTTGATGTGTCAAAATGTTACCAGCTTTTTTTTACGTTGATTTAAGGTGTAGGGGTTTCTCTGCAATTTTAAATGTTGAAACATGAAATTATGCTTGACATTGTGCATCTAGCTCTAATTTTGTGGTATCAAAGAAACATCAATACCAAGTTAATCTGTACTAGAATTCAATAAAAATGTATTATTCAGGTTTTGTGACAACCTTTTGATATTTTGTTATGCCTTACAAATGAAGCAGTAAGATATCCACCATGTATTGCCAAGCCCTAACAACATGTGAAATATGCATGTCTTTACCAAGATTTGACAATGGTAAGATCAAAAGGAGGTAGCTTAGCACCGTAAATGCCATTGCTGAGCAGTTTATTCTAATATCAAAACTGGACCAGAGAAAAATGTGAATGCATGCATGTTTTCAAAAGAAACACTGTCCTCTTAAGTCAGATGCCCTGATGGAAGAATTCCAGTAACAGCCCTTGATGTTCAGTTTGCATGTGAATCCACAGACAACAGAGAAAGTTTGAGCTTTATTGATCATTTGTTTAATCTGTTTCCACAGCAAACTGTCATGTTTTCATTTTACCAGTGGGCTGGCCAGTTTTAAGGTTGGGTACCATTTTGATTTTATTTATTCCTGTTCTGACTGTAATTCTGTGTATCGTATCTGGTTCTTAAGGATTCTTAATTATAATTCCCCTGTTTTTAGAAAGTAAATATTAGACTGATTCAGTCATAAACATGGGCCTATTGTTGGTCTATTATTCAACTTACTATAAACCAAAGCAATTAAAAAATGAAATAAGATATAAATGCAACTTGCTATGTTATATTTTCACTGATGTTAATTACTCTGTTAAGTGTTGTGGTTATACATAACTCAACAATAAAATATGGAATCATGTACAAATCTACATCCGGTATCTAGAAAAAAACCTTTGTGTTTTGCATACTTAATGCTGCTGATTAACATCTTACTGCACATGTTGTCATTACTTTTTAAGAACAGGCTAGCCAAACTTTTGCCAATCACTTTCCGTCATGATCGTCATAAGTCTTGACATGCTGAATCACAAATGCCAAAACCCCACAGTGACACAGAAGTTCCTGAAAAGGAAGGTAAAACTTTTATGAATTGCAGTATTCTCACTGAGGCTTTATCTTTTAAAATGTATGTTCCTGTTAAGAAGTGGAGCTGAATCTGCATACCAAATCAAATCCATGAATTAAAGCCAGTTCCTAAATTGAACTTGTTTGTGAAGTCTGGCTAATACAAATGTTAAAACTTTTTTGCAAAGCAATTTTTTATTACTTCCACTCAGGGTTTAATGCATATATTAAAAATAACCATTGCAACAGGTGGATGAAACATTATCGATAAGTGTGAATGAGTCAAAGCTTCTGCTGCTGGAGGTGCTCACTTCTGGAGGCAAAACCAAAGAGTAAAAACTAAGGTAACCATTTTTTACCGATTTAATGTACCATCAAAGACTCCAGTCTCCTACATCCCCCTCAGGAGACATGTCTAACAGCTTAACAGCACTGGTCAAAGACTTTACTGGCCGCTTCGTTGATGAAATTCTCAGCTCTGTTTTTGATTTACAGACTCTGAGCCAATTTTGAGCCATCTTTCATGCTCTGTCATGACCCTTGCAAGCGTGGGCTGTCAATAAACAAACGCAAGAGAGCTACAGTGAGTGCACTCCAATTTGTAAGCAGTGCTGTGAGTGAGTCTATCTCCATCAGCTTGTTGTTGATAGTATTAGCAGCCTGGAATCATTACATTCTGTCTTTGCTTTTCTACACAACACACACATTTGACTAAGCAAGAAATGTTTAGTTACTTCCACTATTACTTGCATTAACTGAAATCCATTAAATAACCCCTCTCATTAATCAACTCCTGTATTTTAACTGCTCCTGCATCACTTTTTCATGACAGCTCCCTGGCTGAACTCGCACCATGGGTGAGACTGAGACCGAGTCAGGGGCAAACTGCAATGTATGCAGCAATAATGAATAATTCTTGCACCGAACTGCCTCATTCCTATGCTAGCTGGGGAGGACAATCATTTTTCAGAGGCTGGCTGCAGAGAAATCACACCCCCCTTGTTTTGACACTGCACGCCTTTTCCTCACTTGGGTATCTCACTGTTAATCTCATTTACCATAGAAGGCTCACAAGGGGGGATTGATGATGTAAACACTGGATTGGAATTGCAAAACTGATTTAGAGCTTCAGTCAATACCCATAGTCGTGCAGTGAGCACAGTGCGAGATTTTACATCTAAAATTCTCTTTACTACAGCATAAAAACGGAACTTATATGGTTTAACATCAACCATGCCTTTACTGTAGAAAAAATAAGGTGGCACGGGCTCATAGTTCATCAATATCAACTCTTACTTACGCAATACAGTATGTAAAAGTGCTGATTAGGAATGGGCAAAAGGTGAAAACAACTTAAATCTGCCTCAAAAAATAGGAAAAAGTGTCAGTAATTTCTGCTGTCTAAGGAGGAATTGAAAAAAAAATATCTTACAAATAATTGAACAGACATATATTTTTAATTAGCTCCTTGTTGCAAGGCTGTAACTGTGTCCCTGTGGTCTCTCTACAACTGAGTATGTGTAATGAGTCCTGCTGCTTTTAAGTGCTTGTAACAATGAAAGGACCAGTAATTAGTCCGGGTTTCGCTGCAAACTTTAAGGGCCCCATGTCGGCCACTAAAAGTTCCCGGTTTATGGATTTTGTGTGTGTGTGTGTGTGTTTGCATCTAAGGGTGTAAGAGCCCCTTTCATCAGCCTCACTATATGGAGACTTTGTCTGCAATTGATATGAAAATCAGGAAATTAATAACCTTTTAACTACAGCCGTTAGATTTCAAGGACTTTCTGCATTAAAACTGGCTTTACCACTCGTACGACAATGATGGTAATAATGATAAGAGTGCTGAAGGCTTTTCATGGCTCCAGAAGGCCACATTAGTGCCTGATAAAATCTGTCAATCAGCCATCTAGCCTCTGGTTAAATTTAAACAATATGTGCCATTTTGAATAGCTTATTAAAGGTCTGCTATATCACAAGTATAGTTATACTATGTTTTTTTAAGATTTTAGAAATGTGAAAACTAGAAAAATAGAGAGAAAAGGAAAGGAAAGTACACAAGAAAAAATGTAATGTCACACATATTCACACAATGCTCCTGAAAATATCAAAAATTAAGGAGAAACAAATGTGTGAATCTTAACACCTGCATGTTCTTCCCCTGCTTTACCAGAAATTTTGGCTGCCAGACACCTTGTTAATTTTTCATACTAAGTTGAGGTGATTCTGTGTGTGAGGGATGGAGGTAATATTAAGTAAAACTATAACAAGTACTGACTCTTTGTGCCTTTCACAACAAGCAGCAGCTCCCCATGTTGTAAAATGAATTCTATGTAAGTGCAAAAAAAGTGCAGTTCAAACGAAGGCCACTTGAGGCTGGCTGGAGGAGAGCAGTAAGTCACATAAGCTGCATTTCTGATTCAGGAGAAAAGGCAACCAAATAACTAACCCATGCCGTCCAACTTTTTGGCACCTCTCTGAACCAAACCAGCCCTGAAGGCTTAAAAAAAGCACTGTTGATTGGTCACAAAAACTATCATATCTCATAGTACAGGAGCTAAAAGGAGAAGACATACCTCGCAAAGTTCAAATAACCATGGATAGAGTGTTATTTGTCCACTGTTGTTGCTGTAAAAAAATGTCTGCTGGACACAGAGTACTGGAGTGCTGAAAGTCCTGCATTGCTGCTCTTTGTTTACAATCACACTCTACTTTAGACCGCTTCACTTTTCACGCTGCTGTGATGTAATGCATTTAAGAAGCTGGCAGGAGCATCTCTTCCCAGCCCACATCCCTGCCCTCAAGTGAAGGCACAGCTGACTGGGAAAATGCAAACAAGATCAGAGTTTACTGTTTCAAACCATACCGAACTGTCCTGAACCAAACCAGACCACTCAGTTAAAATGAGGCTTCAGACAACCCATGTTAATACACTATTTTTTTTTTTTCAAGAGAAATAAATATGCGTACTGTCTGATTCTGAAGATTGTTTGTGACTTTATGGGCACGTGAACATTTTTCTGTCCCTTTTAGTTTTCAGAAAGATACAAGTCATGTATGATAAAGAGTACGGCTGGTATGATTATAAGCCAGTGTGTTGATTGCTAGAAGGCTTAAGACGTGCCTCAACTCAACTGCTTAGTCTGTATCAAGGCCGATCACACTTTCAGCATCCCAACCACCACAGATTGGTATCAAAAGACAGCTTAAGCCACCAAATGGCAGACCACACTCTGACTTTGTCCAATACTTTTCTTTACACAGTCTGTTGTTGTTTCTAATTCTGAGTTGTCAGTTTCATGGAAATAGGGCTGAACTTAAAAAAAAAAAAATAATAATAATAATAATAATAGGAACAATTTTCACTTATATTGTGATTTCTACATGATTTGAATAAACAAATGGAAAGACATTTTTTTTAGCAGAGGGATCCAAGACACTAGGAGACAATGAATGACTGAGTGAATGAAATTGGGTATTATTATGCATTTCTAAGCTACTGGTTTATGTAGCAACTTATTGATCTGTACAGCCAAGAATTTAGAGAAAGCTAGTGGAAGAATATGTTTAGGAATGAGCTTATCACAGAAGTGACAAATATGTGGCCGTGAGTCACACACTCTGCAGCCTAGGCAGCTTTGCATTCACTTAGGGAAGCTTTGGTAACACTCATATGTAGAGATGTGAACCGAAAACCAGTTCCAGTAAATCACTGGTAACAACTTGAGTAATCTATACCATTAGTCTCCATGCTCAAAAATTCCCTTATCAATTCTTTCCAGTGTTCTATCAGCAGAAATGGCAAAGAATATCAAGGATGTGATTGTGTAAGGCTGAAGTGGTCAAAAATGTGTTTACACAAAATGATGCTACCTGCACAAGGCTTAGTGTTTGTCTAATTCCAAGCAAGAGTGGAAACACCAGAAACATGCAGATGCAGTCATCGTTGCAGCACAACACTAAATATCAGGGGTGACATGTACTTGCCATTTATGACTTTAAACACCGATGTATCATGACTTTTTTCTTACAGAAAATCAACTCAAGTCGACAAGGGAATCAATATAAAATTAAATCAATTGGCAGAATCAAAAATGGCATTGGTTAGAGGCCTAAATGAAAAAATGCATTTTCATCTTCATCACAATATGAAATTGTGCAGATGAGCCCATCGCAGTGAGGCAATAGGTTAAAAAAACACCTCTCTACAATGAGGTTCCAAATATGAGTCCTCTCGCTCTGCTGTTTTGTGCATCCGTACAACAGGTTTACATGATGTTTCTCTGCACTTCTGAAGTTTAAACTAACTAATTTGCTGCAACAGCAGAGAGGGAGTTCTCAAAACTTTGTTGAACTGACCTCAAACCCAGCTTTTTCAAGGCAAATCGACGGAAGAAGGCAAAGTTTTCTGAAAATGTATGGCCCAGTTAGTTTTGTTTCTCTTTTTAAACATCTCTGACTTTGCTCATGAGGGGGACTTGATGTATTTTTTTTAATTCGCAGCTTTATATTTCACTCATTTGCAAAACATACTACACAATAATTGCAAATCTGCATTCAAGGTGGATGAATCTAGAGGCACAGATAAAATGGTATCAAGATCGAGCAGTTTTGGCTCATTTGAGAGACAGTTATACATCTGTGGAGCTAAAATTTACACTTCACACACGTTTATTGCAAGAATGATCATCATCATCATTTTGAGCAGTGTTATCACACAATGTATCTGTTTCTCATATTGTGCACGCCTAATTGTTACCAATAAAATCTCAGCAATTCCCATCCCTACTCACATGCAAATTGTAGGGGAAGAAATCAGCTAGACTCTCAGCTGTGGTATGCATGCGTTTAATGACTTCAATATCAATCAAAATTCACTGATCATACATCAGTCCTTGAATGTTGGCTTCCATTTGGGTTCAGGGCCATTTTAACCCTGTAGGTTATGCTCAGGTATCCATTCTTTAAGTGTACGTCATGCTTAAGACACCCCCACCATGAAAAATCTCTCACTGTGAGGTTCATGAGTGACAGGCAAGTCAGGAAGGTGTCAGGGTGGCCTGTCCTGCCTTTTTTGTTTTAATTTTCAGGGGAGCATATGTGAAAACAGCAAAAGATAGAAAGAAAGAAGGAATGAAAGAAATACATGAGCAAGCTAACACAGCCAGACAAAAAGGAAGAAAAAGATTAAGACCAGGAAAAGGAAGCAGAAACACAAACACTTCTGACCATTGAATAGAGGCAGAAAGGAAAGCGAGGAAAACATGATGTTGTGACCAATGTGTGTGCAGCCTCTCACACGAAGCCTGAATAACAAGTGAAGGGAGCGCATGAGCTGCACAGCCTTGCACAATAAGACCATGATAGATTGACCATGATAGAGCCTTGAACTAAGTAAGGCAATTCATTTTGGTTGAAAGTTGTGGTGAAATGTTGACACTGAGATCAAGGAGAAGAAATGTGCATGCTTAAAGGAAAAGACAGAAAAGGAGGAAGCTGAGAAGATACTAAGAGAAGGAGCAAACAAAGACAATCTGTGACAGAATTTAAGAGTAAATAAGAAGACCAAACAAGATGTGTTTTTTACACTCAAACATACAGACAGCAAACTGATCAGCATGTGGTTTTTGAGAGACGGATGGGAAACTGACCTGTAAGCACGGCCTTGGCAGAGGGTTCAGCGAGGTCCAAGGCTGACTTCCCATCGGTGTTGCGGATGTTGGGGTCGGCTCCATGCTGCAGCAGCACTGTACAACAACAAGGCAGACAGAGACAGTAGCTCAGCTCCTGGACTGACATGCAAACTCCCCGACACACACCTCCACCGAGTCCTCCACCTCCTCCTCGGGCACCTCTTCCTGGACCATATCCTGCTCCATAAACTGCTCTTCCTGGACCCTTAACTCCCACTTGCTCCACAGCTATGCCCCCTGCTCCTTCTCCTCCTCCTGTGGTTGGGTCCGCGGGCTCTCTTGGTAGCCCTTCAGCCCGTCCCGCTTCACATCTCTCCTCTTCTCCTCCTCCTCCAGCTGCTCCTCCTCTGTTGCTAGCGCTGCTCCCTCGGCTGCCCCTGGCTGCCCCTGCCCTGCGAGCCATGCTGCTGATGTAAACAGACATGCCACAACAAGAGCAGCGGAAGGCTACGCTACAGCACCCTGCCGGAGAGAAACAGCCGACCTACAGAGCGGCAACGTGACACGCTACAAGACACATCACACTTCCACGGAGGAGGAAGGGAGGAGGGGTTAAGCTGACAGAATAAATAAATATGAGTGAGTGAGGGAGAAAAAGAGCGGCTAAAGCTAATCGAGGTAGCAGTAGCAGCAACGAGCGGGCAGTGCGAGTGGAGAGACTCTCGCCTCTCCAACTGACTGAGCGATGCAGCGGAGAGCAAGATGAGAGAGCAGAGGGGAGGAGAGGAGAAGAGAGGCAAGGCAAGGAGGGGGGAGCATAGGATGGGATGGGATGGGATGGGGGGGATGAGTCGGATCGGACAGGAGAGATGGCAGTGAAAAGAGGTGAGTGAGAGCGTTGATGTGGCAGAGCGAGGGAGAGGAGGAGTAGTAAAAAGGACAAATAAGGAAAGATGGGAAAAAGGATGGAAGGAGAGGCTGTTATGAGGAGCAGGGAAGGGTGAATGAAACAGGTGGAAAAAGGAAAACAGAAAAGCAGAACAAAGAAAAGGACCATAAAGAAGAAAAGAGGACATAATGAAACAGAAAAGACAGAGGACCCAAATTGAGGAGAAGAGGGTGAAATCGAAGAAAGCAAGGACAATCACATAAAAGTAGAGAAGACACAACTTAAGTGTAGATCAAACTAAACTGTTTTCTCCTCATTTACCATCATGGCACCATGTCAAACTACACTGAGAAGATTTTGTCCTGGCTTTGCTGACAGACCAGCATAAGTACAAGTATGATCCAAACAGATCCTTGTATGCTGCTGCCAAGACGTTATCTGCAATCTAGCTTCAAGTTTTTTTGGAGAGGCTGGTCAGAAGTGTGTGAACCATGCTTTGAGAGGCACTGCATGTGTTGCTAGCAATGTTGTGCTCAGAAAACAAAACAAAAAAGAAAAAAAAAAAAAAAAAACTATTGTGGACCTGACCCTTTGAGTCAGTGTTTCTTAAACAGCAACTCCAAAGGGGGGTGAGACTTGTTTGGGCAGGAGCGTAACCAAATTGGGGCTGGATCCCCTGGAATTTTGGATTGGCCACCCCAGGTGCCAATTCAAAATGCTGCACCATGATTGGATACCTGCCATGTTAGAAGCAGGATTTACTTAAAAGTCCAAGGTGGCTGTATGACAATAAAGTTTCTGTATGGTTTACTTGGTTTTCTTTTTCAATACAATTGATTCTCTCAATTTAAAGCAAAACACAGCATTGAAATGAAAAAATGAACTAAAACTGTGGAGAGTTCAAAGTTGCCTTATTTTAAAAACATTTGCTACTCTGACATTTAATAATTTAGTCTTTGTCTTGTCATTGAAATGCAAACACTGTCCATTTCTCCGCTTCTTATGACACATTGTTCCTTTTCAATGTTGTTTAATGCAGAACTTTCTATATTTTATAGAATTTTAAAATGTGACTCTTTGACTTCAATATTTTCTTTGAGGATTTAAAGAAATAAGTGAGTTGTATGGAATCCAAAAGATTCATAATTAAATAAATAAAAACAACATTTTGAAATAAATACCATTTTGATAAATAACAGACAAATATATAATATGGCAATTAAATTGTAAAATAAGGCAATATTATTATGACTGTTTTATTATTCTTTAATATCGAATTATTATAATTGAATATTTCATAATGATTATTTTAACAATTTCATACTTTTTAAAATAATGACTTTTTATTTATTTTCCAAGCTTTTATAAAATAAAAAAATGTTTTTTACAAAGTCAATTTTTATTTCATAATGTCCTTTTCCACAGTGGCCTTATTATTTCATAATGTTGTTTTTCAGCAGAATGACTTGGTCTGTCAGTCAAAGCTAGAGGGTGGGACCTCTGCTTGATCCTTTAAGATCGTGTTCGTGGTCGGTTTCGTGGAGTGTGGTCACCTGCGTTAGCATTTGGTAGCGTCAGTGCTGGGCTGTTACGTGAACTTTCCGACACCACCTCATCAAAAATACGCTGCTGCTGCAATCCTCTCTCAGGCTGAGGTGAAGGCTACGTTACTATCCAACCGATTTGCAAGTTCCCTGAGCAACTCTGAAACTGACTTCTCTCCTGCAGCCATTCTGTCTCAAATGTGTCATGCACTCGTGTTTTCAGCTTTTCAAGCTTCTCAGCGTTAGTGATAAGTCTCCACGTTTGAATCGATACTGCAAGAGCTGCTGCAGTGTCTGTGTAAAGGATCAGCCAATCACTTAACTGGCTCCGCCTTATGTGCTTTGATTGACAGACCAAGTCATTCTGCTGAAAAACAACATTATGAAATAAAAAGGTAATTGTGGAAAAGGACATTATGAAATATAAAATTGACTTTGTAAAAAAAGTTTGGTTTTTTTATTTTATAAAAGCTTGGAAAATAAATAAAAAGTCATTACTTTAAAAAGTATGAAAATGCACAGTTAATCGAGACTTCAGTGTAAACAACCATGGCTGACAGAAAGCAGGTCCAATTAAAGCTAATACAGCAGGCAGTTAGCTTCTTGGGATATTCATAACAACAGAAATTTAGGTCCAACTCCTCTCCATGTCAGTTTGGTAATTTTATGTTCACCACTACACACTGTACAAACAATTGTGTTTTAGCCAAGAAACTTAAAGTTGGTCCTCCTTTTTAGCTTAATGCTTTGCAATAACTGCTGTTGCAATTGCAATGTTTGTTGTGCATCCTGTATTAGCCAGCTTGTCTTAAGTTAGCTATTGTTCAGTCACACCTTGCACCATAGGTTCATCAGGTAAGATCATTTTGGACCACCACATGATCTGGCATTTTGCTGTCTGTGGTCATAAGAAGGGGAAGTTGAGCCAAAAGTCAGGGTGATTATCTTGTAGTGGGTGCCCTGCTTGAAGAGTTGTATCCCCCCTGCTCCATCAGGACACATGAGGGCAAGCGATTCATATTTTTATTAATTTATTAATTTATTTATTTTTATCAGATGTCCTTTGAAGAAAAATTGCAATTGCTTGATAGTATTTTTGTCTACATGGTCAGTCTACAAACCCTCCCAGTGTGAGAAAATAATCCTTCCTCTCCCTCTTCCAGTTGCTCAGCATTTTAGAAAACGTGTGCACTGACAGCCCGCTTTGAGCAGGGCTGAGACAGTGGAGGTTATACATCCCCGATGAAAATCTTAAAACCAGATGAAAAATTGCAAGAATTTGCATTTTGCATTGTTGGATCTTAAGAATGTTTTCCAAGTAGTGCTTCAAAATGCAAAAAGAAGAAATGGTAATGAGAGACAAAACATTATGAGCCTGCAATTTATTGAAAACTGCATTTAAACTCAAATATACTTCAGCTCATCAAAAGTGTCAGACCCAAAAATATTTCCCTAGTGCTGAGCCAGATGATCCGATTGGCTCTCCGTCAAGACACAGGATGATCCTCGACCCAAATTAAGGCCGTTACTGGTGCTGACTGCAGCCCAATAACCATCAGACAGCATCTCCGAGGAAAGGGCTTAGAAAACAAAAAACATCTTCAAAGTCCACATCTCCTTCAACGCCACAAAATTGCACCTTTAGACTTTGCAAGGGAGAACCAAACACACCAGAAAATTTTATTTTCTGGTGAGAAAAAATAACCTTGAACAATGGAGCTTCAGGTTGTGCAGAGGCGTCAAATGGCAGCTGGCTATGTGGAGATGTGGCAGGGGGGCATCCCTCATTACTGAAGGCCCTCGTCTGTGTGGCAACGACTGGATTTTTCAACAGGACAACACTGCAGTTCACAACGCCTGCCTGACAAAGGACTTCTTCCGGGAGAATAACATCACTCTTTTGGACCATCCTGCGTGTTCCAGTGATCTAAGTCCAATTGAGAACATTTGAGGATGGATGGCAAGGAAAGTTTACAAAAATGGAAATCAGTTCCAGACCGTGGAAGCCCTTCATGACGCCATCTTCACCATTTAGAGCAACATTCTTACTAGCCTCCTGGAAACACTGGCATCAAGCGTGCAGAAAAGAATTTTTGAAGTGATTAACAGCAACGGTGGAGCCACTCATTACCAAGTCCTTTTTTGACACTTTTATGTCTGTTTTGAGGGGTTTTTCAAGTGTTTTTGAGCTTTGGTCTTAAAGTTTTGATCAGCACATGGACAGCCTAGATCAGTTTAATTGTGGTTTTCAATAAATTGTTTACTTAATTTTTTTTGTTTCTCACTCCCACTTCTTCTTGTTGCATTTTAAATCTCTACTTAGAACATTCTTAAGATCCAACAGTGAAAAATTCAAATTCATGCAAGTTTTCAAATGGTCTTAAGATTTTAATCAGGACTATAGGTTTAATCTAATATTGTTGTGGATTTTTGGACAAGAAAATTAAACAATATATTCCCAGGACATTTGGAACCACTATAAACTTGTTGAAAAGGAACTTTAATTCAATGAACATGGGGCTTATTTTAATAACCTCAAAGCTGACAGAGTCTCACAGCTTCACACCTCCAGTCCTCCCAGATCTTTGGCACTACCCCCTTGGGGGAGATGAGACCTCAGGTTTGGAACCAAGTAACAAAATGCTGCAAAATTGACACCCCCCCAAGCACCAAATATGGGTAATTATTCCATTTGGGAGGAAAATGTCACAGGGTTGTGCCACAATCGACAAGTAAATGTTTGCATCTAAAACAGGGATGAGCAACTTTGGTAATTAATAAAGATAACTTAATCCTCTTTGTCAGAGGGCCACATTGTTGCAGGATACTCTCACTTAAAAATTTTAAATTACTTACTAACAGAAAAAAGAACAAAAAATAAATTAAAAAAAGATCAAATACATGTTGAGTAAACAGTTTTCAATCAATTTCTTATGTCTTCATCTAAAACCTGGTCCAACATTTGATTCTGTAAAATGCATTGAAACATACACTTTATGTGTGCCACAACAAACACAAATCATTCAGGCAGGTGCACAGTATGGTTGGCCAGGGATTTTTTTTTTCATCTACCTGCCACCGTGGCTGGTGAGTCAAAAAATTGATTACAGACCCTGGTCACACCTTGTTGATCATTAGGATACACGTTGTTGACATCAGGTCAGGGTGTCAAACAGGACGGAAAATGTAATCAAAATTTTGACATGGCAGTCTTGTTAAATCAATGTCGAGGGGTGACCTGGACTCAGTGCTGACTGTCTGTCACATAACAACAGTGTTTGTCCTTCTCAACATATCAAGCCCACTGTCTGTTAATGCAATCAAGTTAAAATATGACATTGTTTGTGTAGGCTAATCAGGTCCTAAGAAAGAAAAGGAAAGAGACAGAAAAGAAGAGTAAACAAAATAAGCAAAAGACAGGAAGAGGAGATAAGATTAGGGGCTGAAAAAAACAGAAAATGAAAGGAGAAAAATGACAGCAAAGGTGAAAACAGAGGAGTTCAGGATGGAGGCAGAAAAAAATAGTACTAAATAGGAACTAGAGAAGAGGATGGGAGAGGAGAGGAAAACAAGAGAGAGGAAGATAGGAGGGAAAGGAGGGTAAAGGAGATTATTTGAAAATGAAGAGGAGGAAAAAGATGGAAGGGGAAAGGATAGGGAGGAAGAGAGGGAAAAGAAATTGAATAAGGAAAGAAGAGAATTAAATTGTAAATAAAAGATAGAAAAGGAGAGGAACACAAAGAAAGGAAAGGAGAGGGGATAGAGGGAGAGGAAAAGAGGGGGCAGAGCATGCGACTACAGAGAAGGTCTGAGCTGAATAACAAACTCTGCCTGCGCTCAGTTTTTTTGTAAATGAGCCCTTTTGAGGGGGGCTAATGTCAATACTCTCACAGCGTTCCTCTCCATCGCACCCACTATTGTGATTACTGAGCAGTTCCCGGTGCATGTGGCCTTTGACTCGTGTACACTTCAAACTGCACCGCAGAGAGAAGACAGCCAGACCTGCCCCTGATGTTATTGTGAATGTACGTGCACACGCATACCCATGTGAATATGTCTGTGCGTGTGTGTGTGCCTGTTCTCAAGCACTGACGCAGGCCTTAGTCACCCACTCACCCCGCAACAAAAATATGATTTAGCTCTGCACCAATCCTACATGCATACACTTAAACACACACAAGCTAGTGCTGATGCCATACAGTGGAAGAATAAATATGCCCGTCGTGATATACAACCAGAGCATAACACAAATTGGTAGACACAATAGGGCTGCCACTTTTTCCAAAAATCAATACGAACAGTTTTCAAATACACACGCTGATCTTCCGCGATATTCAGGGATCATTTTACTATTTACCCCTCCAAAAACCACACCAATGGGCGGCATATCCTTGCAAGTGCTGCTGTACTGCAGTGCCTCCTCCACCACTGCACATGGGTGAAAAGCCAACAAATGAGCCTGCAGATTTGTTGTAGATGAGGAGTAAGCCAGCTACTTTGCACATAATCAGCATACAGCACTGCTTTTGTTTTGTATTTTGCCATCAACAGCGTGGAACCCAAAATACTTCAACACAGCACTGCACAGATGTTTCAGTGTTGTTACTGTCTGCTCAGAGGGGCTTTGCCTCTCCTCCATTTTCACTATTTGTACCTCACTCCTTGTTCAGGTCAAGAAAGCAACATTGGTGTATGGAAGGGAGGCCCAAAAAGCACATTTCTGAAACCAGGAACAAGAACAAATAAATTTCAAAACGCTGATCATGGGTTTCTGTATTTACAATGCATATGTATATTTTCAGAAATGATGATCTCATAGCCCCACCCCTCCCTTAAACCGTATGTGCTTACTTTGACAACAACAGAAACTATGGTGGAATACGGTGTTGTGTCCATGCTGCAGAAGCTACTGAGCTTGTTATGGATTTTACAGAAAAATTGTCTGCTCCTATACTACTATTGTGGGCAACAAGTGGAAATAGAGAACAGTATACACTTCTTGTGTTCATTACATTTTGTTTACCTTACATATGTTTAATGCACATGCTCCATGTCTTCCTCTCTGGTTTTGGTCTATGTCTGTGGCAGTGCTACAGCGCTACAGGCCTGACATATTGTATACCACAGCGGTTTCAGTGTTTTGTGTGAGCAGACACAATTTTAAAAGATGCCATGGGTACAGAAAAGTTTTTGAAAACGAAAACAAGTTTGACCAGATATTCAATTATCAAGAGTAAAGTGACAGCCCTAATATACACCTTGAATTAGATAATAAATTCATCATGAAACCAGAGGGGTCAAGCTTATTAATACATCACTGTAAATGTATTTGAAGGATGGTGCCACATCATTTGACAGACGTGCAAAGTGAGGCTTTACATCGTCAGGATGAAGCCCCACTTAGCCTCCACTGGCTATTCTGTTCAGGTCGACACCAGGGCTGAACGATATTGACAAAATTTCATATCTCGATATTCATGCCAGATATCTCGATGTCGATACGATACGACTATGGGTTCGGTGAAAACCAAGCATTTTTCAGAAAAATAAAAACATCATAATACAAAAGAATGTGGAAAGTGCAGTTTTAGCGCGGGGGAAATCTATATTGTTTATATCATTGCTTTTCGATATCAATATCTTGAATGTTCATATCTAGATATCGATACGATAACGATATATTGTTCAGCCCTAGTTGACACCTCCATCTCTGCCCTTCTTTAAATCCAGGGGTCTCATGAAATTAAAACTGCACTCCATGGGGTGTATTTTTGTATTAGATAATCTCTGCTCTACTTTATCAAAAAAAATGCTTTTGACAAAATGCCGGTATAACAACACAAAAAGGATGACAGCATCAAAAATAGGAAGATATTTTAGGCTTTTTATCACTGATGAGTTGATTTTTTTTTATTTAAAGCATATTCCAACTATTACTTTTAAGTTAATTCACTTTTAAACCTTCTTCATAAAGCATGGTGCATAATTATATATAAAGATGAATAAAAATGTTGTGATTTATAACTCTAAACAGCAGGGGGGACTTGATACTGATCTAAAGTATTGGAAGATAAATTGTGTTTTCTCCACCCAGGAATACAAGAAAATGGCACTAAACCAGTTTACCAACTTATTTATATATGTTTGTCCATTAATGGGTAAATCAACAGCAATTCAAAGTAGATGGTTGTGAGTGAGCAGTCAGCTGTTTGGTTGGTAGTTGGCACTTGAGGAAAGCCTTGACTCAGTGCATTTAAGTACACAGGTAAATCTTAAGTCAAACTACTGTGACAGTTTGATTGGGCTATTTAACCGAAGCACTGTCCCAGTCTCTTTTGCATGCACCTTGGGAGGAATTAATATTGATGGAGGCATGTCCTCCAGAGCAGTAGGTGATGCATGCACTCTTTTCTGCAAGCTACTGGACCTTCCTCTTCTTGACCTTGCTAGAAAATTAGTGAGTAGTTTGGTGTTGATATGTAGAAACTATATTCAATTCAATTAAAATGAGCTTTATCGGAATGACCATTTGTGACAAAAATATTGCCAAAGCAAATTCACAACATATAAATTAAGCTAGAATATATATTAATTTGTGATATATTGTGTGTCCCTCAGTTTGTGATTAGCTGTTGCTCCGTCACCCAGGAGAAGTGCAATCTCCTCTTCAGGGGCTAACGTTGGGAAGTTTGGACTTGTCTCTGAGATGGTTTGAAATGTTTGCTCTCTGAGTAAGGAGTACCTCTCACAGTGAAGGAGGAAGTGCGTCTCTGTTTCTGCCTCACTTAATGAACACTGAGCACAGAGTCGATGTCTGGGCAGCCATGTTTGTTTGTCTTGCCAGTTTCTATGGCTAATTTGTGGTCACTGAGCCAATATTTGGTCAGAAGGAGGCTGAGTCTGCTATCTCTGACAGAGTGCAGATATTTGGCCACCTTATATTCTCTATTTAAACATAAATAACTATTTAGATGACTTTGGGATTTGGTTTCTTTTGTCCAGTGTTGTAAATACAGTTTTTGGGATTTATTCATTGTCTGCTTTATTCTGTTTGGCCTTCTTGAATCAATGTTAGGCTGTTTACTTGTAAACGTCTGGGGTAGTCTGTCTGACCCGAAGAACTACGGTGTAGATTTGGTCACACAAACATGCATTTCATAAGACTGGTTATTTGTGACTAACATCTACATTCAACTTTTCTGATGCAAATAGAGTGGTACAGGGATGATGCATTGTTGTAGGCCATTTTGTAAGCCACTGAAAAATTGTTGGATTTAGATTAGATAGATATACTTTAGTGTCTGTCCCAGATGGTGACAGAAATTCTCCTTTGACTGGGCTCACATAGAACAATCCCACAATGCCATTCAGACACATTCAACAATAAAACACAAATAAAACCACCTCTGTAGAAAATTAAACCATACATGGCTGGGATGCGAGGGGACTTTTAAAACAGCAACAGCAATTTTTCAACAGCACTTTGGATTACTGTTGATAGTGAGCTAAGTAATAAAAAGTTGAGACCAGGAAACATTTTTCCTTTCTACTATTGTCAGATTCTGGTGAACCAATGCAGCCTCAGTTTCCTGGTCTTCACTTACAGTAGTGACACTCAGTGTGGTGTTTTGATTCTGCTTTGGTTTAGCAAATTAGTTAAAATATGCATGAATGTCTTGTTGTAAAGAGTGGTTCTTTCAATCTCTGTCACCTGTCTTCAGGAAAAATAATCAATCTGGTCATTCTCTGATGACCTCTGACATCAACTGGGCATTTTTGGCCTGGCAACCTGCTGCTCACTGAGCATTTTATGTTCTTTAGATCTCTGTAAGCGCTTGAGATGATTGTGAATGAAAATCCCATAACTATGCTGTTTCTTAAATACTCATGCCAAAACAAATTCAATGTCACTTAGACTACTTTTCTCCCTCATTGTGTTACACAGCTTGAATCTAAGGATCACTTTTGCATGTCTAAATGCATTGGTTGCTGCCATGTGATTGGTTGATTAGATATCTGTGTTAATAAGCAGCTGAAAAGGACGGCCTGATCAAGTGATTGTCAGTGTACATTCACATCTTTTGACTTTAATTCGATGTCAGTTTAATTTTGTCTGAAATGTATGGCTTGTCTGCAATACCTACAAAAGCCTGTACTGAACAACCTAAATCCTTTCTGAGAGGATTTGTTATCAGGATGATGTCAGATTTGCACAGTTATCCACGAGTTCTTGCAATGTTCACATTCAATCCCTATGTAAACAAACAGAAATATGATTTACATAGACGTTCACAATTTCTTATCTTGTGGTTCTCAAATGGAGAAAATTTGGGAGGTGTCGCTGAGAATTCAAAGCAGAGAGCAGTGACAGGAAGACAGCAGACAGGTGCAGAGTTATTCAGTCACAAGTAAAAGCCAGGGAGTCTGTGTGGCTTTGGGTAGCTCTGAGCTTGTGTTTGGAAGTTCTTAGTGGTTTTTTGCCAGTTCCACACAACTGAAATTTTATGCAAAGCTCAATAAACACTTATTTTGGCCAAAGTCAGATGTCATAATCCTGTCCTGTGCTTTGAATGTTATTCAACAGAAAAAAAATGAGAAGCAGAACGGCAAACAAAGCTGCCTGGCTTCTAGCAGCAGCATAAAAGAGCATGAAACAGTTGAAACAAACAACACACCAAATGAAATGATTGACTGGAAGTATATCAACAGCCAAGTTCATATGAATATTTATTTATTTTCCGAGAGGAGAAAGTAATTGGAATTTCATTTTTCATTCTGGTGTATCTGGGTAAACAACAAAAAAAAACAACTAGATGTAGAGTAATGATGACATCAGACTACACGATTTATGCATGGTTATAGCCTGACCTGACAGTTGTAAGGTTCGGGACCTGTCAGCCAAAAAAATCGGTTCTTCCATCTCATGTAGAGTTGGAAGGAGTTTCCACCAAGCAGTCCTGTTTAGTTCAGCTCGGCACAGTGTGCAATTATGGGTATTTCCACTGCCAAATAAGGCATAAAGGTAGCCAAATAACTGGTCCATGTTGTCCCACTTTTTGGCTACCCTCTGAAGGGGTGCCAAACTGACCCTAAATGGTGGAGCTAAAAGTGCAGCAGTCTATTGATTGGTCGGAAAAAACATCAAATCCCATGCAAGAGCAGCTAAAACAAAAATGCTTTCTGCACAGTTTTCAAATAAGCCATGGATGTAGAGTGATGTGCTCAATGTTGTTGTTGCAAAGACTGTCTGCACGAAACAATGCTCCATAGAGTACTGGAGTGCTGAAGTCCTCTACCGTTGCTCTTTATCTGCAGTCGTGCTCTACTTCAGACCGCTTCACTGTGTCTCACTGCAGTGAGGTCTCGTAATTACATAGCTGGCTTGAATCTCTCTTTCTGGTTCACATCCCCGCACTAAAGTGAAGGTACTGCTGATTGTGGAAATGCAAGTGAGATCAAGGCTTACCGCTCCAAACCAAACACAACTGCACTGAACTAGGGCTTGGCGATACGGGCGATTTTTTTTCCACTAACTCAGTTTACAATTTTAAGCAATTTTTTTCTCTCTCGGAGAAAAAAGCACTACATGACACAGAAGTAACATAAAACCAGTTTTTCCTTAATTTAATTTAAATATCAAACCTAAACTGAATTTTCCTCGTATAATTAAAGTTCATGCGGTAATTTTGTTATCAAATGTTCATTATGTAGTTGGGAAATAGGCAGGCTTGTCTGCATGAACACTGAAAGCTGTACTATTTTATAATATATCAACATAGAACTCTTGTCAGTATTTAATCTCATTAAAAAAACAAATACATGCAAAAATGTGTAAAAATGGAAGGGTCTACCATTTTGAAAAAGAGTACATTTTCAGTATTTCTATTTTCAAACATTGACATAACTTACAAGTGGAGTAAGATTTAGTCAAGGAAAAAATCTTCATTTTGAATTTTAAATCTTCTGCAAAAAATCATTTTAATTATTTGATTTAATCGATATGTTTCTAGAGAACCACACCAGAGCACTCGGTGAAAATGCAGCTTCAGCGACCAACAACAGCAGACCAGTCTCACCGCAGAGACATTGACCAATGACAGCACTGGGAGTTCGGCATGTGCATCAACCACAGATGTAAACAGACTGAAGTTGATGCCTTAAGAGCTACGAAAAAGAGATAAAGTTAAGATAATGCCTTTCAGATATGTTGTAGAGGAGCTACCACCAAACTGTAGAAGGAGAAATGTTGGAGAGAAATAGAAGAGGAGCCTTAGTAATCTTGAAATTATATCTAAACACATCAAGCACCTACCTTCAACAAATACTCACTTTACTGAGTCAATATGAACACATCATAATGTAATCTACTGGAACTCAAACGCATCACAAAACATAGCACGCATTTGCTGTGTAGCAACGTTTAGCTTGAATACCTTAACTGAGTAGTTTCTACTGTTGGTGTCAGCACAAATTTCAATAAAGGCCTCAACTGGAGTTTTATTTTTCTCCAAAAGAACTGAAAGATTTGGGAACTCTATCACAGTTTCTTTGAGAGAATGATGTAGAAGCAGGAGCAGTAGAAAAGTTTTCAAGTGGGTGGTGGGTGATACGTGGACATACCAAAGGTCAGCATTAAGTTAAACTACAAGTGATCTTATCATTAAATCCAGGCAATAATTCCGATCAGCAGATCATGTATTTTTTAACAAATATTTCCCAGTTTTTTTCCAAATATAGATCAGCTTTCAATCAAACAAGGCGCCTTTACTGAATTTTAAATGTAGGCGCCTGAGGCTGATATCACTACAATCTATTTATACAGCAAAGGCCATTGTGCAAACACAGCAGCACCCAGACAGGGTGTCATACTCGTCTGGCCTCCATCTCATCTGCCTTACAGATGTCTGGAGGAATTCAATAAGCAAACATTAGCCAGGAAATCATAGAGTCTCTGCGGCTGATTATCATATCAATAACCCATAAATATGACACTGAGGAAAAGTAAGGACACAGCTACACAGTTTACTGATGTGCCATTTATGGAGGCGGTCTTCATTTTGTTCCAAGCCAATCAAATGGCTGGCTTAGAATTTTCCAGATCTTCTTTTCTCAGTTTGTTGATGTGATTTCCACGCAGGCCATGACTTTACACAGAAAAGTATGTCTGGTTATGAGAGTTTAATTTCTTACTCAAGTTTTCTGAACACCAGATGAAGGGACAGAGCATCCACCATGCTGAGCTGAAGCTCCAGTCCTGATCAGAGCTGATCTGACTCTGCTGCCAAATCCCAAACCTGGCAGGGAAACAGGCTCTGAAAGCTCTGCCCAATAAACAAGCCCCAAGAGGTCATGTGATTTTTCTTTACATAATTTGATTTGCTTGTATCTATGCAGATGAGATAAAGATGCTGTAAATTCAGCTTCCCTTCCCTGACTTATAACCAGTTTGGCTGCTTAGAAGAAAAGTAATGTTACTGTGGGTATGTGTTTTAATTAAAGAAGACCTTAGTGATGAGGTCAGGCACACCACTTGTTAGGCAATTAAAATAAAGATGCATGAATTATGTACACCTACACTTGTTGACAAGCCGAGGACTTATCACAAGCTCTTAAACCTAATGAACTTGTTGAGTCATGGTAAAATTAAAGCTAATAATCAGCATGGTTACAGTACTCCAGTTGTAACAGACTGCATGTTTAATGTGACTAAAGAGGGCATGTCTGTTCAGCATCAGCAGTACGGCATGTTTGAATCTGTTCACTAAGTGATAACAACACTCCTGTGAGTGTAAGACAAATCTGTTTAATAAAGAATCAGTCAAAAAAAGATTCACTGTTTAGACATGCTCATAGTTGTCAATAAATCAATCAATCTGTATTTGTAAAGCACTAACAGGTCTTATCTCAAGACACTTTACAACAGAGCAGGCTGAAGTCATACTCTTCATTTATAGATACAGATATATGCTTATATATAAATATAAATACACATATATTTGTAAATACACATACGTACATCCAGAGATGGATCCATCCAGGCAGAGAAAAAAAGAGACTAAAATAAGAAGTTATGATGGTGAAAAATCCATGGACACCCAGATCATAAATTTGTCCTCATCACATTTGTCTCTGCTGAATCTAAATTCAATCAATCAATCTTTATCTGTATACCACCATGTTTGTCCTTGTTGAATATACATTTATTAAAGGTAAGCCCCATAAGATGTGGCACCTCATGTTCAAGAGGAACCTCATGTTGTAAAGATAGTTACCATGGATGTATAATTAATACATCCATGAATAGAGAGATCAATCTAATATGATCAGTCTATATATGTGCTGTTTGCAGGGACTACTATGTATTTCATTTTCATAATGTTAGCATAGTGTTGTGGTCTTTCGTGAAGTTCACTCTACTCCTTAGCAATCTAAAAATATTTTTCTGGGGTAAACCACTGGTGCAGGGTTGTAAAAAAAAAATCCACTAATTTTCCACAACAATGTTTTTAAAATGACACCATATCATTACATTTACCTTTCACAGTACCAAAAGTTAACACGATACACTAGATGGATTGTTGAGGTGGCTTCTCACTCCTGGCACAATTAAACCAGGTTTGTTCAACAGCCTCATTTCCCTTAAAGGATGCTGATGTCTGGTCAGTTTCTGATCTGACACAATCCTTCCAGCTTTAAACTTCTGTCACATGACTGGGTTCAGAGGTCAGAGCAGAAGCAAGTAACAAACACTCAAAGAAGCGAGCTTGTGTGATATGAGAAATCTAGGATCAAAAGTAGAATTGGTAAAAAAAAAGAAAATTAGTAGTGTTTTATGGCAATATTTCCCATATGATGCTGATGCAAAAGAAATGGATGTGTCAACATTTAAAAATAAACTATGATGATTTTGGTCTGTCTGAGAAGCTTTGTTGGAGCCCCTGACCCTTTAGGGCTCCCCTCCCCACATGGGCCCGGTCCACTCTGATTGGTTGACCAGTACCAGTACCCCGTGCCAATGGCCTTAAACTGCTGATGACACAATGGTAGGATGTCACAGTGGTAGTTCTATGGGGGGCGGGAATTTTTAATTTTTAAGGTTATTGTTTTGAATTCTATAAAAATGCCACAGACAAATCCCTGGCACCTCCTGAAATTTAATTTAGGAAAATGGCCCCAGTAGTTATTTGATGATTGATGATAATTCAAAGTCCATTTTCCTGGCATTTCAGCTTTTTAATCTTGACATCCTGACTGTTGTTTTCATCACAATTTAACTCTACAAAGACATTTCTTGACATGTTAATGTTTTCCTGAAATTGCACAAAATAAAAAAAGGCCCTGTCATCTCAGTTTTTCTTTATCATGCGCAGCAAAAAGACAGAAAACTCTTCCAAACTGAACAAAATATGATAAATAGAATGCAGCATTTGCAGCATTAATAGAAAATGTTCAAAGTCAAATTGTCTCTGATTAGTTCACAATGAAATCAACCTCTAGAGAAACAAAACTGAGATACATAATCCTTCAAGGGTGATATTTTTTATCTTCTGTCATGTGGTTATGCACAAAAACATCCCCTCGGTGCTGCATTCAAGGACGCTTACATCAAGGACGTGGGAATAATGATCTCTGTGCCAGAGGGGAGTGAAATGTGCTTCTTCAGAGAGGGAGCAGTGAAGGTGGCAGCTTTTCAAATTATCTCCCAAATTGGTAATGTGACCTGGAAATATTTGCCTTTTTGAACTGCTCGTGAATGCCGTGTTTATAATCCTCTTAAAAATGTGTCAGAATATATTTTCAGTCGCACTCACTCATGCTTATTCCCTGACCTAATCAGAGCAAAGAGCGACAACAGGTTGAGTTTTCCTGTGTCCTTCAATTATAAATCCAAAACTGTCACAATAATATTGTTGTACAGCGGGACAACACTGAGGATGTCCTCGGTTTATAATGTATGAAAATAATTATCTGCTTCGGATGCTGTATTAGATGTGAGTCTGGTAAATTTAAACCTGACATCCTGAACCCCTAAGCTTTCTTTATCTGAAAGAAATCTTTTTTTTTTACCTCTAAGGCTTGCCCATATCAGACAAAGTTTTTGTTGAATCTTATGGGAGTTTAAAAAACAATCATCATGTTTGTGCCATAACTATACAAAAAAGTTTGTGTAAATAAGAACTTTCAATAAGAACCTGGAATTTCCTGAGTCTTTCTTTAGGGCTGCTTGCTTATCTGTACACTTGTCCCTCTTGGGGTTGAGGAGGGCTTGAACCTATCCCAGCTGAACTTTGGGCAGGAGACGTGGTATACCCTGGACTGGTCTACAGCGGAACCGGAGACCAATCCAGGGTGGTATCACCACTGGCCTGAGCTGTTGATACAAGGCAGCATGGATCCATGCTTTCGTGTTATTCTGCCTTTAACATCTGAATGTTGCTGCTTAAGTTGAGACTCATCAGACCAACATCTTTCCAATCTTCTATCGTCCAATTTTGGTGAGTGAGTGTTACCTCTTGCCTCAGTTCCCTGTTCTTTGCTGACAGAAATGGCATCCCTGTGTAGTCCCCTGCTGCTGTAGCACATCTGCTTTAAGACTCCACATGTTTGTTTAGAATGGTCTCCTGCATGCCTTGACTTTAACAAGTGCTTACTTGAGATTCTGTTGCTATTCTATCATCTCGAACCACTCAGGCTATTCTCTTTTGACCTCTATCAACAAGGCATTTTTGCCAAGAGAACAGCCACTCACTGGACATTTGCATTTTTTGGACCATTCTCTGTAAACCCTTGAGAAGGCTGTGTGAGAAAACCCAAGCAGATCAGCAGTTTCTGAAATACTCCACAACCACAATCACACAACATTCAAATTCAACTGAATCAACTTTCTTGACCATTCTGGTATTAGCTTTGAGCTTCAGCAGGACGTGCTGACCATGTCTAAATGTATTTAGTTGCTGATATATGATTGGCCGATTATGTCTGCATTGAGGAGCAGTTAAACTGGTGTACCTAATAAGTAGAGATGTTCCAATACCATATCTTCCCTCTCGATACCGATACTGATACTTGTGCTGTGGGTATCGGCCGATATCGAGCACCGATCCGACACCAGTATGTTATAAAAAAAATATCATATTACGCCTGCATGACTGTGATATAATTATCCTTGCGGTAAGGCCTGGCTCAGTTTAAACCCTTTGTAAAACATGTATAAATACAGCAAATTTAAGCCATTTATTTTAAAATTTATTTTTAAATAGAACAGTATAAAAAGCAGTAGTGAAAATGCAATTTGACTAAATAAATCTAGGAATAACTATTAAAAAAAATTAAAGAGGAGCCACAATATTTTTAAATAAAAAAAGGCATTTAAATACAACAGTATAAAAACAGTAGTGCAACAGCAACTTAGATAAATTAATCTAGGAATATATATTTTTTTAAATTAAAGTGCAGCCACAATATTGTAAAATGAAGGCATTTAAATAGAACAGTATAAAGACATGGGGCACACGTCGGAGCTCCAAATGTCCATGGTTGAGCTGACTGCATGCACGTCTTAAAGCATACACAAAATGTGTTCCCTAACTGCCTTGTAAGATAAGATAAGATAAGATATTCCTTTATTAGTCCCACAGGGGGAAATTCCAAAATATACAGCAGCTGCAGGATACAAGAGAAGTATAAGAAGGAAGCATTATACTGAAAAATAAGGTAATTACAAATCAAATACAGTAATGTAAAAAAAGGAATAAATTTTTTTTTAAAAGTATAAAAAAGTATATACTATATAGTCAGTGGCATATTTACAGTCCTTATGTCCATGTTTGTTGTTTAACAGATGGTTATGTACATGTTGATATTTTACAGGTTGAGATTTGAGATATTATAATATAAATATGGTGGCTATGTACATGTTTGGTATTTTTGCAGTGAAACATTTTAGGTATCACATATAAATATGGTTTATTGCACACTGGAGAGGTTTTTGTTATAAAGTCTAACAGCTGCAGGAAGGAAGGACCCGCGATACCTCTCCGTCACACACTTCGGGTGGAGCATCCTGTCACTCACGGAGCTGTATCATTTGGGCAGCGCAGTTTCGGAGATATACTTACGACCTGGCAAACAGTACCTTGGCTCAACATATTCCATTAAGCAGCGAAATTCCACATTTTCCACAACAGACAAGGGTTGGTCATCCAGGACAATAAATTCCAGGACTTTGTCTGTTCGGATCTTTCTTTAACCAGCCCTCCAAACAGGCTCACCAGGAAGTGTTTGTCATTGCTTTATATTTATTTTAATCAATAATCACAGGTCATAAACCTGAAAACACAATAAAATAGGAAGCCCAATTACAATGTATTCTTTAAATAAATTACCCAAAATAATGAAAAAAAAACAGAAGCCTGTACCATCATTTATAATCGTATTAAAGCTGGCTCAGAATAATTACATTGACTACAGGGATGTAACGGTTACCGGCAAAATGGTAAACAGCGGTAAAATTTCTTACGGTTAGTATTACCGTGTCCTGTTTCAATTACCGGTAAACCGAGTTTGATAACCACACTGTGTCAATAACTCGCAGTGATGCAGATCATGGCCTGGAGAAGCCGGTGTTGTGCCGTAGAAAGCATCCCTGCAGTGAAATGTACCCCCTCTCAAGAGCGGTCCCTCACAGACGGAGCCGCGCATGCGCAGTTTGCAATGATTGACTTCTGAGAGCGAAAGTTATGGCGGTTGGTGCCCGCACACACACTTAACCAGAGGTTTTTCCCCCTCGAAATGGACAAAGTCTGGTCGAATTTTGGATTTTACAAGGATACCGAGGGTAAACTGATTGAAGACGGTCACCCTGTCTAAAACACGAAGCTGTTGCCGGCGGAAGAAAAAGAAGCACATGATTAAAACTACTGACTCCTCGAGTAAGTGAGCTGACTGAGCCGGAGAGTGAGAGTAAGAAGATTCAGAGAGCCATACCTGAGTGAGTTATAGGTGGTTTATCAGTATTTTCTGAGTAAATAATGTATAAATGTTGTAAATAATAGCATTAGTATCATTCTGGAGAGTGTTCTTGTCATTCTTTTACTGTTTGGTCGCCGTTTTTTGCCGTTTATTCGCCGTTTTTTGCCGTATTTCATGATTGATTGTTTTTTTCCGTTACAATTCATATTTTATGTATTTCATCAATCGTAATTTGGAAATATTGGAGGAGGAAATGTGGAGGAGATCTGCCAGTGAGAGGGGAGACCAGAGGAGAGTCATGGACAGGAATTGCCTCAGGGACTACTGTCAGTAAACAAACGCCTGGACATGGTCTAATATAATGAGCTGTATTGTATTTAACCAGGAAAATAATTTGTTTAGATTAAAAATCTCTTTTTCAAGAGTGTCCTGGCCAAGATAGGCAGCTGTAAAATGAACACTAATGCTGTAAGCAAACAAAAAATGTGAGTGTATGTAAAATAGGTTAAGTCTATTTTTGGTCATCTCAAAACTTTGAACATGTTCATTTACAATTGTTTATGAAGAGAATCCTGTTGAAAGTTCAAATCAGTTTTTCTTTTCTTGTAATTACACACTGTTTAAGCATTTATAACATAATAATGACAAATACTTGCCAGAATTGTTTACTTTTATTTCTCATGAAGAAAGGGTGAAAAAATTTACTCAAAAGGACACTTCCTGACACATTTATTAACAAAAAAGACAAAATACCTGTTATTATTGTAATATTAAAAAGGTTAAATGATTTCAAATGAGTGTTCAAGTACTTTTTGAACATTTTGAGCACACTGCAACAATACTGCAATAATAATGATAACCGTGATAATTTCGGTCACAATAACCGTGATATGGAATTTTCATACCGTTACATCCCTAATTGACTACATTACCCAGAATGCTTAGCGATAAAGGGAGCATGCGCAAAGTGGCTCTACACCGTCCACCGTAGTTGTGGAAAAAGAGGAATCATATAATACAACACAAAGTACAATGCAACGCTATGCAGTGGATTATGACCCAAATCACCACTTACCCCCAATCACAGATTGCAAACACGCTGAGAGCTCCAACCAGCCAGCGTTACACCCTTACGGCTAATACACCCTTACAGCTGACATCGGTAGCAGAAGACGTGCTTGCAGTCAGCTTTACCACAGACATTTGGAGCTCCGTGGTATCAGATGGTGCCTGGACTCCAGTAGTCGCCGATACCGATGCCAGCATTTTTGGCAATATCAGAGCCTTTTCCGATATTGGTATTGGAATCGGAACAACTCTACTAATAAGGTGGCTGGTGATTGAATTCTTTTATGTCTATGATAAGTTACTGTTGTGCTCTCTGTGTATTTTAAATGTCATGGCCTGCTAGGTTTAAAGAGTTAGAGTGAGTAAACAAGATCAAGATCTTTAAGCCGCCTTACAACAGGATGACATTTGTGTACAGAGGAGACCAGAGCTCTACACAGCCTGCTGCTTTTATTCAGGACCCAGGTTTTTTAGCTACTTCTGATGAAATGAAAAATGTAATGTTAACTTTCTTTTCTTCTCTTTAAACACTTTAGAAAAGTGCTAGCAGACTACAATAATTGCTTACTGCAAGTTACAGAGTGCTACCTTTCCATTAGTATCTCAAAGATTATCCTACAAACTTAAAGCTCAGACAGTTCTCATGCTATCATGCATCTTGTCTCCTACAGATTCTCCTCAGGGATCAGTAAAACAGCCTCTCTATTTTCATCCCTGATTTGAATATCAGCAGCTGCGACTCATCTCTGAGCCTATGGTGGTGTTTCACTTTGAAATTAAAAACTACGTTGGTTGGAAACTTATGCAACAAAGAAATCAATGCTCTTTCATCCCTTGTGTGGGTTCAGGAACAAACAGCAAAAAGGTAATTGCAATTTGGGGCTTATTTGCCGCTTCATGCTTAATGACAAATAATAGCTTACAGTCTGTGTAGGTGGTTTATTATAGCTTCTAAAAATGGCTACATAATTATACTCAACTCCAGGTCTGGACTTGGGGGGAGGCAGGGGGGAAACTGTTGTCTATTCATCCACACAAGGCTTAGAAAATGACAAGAAAGTAATATATCCTAATGTTTGCATTGTAAGTATTTAACACTCATGTTTACGTCACAGTATTTGTTTTTGTTCTTACCTATACAGACGTCTATCTTGCCTTTAATGGCAGCTTCATGGAGTGGAGTGTAGTTCCAGTTGTCTCTGGCATTGGGGTCAGCTCCCTGACACAGCAACAAGGACACAACCTGGAAGGAAGACAACATCTGTATTATCTTTAGGCAAATTTATGACTTTATCTTGGAGACAGAACAGTTTATAAATTACAGAACCAAGAGGAGAGCCTTGAGAGTGACATGCAGGAAAGGGGCCAGAGGATGAATTCAAAACCCACACTGCCCATTTACCGGGAATTTTCAATACATGGCACTGACTCAACTCAACTCCACTACTCTCAACTATTTTGGACTTCCATTAGAGGTTGGAACTTGTACTAGAAGCACTGGTATCATCACTAGTGAGGTTCCAAGCTGAAAAAGTCACTAGAACCTTATTCACACTTGCAGAAAAACCCCAAAATTCTCCAAACTTTACTGGGTGAGCCATATGTGTGAACACAAACGGACGAGTTTTACACCCGGATTTTACCTGAGTAATTTTTTTGTGTCCCCTGGTATTCTTTCTGTGGAATATCCAAGAAAGCTACAGTGTGAACACTGCAGTGAAGAGTCCAGGTAATCCTGTGCAGCCGGCATAAATCAGGAAAAGGATGACTTGAAAGGATGGATAAAAACAACCACTGGTGTGGGAGCAGTTTATCCGATTGCTCAATAAGTAACAAACTCAAATGTACATTTGGACATCAAACGGACGTCATCAGAATTTTGAAGAGTATCTGCTCCAAAATGATCATTAGCTGGTTTCCCATGTATCCAAATAGGCGTTTCATGATGCTGTTGAAACGGAGCTAAAACACTGCAGCTTTCAGTCTCCGTTGTAGTCATCGTACATGCAGTGACACTGCTTCATATTCACTTCTGTGTGCTACAATGCTACTCTAAACTCTTTTGTTGATGCTGTAAATATGCATAGCATGGATATAAACCATGATCGTAGCGTAAAGCTTTGCTCTGCCCTACTGCTGTGTTACGAACACTGCCTTCCGCCTCGTGTTTTTGACATTGTCTCCTGCGCACTGTCTGAAGAGCATGCCAGCAGCGCACTTCAGCATAGGATCATTAGAAATATGCAGTGGGTCTATCTTCAGTGAGAGCCACTTCAGTTCAGCTCCATGTCAATACCCGCCAAGCAGTTCGACCCAACACAGGAAAACAAGCGCTCAGAGTTTCCAAGTCATTTTAAAATATAATGGAAATATATCCTGAAATATAGCCTGTTGATTACATGTTCCTCTTCCTGTTATCTTGTAAACCAGGAATTTCCTTGTGAAGTTGTGGTTCTATTATATCTTTATGATCTTTATAATCTCATGTTTTAAGCTTCCAGGCCTGCTCTTCGCTGCACACCCCTTTAAATATGCAATGTGAGACAACGCGGAGGATGGACTACGTGGAAATCTGGGGCAAAAGTATATACTGTGATGGTGAAAGAAGCAAGTAGTAATCAAACCGTGTAGAGTGCAGCTCAGTTGAGAAGATACCACAAATAAAATTTCCCCATTACACAAATACAGTCTCTCAAGATTAGCAGGTGTTAGCATTAAAAACCAATTCACATGATCCTGTCCAAAAATTAGAAAAAATAGAGGGGTATGTGGGCCATTGTGGCCCAAGTATGATGAAAAATGTTACACAGACAAAGTTTCTCCATGTTGCATAGATATTTCATACAGATAACAATAATAGGAAAACTAATTTCTCTGTGCATATATTATTGTGAGGCTTTATATGAAAAATTGAAAAAAAAAGAGTCATTTTAGTTAAAAACTATCAATGCATTGCTCTGCATGTCATATCACCATATATCATGATATTTCGAACCATCACCGCTGTATTGTAATACTAATCCCATCGTCAGATTCTGGCCAAAACACTCCCCTAATATTCATTAACCTCCCATCAGTGTTAACTGTATGTGATTTTTATTCATGTTGTGGTAACATAACATACCATAGGGAAATGTAGGGAGACTCAAAATGGGATACTGCCCAATCCTATGTCTACCCACACTGTTTTCAGCAGTGTGGGTAAGTTTGATTGATTTGTCGATTGGTTTCAGTTTGGACACCGTTTACTCTCATCAGAATGCGTAACATCACCATGATCACATTAGCACAGCACTTCTCTGACAAGGCTGCAAAGTGCTCTCTGGTAAGCTCTAAAAGCCTCTGAAACATTTCAAACTGTAAACATCCAATTGATCACTGAGGTTAATGGCCAGGGGACTAAATACATTAGAACATCTGTGGAGGATATTCCAAACACCATGATGCTCAGGCCTGACTAGAATATTAGAACTGCAAATATAACTAGATGTGAATATTTCAGTTTTCATAATGCCATCCTTAGGGGTTTACAGTTTACTGTGAAACCATCGTTTTCTCCCGTAATAACAGGTAGGAGTAAAGTGATGCTTTACTCCCACAACCACTCTGGATTCTACCACAACAGTTTATGTGCTAAAAATTTCCTAACTTTTTTTCGTACTGCAGGAGATATTTTACATTCTATAAAAGTATGAGCTGCTGAGGGGGTTATTTTGTTTCAAGCAGAAAATTGAAGGAGTGCTACACCTTACTCTTTTGTGATGCCCTAATGGATACTCAAACTCCATTTCAGTGCACTTGCAGAACAAAGGGGATCAGAGCACACATGCATAGTTAATGCACAGAGAGGTTTCAAAGACAAGGTATAACAATGCTTTAAAAAGCATTGAAGGTCTTCACTGAGGTTAATGTAGTAATGAAAATAAACAGCATAACATAAGAGATCACAAAATACCAAATGTTACTTCTTCTACAATACTGGATTCAAACAAAATCAAAATCTGTTTTAATAAAATGGAAAAAAAAAACTGATTAGTTTAGTTATTTTTAGTTACAATTATTGACTGAACAAATGATGTAATTAGATAATATCAACAGTAATGAAAGGCAGAAAAGAAGACTGATTTTGTCAAAACGTACTACGCAGTATCTGAACATTTGCAAAATATGCAGTATGCCAAAAATACCTGGATGTCAAACTATGGGAAAATATGCAGTATGCAGTATGTATTGTATCCATCTACCTCATATCCACAATGCAAAGCGCCAACGGGTCAGTGGTAGAATGGCAGACAGCCATCCTTGGCAATATAACAACTAGCATTGATTCTGTTGCATTTATATAACATTAAAGCATATCAAAGTCTGTACTTCTAATGTAGTTACATGGATATTACACATCTCTCACGTATGTGTTCAGTGGTTAAAATCATAAAAAATCAAATCAATCACTCATTAATTTAGTGGTGCTAGCCATTAGCTAAGCTACCGTTTGCTTAAATTTCCATGATCCGTAACAGAAATCAGTTACATTATTGGGTTGGGGAGGCAAAACACAAAGCTATATTTGCGAAAGAAACAGGATTTTTCATATGCGTCAAATAAAGTTTTATTTATTGTAGAAATAGTTGCCCTGATCTTAACTTTAGCCTAGTGGGTGGCAGTAATAAGCATTATACGATATTCACCACCTGCCATGAAACAAACAGATGAAGAAGAATCAGCTCAGCTGGGTCTAGCATACTACAAAATATAAGCTGTTTGACAGTCATACTACATACTACGAGTATGATGTATGCAGTATATACTGCATAGTAGTTGTAGTATGTAGTAGGTGGTTTCAAAAACAGCCTATATTCCCATGGCAGGGAATGTCTATGTGACGTCATGCTCATGGTGGGAAACTAGTGTCAGTTTACTAGTTGTTTGTCATTTAAACCTCAATACTAGCTGTTTTAATCAGTTACTGATTATAGACAGCCACCAAGACCATGATAACGAAAACCCAGCAAGAGATTGGACCATATTTCATCTCAAAACATCCTTGATAGGTCATTAACCAATTTCAGATCAAGGCTATGATCTGCAGCAATGTATAACCTAACTTCTGTGACTGTCTTTTCCTTACAGGGGCAGAGCTGACCAAATCACTGTGGCTGGTGTATTCACTACTGGAACAAACCTCATATAACCTTCCTTCAAATTACTGAACTATCCCTTGAGCCACTGTTCAACACCAAACTGTGATTTTGTGTTTTTAAATGCTATGATATTTACACATCTGCCCCATGTCTGAACTGACTGGTCTCAAACTCACCGGTCAGTAATCAACTCTTAGAGGGCCTCTGAAACTGGGGCTTGAAAACCTTGGAAAAAACAAAGAGGTCACCCTCACTTCTGTGTTTTAAGTAAAACGAAGATCACAGGTTTGTAATTTTGTTAATTTCCATTATGTAAAGTAAGTGTTCGTATGCTTAAATGGACTTGCTCCTCAACCTTTCTGCAAATAGACAAAGAGACTACAAAGCTGCCACAGATCCACCAGAACAGCTTCAAGTGGTAACTGTAAAGCCTCATTCAGCAAAACATCTTTTTCTCAGGCAGCTTTTTCTTTTAAAGAGTAAATTCTTCAGACTTATGGCCTGACCACCTAAAACATCACCACTTTCAATAGAGCTTCTACATTCAGGTTAATGTAGCAGCAAACCTGCACTTGTGTTTAGTTTTATGTTGCTTTGTCACTATGAAATGCCTTCTTATTTCATGCTGTGCATAATTTACCATCTCCTTTTCCTTTCTAATGTACAGTTTTAATGTTTTATTGTCACAAAAGCTTTTCTGGAGACAGGTGCTGCAAATTAAGTTTTAACAGTCTGACACTTGCGTAGGATGGCTGAATATAGCTTGTCTATGGAGACATTATTTCTATCCCTGAACAAATAAATCAGTGATAATCAACTGGCAGCCCAGGGCCCCTACAGCCCTCCATGTGGCCCTAGAGTATTATCAAATCCTGTAAGTGCAAGGGGGAAAAACTGTGTCATTTCAGGGCTACCTTTGTGTAATTTGCTCCTAGAAGTATTCCAACAACCCCCAAAACAAATGGGGTTGAAACAACTTTATGAGAAATGTCTCATGTTAAGGAATGGGAATCCAAAACCATTTGCAGCTGAGAATCAACTCGCTAATGGAATCAATATCATTAGGGCTTTTGCCTAAAAATTCCCTTATCAGTTCCTTACCATTTGTTCTGTATGCCTTGTAAATCAGGAACATCTTGTTCACATTAGAGGCAGTCAGCTGATATAACAAAGATGTCAAAAATAAAATCCATGGCGGACATGGGGCTGAAGTAGTCAAAAAGGTGGCATTATTTTCAAGAAAAAGATGCTTACTGCGCAACACTAAGTGGGTGGAAGCTAGGGCTGGATATTTCCAGCAACCTCACGATACAATACGTATCCCGACACCACTATACGATATGTATCCCGATACACGTAAATTGTGAACACTGACTATGCTATTAATAGAATTTCCCACAAGTTTTGACTTTTAGTACAAAAAGAAAAAGAACAAGGAAGAGTTTTAAGAGTTTTAACCCCTATGAACTTAAGAAACTTAAATTCAGGTCCTCAAAGATGGTACACAAATTTGGACCAAGTGCTTCATTATGTAGCTTGGCTTCTACTTTGAACTGTGCCATTGTTAACATTACCCAAAGTGTATTGACAACAACTGTCAAAACACTGAGGCCGTATTGATTCTGTAGAATCCATAGCGATACACGTATCCCCAAGGAGTGCATGACAATATTTTGCCGTATCGATATTTTAAGCACAGGCCTAGTGGAAACACCAGCAACTTGCAGAAGCATCATGCACCATGGTACTGTCTATAAGAAGAGCCACTTGTCTGGCATTTTTGCCACTGAAAAGCGATGAAGGCCAACTTTTGCCCACACTGCAAATCCACAGGTATCGATAAGTGAATCGTTTTAGAATCAGATCAGTATCAGAGTTATTGAGCGGTATCATGAACAAGAACATCTAGCACAACATCTTAGTGCATCATAGAATTCCTTTTGGACAGAATCTGATTGATCGTGGGTTCATATACCGAACAAGACAATGACCTCTGCAGAGACGACTTGACCTAGTAAAAGGAATTTTTGAGTACTGGAACAGATGGACTGACTAAGTCAAAGTCTACATTTCCTATGATCCAATTTTGGATTTAGTAGATTCAAAGATTGATCACACAAAAGTGTCATCCAAAGCTAGTCTGCTGGAACAGCTACAAACTATCTGGAACTCAATAACAAAAGGGACTGTTGGAAAGTACATAAAAACAATGTCAGCAAGAATACAACTGTTACCAAGGGGGCCTTACAAAACATAAAGGTTTTTTGATTGTTATGTGTGGAAAAATTACAATTTACTTGTTTCACTTTGTTATTTGCCAAATAAATAACAATAACATTTTTATTTCTGAAGAAGTTTCTAAAAGATTTCTTCAATATTAATATCTTCTTGTTTTTGACAGGTGCTCTAATAAATGTGTTAAGCAGGGTCCTTATGCCATGGTCTACTCCAATTAAAACAATTTTTCACCAGGGTCAAAAAATGTTCCTTTCTATTGTAAAAATCAGCATTTTTACTGTAGAGTATTTGTGTGTGACTTCCAGTACTTCTTCAGCCAGTCCCAAGTGAATGCATTAGAGACTGACGTTTTGGCACTTCTACTTTGGCTTAATTTGCAACACAAGATATCAGCTTAAGGTCGAATGTAGAGGAAACATTTTAGAGATTAAGTGACACTGCTGCCGCTATTCTGCGCTCATTATCTGTGATGGACACCAATGTTTACCTGTGCACTCTATTAAAGGCCCTAGACACCCACACAGGTGTTAGTAAAAAGCCTGGATGAGATCCTGTCTCAGGATTGTGTAGGTGTGAAGATGTTTGTTTGACTGACGGCTCAACAACCCTGAGAATTTGTAGAGCCTGTAATGGTAGGGGGATTTTTTGCCCTCTTATAATTGCAGTGCAGTAGACTTGAGCAGGAGGCAAACAAAACCTTGCTTTTTAGGATGTGGAGGTGTGTTAATTTTTGTGTTTACCTGTTTATGTTGGTGCTTATCTTAGTTCTTCCAAGCATAAAATTTGTGAAACAATTTTAATTTGAATCTTATTTCTCTGAGTCACCACTGTATTGTAACTAGCAATGCTCCCTCCTAACTAAATCTCAGTGTTGTTTCCCCACTGCTACACAATACCTCTCCCCCTCTTTCCCTCTTGCAAAAGTTTTTGTTGAAAATATGATTTTATAAAACTTTTCCTTATCAGTTGATCCTTACCGCACAATGAAATATAAAAACAACGAATACCATGTCATCTAAAGAATGCAATACTGAAAAAGTATCAGAGTGTTAAATTTTGACAACCAAACAGAATAAAGTCCTGCATTCCTCACACTCAGTAAGAAATATACTCAGAAATTGGGGTCGGGTACAGTAAGTTCCTATCAATGCCTGTTATGGTTCTGCTTATCGGTTATGGTTCTTTGCGGTTCTATATTCCAATTCCACATTTTTGGAGAGTAAAGTATGAAAAGTACTTTGAGAATAAAGGTCTGCCTGCTAATATATTTGGTCTAGTTAGGAGATGAATGATCTCTTTTTTTATCAATCAATCAATCAATCAAACTTTATTTGTAAAGCACTTTTCATACAAAGTCTTGTATTACAAAGTGCTTTACATAAGAAAATAAAAAATAAATAAATAAATACAAAGTACAAAACTGAATACAATGAAAATACAAGACCACCCACCCTCGCAATCCACATACAGCACACACACACACACACACACACACACACTCACGCAAACACACAAAGACACTAAGAGGAGAAAAATCAAGATAAGAAATTGGATAAAAAATGCGTAATAAAAACTTCTAAAGTAGGATAATGAAAAGAAAATTGATTAACAGAGAACAAAATTCCAAAACAATAAATCTGAACTGAAATGGAGAAATTAAACAAAATAAGAGGATTAAAAAATTAATATATAAAAAGAAATAATAATTAATATAATCAGGTTAAAGCCAGACTAGAAAGGCAGATCTTCAGTTTGCCTTTAAAAATATGAACAGTAGGTGCTGCCCTAAGGTTTTATTGTCCCCTCTACAAATACCAACATACTGTATACTGCCTTTATTATGAGGACATATTGATGCTAATAATTATTAAACACATGGTTTAATGCTGACAACAGAACTACAAAAACTACATATTCAAATTTGTTCTATGATGTTATTGTTTCTGTTCATTTTTTCTTTTGGCAACCTAAAATTAAATATGTTCAGAAAATGATAATATGAAACCTGGTTAAAATCTATTAGAGATAATTTATGTGATTTACATAAAACAAATACTGCTGATGGTCTCCATGAGGTTTTACCCCTTGATCATTAATCTCCTCACTCACTGTCCACTGACATCCCTGACATTTTCACTATTTATCACTACAGTGAGATCTGTGGGGTCTTTTTATGGTAAACAGGGGCTCTGACTGGACTCAGATCTAAAGAATACATTTGAAATAATTATCAACATGATTCTATTACCTTAACAGAAATGAAAACATCAGTTCAGCTGTGTTTTTACATGGGTTTGGCAAGAGCTGAGCACTGCAGCTACCACTACTTGTGTCTGGAGATATGATCACTTAAGTGTATTGGAGATCATAACTCACTGAACATGGTGCATTTCCTCAAATCATTGCTGCTTCGTAATGTTGTTTCAAATGCTTTGACATAAACAAACGCCTTACTGAAGGAGCTGTTGTTATCTATTTAGCAGAGTTTAGTTTCAAAACTTGGTGTGAAGGCTACGTCACACATGATGTAACAACAGGTCCTTTAAGACAGATAAAACTATTATTCCCTCGTAGAATCTGCACTGAGGTTTAACCCCCGAAGAAATAGTCCATATCAGTGTGAAGTGGGAAAACTGTTGTATTCACGGTTGAATGTTCCGATAGTTCTGTTGTATTTACATTAACTGTACTCAAGTTTGTGATCATTATAAGAAGAAATTTTCCCAAATTTGAATGCCTATGACATACTTTTTTGCTGGGGTACAGTATCATAACAAAGTGTTGTGAAAACAACAGTTTAATCTAAAAATATGTGTCAAGCTCTCAAATTTTTATTTCTTTAGTGTGGCTTTCTGTCAGTCAGAGTCAAAATGTATTTAGAAAACACATTTAGAAACAACAACAAACAGCATGATGACCATGTGCAGTACTGTGTAGGTTTCCAAAAAACTACTTTCTATGAGCTTTTTGAGAGGGAAAATCAGAACCGCCAGTGTGAGAGCACCTGAATATCAGGAAGTCCATTTTTTTCTCTGTTTAATTTTTTTGTCATGACACTTGACTCCCTTAGATAACATATTTTTACTGGATTTTCTATTTTAAGTATATTATCCATTCTTTTTTCAGTCTTATTGTAATTTCCTGCATGCTACTTTGCCCCTTGCTGTAATAACACTTCAATTTCCTCTCTGGGAATCAGTGAAGGATCTTTTCTGACATGCTTCAATTAGTCCAAGTTGTAGGAAATCAGACACTGAAGTCTCATATAATCATGGGTTATTTGGTTATTCTCTGAAAAATAACCAGAATTTAAAGTTCTTTCAAATACAGAGAAGCAAAAGTTTAAAAACGATTCATAAATCTGCATTTAAGTGAATGATTTAGTGATCTTGGAAAGTACTGACCATATGTATTTCAGCACACAACGAAAACTACCTAAAATTAGACTTTAATCCCCATGTAATTTCACTGATAAGAGGCACTGAGTTCCTAAAAAGTCCCTAGTTCTTGGAGAAAATTTATGTCTGAAAGGGCCTTGGAGCACATTTTTCTGCTTACATCCCACCACTGAGAATGGAAAAAAAACAACTCCCCCCAAAAATAATGTAAAAATGTACACAACAGAACATCCAAATATGACTGAGAGAAGTCTCACCTCAGAGTGACCAAATGAGCAGGCGTTGTGAAGCGGAATCAGACCTCCATCATCCCTCGCATGCACATTTGCACCCGTCTGTAGGAGGTGGTCCACCACATCTTTCCGTCCAAAGCCTGGAATAAGATTCAGAGAGGAGGAGACACGAGTTAAAATCAACAGTGATTTCCAGATCAACTTTAACAAAATCGCTGCTTGGATAAAAGATTTAGAGAAGAAAACAAGGGCACAACATGACTAATATTTTCACTATTGATTCTTGTGGAGTGCTTAAAACAACAAAACTCACAGTGTACTGTAAACATGAGGCCACCAGGGGGCTCTTGATCCAAACTATAACAAAAGATGATTAGTGGGTATGACTGTCAGCTAAATCCAACTCCACTGCTTACAGTACTTCTTGTTTTTCTTGTTTTTGTTGATGTGTATATGTGTGTGTTATGATAGAGACAAAAGGAAGGATGCCCAGACCATAAATCAATCTTCAGCATAATTGTCTCTGCTGAATATATATCTATTTTTTTAAAAGGGTCCTTGTGTCTATATGGTTGTAAAGGTAATTATTACAGAGGTATAATCAATAACAACCAGGGATGGAGAGGTCATTCTAATATTTACATTAACATCTAAATTGATTATAAACGGAAGAGGAATAACGTTGATAAATACAGCAGCATCTAGCTGAACGGCCATTAAACAGGGTTTAACTAGTTCAAAAATACGAGCTTGTGTTAAATGATGCCATTTTCTGTTGATGGTTGATGCAGAAAATTGTTGTGGATTCAGAAATTGTTTTCTGCATACTTTGAGTGTAACAAGTGGTTACTTGAGATTATGCGGCCTTTAAATCATCTGGCAACAACTCTGTCCATTTTCCTCTAATCTCCGGCATCAACAAGGCATTTTCACCAAAGAAATGCTTCTCACAGGATATTTTTCTCTTTTTCAGACCATTCTCTGACAACCATAGAGATGGTTGTGATTGAAAATCCCTGTGTAAGTCACGTGACCGCGCCCCTTCCATACAGTCTGTGTTCACTTCGACAAGAGCAAAGGACGCACTGTCAACATGGAGGAGACAAGCGCCAATCTATCAGAGGACCTTGTAGCCAAGAAAAATGCAGTCTCCGTTGTTTGGGCACATTTTGAATTCTGAGCAGAGGATGTCCAGCAGAAAGAAGTTCTGCAGGAAGACCGTTTTGACGACCGTCGGTAACACCACCAATTTGTTCCAGCATAGCATAAAATAATCGTTCATTAATCGTAATCAAGATAAGAGCTTAAATTAATGGTGATACTTTGATTAGGTAATATTGCCCAGCCCTAGTAGATATGCATTTTCTGAAATACTCAAGATCACTCGTCCAACAACAACCATGCCATGTTCAAAGGCACTTAAATGACCTTTCTTCTCCATTCAGATGCTTGGTTTGAACTTCAGCAGCTTGTCTTGCCATGTATAAGTGCCTCAAAGTATTAAGTTTCTGCCATGTGATTGGCTGATTAGCTCATACTGTATTTTATGAAATCTTGCTTTTTATTATAACACAATACATACTGCAGGGAAAAAATATATTACAATGCTGCTTTAAAAAAAAAAAAAAAAAAAAAAACGAAACAAAACAAAAAACAAGCAATCAGCCCTTTGCTCCGAACTTGACAAATGCCTTTGAGATTGTTCTTTCTTTATATAAAACACCACTCCTAAATAAAATACATTTTGTGTGGGTTTCCCTTGAGGTATATGTCAGTATTACTCAAATTATATAAGAGATGCACAGTATTATCATAGCAATATTAGTATCAGCAGATAATCACCTAAAAAGTTTCTTATCATCAACAGATTTTAAAAAATTTGCAGCTATTTACTGCCATCATGGCTGCACATATCCCATATATTAGCTTGAATATTGACAGTATGAACAAAGAAGAAGAAGAAGAAGAAGACGCTTTATTAATATAGCACTTTTCATACATAGGAAAATGCAACCCAAAGTGCTTAACAAAATAAAACGGAATGAAATAACAAAAACATACAACAATATATAGACCCCCCCACCCCCCACCCAATACACACACATACGCCCAGACTCGCACACACGCTCACACTCACACATACAGTAAATAGACTAGTAACATGGCCTGGCACTGAGGTGAGGAGAAGCCACCTATGGGTGGCCATCCACACTGAGAGGTACCAAAGTCCGCAGCCACAGGGAGCACCGCCAGGAAGACGTCCCTGTGGGCAGACCAGACACAACTCCCAGTGTGGAGGGCCCAAGAAGATTAAGACAGTGGAATAAAAACAGGCAATAATGATAAAATGTCTAGAAATGTGAGGGTTTAGGAAATTTTAAAAGTAATAAAATGCACAAGATTTAAAATATGTAAGAATTAAAGTAAATAAAATAAAGTAAAAAAAAAAATTGTAATAATAATAATAATAATAATAATAATGAAAAATTAAAGATTAAAGACATAAGAATAGTAAAATATGAGAAATAAGAGAATAAAAGAAATCAGTTAAAAGCCAAATTAAAAAGGTGAGTCTTTAGCTTCCTTTTAAAAATATCTACAGTCTCTGCGGCCCTGAGGTTCTCTGGGAGGCTGTTCCACAGATAAGGGCCATAATGGCTGAATGCAGCCTCACCATTGGTTTTTGTTTTAACTCGTGGTATGACTAAAAGGCCAGTGCCAGAGGACCTCAGGGTCCTCGAGGGTTGATATGATAAAAGCAGTTCAGATAGATAAGATGGTCCAAGACCGTTAAGACATTTATAAACTAATAAAAGAACCTTAAAATCGATCCTGAAGCGGACAGGGAGCCAATGCAGCGATTTTAAAACTGGTGTAATGTGCTCCCGCCCTCTGGTCCTTGTCAGCACGCTTGCGGCTGAGTTTTGAATTATCTGTAGATTATTAATACTCTTTTTGGGAAGACCAGAGAGCAGGGCATTACAGTAATCTAAACGACAGGAAATAAAAGCATGCATCAGCACCTCTGTGCTGGCCTGAGAGAGAAATGGGCGGACTCTGGCTATATTCTTAAGATGGTAAAAACCTATCTTTGTAATATTTTTTATGTGTGGAACAAAAGTAAGCTCGGAGTCAAAAATAACGCCCAGGTTCTTAACATATTGTGAGGGTTTAAAATCTTGTATTTAGGGTAAAAGTTTCTCTCTCTGGCCTTCAGGACCAATGACCAAAACCTCTGTTTTGTCCTGGTTGAGCTGTAGGAAATTATCTGCCATCCATGACTTGATATCTAAAATACAGTTAAAAAGGGCATCAATAGGCCCTGTGTCATCAGGAGACACGGCAATGTATAGCTGTGTATCATCAGCATAGCTATGGAAGCTGATGCCGTGCCTCCTGATGACATCCCCCAAGGGAAGCATGTAAAGATTAAAAAGAATTGGACCTAAAATTGACCCTTGAGGCACCCCACACCTAATTTCATGAGTTCTGGAGGAACATGTATCCATACTTACACAGTACTGGCACAGGCACAGTACTGGTTTAACATGTCCACTTTTACAAAGTAAAAGTATCATTTATTAAAGAATAAAATGTCGTTTTCTTGCTTCACACAGGTTTTAAACACAAATAGACTTTCATCATGAAAGGAGCAGGTCAATTAAAGTACAGTGAATGCTTTGTACTGTTGATAAAATATCTATATTGATATCAGTATCAGCAATAAAGAATATCAGCATATTGGATATCAGCAAAAATCTAATGTCATGCCTCTCTAATTTATACCTCCTAAACTTTAAACCATTGACCAATTACGGATGTCAAACAAAAACCAATTTCAGATGAGAACAGATGAAAACTTCAGTAGTGTTTTTCCTGATCAAATCCCTTATCTATTCCTCCGACATTGTTCAGCATATTTCTGCCTTACAAATCAAAGACATCGTGCTCTCATCAGAGGCAGTCGGCAGAAATGACAACAAAGATGTCAAAAATCATGACAGACAAGGGGCAGAAGTGGTCAAAAATCTGTCTAAATATCAAACAGTAAGATGTTTACTGTGGACTCAACATCAACTTGCAGAAGCGTTTATCTATGCAGCGCAGCTTTAAACATCAGAAGAGTCATGTGTTTGACATTGTTGCCACTGCAAACCTATGCAAGCCAACTTGAACACAGGTATCGATAACGAATGTGATAGATAACCAGAATCAGTAACAGCATTGATGTCATTAAAATCTTACCAGTTCCCAACCCTATGACCAATTATTGAGAATCTATCTCTAGCTGAAAGGCTGACCTGCTACTTTTTCTTTCTGTGTTGATGTTTGAATATTCTAAAAAACACTTTCAACAATAAGCAAACCACCCCGCGTCCCCTTGCACTGCATAGAAACTCAACAAAATGATAGAAGACATGAGTAACTCAGCTGTGGATCTGCTCACACACATTACAGTGATCAGTTTATTTACACTTTGTCCCTCTGCAGCTGAAGCCTGTTGCACTGAATGGCAATAGCAGGACAGCTCTTGATGTTCAGACAGTAAATGGATCTTCATCACAGTGTGCTGCTCATCACTGAACAGAAGACTGATGATGTTGTCAAACACACTGACAGTGACTCTGCATGTTGTTGTTTCTAATACGGGCAACTCCCACCCCTGAACGCAGCTCTGCATCTGGATAAACACTCAAAATTATCAATATTTAGTGATACGGGTTTAATTTTCGTTACCTGCAGCGAAATGCAAGGGTGTCGATTTGCGTCCAGCCATGTCCTTAGCATTCACGTTCACCGCATCCACCAGTTTCTTCACCCTGGAAACATCACCGTTCCGACAGGCTTCAAACAGCTCCCTGAACGCCCCATTAGCACCGCCGCTGCTGCTGCCGCTGCTGCTGCCCGGGTTACCGCTGCCCGAGTCGGGCGTAGAGCAGGGGCTGGTCCCGCTCCCCTCGGTGGTGCTCGGGGTGCTAGCGCTGCTGTTAGGGCTGCTACTGCTGCTGCTGCTGCTGCTAGCGGTGAGGGCCAGAGCTGGGGAGGTGCTAGTGGGTGAGGCAGGGTTTACCTCACCGTCAGGCGCGCTCTCTAACGGGGAAAGCGGGGTGACATCGTCAGTGGGTGCCGGAGGAGAGCCGGGCGGGGTGACGGGGAATGGAGAACCACGGGGCGGGGAGACCAGCGGGTAGTTCGGCTGCTGCTGCTGAGAGGAGCGACGAGGCGTCGCCATTTTCACAACATAACAGTCTCCATAGATAGCGTACACTCACTTCTTCTTCTTCTTTTGGTTTGCGGAGGTCTGACCGCACTGTTGCACGTTGCTGCCTCCTCCAGGTCAGAGTTGATGGGTACATGAGTTTGCAACAGAATGAAAATATGAGGAGTGGGAAAGAAATCACACCTCTGACCAATCACGTTGGCCCGGGGGTCTAATGTAAGTCACACTCAAGCCCACTAAGGCAAGCTATAACAAATATTATGATTACAATTATATTTTGCTTTTATTGAGCCATTCTTTCACCTACATTTGAGCTAATTTTTGATCAAATACTTATTGATTTGTCATGATGCCGCCATGTTTTCAGTTGAAAATAAAGGCAACTCATGGCATGACAGGCTTGTGATCAAACCACTGTAGTGAGTGGTTCTAGTGCTGGAGTAGCAGCGCCCGCTGTCTATAGCTGGGAGCATAGGAAACAATACTCCATTAAAATCTACTCTCCTGAATTTATCAGAGATTGGTCACGGGTCCGGACAGACCACCCTTTGGTGATGCCTGTGTTAGAACTTCTTAATGTTTTATTTGTCTGTAGCTAATGGCAGCCAGCCAGCAGCCTAGTGAGTGGGATGTGCGAAGCACATACGGCAGGAAAAAAATTATATGCATGATGGTACATTTGTGTATTTTGGTGATATTACCGCCAATGTATGGCGGATATGTATGGCTGTTATATTAGCAAATTTTTCAATATCATCCAATACCAATATCTAATATTTTAGGTCAATATGCCAAGTCCAATTGTAAAATTAATATCCTTCATCCCTAGCAACTATAAAAAATAAACACATTGATATTACACAACATTTTTAGGCCTGATTTTTAAACCAACATTAGTCCTAATCATAATTATAAGCGCACAGTTCAAAAAACAGCATCTGTGATGGTATGGGTTGTCTTAGTGCCCATGGCATGGGTATCTTGCACAACTTTTAAGGCTCCATTAATGCTGAAAGTTGCAGCATCGTTTACAAGGATGTCGATGCTTTTTTCAGCATGAGCCACATTCTACCCATGTTACAACAGTGTGGCTTTATGGTTTGGGTGTTGGTGGCACAGTCTGATGGTGCAATTGGTCGGTCATCGGAAGGTTGCAGGTTGGAGTTCAGCTCAGGCTGTCACATAGACGTGTCCTTGGGCAAGGCACTTGACCCTAAGTTTCTCCCACTGCTGTGTCAGTGGCATGTAAATGGGCATGAAAGGACGTGAATGTGTTTGTTGACACTGATAGGCAACTGACAGAAAAACTCCAACCAGTGAATGAACACGAGAGCAAACGGATGTGAACGGGTAGGTGTAACCTGCGGTGTAAAGCTACTTTGAGTAGTCAAAAGACTAGAAAAGCTCAGGTCCATTTATCATTTTTAGTTAAAGAGTGCAGGTACTAGACTGGCCTGCCTGCAGTCCAGACCTGTGTCCCACTGAAAATGTTTGGCACAATGGAGACCTTGGACTGCTGAGTGACCGAAGTTGTACATCATGCAAGAATGGAAAAGAAATCCACCTACAAAGCTTCAACAATTAATGTATTCAGTTTCCAAAAACTTACTGAGTGTTGCTTAAAAGCATAGGTGACGTAACACAATGGCAAACATGCCTCTGTCCCAGTTATTAGGAACGTGTTGCAGGCATAAAATTCAAAACAAGTGAATATTTGCAAAAAAAAAAAAGAAAAAAAAAAAAGAAAATTATCAGTTTGAACATCAAATTTCTTATCTTTATAGAGTGGTCAATTGAATATCAGTTGAAAGAGAATTTACATTTAAACAATGTCCCAACTTCATTGAGATTGGGGTTTGTGATTTTGATTAATGCAAACCAAATATTGCTGAAATTACACCAGTTTTTTCTTTCATAAGAGCAACACATGGATAAATCTGCACATCAAGGTGAAGGATTTCATATATCCTGTTCAAACCAACTTGACTCCTGAGCAGTGGCAGTTTTACCAGAGTGTCACTGCAGGAAAACCATGTGGCCACCAGGTAGCAGCAGACATCCTATGGGAAACTTGTGACTTAGTAGGACATTGTATTTCCAAAAGAACTTCGTCTTTATTCCTTTTTTTTTCCGTTACTCTTTTATCATTCCTCATTTAACATGTTCTCTTACATAATAGTCAGCCAATTCAACAATTAGTAAAGCTGAACATGGGTCAAAGGTCATAAACATTCTATTGACTGCAGGAAAAGCAAGTCCAGTCTTATGGCACATTTACTTTCGAAATTATTGTTTAAAACTTTTGCATTTGCCAATTAAAAAAGCCTCTGAAGGAGGACAAACTGGTAATTCCTCATGCCTTTGTGTTCTTAGTTCTGATCTTATGATGGATTCAATAATGACAAAATGTCAATCTTTAATCAATCAATCTTTAAATGCATAGCACCAAATTCTAACAAATGTTTTCCTCACACACTTAAACAAAAGAGTAGGTCTAAAATGAGCAGTCTTGAGTCTTCTAATGATGTGTCTTCAGATTACATTGGCTCTGAATTGACTCTGTTCAGATGAAGATCAGTTGATTGATTCATTAATTTCATGACAATGGCATCGTCCAGAAGACCATGTTTCCTTTTCTTATTTCCCTTTACTCACAGAAAATGTTGTACAGCATGTCCCAAATAGACGGATGTGTTAATTGTATGAAATATTATAGACAAGAGGTTTACAACTTGGGGCTCATGGGCCAAATAAGGCCTCCCTCATCACTTAATGTAGCCAGTGGATCAATTTCAAGTATCAGTTAACTGTAAAAGTGAAGAAATTGTTAATCAAGTTCTTCTCGCTCCTATTCTTTTTCAAATTTATGTGTGTATATAGGTATACATATGTATTTTTATTCATGTAAGATTAATCTTAATGTTATTATTAATATTTTATATGGAGAACATATCTCGTTCACAGTTACAAATATACAAACTTAAGAGTGTTTGTGTATATATTTATATATATGTATATATATGTATATATGTGTATATATGTATATATATATGTGTGTGTGTGTACACATCCAGAGATGTATCTATACACCATATATTTTTATATATGTATATATATACATATATATATAGATATATAGATATAGATAGATATAGATAGATATAGATATACATATATATGTGAATTAAAAACTACTAAAGTCATGATAAGTACACAAAGTGCAACTTAATCACAGTGATGTGAGTAAATGTTAGTTAATGTCCACCCTGCTTAATATGATTACTATACTATACTAGCACTGGAGGTTATGTATCATTACAACCAATATGGGATTTCCTAGAATTTTATCTCAGATCCATCAAACAGTTTCTATATTTAAGCGTGACACAAATAAAGTCATGACATGATGGCTGATCACACGACAAGTGCAACTGGAGCAGTGAATTAGCGTGTGCAGCAGAGATGCTGTCATGGGATCAGTATGCACCGTTCAGTCAGGTTGGTTGGTTGACATACCTCTCATAGTTCCTTCAGCGCCTCTTTGTGTTTTGAAGATCAGCCCTAATCCAACAGAACAAACCTTTGAACATAAACAAAGCAATTTTAACGGCTTCAGGAACATGCCACGTCGTCTAAATCTGTACAATCAGTGGCACTGATACATGTGCAGCATGCCTGACACACTGAAATGGAAAATACACCAACATAAATTGAAAGCTTCTAATTGTTTTTTTTTTTATACTTTAGGTTTAATATTTAACTCTGCACATGAAGGCATGTTGAATTTATCAGAATAACAAATATGCTTTACAAAGAAACACACCACATGATTTTCCTCAACATTTTGAGAAAAATCCACAAAAAAGCTGTGGAGTGTGCAGCTGTAGGTGGTAATGTTTGATATGAATACTTTATTAATAAACTTTAAAACAGCAACAGAATTTAAAGCAATAGGATTTTGGTACATTGCAAATCCAACTACTGGTAGTTAAGCGGCAAGAATTAACTCAGAACTCAGTGAATAAAATTCAAGGCCAATGACATGTTTCAATCAGTCAGAATGTCTTTGAACTAGTTATACTTGGTTCAAACCAGTTAAACCATAGAATCATAGTCAAAACCAGTTTTACTTGGTTAAAACACAGTAAAAACCAAATAAAGTAGTTCAAACAGTTAAGTCAGACCAGTTATAGCCCACCTAAGAAGAGTTTATAGTATTTCAAACAGTGTTAATATCTGATAAACCAACTTTAATCCGGCTGATCAGTTAATACTAAGTTAAACTCAGTTAAACTTAGTTAAAATCCTACAAACCTCAGGTAAAACCCAAATAAAAGCCAGAAAAAGGATGGTAAACTTTGTTAAAATCCAGTTGAAACTATCCATCCATCACCCATACTGCTTATCTCTTTCTGGGTTGCTGGGTGCTGGAGCCTATCCCAACTGACATTGGGTGAGAGGCAGGACACACCCTGGACTGGTCGTCAGTCAATCGCAGGGCCACTTAGAGAGACAAACAAGCATTCACACACTCACCCACACCTCAGGGTATTTTAGAGCCCAGTTAACCTGATGAGCAAGCTTTTGGTCTGTGGGAAGAAGCCGGAGTGCCCAGAGAGAACCCACATATACACAAGGATAACATGCAAACTCAACACAGAAAGGCCCTGAAGACACAGAGTTCAAACCAGCAACCTTCTTGCTGTGTGGCAACTCAATTAAAATAAGTTAAACTCATTTAAAACCCACTACACTTTCTAAAACTCATCCAAAACCCTTTGACCTTTGTAAAAACATAGTCAAATTCTGTTGGCAAAATTGCACTGTTGATGGCCACACTGGATACCAGACCCATCGGCTAAGAACAGGAAACTGAGGGTTAGATTTGCAAGTCTTTAAATTGGACAATAGAAAAATGCTGCCTGGTTTGGTAAGTCTCCAATGTTGCTACAACCTTCAGATGGTAGAGTCAGTATTTGGTTGAAACAACATGGAAGCGTTCAGGCGGGTGGTGCTAGTGTATAATGGATGAGCAGCCAAAAAAATCTACTCCATCTGTAAGATTATCATGTCAGCAGGGACAAACATCTTCATTGTTACCAGCACCTTGTTGAATCTTTGCTATGAATAATTAAGGTAGTTCTTAAGACAAAGGGGGGTTTAACCCTGATGAAGTGTACCTAACAAAGTTGCCGGTGAGTGTATATGGTCAGTCTTGAGGCCGTTTGTTAGCTCTGAGACTGAAAAAAAAATGCAATTATTTAATCAGATATTTTGTGATCATTAAAACATAATTTCAATGTTCTGAATTATGTTTGTAGATTTTTTCTGTTGGCAAGAGCTGTCAAGGCCCACCTACCGTGGCTCTGGACAGATGAGGGTGCAATGGCCCACACTTTGTAAGCACTTATCGACTTTATTTCTGCGTCCAACACACAAACAGAAAACTCTTATGGTGATCTGGTAACACTTTCTATGAAGCCCCTTTATAATGTGTGATGAACACACCATGAAAATGTTTTTAAGATATTATAATTCACTTATAATGCTGCATAATCATAGTTATAATCACTTGTATTAATTTATAGCAGTATACTATGGAACAGTGGTTCCCAAACTTTTCACAGCCTGTACCCCTTCAGACACCCGAACTCCAGCCATGTACCCCCTACTCTCACGCACTTATAGCAGCTAGAAAAAGAAATGTGTCTCTCAGCCTGCTGCCACCCCCACCTCCCACATTTAACATGCATAACATACAAAAAAATCTCTTCAAGTGAGTTATTTCTCACAAAATATATTTATTTACCAGCAGTTTCAGTGGGTAACACCAGTTCACTTTCGAAAGAAAAATGTACATTTCTGGAACATATTCATTAATGAACTTGAAACTGTGAAGTACAAACTCACCACAGCTTTAATGTGAAGGGTGTCTGACTGAACTTATGTTACTATAAGAATCTTAGACAATTCAGGACAGATTTCCTCCTCCAAGATGCCTCACCAATCCAGCCCCCAGCCTCTCTGCCAACACTTCAGGCCTTTATCATAGCCCACCATACAATCATTTGCCAGTTTGAACCTTAACTACTGAAACAACTGATTGAAACCTGACAGGTATTTGTGTACCCTCTACGTCACTTCGCGTACCCCTGGGGGTACGGGTACCCCAGTTTGGGAATCACAAAATCATAATTCATTACAGTGCTATTGTATATGATAGGTTATAAACAGACTTTTAGAAAGTTAGATTGTGTATAAAAGCCGTAATATTTTAAAGCAATAAATGTCACACATTGTAAAGTATGTTGTGATGCCTTGCATTTGCACAGCTTAAAGTTAGTGTTTATGTTTTTTCTTAAGATAAACCATTATTTTTCCAGTAACTATAGTTACTGGAAAAATAATGGTTTGTTTTTATCAGTTACAGCCAGATTCATTGCAGTATCGTCAGCTTTAACTTGCCTTTCATTTTAACCGTGTCAATTTTCCTTTTGAAATTTTAAAATATATCATACCCCATTTCTATGATTTCTTTATATGTATTTAACATTAAAAGAGTTTAAATTGTCTTGCATTTAAGCCACTGAGGATTTAAAAAGGATTATCATAAAAAAAAGTATGGAATAAATGTAAAAATTAAAGTTTACAGCATTTTTTTTTGCTTATTTGCAATAATAAATCTTTTTTTTCCCACATTATTAACAGCATCTAATTACCAATTAAAAGGACTTATAATTTAAATATAGTAGATTAAAATAAAGCTTATAATGTGTTGAAAAACTGATTACAATGTAGTAAAAGAATAAAAGTCTAAATAAACTTTTTTTTTTTTTTTTTTTTTAAATCAAAAACAGTCAATGATTTTAATGGAATTCTCTGCAGTGTGTCAGATTTATTGTTATAAAGCATAATGAATTTTTATCATTTCTTATAGCTATACACACAATTTAACACCCTAGATGTTCACTAATAACTCATCACAAACACTGTAATGATGAATAATGATTACTTTTATTAAGCATCATAAATTATCACAAGTGCTCATAACTATGGTTACACAGTATTAAAAGCACAGTGAATGAAAGGTTCTCTTTCACTGTGCTTTCTTTGGCAACACTTTAGTGTGCAGAAAAATCATCACATGATCAAATTTGGAGGAATATTTGGTGTTAAAAAAAGGTTGTCTCTGTGTGCAATATCAGATGTTGTTTTCTTTCCTTAAACCTAAATCACTCTCGTACAGGGTTGATGAAATGCAGGGAGGTCCCATGAACTCTCATCCTCATTTCAGAATCTGTGAACATCTACGTCACGAGAGCTATTCAATAAATCCACACCCTAAACGTCACCTCCTGGACAGATTCTACAAGCCCTTTTAATGAAGCATTGAAACGTGACCGCCAGACTAACATTATGAGGAAAAAGACAAAGAAGAAGTCAGAAAAAGTGTGAAAATGCAGCAAACGAGTAGATAAAATAAAGACCAAATATGAGTGAGGAAGAATGAGAAGGCAAAGAGGTGGACAGGTATTTGAGCTGTTGTCAGGAGATTCCTGCTGAGCTACATTCTTACCACGAACTGTTCTCACACACCCATGATGGCATTCTCCGACCAAACCATCAACTAAAGCTCAGCTTCTGATTCTTTTCAATGAGAGATCACTTGCTGGAATTGAATAAGAATTACTGCCACTGCATTCATATCTCCATTCAGCACAACCTTGAATACTTACATAATCACCAGTCGTTAGAGGAAAGTGTTTACTAATGATGTTAAATGATAAATGAATATAAAGATGAAGATGAGCTTTGTCAATGAAAAACATGTTAATGAGACAGTCATTTGCCTTAACTCAGCTTCATATAAAGGATGTTGATCATATTTATAATATCTAATGTCAAAAAAGCCTCTAGTTTTTACATACAGAGTGCCCCTGATCCAGCTGTATTCTCTCTCTGTCTGAGACTCTCTACTGGAACTCCTGTCACTTTGAGGCCCCCTTCCACACATGGGCCCAGTCCACTCTTTTTGGTTGACCAGTCTCCTCATCAGTGACTAGCCAGATCATCAGTGCCATGTTTTTCCAATATGGTCTAGACTCTGCACTTGGATTGCGACTCTGAGCTAATAGGCTTGAACTGCTGACAAAACAACGGTAAAACATCACACTGGTATGTCTGTGAGGGGGGAGCCAATTCAGGCAGCTAAAGTCGTGTATCCCTATATTTACTACAACAATGATTTACACACTAAGCACACACTATCTTCAAGAACTTTGCCCAAGAACTTGTAGCCCCATTTTATCCTGATTTTATAGATGAAAACATTTAAAGTTAATGTTTGTTATGCAAAGCAATGGATAATATCTTTTCACATAGGGGCAGAGCTCTGAGGAAAAAGCTTTTGGAACCACTAGGGCTGGAAAATTCATCAAATTTTAATCACATGTAACTACCATACAGACATAAAAACTGGGTTATCAAGATTTAAAGATTACTGTTTGATTTCTGCACACAACCCTTGTCTTTTTCCATCTATCATTATTTTTACTTTTTGTTTCCACTTTTGTTTTCAAGTATTGCTTGTGAATTATTATTTAAAATATTGTGTTTACAGCATCAAAGATCAGTGATTTCATGTGGTATGTGTAAATTCAATTGGTAATCATGCTTCATAATCATGATATCATTATCCATCAAAATAATTGAGATCAAGATTTTTGCCATAATTGAGCAGCCCTGGGAACCACTGTATTAAAGTGCTGTTTTTTTGTGAAATAAGATAATAACGTAAAATTTATTTTTGCATGTAATCTGTTATTGGTTATTTAGTGTTTAATTATCCTACTCTTATTTTTATTTGTTTACTAGTTAATAAATACAATTTAAAGTTTATATCGTCCTCTATTCTTTTGCTTCAATTTCATATGATTTTATCTTATTTATTATAACTATTGTCATAATGATTATTATATTTACTTTATCACTGTTCATATTCTATCACTAGTTTGAGTGTCCAGTATGGTTTTGTTTGTTTCCAGGTGATTTATTTATGTTTGTCTTTCATCATCTTTTGTTTTGTCCTTGTACAGCACTTTGTGCGTCATTTTTTTTTTTTTTTGTATGAAAAGTGTTTTACCAGTGAAGTCTGGTTGGTTTATAAAATTTAAGCTCCAAACTTTGTTGTGTTGTCTCATCAAAATGGCAGTGGTGCACATTTCACTGAAACACTGGTTTATGTGTCTCTGCACAATAACTGCTCAAAAAGAGGATATTTACCTACACCAAGGAGATGATGCTGTTGTCTGCCTTTGTCTGTGTTTATGTCTGTCTGTCTTTGAGCAAGATAACTCTAAAAGTTCTCCACTGATTGAGATATTTTTTTAAGTGAATGTTTTTTGGGGAACAAGGAAGAAGGGATTTGATCTTGGTGGAGATCCAGATCTGGATACAGATCCAAGATTTTTTTTAAGGATTTGTTTACATAACCCATGAGGCCACATTTCCAGTTCTAACTCTGCCGATAATGTCAGTGTCACCAGAGTCACGCCTTGCCGTAGGTTTGTGCGCTCAAAGCACCTCTAGTTTGAACAATTTTGTGCTTGTTCGATATTTTTTTGGTGTATTTTAGTCTTGTCATTGTTTTTTCTTTTTTAAAATTGTTTAAAGAGAACAATTAAAAAATGTGTAGAACACTGGGGATTATGATGACATTTCAGTTCTATTCAAAGGTTTTCTCTCTTTCAGTGCTCCAGTAGCTGAGTCTTCTTTTATTTCTGAGTGTCCCTGTCCTTATTCCTGTGTTCAGTCCATTTCTCTCATGTATCCTCCAGCTGGGATTTTTGCAGTCTCATCATGTGTGTCAGTTTTTCCATCAGTCGGTGTCGGCTCAGTATGATTCCACTTCCTTGTTCTTGTATTTTCACATGCAACAGTCAAGATTTTAGCCAGGTTTTTGTCTTTCCCTTATACATTAACATTTAAATAATGACCAAGGTATGTTACAGAGATATGAAAGTGTACATTATATCCCATTAATGCATTAGCTTGTCTGTTTATGCATTCCCATTGAGAAGTTATTTTTGGACATTTCCAAAATATATGGCTGTGATTTCACTGATCTCCAACATAGCAAAGATTGATTCATATACAACTTTTTAATTCTAGGTGTGATGAAAAATCAAGTTGGACTTTTCCTTGAGGATTCTCTCAATTTCTGAGACCCATTGTTTGGTGATTCTTTCACACATTTTTCTATTGTCCATTTGATATTTGAATGTTCAATTATTGTTCCCGTGTTGTTTTAATGTGTTCAACTGAATGTAACTTCTTTTCTAGTAGTGCATGGTAAAATTAGCCATGTAGTTTAATTATGTTCTTAATACAATGTTTGTTCATTGTTTTTAAATGCCTCTATGTTATTTACATTTTGTTTTTCATTCATAAAGCATGTGCATTGCTCTTTAAAAAGGTAACATGCCTTCAGTCGGAAATTAATCTGTTGGGTTTATCTATTGTTAATAATCTGGATTTTTATTGATATATTTATTTGTTTTTTCAAGGGGGGGGGGGGGTCTACGTTTTTATAATTAATTTCAAACATAAAATAAAAAATAACACTTAAACAACAATCAACTCCACCACCCCTGGTCACCACCACACACGTAACTCACTATAGTCATAAGCCTAGGTTAAACTCTGTCAGGTACCAGATGTAAAAAATAATGAGTAATAATGATCATAACAATGATGATGATGATGATGATGAGGATTATGATCATTGTAAAAGTAATGCATAAATTCAAAGGAAGATATAAAAATGAATACACAAATTAATACAATATAATTATAAACATAAAATATACAGACATACATACCTGTCCATACCCACCAAATACTTTTTTTTTTTTTTTTTAAACAACCTGCCCTTTTCCTTAATAAATTCACTTCATGTCATTAAGGTCAACCTTAACTTCCTGTTTGAGGTCTTCAATTATTTGATTTTATAAGTTCATGTTAAAAAAAAAACTTTTATTTTGACATCTAAGCTGATGCTGCAGTGAACTCTAACTTACAAAACTCTGGATCTCTCTATGCTCCCTTTACATGATAAAGCTTCCCCGAAACTCCCACCTGAAGCAGCTGAATGTGAAACAGCGCACGGAGCGCCACACCTGTCCTCTGTGGGCACGGGAGGCAGATAGGTGAGGCCCCGCCCACTGCCAGGTTTCAGTCTGACTTGTTTTAGGAGCAGCTGTTGCGATCAAAACTCTCACACACCTGTCTTATTTACTATACGGATCCCAGGAGAAGCAACACACACATCAACAGCAACAAACAGCAGCAACGATGCCGAATCGATCCGCGCAGGAGTGGATCCGGCTGTCCCTCCGGACCCCGGGCATCTTCATCTTCGGGCTGGTCATGGCTCCTTGTGGATGGATCCTGGACCTGACAGCCACTGTGGCCCCAAATTGGAGGACCCTCCACAACCTCCCAAACACCCCTGTAGACGAGTTCCTCCAGCAGGGCATCTGGGACATCTGCAGGGCCACAACAACCAACACCAGGGAGGAGTGCAATTTGGAGGACGCCACCTATTTTGGCAACCAGATCATCGAGGTGGCGCAGGGTCTGATGGTCGCCTCCCTCGTTGTGACTCTGATCGGGCTCGCAGTGGCCATCCCGGGGGTCCGCTGCTGGAGAGACAGGCCCAACTGGACCGTGGCCGGCCTGGGAGGGCTGCTGATCTTCTTGTCAGGCGTCATGACCATCATCCCCATCTCCTGGTACACCCACATACTCGAGAACATCACAACCGTGTCATCCACCGAAGATGTGCGCGTGGGTTACTGCATCATCCTGGGATACATCGGCGGGATATTTGAAGTCCTGGGTGGGTTCGTCATGTTCATCGGCATCTGCCGTTGCTGCGGAGGCAAAAACCGAGGAGAGGTGCGGGTGGATGAGGTCGCAGCCACCCGGTACACACCGAAGCCTGTAACGAGACGCGTCGACGTGCCGAGCCTGAACAGAGCCAGGAGCAACGCCAGCAGCGTGCCCTACAACAGGGACTCCCTGGATGATGATGTGTCCTTCCCCCGAGCAAAGAGCCCCGCAGCCCGCTCGGCCAACACCTCATACAGCGGCAGACCCTACGATGCTGACCTCTGAGGGCCACAGCTGGCTCACATCTGGAGACAAGGAGCCTGAGGAAACATACGAGATAGGAGAAGAACTTAAAGATGGACATGAGAGTGGACAAAAGTCTAAAGGGCAGTCATGGTAATTACAAAACGACTGCACAGCAGCACAAATCTGTATCTGCTTGTTTACTCTATGAAGTATTGTAGTTGTAGGTGACACTAACACCATATGGTACTTAAAGACAGGGCTGGGCAAGTTCGTCAAAACATGTCAGGAATTACTTATCACACTGTTGAAAAAATATCACTGTAATTTCACAGTAAATGACTGGATAATGATTGTGTTGATTTAATAGTTATAGTTGTGCACAGTAACGTAGATGAAAAGCAAGAGGTTGTGTTTCAAAGCAACCCTGAAAAATACTGTAATATTACAGTAAAATTACAGTAAACTGTTGTGAATCCACAGTAATATGAAAGCATTCACAGTATAATATTGTTTTCACAACACTTGACTGTAATTATACACTGATCTAGAAATAAAACTGCTATAAAATTACAGTAAAGGTTTGTAAATCAAAGCTCTGTGCTGTACCACAGAGTACTGTGAGTTTACAAAACTTCCTGAAATCTATTCTGAAGATTCAAAAGCAAGGCAACTGGACTGTGTAGAGTTTGTTGGAAGACGTTTCACTTCTCATCCAAGAAGCTTCTTCAGTTCCTGAAATCTACTGTATCTATAATCGGAAAATGCATGACTGTAATTTTCCAGTGTTCTACTGTGAAATTACAGTATGATACTGTTTCATACTCACAATAGTCACTTGTAATGTTACATGACAACTGTATAATCACCATGACTCAGAAGCCAGTATAAACCCCTGTAAATTTAAACTATGCATACCACAATGAAACACTGCAGTTTTAAACATTTTTATTGTCATGCACCGCAAAAGCCCTGTTATGATAATATACTGTGGAAGTTTACAGTAGAATCCTGTGAAAACCCGGTGATTTTTAACAGTGCACTCATTTCTCCTTGAGCAGTAATATTATTGCATTACTCAGTATCAATAGTAACCAATTATTATCTTTCTTTTAACTTACATATCACTGCCATTGGGCACAAAACTCTTATCTCCAAAAATTGCTACTTTTCCATAAATTGAAAAAGTGCCCCTCTAATGCATTAAAGAAATATTATATTGTCTTTACTTCAAACTATTTTTTGTATTTAAATTTGGTTAAAATTTTGTGAAACCAATTTTCAAACATGGATGATGACCAAAAGGCCTGTTTTATGGAAAAAAGAAAACCATAAAAAATGTAGATAAGAGATTTGTGCCCGACTGCAGTGATTTGACTTTTTCAGCTCTGATCTTTAACAGGTTCAAAACAAAGTTTCCAACAGACAACAATGATCTTGAATGAGACGAAGGAGAATTTGCCACAAAAAAGCACAACTGATTCTTTCCCTCTTTGTCTCTGTGCTGCATGTACTTAAAATGTCAGAGCAGCCCACCTCAGACAAAAGTAACTAAGTAACTAAGCATTACTCTGGATAGTAACTGTAATATTATTGTGATCCCTGAGTTTACATCTTACTCAAAAAAGTACCATCATTACAAAAATATTACAAGTAACTAAGTTACAGCCCAACACTGACTTCAAGGCAGTGGTTCTCAACTGGGGGGTCTGGACCCAAAAGTGACGTGGAGCTATCTTCATTGGGTCGCAAATGTGGATCTGAAAAAAAGAGAAGAATAAGAAGAAAAATCTGTGATTTATGGAAGCCCTAAGGAGACAAACCATTACATGCATTTATTATTTAAAATACATTTAAATTCACAATGAGATAAAAAGATGTCTGTTTCTCAAGAGGGGTAAGGTAATGGTCGTTTGGAATCACAAAACACTCTTCAAAATTATCTCTTTGTATCAGGCTTTCAAATGAACAGGAGACTTTAAGGAAAACAGTTATTTAGAGTGTCACATAATCTAATTTGTTCATACTGAAACTTCAGCCAAGGTGCACATACTGAAAACAGTGTACTCCATAATTTTACTTTCTCTGCCTTGATAATTTGAACATTTTTGTAGATTTCTTGAGATTTGGACTCATTTTCCTGCAATCCCTCCCATTAAGTTATAATGTGTTGATTTCTCAAAATCTTTTAAAAACAATGACAACTGAGACACATCAGAGAAAATTAAAATTAAATGTTAGCATGCACGTCTTGCTCAGGCAGTCTGTTTAGTCCTAACATATGCTTTGTTCCTTTTAAGGCCCAAACGCCATGATTTTGAGTTCTTGAATATTTTTGTGTACTTTTCGGCTCTGATGCTTTACCAGTTGAGAAGCATTGCTTTATTACACCATACAGTCATTGATAACTGACATACAGTTAGAAAGAGGCCACGAACACGTTTTAAACATGTTTACTTTGTGGTATATTATATGTCACTTGATGAAATTACTGTGAAATCTCTAACACGAAGTGAGATCACTTCTGAATCAGTTCACCTTGAGTGTTTAAGTGTTTGTTAATAACTGCTGTGACACTTGTAGGCATACACCTTCAATTGTGTGAAGTGATGAGTGAGTGACAGAAGCCTGGCTCCACATCAGACTCATTACAGTCTTAGCTGGGTCATCAATCATGTCGACAATATTAGAACCTGTTACAGATGAGTGCGTGCTGCAGGACAGGTAATGCCTTAAAGATGAAATGAATGTTATAATGAACTTAATGAAAAATGAAGAAGTATGAGTGAAAACTCTGAAGGAAACAGATGATGAGTTGAAGTTAACTGCAGCTGTCTTGTACTCTGCACATGACGCTGAACATTGTAAATAGTCTTCATCTTTAATGACCCTCTTTGCATAACTTCTGTGTATATTTGCGAATGCACACCATTTCCAACTGTAAATGTAAATACTGTTTTCTAATGCACTTGACTATATTGCAAACCTGTCAGAGCAAACTGTTCTTGATTGAAGCATCACACTGTTTTCATTTATTGTGCTGTCTATTAAATGTGCACCATGTTTCCAAACACCAAAGAGTTCCTTTCTTAAAGTCCATCAACTGTGACCATGTTGTTTTTTTCCTAAGCAGAGGAATTCATTATGAGGCTATTCAAACACAGGTATTAACAGGTTACATTTAACAGTGATGTATTTTTGTCTGTGTTATCTTGTCTGTTCAGTCTAATCCTCATAAGTATACAGACAATGCAGCCTGACCGGTCTGAGAGGTTGGTTTCATTACACATCTTGCCTGACAACATTACCTCTTCTGTTTAAACTGGCAAAACATCTCAAACAACGGCCCCACTGTACAAAACAGTTGGGGCTCTATGGCTCCCTGCAAGTCTTTTGTTGGTGAACTGTGCCCTCCAGAGACCAGGATTCAAGTCTTTGTGTGGGAGTGTACTCTGCATGAAAAAGTCTGAAGTTGAGGGAGCACTCTCTGGAGCAAAGATTAGTTTTGTGCTCTGTCTCTGAGGAAAAGTGACACTTCCATGAAGACAATAATACTGACATAAAAAGAAATTTGAAAATATTCCAATATAAATAATAAACTTAAAATAGAAACTTATGCTTAATACACACCAAGAAAGAAAAAAGTTAACGTTTATTATTCTAGCACTTTCAAAATCAGTTTAAAGAGAGGAAGGTGTTGAAAATCACAAAAAACGGAGAACAACATTTATTTTTTTCAACTAGGGATGCACAATATTATCAGTTTGGTATCAGTATCGGTTGATATCAGCCTAGAAAGGGAAGTATCGGTATCGACCGCTATTGAAATTTTTGCAGGTATTTGCAGCTGATATATCAGCCACACATATCAGCCATAAATCAGCTGGAATATTGAAAAATTACATAAATGTGCAGTGTTGATGCACCTTCTCATCACTGCATGGGAACATTTAAAAATCAAGAGTTAAATGCTGTTCTTCTTGTTTCACATCAGTTCTTTGCAAAAATATACTCTAACACTAAAAGAAACAAGTCCAGTTTTGTTGAGTACAGAGCTTGTGCTCTTTACCAGAAATATCGTTATCTGCGAGAATGAATTAAAGAATATCGGCATATTGGATATCAGCAGAACTCCAGTATTGTGCATCCATATTCTTAACAGTTTCCTTCAACACTACATTTTAAAAAGCTTATATTTTACCTTAACCACTAATGTCCAAAAACCTTGTTATCATAGACAGAGAACCCCTGATCCAGCTGTATTCTCTTTCTATCTGAGACCCCATTAAGGCTCCCTTTCCCACATGAGCCCAGTATGCTCTGACTGGTTATTCGCTGTACTCTGTGATGATTTGCCAGCTCAGCTCTACAGCTGCCATGTTGTCAAGACACTGCATCCATTCTACAGTCTCTGCTCTGCACTGGGTTTGACAGCTCTAGCCAAGGGGCTTAAACTGCTGATGAAACAATGGTAGGATGTCACACTGGTAGGTCTAAGGAGGAATGAACAGCTTCAGGCAGCTACTGGTGCTGTACACAGGGGGAGAGGGCTAAATCTAAATGGAGCAGAGGTGAAAGATCAAACACACTAAGAGGCATATAAAACTGTATAAAGCATGAAATAGGCGTTTAAAGGTCATAATTCTAACTACCTGCTTGTTAGCATGTTAATTAGCAGCAAACATGTTGATTAACAGATATAACTAAGAGCTTATAAGTACCTAATTCCACATGGAGATCATATATGCATTAAACTGCTTAATAATTTCCTATAGTGGCTTTGGGAATTGTTGTACATTTCTTATGATCTTAATTAGCCTTGCTGAGTGTGACCCGCGTTATAGCGCCACATAAATCAAAGATGGGCAAAATGTGGCCTGGAGGTCAGATGCGGCCCTCCCTTTGACTTGATGGGGCCCACATTAATTTCAAATATCAATAAAATGTAAACATAAAGAAAAAAAACGACAAAATCTACCAGAAAATATTAAAATGTAAAATATTTCCATAATAATCTGTATTTTTTATCTTCTGTATGAAACTTTGAATGTATTTCTAAAATAAATATATATATATATACATATATATATATATATATATGTATATATATAAACATGTGTGAGTAAAATCAGAAAAACAAGTAAATCTTTTTTTTTTTTCTAAAAAAAGTTGTCTAATTGGCTCGAATTCTAAGTTTGATTGGAGTCATCCAATAAAGTCTTTCTATTCACATTTTGACTTAAAATATAAATGCTGGTATAGTTATTTTACAGAAATAGTATGTATGTGTTCCTCTAAAAAAAATGCTCCACTTAGTGAATGAATATTGTATTGTCCTGATAACAAATTACATTTTTGTGCTTTGATTTGGCTAAACATTTATAATACCTGCTCCCCAACATGGATGGTGACCAATAGCAGCGTTGTAGGAGAAAAAATAAAAACCATTAAAAAAGGAGATAGGAGGTTTGTGCCCGACAGTGATAATATGGTAAATAATGAGCACCTTGCTGTTGTAGTTCAGTCTTTTAACTGAGCGGATAGCGTTTTAGCTCTATAAGTGGCGGATGTTCCCTACCCTGACATAAATATAAAATATAGTTATTCTGTTAAACTGCTCTCAGTGGAAATGATTAATTCTCTCATCTAATGATTCATAAATTTTACTTCTTCTAATGTCCATATAATTCAAAATTTCTGACTCAGAATATTTTCTCTACTTTGAAGGGATGTCTTTTCAGAGTTAATTCACTTAATCTTTTAAACTGATTAACTAATATTTGTGTCCTCTTCCAAAGGATCCACTTCTTAACTCTTAATTCATTCAATATACCACAAGACCAGTTCAATGAATGGAGTATCATCTGAAGAACAGTCTCTTAGATGCTTAGGTTCAAATCTATAGTCAAGAAATAAAGTCAGTCATTTCCTTGTCAACATTTAGTTTATCAAATTTTGGGACAGTTTATATCTTCGTTTTATCCAGTTTGTATAAATTTGCCACTACGTGCAGGACCAAGACCTCACTATAGACAATATTCTGAGAAACAAAGACTTAATTGGGAGTTATTTTAATGTTTCTTGGACCAGAAGTTTGTACATTTTTATGAGAGTAGAGAATTTATATTGAAAGTAAATTCGGAAGTAGATGAAAAGAGCAAGTTTTCATGTGGTACTATGCCTTGGTAGGTGCCATTCTTAGGAAAACTAATTAATGAACAACATTTTCCTCACTTACAATCAATAAGAAATAAGTAAGTGGGTGTTAAGAAAATCTTTCAAGGGGTACAACTGGTTTCTCAGTCCAGTTTCTCGGTCCAGTTTTTACCTTTTTTAAATATTTTAATTTATCCCCTTTTTCTCTCATCTTCCAGTCCTGATGTGATGTCGTCATCTACTGATCAGTTTATCATGTAACTGCCATCTTATTTTTACTATCATCATTTTTCAAAGTCTTATTAATCATACTTTTATACTTACATTTTAACCATACTAATGAAGTACATTTATATAGTTTTGTAAATATGTCCTGTTTGATTCCTCTGCTTTGATTTCCTTTAAACCCTGAGCTTGTGTTTTGTTTTTGTCTCCTTGTCTGACTGTTTAGTAAATTTCTTTAATGCTCATTTTATTTTTCCCTGGGTTTGTGTCGTTTTTCTCTGTAAAGCACATTTTAAGCTTGTGTTTTAAAGGTAGTATATAAATACATTATTCTTATAAACCATTTTTTAAGATTCTTATTGATACTGTGTCACACTCACAATTCAGTCCCACTCCGGATTACATAACAGTACATTTTGAAGTTTCTTGAACCAGAGTGCCTATTCAGTTGTCTATTCATTGTTATATAACAGAGGAATAAAAGAACCTCAAAAAAGGCTTCTAGATGAAATTGAAATTGCTTAAACCAGAGGCTCTCAAATGGTGCGTAAGAGCCTTTATGCAAGTCCAGGTGCACCTTGGGAAATATCAAACTAAACTATTCCATGAGTTTTTGATCTACTGCATCAGTTCTTTGTGAATATTAAATAACTGACAACCTGCCATTGGACAAACAGATCCTGCCATTGGACAAAAACTGAGAGGATTGTGCCATTTGCAGAATTGTAGCAGCCATAGAGAACAGTTACTTTTGAGGTACATCCTTTTTTAGTAAAACAGTTTTATATTTGTGATTGTTCAGCATAAATGTTCCACTCAATTGATCAGTTTGTCAAAGTTTCAAATGATTTTTTAAAGCAAATATTTCAAGAGTAATATGATTTATGGCCAAATTCTAATAGGCGTAAGTATATAGAAGTAAATATTGATAGGGCTGTGGCACATGTTAAAGAGGCGGTTTCATGGGTATTATTACGGTGTGCCTCGAGCAAAAAAAAGATTGAAAACCACTGGCTGAAACGTAATCACCCATCTTAGATTTTGCCCATCTGTTGATTAAAGTCCTAAATATCTCTTTATTAATTAATAAACAACAGATCCTGGCTTAAAGAAAAAAGGAAATAGAAAAAGCAAAAGACAAAGCTCATACTGCGAAGAGGAGGTTTACATTTGAAACAAGCAACAAAACAATCGAAGGTGTTGTTTATTAAGTAATGTGAATATATTTAAGTAACAAATAAAAGTTATTATTTCTCTTCCATCACTCTCCCAGGGCTCATTTTTACTCTGTAAATTGGAATAAAACTGAGTTTTATTAGACTTTTACGTTTCGTTAGAACACATTGGATGTTTTATGTTCTTCAGCTTTTATTATAAAGATGTCAACAAACAAACAGATGCAATGACTAATCGTATTTCGCTTCCAGAAAGAGGTGTGGATAGGTTGTGTATTAGGGTGTGACTAAAGATGTCAGTTTTATTTATACTTCAACCTCAGAAGCTGCTGAGAATCGTGTTTCTCTTCATTCACGAAATGCCTTCATGACTACCTTCTAGTAGCTGTAACGTTTAATCAAGACTTAGTGCATACACTCAGAGGTTCTATATGATTTTGAATTAAATAACCTTCAGTGTGTTTTATATGTCTTTTCATGTGGAGTATATGTCTTCAATGCACAAGACAAAAGGCCGGAGGCATCAGGATTCCTCCCTCTTCCTCTGGGCCCAGAAGCATGTAGGAGCCCATGAATGTTAGCAAATATGTGTAACATCCCAGGGGGCCATCCACACAGAGACAAATCCAGGCGTATCTACACAAGTTTTTAATCTGTCCACACCGATACAACATTTTGAGAGCCTGAAAATGCACACTTTTGAAAACGGAGTGGATACAGCTGCAAATGTCAGCCTTGTGTGGACAACAAAAATGGATAGCTTCAGAAAAAATGATGTCATAGCCCCACCTCTCCTTTAATTCGCATTCATGAACCCTGACAACTACAGAAACAATGGTGAAATACAGTGTTGCTTTCATGCTGCAGAAGCTACTGAGCTGGTTATGGCTTTTTCAGCAAAGTCGCTGGTGTTTGTTGATGTTTCTTATGATGTATGTGTATGTACGATGTCCTCTTTGCCAGTTTTAGTGTATGTCTGCAGCATCGTTACAGCGCCACTTACAGGCCTGGCATTTGTACTACAGCGTTTCCTGTGTTTTCATAAGGACGGACATATATCTTGAACAATGTCGTCTTTACAGAGAATGTTTCCAATACGAAAACGTTTTTGTCTCCGTGTGGACATGGCCTAAATTATGTCTAATCATTTCCTGCTGTTTTTAACCTAAATACTCAACATTTCTTATTAAAATAGAAAAAATCATTTTACTTGTTGGGTGTAAATCATCTGCACATGCCAGTCCTTTCAGGGGTCCAGTCATTTCTGTGGATGGGCAGGCCCCTCTATTCAGCACGAGAAGCTTCCTGCAATGGCTACATAAACCTACCAGCATTATGTCCTCCCACTGTTTCATTACTTGAACCCATCAGACTGGGCTGTCAGGCCAAGAACAGAGTATCAACAGTAGAATAAATGCAGAGTTGCAGACATCATGGGGCAGAGCAGAGCTGAACTGATATATTGCCATACAGATGACCAGTCAACCAATCAGATCAGACTTGGTCTACGAGCGAACATATCCTTGCATTTATCAAAACTGAATATTTAAACCTGGGTCAAAGCAAAATATGGATCCTTAAAGCTAAAATGATCACTTTATATCCCTTATGTTGAATGATAATATGATGCCAGTGTTGAGGAAGAATTGAAGCTGAACCAGTCAGTAGTTCAGAATTACTGGATGAATGAAAGAGTTTTCATTTTTATGTTGAATTTGTCTCTGTGCTCAGAGCTGTGTGTCATATCTGTGACCTGATCATGCCCTGTCATGAATGAGCTGTATAACTGAAATAACAATCCTATGACTTACATCTTCCTCACAGTGAAACTTGGCCAGGGGGAACATAAACAGTGGAGCTTTCAGTCTGCATACTTGACATGTACGATAGCATCTGATTACAGAAGTAAGTGGTATCAAAGATACTGACAAAAACGTCAATCATGTAGCAGGTGGCCTGGTTTTCTTTTTTTGTGGGTCAAATGAAAACAATGTCCTAAAATTGAGATGTTTCCTGACCAGTTGAACAAACACTTTGTTTAATGGAGCACTGGGCTATTGCAGATCGTAAGTACATGAGCAGAGATTAAGGGACCACGTGAAATAGAACTAAAGAGACTGAAATACTCAACCATTGTCTAAATGTGCCTTCATTCTAAATATCCCAGAATGAAACCATATCAGCATCAAACTAACTTGTCTTTAGCAGTATCTGTTTTAAAACAGCCTAAACAGTAGGTGCTCATTTTGCCAAAATGCAGTTTATGCCCAAAGTACCTGGATGTCAAACTGATGTTGAAAAATAACAGTTTGCTTTCAACCAGTTACATTTTGAGCTGTTTCTCACAATAAACAGTGACAAAGATGACAGGTACTAAGAGCCTTTATACCTGGCAAAAATGTTAGCTTTGCTAGCATTAACATTAATTCTGCAACATTGATAATACAGAATAAATCTGTAAATTTACATCATCGAAGTTTTTACCCATGACACATTTTAGAGGTAAATTTTCAACTGTGAAAAATCATGAAAATCTGAATAATGAGAGGATTATTTTAGGCCATAATTGGATTCTGTAGTTTAGCAGAATTAACCATTAGCACGGCTGTTGTTTGCAGTATTTTCCCAAAGAGAAACATCAGCTAAACTGGGTCTAGCATACTGCAACAAACAAAAAACAAACAAGCATAACCCAACTGACAGGTAGTCATTCGACATAGTGCTACGGAATATACACCCGCTTTATTAGGTACGCCAGCTTAACTGCATGTTAACACAGTTTGCTAATCTCCCAATCAGATGGCAGCAACTCAGGACATTTTGACATGTAGACATTGGCAAGACCACCAACAAGTTCAAACCAAACATAAGAATGGGGGGTGGGGTTGGTGGTGGTGTTTGGTGGTGGTGGTGGGTAGACCAATTCACAATGTCTCATCAAAACTAGAAAACAGAATTCATCAGTATTAATGCTCCTTAATGAGAATGAAAGGAAAAATCCCAAGGTTAACACTCCATTTTTAATAACTACTGAAGGTTTTAAGTACTTGGGTGTTAAAATCACCCCTGAACTTAATAATACAATCCCAGCAAATTATGATCCCCTGGTGGACCAGATCACTGAATTATTGAAACGCTGGTCTGATCTGCCAATATCTATGATCGGAAGAATAAATATTAAAAAAATGAGTATTCCACCTAAATTTATATATTATTTCCAAGCACTCCCATTGCCGCTACCAGATATTTTTATGATAAAATGAGTAAGTTATTCTCTCAGTTCATCTGGAATGAAAAAAAAGCCAGACTCCGACTCAAACTGTTATATCTGCCGTATGAAAGAGGGGGACTCCAATTTCCAAATCTTGAATGGTACTACATAGCTGCCCAGTTAACTTCAGCATCACATTATTTTAGCCCAATAACAGCTCCAGCTTGGGTAGACATCGAGCAAAATTCTATTCCAGATTTACCTTTGTATGTTTATTTATATTCCTCAGATATTAAATCATTGAAAAAACATTAAAAAAAAATCCCTTTCTAAGAAATACAATTACAGTTTGGTATGTTGCACATAAACATGTAGGGGATTTACCCCAATTGTCTCAGTTTACTCCTATTTGGTGTAATGAGAAGTTTATACCAGGCAGAAAGGATGGAGGATTTAAGTTGTGGAATATGAAGGGTATTCAGAAAGTAAGGGATCCTTATGTGGATGGAATTTTACTTACTTTTGATCAATTATGCGAGAAATATCAAATACCTAAAAAAAACATTTCTTTAAATATTTACAGTTTAAAAACTTTATGTTATCAAAATCTGGGCAGACTATGTGTATTCCATCTTTGACAGAAATAGAGAAGATAAACCTGGATAATTTGGAGAAAAAAGGTCACATCTCTAAATATTACAATGTACTGATGTCAAATGCCAAGGAGTCAACACTAGACAAACTTCATGCATGGAGAAACGACATGCAAGAAGATATTGATGAAGCAGACTGGAATGATGCTTGTTTAAAGGCACATAAACAGACAATGAATACAACACTGAAATTACTTCAATATAAATGGTTGAAAAGAATGTATATAACTCCAGTTAAACTTCATCACATGTCGGTTAATATTCCAGATGTCTGTACTGAATGTATCAGTGAAAAGGGTACTCTTATCCACTGTCTATGGAAATGTCCGAAGACCCAGGATTTTTGGAAAGATGTTGTAAAATGTTTGTCAGAGGTTTTTAAAACAAAAGTTCCTTTAAGTGTCAAACTCTGTGTGCTTGGAATATTTCCGGTGGACTGTACACAAACAAACAGACCAAACTTATAGACTTTGGACTTCTACAAGCAAGGAGAGCTATTGCACTATGGAAAAGTACAGACGCTCCTCCATTGAGAATGTGGACAAGGGAACTTTCAGAACATATCGGTTTGGAGAGACTAACATATATTGCTAAAGGCAAACGGAGGGAATTTGACCAGCTCTGGGAACCATGTATGAACATTACAGAAGCCAGGAATATAGGCTTCACCTGAAAGTAAATGTAAATATACATATATGTATATATATATATATATATATATATATATATATATATATATGAGTTTAAGGCCTGAGTTTGTTAAGCTTTTGCTGTATGTTTTGTGTTTAAACTTGTTTGTAAAAATGCCAATAAAAATATTGGAGAAAAAAAAAAAAAGAAAACAGAATTCAAATGGGGAAGGACTGTCAGACAGATTTTTAACAGACAAAAGTTCTTTGTAAAGAAAGATAAAGGCAGTCTTACACTGAAAATCTGAGGTGCTCCATTGTAGTTAGAATCTTTTTTTTCTAACAGGGATGTGTCATGGTGTATTGACTCAGGTGGGTCTTCATCAGGACATAATGACAAGTTACAATGATAATGCATTGACATATCACTGCTACTACATCTGACTGCCTTTTCTACAGAGAATTTTTGTCTGTTTAAAATCTGGACAGTCTTTTCCTTTATTGAATTTTACCTTTGTCCTTAAGTCAAAGGTAAAATTCAGTGAGTCAATAAGTAACCAGCCTAACTTATTTCCGGTTGAGATCCACCTTTTCTTTTTCGATGTAATTGCCCTCTAGTGTGATGCACTTAGACCAATGGTGTTCAAGTGCCATCAGCCTAGAACTGAAAAAGTCAGGGTCCTTTCCATTGACCCACTCCTCAACTGCCGTCACGACTTCTTCATCAGACCGGAAATGACGTCCACGGATATCCTTTTTTCAAGTTTAGGAATAGGAAGAAGTCGCTAGGAGCTAGGTCAGGCAAATAGGCAGGATGTGGTATTAATTAATACCCGTTTCGCTCTACGGCATCCATTGCAACTTTGCAGTGTGGACTCTCGCAGTGTCCTGTTGCAGCAAAACACCTTTAGAGAGTTTACCTCAGCGTTTTTCACGGATGGCAGTTCTCAGATGGTCTTGCAAGTTTGCATAACTCCAGTTATTGTACTTCTCTTGGGTAAAAAGTCCAACATAATAACGCCTTTTGCGTCCCAAAATACTGTGGCCATCACCTTGCCAGCAGATGGTTGTGTCTTGAACTTCTTTGGCCTCGGGGACCCTGGCCCTACCCACTGACGACTCTGAGCTTTATTCTCTGGCTCATAATAATGAACCCAAGTCTCATCTACAGTCACCAGACACAAAAGAAAATCATCTTTTGACCTAAAATGCTTCAACAAGGCGCTTCATACTGATGCTCTGGTTGCCATTTGCCGGTGGCATCCAGTGGGCGTCCAGTCCTGGCTTCATCTTCTAAAGACGTTCTACTGCGTTTGAATTCCCCTACCCAGAATTTAACCTGAGCATAAGATGGTACAGAAGACCCATAAACATCGGCTAACTCGCTGTGTATTTCCTTGCCTGTTTTACCTTTTAAATACAAGTACCGAATTACAGCACGGTACTCAACTTTAGATGAAAGCATGCCTTTGCATCACTAGCCATGTTTGACATTCAATATCTTATTAAAGAATGACTCGATACATGTGCAATTTTGTACCCAGGTATAAAACATGTATTGAAACAAGGCATGAAAATCGAGATCGTCTAGGTCAATCGGAAATGGGATAGGCTGGTTACTTATTGACTCGCCCTCGTATCTTGCAGCGCTGATGGATCTGTCTGACTCTGGTTTTTCAGGGTATAGAAACCCAAGGCTCCAATTTACCATTACATGCCTCCACCCAGTGCAGCCATCACCCCAAAGTTTATTTTCTCTTGTCAGTTTTCTGGACAACAGGATATTGGATAAATGTTGCTTGGTCTCAAGGGTCTCGATTTCTGCTGTCACATTCAGATGGTAGGGTCAGTGAAATTTGGCATAAATAAAAGCATAAACCCATCCTGCCTCTGTGTTATGCTGTGGGTTTTCTTGGCTCACTTTTTGCTTCTAAGAACAAATTAAGATTTATTTTAACTCAATCATTGGTGACCTGAGTGTTGTTTCTAACCATGTCCATCCCTTCATGACTGCAGTGCTATCATCTTCTGATGCCAACGTCCAGCAGGACAACACTCCATGTCCCAAAGATCAGATCATCTCAAACTAGTTTCTTTAACATGAAAATGAGTTCTCTGTACTCCAGTATCCTCTCAGTCCAAAAGAACTCCTTAGGGATGAAGGAGCAGGAGATTGAAATGCTCAGCCAACAAATCTGAAGCAACTATGATGCTATCATGCCAACATGGACCAAAATCTCCAAGGACTGTTCCCAGCACCTTGTTGGATGTATGACATGAAGAATTGAGGCATTCTGGAGGCAAGAGCGTGGTACGAGCAAGGGGTACCTAATAAAGTGGCCTGTGAGTGTAGCTTACTGTGCTGTATTACCTCAGCCAAGGAGGTTATGTTTTTGCCTGCGTATGTTTGTTTATCTGTTTGTTATTAAAAACTACTGGACAGTTTCGCTGAAATTTTCAGGAGATGTTGGTAATGGCCCAACTTAAATGTAACAGCAATATGTGTGCTGCCTTGGCGGAGGTTTGTGCTCTCTGAGTGCTTGCTAGTTGTAGTATATAGCAGGTGTTTACAAAAACTGCCTTAGAGATGAAAACTGAACAGTTGGTCCACAATTAGAATTTCCGCTTAACAAATACCAAAATGCTCTCGCCTTGATACAACAAACATGCAAATCCTCTCATCATTGTGGAAGCAGGTGCTGAAAATGTCCCCCTCATGGCAGATGTTTCCTTGTTTAAACAGATAGGCCTACATATTTTTTCAAATAACAATGACTTTTCTGTCATCACCTGCATGGTCTGAGATAAGCCTTACCTCCATAACTACCTGAATATATCCTTCTGTCTATGGACACCATAAAGAATTTAAACAACAGCAACCAAAGTGATGGTGTATGCAGGGCACATCCATGCCGTCAGTCTGTTTTCACAGTTGAATACAGATGCATTAAAAGAGCTTGACAGAACAATTCTGCTTCAAAATCAAAACCTCAGCTCAAGTTGGATACTAGACTGACCTGATTGTCAAGACCTGTCTCCCATTGAAAATGTGTTGTGCACTATGAAGTGCAAAATGACAATGGAGCCCCTGGACTGTTGAGCAACTGAAGTTTTACATCAAGCAAGAATAGAAAAGATTTCATCCATGAAGCTTCAACAGTAAGTGTCCTAAATGAGTGTTTTTAAAAGGAAATATGATGCAACACAATGGTAAACATGCCTCTGTCCCAGCTTTTTTGGAACATGTCGCTGGCATCAAATTCAAAATGACTGAATATTTGCAGAAACACAGTAAAGTAAATCAGTTTGATCATTAAATATTCTGTCTTTGGAGTGTATTTAATTGAATATAAGTGTAAATGGATTTTGAAATCACTGCATTTGTTTTTTATCTGTCCCAGATTCTTTAGAATTAGAGTTTATAAGACTTTTCAGTGTTAAGTATTTCTGGAGGGTTCAGTGGAATCTGCTATGTCATGCAGCTGTCACTGCTTACGGGAGTAAAGTTTGTCTTGTGCATAGAAGTCCTCTATGACACAAAAGACACATATAACTCATTCAAGAGTCTAAAACTTGAAAAAGCAGTGTGGCCTCTTTAAACTCAAATTGCTCCACTGCTGCACGTGACTAGTTAACCTGGATGGACATTTACCTTTGCAGTCTTTTCCCGTCAGGGCGTGACCTGCTGCGCTGAGAAAACATTCTTCAGTGTTCAGGTGACGAGTTCTGCACAACACGAGCTCAAGTCCAACTACTGTTCACTCAGGTCTGTTTATGAAAAATCTCAGCCAAGACACTGACATGAAACACAAATGTTTTTGGGATAATTTTATTTGTATACATAAGGGACATTTATACATTTTTACAGTGACTTAAATGTATTTTGTTAATAAACATGAATAAGTACAAAAATGAATGTCCAGCTCAGACAGCTCAGTCTTACACTACAGAAATATCACATTGTGACTGAGGCTAATCTCTGTCTGGTATTAAATGGAAACATGTCATAAACACGCATGAACAGACATCCTCGACTGATGCAGCGTCACATGGACAAATCAGTTTAACCCCAGAGTCATGTGTGTCCATGAAAGAAACAGAGCTGTTACTGAAATAATAACAGACTAGTTCACACGGTCAGCAGCAGGCATGTTAATGAACTAAAAATAAATATGACAGTCTATTTATAAAGATAATCAGGCCAATACAGTCAAAACAGTCAGGCCTGTGTCATAAACAGCTGAGACAGAGGAGGACTTTAAAAATGAAGCAGGACTGGATCCAGTGAGGTGTGCAGAGACTGACACAGTTCAGTCTCTACAGTGAAGGATGGGCGGAGGTGCTGGTTGAAGAATGCTGGGCAATAAAGTTAAAAAAAGTAGAGCACCTCAGTGATAACAGACAGAGAATGATATGAATTCAGCGTGCTCAGGGAGAAAATATAAAATCTCAAGCACAGAAGAAATTTAACAAAATATTCACATTTTTATCATTTCATCTTTAGAGGTGAAGTATGATAATGACGACCCTCAGTGCTCGGGAAAATGTTCTGTCACACTGAAATTCACAGTCATATATTTCAGCTATAAAACAAACATCTGACAAACATCTCTCTTGAAATTTAATTCCCCTTACAATGTGACGAGCTGCTGCAGTACTGACAGCAGGGGAGGAGGCTCTTTCTAAAGATGAATGATAGCTGGAGAGATGTGACAGTGAAGATTACAGGATGTCAAAGGTCAATTTCTCTGTATATTAAAGGCTAAAGACATTATAGGAACACAAGTTCCTTTGTTAACTCTTTTGTTTTTCTATTGTGTCCAAATATCTGTCATGATTTGGTTTAATTGAATTCATGTTCTCTCTGGATGTATAAAAAAGATTTTCATGTTGGGTCTGTGTAGCTTAAAAAAGCCTGTTGAGGATGTGTCAAAAACAGATATAAGGCAAAAACCTAAATTATATATCAGTATACAGTATCACTGTCAGGCACAAACCTCTTATTTCCATTCTTTATCATTTTTCTTTCATGAACTTAAAGAATAATAATTAATACTATTATATAAATAAAGTGCTGCTGGTCAGCTTCATGTTGGTCAGTGGGTATAGACACTTTTAAACGAATAATAGTACAAAAACATAATTTTAATCAGGACAATACAGTTTTCATCAATTTAGTAGTACAGAGTTTCATGAAAAGTAGCAATTGGAGATAAGAGGTTTGAGCCTGGCAGTACTGATTATGTCTTTGATTAATATTCAAAAACGTGTTTAAAGGTAAAAGCATTATTTATAAATGATGTATAATGTATATATTTCAGTTTTTTCACCTGCCATCCTCAAAAACAAGTTCCATCAGGAGCATTTTCATTCATTTTTATTCCATATTTCTGGCCATTAGTTCAGTGCTATGAAGTGTATTGGTATTAAATATAAACAAAGTTATTCAGTCATAAGTGTACAAAGACAGAGATAAAACATAGAGTACTTAAAAAAGCCCTCAATGCAGATAAACCTGACCATTTCTTGCGTATGTAGTGAAAACATGACAGATAAACTGCCTGGAATTTGATTTGGAACATTTTAAGGTTGTATTAGTACATCAGACATTCATGAGATAAAATGAATCTGAGTGGGTTCAATCTTCCACCTACGATAAAAAAGTATTTCTAATTTAAAAGGTCATAAAGTTGCATAAAGCAAAGTGCAAAGCGTTTTAAACTCAGAGTGAATCTAAGATACAGCTGCTCTTTATAAATCTATCAATTTAAATTCAGTGCTTACTTACTAACAAAACTTTTCAAACAACAATCTGAACTGTGAAAGAAGAAGTCGCACTTTACAGAACACCGTGCTAACAACTGAAAGACCACCTTTGGTTGAAAACGAGGGTGTGATAAATATGAAAACACATATTCTACCTTACTTGAAAGCTAATCAGATGCTTCTTCATGTGTTAAAGTCATGATACTTTTTAAAGTGACAAAATAAAATCATGTAAAATCCAGTTTCATGTTGCAGCAGAACATCTGCTTGTTCACTTCCAGTGTTACACCAGTATGATCTCAGTGCACCAGCATGATGTAAAACTGGTTTGGAAATCACTGCAGCAGTCGCCTCAGCTGTCTCTGAATTCAACAAAAGCTAATGCTCCATCAAAAAGGGGGAGATCTGAAATATTTATCATAATGTATTCAATATGAAAGGACACAGCATGGCCATCATTGCACAGGTTTTGTTGTACAGGACATGTAAACAAGGACGTAGAGTTTGAAAAAGACTGAGCCTATAGAAACATCATGTCCTATTCTGTTGATCATTTAGTCATTAAAAGTGAAAGATTATAGCAAAAACATGACAAATGGTAAAAAAAAAAAATATATAAATAACAGCACAAATATTTAAGCAGACATACAAGAAATCAGTGAATTGCAGTTGCATTGCATCTTAATGGTTATCTACAGATGTATGTATACTATACTGCTTATAAGTATGATACATATATAATGATATTTTAAAGTGATATTTCAGTATTTGCCCTTTCTTTGTAATGTTGAAGTGAATTAACTGTAACCCTTAAATAAAAGTAGTCCATTTCAGAGGAATGCACATTTTTGTTTTCAGGGTGTTTTTCCCATTGATTATCTATATTCCATTCAATTTACAAAAAAACTAAATTTGGTTTTCAATATATATAATAGGCCCATAATGCTCTGTGTAATCAAAAAAAGTCACACATTTAAAAAAATAAAATAAATGTAAAGAACAGGAGTGGATGAAAATACCTGATTCAGTAAAAGTAAAAAAAAAAAAACACACTTAAAAATGTGGCAATCTTTTGAGATGTCAACTTTCTGAACTTCAGTTCTAAAATTTCCTATTTGATTTTTTTGTTTTTGTTTTGTTTTTTTTTGCTGACACAGCACAAAAAAACCCCAAAACAATTATGCAAGTAAATCTGACTCTATGATAATACAAAAAAGGTTTCCCTTCCAGCAATTTGTATTTAGCAAACAATCAAAGAAACCTGTGACTTACCATATGCAAACTGGCATACAAAGGGTTTAGCATACAAAATAAATATAAATGTTATTTTTATAAACATAAAGAATGGAAACAAATTATGACACTCTTTCAAGATGTCCACTTCTTATCTTATGGGCTCTGGGTAATTTTTTTAATAAGACTTGTAGGTTAATCCCTTTTTTTGTGCCGTTTTAGAGCTGGTAAACAGATTCACAGGGATATTTTCTACCTTTCATTAACACCTGTTTTAGGCATTCAGATACCAAGTTTACTTTCCATCCACACGATGCATTAACAATACATCTTTATACCTTTAATACAAGAAACAGCCTGTACATTACCTCCATGGCTCTAATGTTTACTGTGGTTTATTCACTTCTGTCCTGCTTCATTGTTGTATCTGCATGCTGTGAGGTGGCTCACAATACAACTAATACTGAGCTAAGAGGCTACCCATGGCTCTTTTAACAGCTCTTCCTCTCAGTTTTGTCAGTAGCAAGATATTAAATAAACCCCACAGGGTCAGTTTTTTTAATATTTAGAAAATACACAATTTGGAGTGCAGGTTAGATTTAAACAACAACTCTAACGACTCAGACAAAAGTATCCCTGATCACCTCTGGATAAACTACCAGGCATCACAGTCATCAGTGAACACTGAGGTGCGTTTGCACTCAGCATTTAGGATGACCATGTGGGATCTTATATCCCAGATCTGATGCTAGTAAAGGTATAAATGGAGTAACTTTTTTTCACTTTGAAAGATTCTGCTTTGCTCCTCATTCAGACTCTACATGCAGCATAATTACTGCCATAATTTGTAACATATTTCTGTAAACATACTGTGAATCAGTCATTTGTCCAAATCAACAGCTTCAGAGCTTTTAAATACATTCATAAAATCTCAATGAATCTTGTTTTGGGGAAAAACAACTTGTGATCGATTACTCATGATATATGAAAAACATCAACAACTGCTTTACCTCTGCAGTCCCTCTTCTCAGTCCATTTGTTCAGCCACAGTAGAGGACGACATTGGTCATTGAGTTGAAAACACAGATAATTTTCTTTTGACAATTTCAAACAATATTCAACAAACTCTACGTTGAGGATGCAGAGAGATTCTGGTGGAAGATTGCCAGTGTCACAGGCCAGTCTGTCATTTTTTACCTGGAGGTATAATGATGATGGAGTGTCAGTGTGGAGCTTTTATGTAAATTTCACTGTGAAAAACAAAAGGTGAAGATATGAGATAAGGATGAAAATACTTTGATATGTCTAAAGACCTTAATATTGCATAAGGGGTGAGTAAAACCTAAAGTACAGGATGACAGGATGTATGTATGGTCAAAGTGAAGTAGATTTAAGGTCCCAGGGAAACTTTAAAGATATAAAGTGGACTGAAGTAGCTTTGAGGTATGGTTAGTCATCATCAGAAAGTACTGAAACTTAACCCTGGCTTTTTAAATATTTAACATGAACACATTTGAGAAAGATATCTACAGTATATTAAAACCTGATGAAAAGCTTTTATGAGTGGTTTTTGGTAACTTACAGAAGATATTTGTGTATACACATCAGACAGCGATGTTGTAGCCATGTTTGGCTGCCTGAATTCTCCTGTTGACAAAAGACAAAAACAGTTTGTGAACATTTTTCCATGCTTCATTCAAAAATCCTTTCATTGTACCTCATGATGTATCTTTCATTTAGTCTTCCTCTCTCTATTTTGAGGATGTTTTCTAAGATCTGTTCTTTGTCTGCAAAGGTGATTGGCATCGCTCATGATTATTTACTTCTCTTTTGCCTCACCACAAACAAAACCAAACAAACCAGCTTTGTTAGTTACTTCCTGGAAAGTGGCCGAAGTTACTGAGTGTTGACGGGAATAGTTTAACTTCTCTGAACAGAATGTTTTTTTTTATCTGTACTGAAAATTAAGTGGGGCAGTGAGTGAGTGAGGTGACCTCAAGTGAGACAATGAACCCTAAGATGCCCTCAAAGACACAGCTGTTGACATGTGAATGTGTTGTGCTGATGGGTGACTGGGTGATTAGGAGCTTCTGTTTTCTTTTGAGTGTGATTGAGAATTATGACGAGACAAGCATCATTTATCTTAAACACATCAAGTGCAAGTCGATGATTTGCAAATCCTTTTTGAACAATATTCAATTAAATACACTACAAAGACAAGATATTAGATATTAAATGTTAGATGATGAAATCCCCAAATTCCTTGCAGTTGTATGCGGAGAAATGTCTTAAACTATTTTATTTATTTATTTAAAGGATAGCCATCTGAGATGGACCATCTCATTTTCAAGGTCCTTATTGGACATATAAACAGTATAAAGAATACAATATGTTTTATGTTGACCATTTGCTCCCGCAGTTGTTCACAAAGTGTTGAACCTCGCCCCATCATTGCTTCTGAGCGAGTCTTGCGGTGGTGCTCTTTTATACCTAAGCATGACACTCACGTGCTTCCTATTAATCTGTTCACCTGTGAATTGTTCCAAACAGGTGCTTTTGAGCATTCCTCAACTTTGCTAGTCTTTAGTTGCCCCTTTTTAGGAATGTGTTGCAGGCATCAAATTGAAAATGAGTAAATATATATGAAAGCAATAAGACTGATCAGTTTGAACATTAAATACCTTGTCTTGGTTCTGTATTAAATTGAATATAAGTCAAAATGAATTTGAAAATCATTGTATCCTGTTTTAATTTATGTTTTACACACTGCCCCAACTTCATTAGAACTTGAAATTGTACACAGGGGACAATAATGCAAATTTTGCAAAAATAAAAGAGATAATTTGAAAATCTATGATTTTGCATGTTTGTCCACTGAATGAGAAAGGATTGAGGAAATACACATCCACTGTATCTATCAGTAGGTGAGTGAAACGTCCTGGTTTGTCAGAACACAAACTGAGGCTTAAAACACTGAAAGTGATGTTCTGAGGGCATTCAATTTTAAGTTTACAGGTAGATGCACCATAGCTGAAACTCGCATGTGTAGTGATTCCTAATGACTTTTCCAGTGTTCAATTTCCAAATAATTTCCAAAAGACCATCATGAGGGAATGCTTTAACCTAAGAGACAATACTGAGACTTAGACATACCTGTTCCTCTGCTTCTGCTTCTGCCTCACTTTGGCGACAATAAAACACACAATCAGCATGCCAAGGATGACCGCCACAACACTCAGGGTCAGGGGTAAACTTAATGCCCCGTTGACCGTGTCATCACAGGATTCACCGCGGTACCCCAGGTCACACTCACACACCAGACCTGTCCCACCACCAGGGGGAGTCACACAGCTCCCGTGCCCACTGCACTGAGTCTCTCCACAGGTGGGCAGGTTGAGGTCGATGCCTCGTGGTTGGGGAGGAGGGAGAGAGGTGAACATGCTGGAGGAGGGAGAGGAAGGAAGGAAGGGAAGGATCTCTGGCTTGTAAAGGGAGGAGTGATACCTGGAGGGAGAATTAGAGAGGGCGCATATGAATGGACAGAAACCACACCCTTAAAACACAACAGAGCAGAGCAGCGACACATATGCCTTCCTGTGAGAAAGCTCAGATGTCTGTCAGCTTCTCTTCAAATAAGTTTAATGATCTTAAATTACAGTTAACTGGTTACAAGCAGCATTACAACCAGAAAAATCAGGATTAATGTTTTGGTATTTGACTGTTTCTTTACAGAAAGACTTTACTCTTCTTTTAAAAATGTATCTGAACTGAGTACACACTGCAGAGCAGGGATGGGCAACTGGCGGCCTGGGGTCTACATGAGGCCCTCTTTCTATTTCAGAGCAGCCCTCCCATTCATTCCAAATTTCCAAAAAGTTTTAACCTTAAAGATAAAATATCTGCTATGAAGTATTTCGGTCCGACTTGCCTCTATGCCTGCAGGCAAAATGCATTACAAAATGAAAAATATTTGCACATTGGTATTTCATTATTGATTTTAGTTTGTTTCACTTAAAGAATTGATTGACATAATTTCCCATTATGGTTTCTGTGAAGGTCTTTTGTGAAAAATGACCTGAAATGGATGACCTCAAATATCCATAAGTAATTACAATACTTATAAGTACTACCCTGGCCAGGACATTTTTGTAAAAGGAATTTAATTCTCAGTGTTTCTTTCTGTTAAAATGAAGCTAAGATAAATTACATTTAGCAATATATATTAGAAAAGTACCCTTATCTGGCTTTAATACCATGTTTAGCTTTTTTAGATTAAGCTTTACTGTTTGGTTTTATGCTTAAAAGTACAAAGACGTTCATTACAGAGCTGCAACTTTTTAAACAGTTAATAGCTGCACTATCATTGCACAGCTGCACTTTCCTCTCTTCAGTTGTAAACATTCCTGGATGCTTGCTTGTATATATTCCTGATGCACATTTTTTATTTTTTATTTTTACACACACACTTTATTGTTAAGAGTTTTTGTACATTTATATTTCTTCATTTTATTTATTTAATCTTATCCTCTATTTTTTTTCTTTAAAATTTTTTTACATTTACCTTATTTTTATTTTGTCTTGTTCACTGTACTAGAGAGAAAACAACTGCCGAAGTCAAATTCCTTGTATGTGTCGCATACTTGGCAATAAAAAACGATTCTGATTCTGATTCTGATTCTGATTATTTGGGTAATTTACAGAAATTTTATTGATATTGTCCTTTTATTTGTGTTGATCATACTCTCTGACCCTGAACATTACAATAATGTGGTCCTTGTGGTCACCACAGTTGTCCACCTCTGCTGTAGTAACTATGAACAACACAGAGAAATTCAATAGTTTATGTAAATACCATCTCTTTATAATTTTTCACATATAAAGTATTTAGTACTTGTAACTTTTTCTCTCTCCGACATTAATAAAGCTGGTTTGCTGCAGTGACCGTGATTAAAATAAACTTGTACTTTTAGCCTGCGCAGCCTTTAAGTCCCTTTTTGTTTGTAGATAAAACAAATGGAATAGCTGTTCAATAAGGGTAGTCTTTTTTCTACAATCCCCAGTTTTTGAGATGTAACCACAGACTGTAGAAGAATTGGAAAAAGCCAGAGTGACGTTGGCTGTATGTAATGAAAGGGGGCTTTGGAACTTTTAGGAAGCCAATCAATGAACACTGCCATACTGTAAACACTTTCTTAGCCTAACTTTGGATCAACCTATCGAAAGACAAAGATGTCAAGGTATGGCAGGACTTAAAACCATCCTGCCAACAGTGACACTACATGGACTTGTAGCCACATCAGTCATGTCCCTAACCATCCATAGCCAAAAATGCTCAATAAAATGAAAATAGGCGAGATATGGAAAAATAATCATGGGAGGTTTTAGATACACGAACCATTAAGACCAAAGCTGTCTTTTGAACAAAGTTTTAAATATGTATATTCTGGTGTCAAACCAAGCTTTTCCCCATTCACTTTCATGTAACTTGTGTTTTTGCAGCTGACTCCAAGTGGACAATTGAGGAACTGCAGGGACTGGCACTTCTGCTCCACAGAACACATCAGAGTAATACATAAAGAGGGAAATTTAGCCTTAGACCAGGTTCATATATTCATTTTAAAGACTGCTAGGGTGTGTTCACGAACACCCAGCGGCTGTTCAAGGGTAATTGGTAAGTTCCACGCTGCTCTGCCAAATTGTCAACAACTCTGCATTCATTCAAACATCTATCTTCTGCACTTGGCTTGCTACTGTGAGCCAATGGGGTTAAACTGAAAACAGAACAACTTAAGTCATCACAATGGTAGGTCTGTCTAGGGGTGCCAGGGTAATGAGACATTTTAGGCAGCTACTGGCACCATACTGCTGGGGGGGATCCTGTTTGTCTTGTTCATAGACATGCTCTATCCCACATGGGGGACACATTAAACACACTAAAAAGCAAATTAAACTCAAAAAGCATATATACTTTAATAAAAGTAATCTGTACACATTGTGTGTTAAATGTGATGACCACAGATTGGTGGGTATTTTTTTTAAGCTTTTCATGTGCGTTTTGGCATTCTGTCCTCACGCAAACAGCATTTTAGGTTTTAGACTTTATGTAAATTTATGAAAACTTCTGCCAGGGCAAAGATTCTCATAAACCCTCTTTCCAGTGTTCTCGTATAGACCAGAAAAAAGAAGCATTAGGGGCATGAAACCTCACACTGTACGTTCATTTCTCCTGCGTGGCGTCTGTTTACATAAGAGTTATTCTGTGTACAATGACCAACTATTATATACTTACACATACAGTCACAGCTGTTTTCCTACTGAGTTGATGCTTCATATTATGCTCCAATAATAAAAACCCTGCCATCATTTTTTGATGAGTTTTAGTGTTATGATTTTAGAATTGACTGTGGGAACTGCCAATCCTTGGCTGTCTGTGTCTGTGGCTGCTACAGTTACAACACGTTAAAACCCACAAAGGTACCGAAGACTGCCTTTGTTTAACAGTATCCGATTGAGCTAATTATAGGGAAATTGTATCAAAACCTTAACAAAGCAACATTCACTAAGAACACTTGTTACATTTGTTAACATAATCACAAGTTAAATTGAAACACTGGTCAAACCCACTCTTACATGGCTGTACAGCCTCGACCCCACCCAGAAGTGGTGGGTGTATGCAGTACTTCATAGATAATTAAATAGAAATTATATCCAACTGCTCTCATAGGTCATAAGGAGGTGTGAGAATAATTTTAATCTTATGAGCACTAAAAAACTCAATTTAGAGGCTTAAAAATCAAAAACTTAAGAACTAAAAAGACAGCTGATTTTCTTTTGGAATAATTTCTTAAATAATCTCTTGCTGTCTACACGACATCAAATTTACATGCTGCTTGTTCTGGCACCTCTTTCTGAACATTTTCTACTTTTAAATCATGCCATTTAAATGACCAAAACCATAAACAACCCATGCTGCAGGTTCTGAGTAGTAATAAAGAACTGAAAAACTCAACTTAGGTTGAAAAGAGGATATCTATTTTGTTTTTTTTTTTCTTTACAGGTGACATGAGAACATAAGGAAGTAAGTCCTGACACCTATGATTGTTTCATCATCAACTGCCTTTTACCCAAAATGACTCAAAAAAAATGTAAGTTAATTCAAACTAAATCACTTAAAGACTGAAAATTCTGCTATACTTCGTCATTAACAGATCAGTTATATTGAAAAGTGTCAAACAGTCTTAAGGTACCTGCTCTTCAAAGATACTAAACAATAATGAAACAAAAGTTGTCACAAGCATTTCTGAAATGCATTTTTCCCCATAGGAAAGAGATGACAGCTGGACAAGTCTTGCATCACAGCCGCTTGGTAAACAATCGGTCACAGAAACATTTATGGCTAAATGTCAGACATCGGTGACCATTATCTGGAGCTCTAAAGTGTGTTTGCTTCACTGATAAACCTGCAGTGGTTAAGTTATCTTACCTCAAGCATCCTGTCATTCAGGTTTCCTCACTAACACAGAAAGATTGTGTTCAGCACTGGCTTCAGGGCAGGCATCCAGCACAGCGAAACAACAGAGGAACTCATCGAACAGTAAGAACGCTCTCAAAGTCTACTCACCAAAGTCAAGGACGGGGACCTTGTGTGTAGAAATATTGGCTCTGGAGGGTAAGTTTGTATCCAGGTGCCTGTATGATGTGTTTCAGGTCCTTGGTCTTTGAAAGAATTTGAAGTTCCTCTTTCAGTGAGGGAATCTACAACAAAAGAAGGGAGGGAAGAGGAAGAAAGCTGAGACCTGTGAATACCTGCCTGCTTTTTTTCCACAGAAACGCACACAAATAAAAACCCCTGCCCCTCCCTCCGCCCCATGGGTAAAGGTTGAGAAATATACATAGTCTTGCTCAAATGTGTACGTCAGACATTGATGAAGCAATTTTAAAAAGGAGGGCAAACCAATTTCATGTCTCAGCTTACAAGTGACTAACATGGAGTCATAAAACTTATTCATCTGTGGGAAAATTAGCCTCATATGTGGGTCACATTTGAGGCAGTATCTAAACAAAACAAACACAAAAAAAGAAAGATTTAAAAATGTCAAAAATATAATGTGGCACTGATGTGACCATGTCAAACACTTCAACACGCTCATCCATACATACAGACTGATCATACGGAAAATGCAAGTGAAACACTGTAGTTGTGTTTGGCAGAAAAGCAGGGGGATGTTTGGATGAGACAAGTATGAACAAGCAAGAGGCAGCAGGGTCTGCGTGTCTGTGTAGCATGAATCACTTAGCACAGAGAACTGTTGTGTTTATCAGAGAGAGAACAATCCAGGTTTCTCAGAAATCCTAAGGGAAATAGTACTTTAAGGTACTATTTTAGAAGTAAATATAAGAAGCTTGCTTTTATTGTGTACCTGCTGAACACATTTAGAAAATAAGCAGCAAAAATTTTTCAGCAAGCTCCAAGGAACAAGAAGAATGGATCATCCTAAGAGCATCTGGAGCTAAGGGATCCAGGCAGACGTTAAAGCAGATGTGATGCAGACATAATCAACATTTACCAATAATCTGGTGGTATTCTCGGTCCAGTTTAAGCTCTGCTATTTTGTTATAGACTTGGAGTGGAGGAAGTTAAAAGAAAAAATATTAAGCCTATGCTAATATCCAGATAAAAATAATAATAATAATAATGAGGTCCAGTTAACACATTTGGAAAACTCTTCAAATTCCAGTAAAATGTTCTTGATGAGCTGCATGTGCGATTTCTTTATCCATTATTTATATCTGCTTTACTTAAGTTAGCGTTGCAAAATAAGCACACAAATGTACAAAGTATTATTTACCTTGATAAGCCTCTAAATCCGTAATACATGTTTGGAAGAAGAATAGATTTACAGATTTGATTTTTTTCTTGATATTTTAAGGTTTCTTGGCCTTTGGACAGGGTAATGAGCTCAGATATCAAGGATAAAGGTTGTTATCCTGAAAAGATGGGAGGAGACCAGGACACACACACACACTAGCTCATTCAGGAGGGATTTTGCCTCTAATCTAAGCAGGAACGCCTTTAGACCTTCCAAGAGCGTAGGCAGTGAGTGATCGCTTTCTTAGTGCTCCTTGTGTAAAAGATAAAAGTAGTTGTTAGGCCCCACATCAGCAAATTAAAATGGAATCAATAGGAATGTGGTTAAAATAGACAACATGCAATATTTAGAGAGACAGATTTAGATTATGAATGCTTTCTAACAACAGCAAGGTGATCAAACTTCTGATTTACTTGCAGATCAAATATGATTGAAGCACTGGAGAATATGGTATAACTAATCAGTATAACTAAAAAACAACACTGATATAATGAAACATTGTACATTAGCGACACAGAGGTAGAAAAGTTCATCTTTGAATGTAGAGGTTTGATCTCCAGCTCCTCTGGCCAAAATTTGCAATTTAGATTAAGGCAACATACAAAACCCTAAACAGAGAACAAAGACAACCAAAGGTGCTAAGATGTTCATGAATTAGTTTAAATGAAGCCTTGCATGGGTCTCTATCAGTGATTTGATCTAACAAGGGTGAAAACTAACATGAAACAGAGACAGAAACTTTTATGCCCCTGTGCTTTTGACAGCTGTCCCTCTGACTCCTGTGGATACTCAGAAGCCTTGAAAGATTTTCTCCAAACCTTGATCAAGTGTGTCTTTTCATTTAAGGATAAACTGACCACACTTTGGAAGTTGTTGGTCTAAGGTCAAGGTCCTTAGGCCTCAGGTTCAATTTTGTTGCACCATATACTATCCTGTATTATGGTCTGACATAATATCTTACTGGATTCATTTGTCACTTTTCAATAACTGCACAAAATGTCACTTTGTTTCATCTAACTGGACATTTAACACACAGGACATTTTTTATGTCACTTAGCTTGAAATCTACTGTTCAGAAGTTATTACACTGTCCCGTATCAAATCATTAATTGTTTAATTACTGTATTTTTTGCAGCTTTATTTCAAGTATTTATCTATTTTTCTTACATTTTATATTGTTATGTTCTGCATATCACAACATCTCAAGGTCAACAAATGATTTTCTTAAAACGTTGCATAAGTCCACTCTGACCTAAAGATAAATTGAAAACACTTTGGCGGTCATGGATAAAAGATCAAATTTTGCACATGTCAGAGTGATTAAATGACTTAAGTCTTAAGACAAAGGACAAGGTCATGAAGATTTAAATATGACCTGAAGGTCCTTGGGCCTTATGATCATCCTTTGCTTAAAGGTCCCATGTCCTGCACATTAAGTTTTCTTTGCTTTTCAGTGTTGTAGAAGGGGCTTTGGGAGCAGAAGAACATGACACCTTTTACTTAACTCTCAGTTCACAGTGAAATGCACTACAGATCTTTAAAGAAAATGCTCCTTAGAACGGTCTGTTTTAAGGGGCCCATCAGCACAGAGCTTATCACAGCCTCTCATAACCTCCCCACCCCCTCAGATCCAGCATCTTCAAAGGGCAGAAAAAGAGCTGCATCTGATCCTCTACAGAGTATATTTTCATTTTTTTTATTCAATTAACATCAAATCATGGCTTAATAACAACAGAACATGAAATCTTTCGTGGATTTATGTCAAAGTTTTTACAAATTTCCTCTCTAAATGAACTGATAACATTTTATAGACCGAAGGTCAACAGTTAAGGTCAGTGTTTCTCAAATAGTGGGGCATAACCCCAAGGGGACGTGATCACACAAGGGGGCCAAAACTCAAACAGGGCTTGGGCCCTCTTTAGTTTTGGTTTGCCACCCCATGTGTCAGTTCAAAATTCTGCACTGTGATTGGCTGTTTTCTGTGTCAGAGGTGGATTTTCTGTTAAAATAAATGAGGGCCGGGGCAAAACAGGCTTCTTTTGGCTTTCTTAGATTAAAGCTGTTTTATTTAAAAAAAAAAAAAAAAAAAAAAAAAAATATATATATATATATATATATATATATATATATATATATATATATATATATATATATATATATATATGTATATATATATATATTCAGATCTTTAAATTCTGACTTTGGACACTAGACCTCTATCCAGCAGAAGGATGAAACTGCAGAGGGAGGTTTAAGGTTTAAGAGTCTACCAATATCGCTTCGGCCCAGGTATAAAGGTTTCACACATACAGTGTGCATAGAAGCCAAACCAATCCGAACATTGTGCTCAACATGACCATAGATCTGAGTTTAGGAGCATGTCCTTTCCTATGGAGAATTTGTAACTTAAAGTAAATTCAACCCTGGATGTTTGACAGTGTTTGCTTTCTTAGGGCAAAGACTGTGTGAGAAGTCAAAGCTGCATGCATGACTTCCACTACACTAAAGAAACGAGTCACGTGCTGTTACAACATTGCTGAAAGCACCTCTCTCGGTATGAGAAAGTTAATTCTCTGATGTGTTGCTGCTAAAGATTAAATCCATATAACTGAGGAAAGCAGCAGCATAAATCAGACCAAAACTATGCACTGTAGAGCTGAGTGTGATTGTATTACAAGAGAAGCTGCAGTAACATGAACACACTTACCTGAACAAAGGGATCTGTCATGACATGTTTTAGTGATAACGTGTCACAATGAGGTTTGTGCTTTTAACTGCTGTCAGATTATGTACACAGAAAGCAGTGATGACATTTTGGTGGCAAATATTTAAACTGAGTCCAGTAATTTTGCTATGTAGATGATCAGGGATGAGCAATATGGCCCGAAATAAAAAGTGATAATACTGTTTTAATGGAGATTCACATTGTAGACATTATCAGCTTTTGGAGCAAACAGTTTAAAAGGATTTTACATCTACCTCTTCTAATGATCTGCTCTCAGTGATGACAGGCCTTCACCTCACTATTGTAGTATGGATGTTTCTCAGAGGAAAATAACCAGCGATGGTGGCAACTTTAAAATGTGCACAAATTTAGAGAATAAATCTGTATGCTACTGCTGTCATTTGGATTTACTTTGCGTCTGCTGTTATTAATGCTGTTTTGAGTCAGTTAACATTAGTTAATCCTATTGTAGACACTCATAATATTTTCAGTTCATACAGTTCTGCCTCTCTTTTTCCTTGAATCATTTTTCAAGGAATTTATTACACTGATATTATATACCATACATCATATACATTATCTTGGTATTGTAGGAATGGAGACTTTGTTCGGAGAAGAATGTCAAAAAGTTTCCACCTTTTTTCATTTTTAAAGTTTCACCTTTTCAGATGATGTAGGTGACCCAACAGATCAGTTGAAGTCTGTTTACTGGAGGTCTCATAAGCTGCTGACTCCCCTCTCTCCTCACTTTCATCATGTACTCCTTGCTGTCTCTTTTTCAGTCTCTCTGCTCATCTCTGTGGCTGTCCGTCTGTCTGAACAATCATGCTACAATCACAAACATACACTCTTATTAGTTGACACATTTAGAGAAGATTCTTCAAAGTAACACTTTTATCTGTTTTATAATCTGCCCCATAAATGTTTTTTACTTAGCACTGATGTTTGTTTCTCTCTAAGTCGGCATGTGAACTCACAGAGGAGAGGAGAACGCTGCACTGATATGAATATTATCTATATTTAAACAAACGTGTGCCTGTTTTTTTTTTTAAGCCAGGCTGTGCCCAAACACAACAATACCTAAAAAATAAGTACTTTTGCTATTTAGGGCAAATGTGCTCAACCTTTTCTTTGTACTGGCTGGCACCGACATCACAACATGACACCATATCACATGAACATTTTTGCCAGTGTTATGATGGAAGGTATGATTTGGCATAAACTAAGTGTTCTTGGTCAATTTAAGGAAAAATCCAATCTAAACCTAACAAGCGCAAGTACTACAATTAAGAATTTCTCTGAGCAAACCAAAATGACCCATAATGTTCTCAAATTAACCATCATGCAGATGTAGAGACAGCACGGACAGCAGAGGCATTCACATGCAGCTCAAAAATAAAAAAACACTGAAAGTCTCATTTCAGCATTAACAAGAAATACAGGATTTACAGCAGAGATGAGAGTAGGTGTTAACACATAGTAGAAACAATTACTATATGTGAAGACAACAGGGCCGACAAAGCAGACATGAAGAGATTATTCACGTTGACAAATTGGTCTGCTTTGGAACAGTGTAGGACCAAGGAAAGAACAGGCAGAAAGTTTATTCTTTATAGTTTGTTTGTGAACCTGTTTTAATGAAATTCAACAACCAGACAATAAAATGATTCTCTTGAAATAAAAATATTTAAAATTTTATTGCAGATTAAACACATTTTTCACAAAGCTCTTGTTGGGGAATAAAAAGAAAAGTTGTTTTATGGTTTGCCCAAATCTCTGAGCCATGATCAGATTACATGTTTAACACAAAAATAAGAGCAATTATGCAGTTAAATAAAAAAGCAGGATGATGCTTTTAAGAAGTTTTAAGCAGTGATGTTAACAGCATACTGTGCATGAGTTAAGTATGTTAGAAAAAGCATTACAGGAGCATTGACTAGTAGCATTTCTTAAAAAATAAAAATAAAAAAAGACTAAAACAATTCCATGTGTAACAAATAACATGAATATCCTGCATCTCTTGAAAGGAGAAAATAGAAATGGATGTCCATAAAACTGAAGGGTGAGAGGTTATGAATTGTGTAGGATACATTTTTTGCAGCTGGAAATCACTTCGACTAGTTGACTACAAAGTCAAGAGATAGAAACACAAGTGGGTCAGAAAAGTGCATCCTGACAGTTTGATGTCATTGAAAAAAAGACGTTTGACTTTCACATCCCTTGTGAAAGAAAATCCAAGTGCTCCCTAAAACCCAGTCTTTAAGTTCATTCAAACACATCAAATCATGTAATAACCATTACCTCTGAACTCCCTCTTACCATATTAATGCAACCATGTAAAACATACTCAATAAGAAAATTATGAGTCTAGACATTAATATTTAGGGGATTTAAGAGCAATATTTTGAAACCCAATATCATAAAATTAACAAAGCTGATGGCAAGAGATACTGTTAAAATGTAGAAAATTCTTGAAAAGATATTTAAAGCAAAAACCCCAGGTTTTGGTTTGGATGAGTTTTATTAAAAACAGATTATTATGTAAAGTACAGGATAAGGAACTTCTACTTTAAATGCAGCGATTTTAATGCCATCGGAGGGTTCTTTACATCCACTGGAGAGTCCAGCTCCTGGAGGGAAGAAAAACAGACAAAGTTATTTCCTCTTTAGATTTTAACACAGGATGAAGAAAGAAAACCATTTTAGCTGATACAACTGTGAAATTAGTGGATTTCCTCTTTAAATCAAGACTTCCCTTAAAATAAAAATATGAGGACCATCAAACTAACTTGATCTCAAACGTCAAAAATATTGAGAAGAATGGATACAGCACAAACAATAAAAATAACAATGATGCTTTGCTTTATTGTGGAACAGCAATCAAGGTTTTGCATATAGTTAAGGTAAAACCAGAGATCTGTTTTAAACACCTGCTCTTTTCATACTTCTGACAAATTCAAAAATATTTTAGCTTACAAAAATACAATTTCATATTTTGTAATCAACGTTCTGACCTCAGAGTCTGACTCGGAGTGTTCGTAGGGCAGACCCATGTCAGCCATCAGAGTTTCCTTGTCCATGGATCTGCCTCTGAAGAATTCCCTGCCTCTCCTGTTGAACCACACAGTAAAGGGCAGTGCATTATTTTTTTTTAAACCATTTAAAATGAAACAAATATGAATTATCAAAAAGCCCAAACACAGCATTTGAATTTCATTATCAGGCAAGATACATTTCTATAGATGATCAGGACAGGAGGACGGTGTTTGTTTCTGAACACACTTTGAGGGAAAAGAGTTTGATTGTAAAGGGAAAAAAATGCTGTATAATGAAGAAAAATGTGAAGAAAAAAGGACTTATAAAAACCATTGTTGATAAAGTTAAGAAAAAACAGAAATGTTGAGAAAACAGAGCTCATTTTTTGCTTTGTCTCTGCATTCAATCTGCAGTCTTGGGCTGCAAGACTGAACTAATGAGCTTGTTTGCTGATGAAATAATGGTTGGACACACTTAAGAGGGTAAAAACTGGAAAATAAGCACAATGTTGGCTCAATGTCAACCTTCTCAAGCGTGTGTTTTTTTTAACCTTTGAAAGAAAGTTTTTTCAAATCACAAATCCATTAAGCCCTTTTAATGGTGGCTATACTGCATTTTAAGGCCTAAAAAAATAACCGCTCACCAAAGCTTATCCTTTAGTTCTTCAACTCATCACCACAAGGCCTTTTTCAGAGGTATTTACATGCAGTGTTTGTATCAAAATGTGGGCGTTATTTTCAAAACCATGTTGTAACGTTTACATTTTGGCTTTTTTCATGAAGATTTAACCTTATTCTTCTCGTTTGAATGCATAATCAGAGACTATCAAACTCTCAGTTCCAATCATATGTCAGGCAAACCAAGAGCCTTTGACCCTGCTGCTACAGAATAAAAAGCCTTTTAAAGTGTTTACCTTTTGGCATACATAAAAGCTGCAGCCATCAGTGCAGCAATGAGGCAGAGGACGCCTAAGACAACACCTGCTTTGCTCCCTCCAGTCTCTGCCTCCTCGCAGAAATCGCCCTTGTAGCCCTCCAAACACTGACAGTGTGTAAGCTCGTCTTTGATAACACAGCTGCCGTGGCTGTTGCAGTGCTGGACATCACAGGATGCCGAGCCTTTAACTGAGAGCACAGAGTTCTTTATGGCATTTTGGTGAAGTGAAGACTTTGGAGTGTGGCCATCTCTTGATTTGGTCCCGAAAGAGGCAGAGTTTGTGTTTGGACCTGAGGGGAAAATTAAATTTAGTGGTTATTCAAAAATAACTAAATATGCAACTTTTTACAAGGTAACCATTAGAAACTGTTATAATGGAAAACTGGATCCAACACATCACTAAATAAAACCATATATCACCATGTGTTTACTGTTGGTAAAGATTTAGAGATCCTGGTGAGTATATATTTTGTTGAGGCACAGGCTGGTTGTTTCCCTTAAGTTTCCCTATGCAAAGCTCGCCTGGCACTAGCAGTAGCTTCATGTTTGGACTAAAGAAATGGATCAGGGTCTTGGGGGGTTTTCACACATATAGCTCAGTTCCTTTGTTCCAATCCAGTTAAAAAAAAAGGTTTATATCTGCATAATTCCTTCAGATTGTTTTATGCTGACATGTTGGTATTTTGAAGTGGACCAAATCTTTCAAAAAGGCAAGCTGGCTGTCATTTTGTCACAACCAGTGTTTCTATCACTACAAGGGCATTATGAGAAGGAAGAAGAGGAGGTCAAATGTCTTATGACTGATTGTACAGCTAAACACATTTATTCATGTCTGGCATGCAATACAAATGTACAAAAAGAAGTCAGTGCATGAAGAGGAGTGGCTTTTGTTGCTTTCCAGTGACCACAGAGGACACCAGACAGCATGGTAACTTATTACACTCTAAAGGTGTGTCCACACCGAATGCGACTTTGCGACCAAGATCGTGTCACAAACCCAAGTCCTGTCGCCTATACTAAGCTCATTTTGTCACCGTTGCTCAGTGACATCACACCTGCTCAAGTTTCACCCCACGATCACATCACAATATATAATAGGACATATTAGCTGACATTATTCCAACTGTATCCTTTTCACTCACCTACCAACCACAAAACACTGCAGCTGATGGCCCTACAGCAGCATCGTCTGTGAGTTTTCTGCGGTCCATCTAGGCAGAACTAATGTACTCACTAACCAATGTTCCCCACATGGACATAGACTTTCACTCTGTGAACCGGAATAAAAACAGTCTGTCACGGGTGTCAATCACGCACCCACACAACGTTGATTGGCTCTCGCAGCGCGACATCACCTGAAAAGTTTAAATATTTCAACTTTGGCGACGGAGCACACCTGCTCCACTTCCAAAGCGACCCCATAGTTCCCATCTGCGGCAACAGGGGCGCCGCCCCCATGTCTCCAAAGATGCAACCAAGTCGCCCAGAACGTGTCCAATGCATCTCGTGAGATCTTGTTGCGTGTGGTCATGGCTGATTGTGGCTGTACATTGACTCTGCATGGAGAGTGGTCGCAGAGGTCGCCAAAGCCGTGTTCGGTGTGAACGCACCTTAACACCCAACTGTAGACATGTCTGCAGAGAAACCATCAGTGATGCTGAAAAGTAGGGAGCAGCTTTAAAAAGGATAAATTATCCTGAGCTGAACTAAAAACTAAACTAGTCTTGAATCAGTCAATGTTGTGGAGTCCTGTTAGGATCCACTGTAGAGACAGTGAGTACCGTTAACATAATGCACAGACAGTGACTCTGTGGATCCAGAACATTCTTATTAAGTAGTAGTTTGCTATCAGTCTGGTTGCCTGGTAGCCATAAAGCAATTATTACTACTACTGCTGCTACTTATACTACTATGGCAGTGTGATAAGTTAACCGTTTGGGTCACTTGCTTGGTTGACTGTGTCCACACTCCAAACAAACCGCTCAAGGGGTCAAATGCAAGCAAGCAAAGACCACCTCTCTCGGGAAAGCTCGGCACGGTCATGGTATTAAAAGTGAAACAGTGTAACTATGTTAAGCTTGTATTACTGGAACAGCTTATTACTGGCTCTTGTTATAATACCTTTTGTTTTCCACCTTAATTGTCGTACGCATTCCAGTTAAGTGGACCAGGGTGTGCACACAAATATGTAATGATCACTATGATGCTGGAAACTGTTTTCCTGAATGTCTTCACCCACTAAACCATACATTTACAGAGTAACAGTCCACATCATGTCTGGCATTGCTAAAGCCCAGAGTGAAAATATCCTTCAGCATACTATGATTATAAAATTAGTCATCATGACTAATACACTACTTTTAACAGAGCTGGAAGCGATGCCTCTAGAATTACACATAACAGGTCTAAAAATATTAGGATGCTGTTGCTTACAGTAAGATGGGAGATCATATTTTTTACAAGAAAAAGAAATGTAAGATCAAGACTGGAGCATCTGCTTGTCTGTGTTTAACTCACATTCCTGTTCGTCAGACTCGTCAGAACAGTCCATGTGTCCATCACAGAACTTGCTGCTGCTGATACATTTGCTGCCGTCGAAGCAGGACTCTTGTCCGGCAGGGCAGTCTGGGAGCAGGGCACAGGAAGTGGCATTGACAGCAGAGAAGCCCCGCCCACATTTACATGTCCGACCTCCAGGATGAGCCAGGCACAGATGATCACATCCGCCATTGTTGTCAGAACAGCTGTTGGTGCCTGGAGTTAGACAACGACATGCAAATTAAGCAACACACACCCTTTACTGCCACAGAGTCCTGACAAATGCACTGTATGAATATTTGGACTGCATTTAAGTTTGAGTTTAGGTGAAGGGGAGTTTTTTTTTTTTTTTTAACCATCATAAAAGGTTCCCACACACTTAAAACAAATCAATGTCAAGACTTTAAGGCTTTTTCAAAGAACATCACTAACAAACAAACAGTTTTTGGATTTGCTGAGCAAACAGCAATCAACATTGGTGTGATTCATCTTTTTTCTTCCATTACAGCTTTGAGCATAAATGCATTTTTTTTAATCCTCTGGTCCCGTTGACTAAAAGTAACTAAAAGCACAGAAGGTCCAGAAAGTAGATGTCTCCAGAAAGTGCCATTTATCTTTCATAAATGTATTTTTCTCTAATTGGAATGTATCAGATCTTTTCATCCACTCTGCTTATTCACATTTACAGAAAAAAATACAGATATTTTTAACCCATTGTAAGCCAGTTTGTTCCAAGTAGTTCCACCTTGTGACAAATTTTAACAGCTATGACTTTGAAGCTTGCGCAGCAATTTAAAAGCAGATTGAAAACACTGAATGTTTTTAGGGAGGACAGGTATTATAATGAAAAATCACAATTATAATGGGTTTAAATGTGTTCAGTTACTGGACCTAATGGTCTCACTGTGACTTCTTTGACACACAGAGCATTATGTGCCAGTTATAAAAAATGGAGTTCAAATTACCATTTATGGAAAATACACATCTATGCCAAATTTCAAAGCATATGGATAATCAATAAAAAAATTACAAGAAAATCAATTTTAAAAAATTACACTGAAAATGAAAATGTGAGTGTCCCCAAACTAGACTAGTGAGACCAGAGGATTAAAGTGAGGTTTTTTTTCCTTTCAAAGATACATTTCAGGCTTTTATTGATGGTGGAGCGAGTGGATTGAGCCAGAAAGAGGGTCAGAGTGCAGGGGAAAATGGAAATGGGAAATGGGTGAAAGGCAAAAGGTGAACCTGAGCTATTCCTGCGAGGCAGGAGCCTCAGTACACGGCCAGTGCATGGATGTGACCCACTCCATCACTGGCACCCACTAAAGCAGAAATCTGCTAAGATACATATGCATCAGCTGTTAACAAGTCCAATGTTTTTTTTACTTCTTAATGATTTTACTGTTTGATTTTGATGAGTGTTAAAATAACTTTTTTAGATTCAAGATTGTATGTACTGTATTTGGATGCAAAGTCTTGGCACATTTTAAAGCAATTTTGGTAAAAGAAAAAGACAAATGGGATTGTTCTAGTTAAAACCATTTATTTTTCCTCCAGTTTTTTAAAAATCTTTCTCTGGATGCAGATTCACCGCACAAGAAGCACTGTATTCTTGATATAAAAGGGACCTTTTACTGTAAAAATATCCAAGTCACAATGACTTGTTTGATACATTAAACTTTTAAGGGTGAAAAATTGAATCACCTGTGCCTGAAAAGCAAATGTTTTTGTTAGCTGTCTGTGTTATCAAAATTCATGCAAACTTAGTATTAAATTATCATGTGAGCATTGACAGCACATGGCTTGCTGTCCATGTGTGTAAAAGTCCATTCATCTCCTCAGTCTCCCACTGCATCACACAGTGAAACACAAGACCACCCTCCCTGCAGCTTGACCAAAATCATTTTCTCTGCAGACATCACATCAGCCTGACATCTATTCAAGTCAAGCTGAGTCTAAGTGGGTCTTTTTGTTCTGCCTGCCTGGGGTGTCTGATAAACCTTTGCTCTGTTCTGCATTCAGAAAAGCAAATGAATTTAAGAGTTGAAAAAACGTGCTAAAGGAGTAAATTCTAATGTAGGACATGAAAACTGGTTTGGCATGTTTTGCTTATCAAGCCGACGGTGTGTTGCAAGCCAGCTGGTTAGCTTTGCAAACTTGGGCAGGAATTATGGTATTAGGTTTCATTATGTGTGGGATTTCAGGGTTGACAAGCTACTTGCAAAATTTCATCCATCAGGATCTCCACAGGATCCATCCTTACATGAGCAGGTGGTTGGAAAAGAGGCACTGACACAAAGCTTGAAGTATGACTGACACGCTGCAGCTCAGCTGACAGAATATTTTATTGGATGGCTGTTTAGTCCAATTCTCATTTGTAATTTCATCATTATTGTGTTTAAACATCTGTTGTACTATATGGAAAAGCTTTATTCTGCAAGGGTGGAAAGCCACAACTGACCAATTTGTGGGTCTCTGATTGGTCCATTAACCAACCAATCAGAAAGCCCCTTCTCAAAGCAACCTCTGCTGAATTACTACAACCAAGGTATAGCTTGTCTTAACAGAATAGTGTCAAACCATTGTGTTGAAATATGCTACTTCAACATTTAAAAATCACAGGATGTACTTGAAGATGAGAGAGAAAATCTTAATACTGATGATATTTAGTGTCCTTGGTCACACTTAGTAGCAATAGCAATAACATTTTGTTGTAACATTTACACATTCTACTGTATATTTGAGGTTGAGTTAAAAAAAAAAAAAAAAGTATAAATAACCCTTAACCAAACATTTTCCATTTCTTGAAATGGGAAAAGGGCAACAACAGTCTGTACTAACAGTTATAAATGAGGGTGGGGCTTGACAGGGGATTATTCTTTGTCTTGACAAAGGGCGAGCTATGTTTCTACCATTAACTGAACACCTGTTTGGTTTACTTGTGCTTTTGTGTAGTTTTGAAAATCAGAAAATCTTTCCCACTTGTGCATATAATTACTCGGGTATTATACTATCCTCCACTTCAAATTCATATATTGCTTTTGCATCACACTTCATTAAAAGCTTTTAATTAAACAACTTGGAGTTTCAAATCAATTTTTGCTTTTAACTGCTCCAGGAGACAAGGTTATTTCTCTGAAAAAAATACCACCTTGAGTATACAAGTAACTGCTTTGTACTCAGTACTTTAAATACATTTAAAATGATTTACCTTTTGTTTTTGATCTAGTAGGTTAATATACAAGTTATTCTTAAATACATTTAAATAAAGTTTTTTATTTTTTATTTATTTGTTTATTTTATTTTATTTTCCCACTCCTTCGTCCCTGCATACTGAGTGGTTCTTGAAACAAACCCCAAAAACACTCAGCCTTCTCGGAGTGCTCTGGAATATTTTCCATCCTCTCCTTCATCACCGGCACCTAGCGGCCATCTAAAAGTCACCTAATTAGACACCCTGTCACATTGGAATAACTTAAGTCCTTATTTCAGCCATCAAAGTTTTTGTTGTCAGTTTTTTGGTCCATCCTCTTCACATTTTCTTTAACCTGATTCTTGTTTGAAGGCACTAAATTCACTTTAGTCCTGTCTGACTCCGCATGCCTTCTGGCAGCAAATTGTAGTCTCACTCTAAAGTAACAATTTACTTGACGTGCTGTGGCTCAGCGTCTGTATTTGGGTCATACATCCTGTCATCAGACCTGTTCAAACAACCTCCTGAAGACCCATATTTGTACACTTGTGAAACTTCTGTATCTTTGACAGAGAGGCAAAACTGGCCATCACTTACATTTTTGGGTCATAATTTCATACCAAAATGTCCTTTGAATCAGGTTGTTGATTGAAAAATCATTTAAATGCAATTTAATGAACATTACGATATTGAATTGAAAAATCATTTAAATGCAATTTAATGAACATTACGATATTGACTTAAGACTTTTTTTTTTTTCCAGTGAGGTCTGCAATGAGTACGAGCTTAATGTGCTTGCTCTGTGAAAGACACTGGTTAACACTATTATATTATTAGTACAGAATTATTATTGTGAGTGAACCCTGAAGGGAAGCTAAAGCTTAGAGAGAAAAAAAATAGATGTATGTATAATCATAGATAATCATAAACATACGGAATTTAAACTTTGTTTAATGAAACATCCAAGGTTCAGTAGAATTGTTCTTCAATTCTGAGAGCATTGAGTAATGTAATAATAATAATAATAATGACATAAAAATAAATTGTATTATTAAATGACAATACATTAAGTTCCACCCTTCAGATTTATAGTTATAATCAAAATAAATACATCAACTTATCATTCAGCTGCTGCCTTGCTACAGTAGAATTATTAAGGCTTTCCTAAAACAAATTAAAATGTTTACTGCAAATTTCCAAATGTAATGTTAATAAAATTTTATTGTGGCCCTTAATTTCATTGCAATGTATGCCTCCATGCAAACAACTTTTGTAATTACTACAAACTTTTTTATTCTTATTAAAACTATTTTTACTGTAAGAAATGGTCTTATTAATTAATATAAATATTTTAGGAGAAACTGTCTCTTTTAATGGGTGTATACCTGACTGGGTGTTGTTACTGTAGGCTTTAACATCCACCAGGCTGGTCTTCGTCTCAAACCACAGCTGGTTTGGCTGGAGACCGTCACTAAACCACAGTCTTGTTACACCTGCACATTTAAAAGAAAAAGTGGAAACTTAAAAATAAATAAAATAATCTCAACAATTAAATTAATGCCTTCTAAAGAGCAGAAATAATAAGTGACAGGGCAGGTGTGGTGTAGAGGATAAGGTGCTGGGTGTTAAACGTGTTACAGAGCAGACTGCAGAAAAGTGTTTGACTGAATAATTTAAAGACAGATTAGTCTCTGCTGCCATCTGCTGCCTAAAGGAGAAAAAGACAAATGAAAGGAAGGTGAAGGCCTAAATAAATGACATTTCATTGCACTTGGAGGACTGCACAGCCTTATGGTATTACTAAAAACATGAGATAAGACTTTACATACATCCACAGAGACACTTGAGAGTTGAGTATTACTGAAAAATATAAAAATATTTATAAAGACAAAAAATGCTGTCCTTACCTTTGTCAAGAGTGATCCAGAGCAGGATATTTTCTATGTATGTGAAGGACATGATCAGACCTGGTCCTGTTTTGTACTGTTTATATCCTGATCCATCCACTCCAATGGAGCTGATAACACCTTCACCTGGAGGAAAAAACAAAAACAAGTATGCAATAGACAACCAAAAGTAGGCAGAAGAAAGCAAACAAAACAAGCTGTGACATGTTCAAGAGGTTAGTAACCCAACACCTGTGTCAGCCCAGTAGATCATAGTTCCTTGATTTGCAAAGGCCAAAGAGGTGGGGATGGTCGACTTCTTCCACAGAACGACTTTGTTACGGCCATCCATCCAGGCACAGTTCACCTCCGTCTGGCTCTTTCCAACTGCTGCAGCTATTGCTGTGTAACAAAGTCGTCCAGAAGGGGGGTGCAGAGCAATGGATGTGGTACCCTGAAAGTAAAAAAAACAAAACAAATGAAAACACCCTGGGGACAGATTTACAGGGAGGAGGAAATAATCAAGGAAAATGGGAGCTTCTGTAGCCAGAATTATAAAGAAATGTATGCAGAGAGAGATGGGCTGCTGTGAATAGTTAAAGAGCCATTATTTTTAAGTTTTCCACAGAGATGTCTTAAATGTACAAAAAACACTCTCCATAAAAATGAGCACTTTCAGGCACAGCTAAACGCATGCTACCCTCAACACCATCTTTATTGCTTTGTTAAGAGAGCTCGATAGACAAACTTACAAACCACGTCTGAGGCCATGCCCACACATTGACGGGTATTTTTAAAAAAAGGAGGTTTCCATCTCTGTTTTAAAAGACAATCCTGCCCACACAAAAATGCAAAAACGCACAAAGTCATTGGTCATGTAGTGAACTGCAACTTTTTTGTTGTAATTTCTATGCAAAGGATGTTTCCTCCTCAAATCTATTCCAATCACAAGTCTGACTGGTGGTAGGTTCTAAATTGTGGCCATGTTGATTGGTGTTAGCAGGATTAAAAAAAAATCTTCATTTATATTTCAATTCAAGACAGCTGATAATCTTGATCAAACTTTATGATTGAAATCATTCATGTGTACTCTTGTCAGTTTCAACATCTGTTGTTGCCACTGCAACCAGATACGCAGGCAGCCATGGGTCACCAATCAGCAGTTGTGAAACAGTGACACCCGTCTCATCCTCAACATCAGCGTTTGTATCGTTTTTAAAGCAGCATCAGAGTGAGAGTCACAGAGTGTGACATCACCTCGAGGACATGTCAGCGCAGAATGTGACATAGACTCAAAACACCATTTTTCTGTCCACACCGAGTCAGATGCTGTCTATTAGAAATTACTCTATTTGTGGACATAGCCTGACATGAAAAGAACAAAGTTATGAGACACATTTTTATGCACCTTAAGCGATCCTTGCTGCAGTGAGATAGTGTAGCCCTCATGGCGGGAGGTCACATGGATGTCGGGCCTCTCAGTGCTGCTCCAGTAGAGGTTTGATGCCACCCAGTCAACTGCCAGAGCTGTGACAGGATCATCCTGAAAGGTTGACAAGGATTACTTACTAGAGATAGGATTTCACCAAAGAGGGAGAGCCGCTGAATATATAGTAAAATGTCAGAAAATGAAAATTGTTTTGTCCACCAATACATAACCCTTAACACTTTCACACTGAAAGATATTTATATTTTATCTTATAGACTTAAGATAATAAAGCACAACAAACAGATACATTTCAACAACTGCTTTCTAAACATGAATTCTTAAACAAAATCCTGTATCAACAACATGTGGGTATAAATTTATATTATTGCCAGCAGTTTAAACTGGCATGTCATTTCATAATCAGTCTTATCAATACTTATAGTGCCATTTCAAAATTGATATCTCAAGATACTTAACAAAAAGAGTAGATCTGTACCTCAGTTTTACAATATTATTTAGATGCTAAAGTAATCACCAGGAGAAAAACATTTAGCGGGCAGAACTTCTGAGCAAAACTGGATATGTGTGAAACAGCCATGAGCCAAGAGTGTTAGGGTGTGAGAGGATAGTGAGAGATGTACAAAGAGAAAGGGTGAGCTTCACCTACCTTTAGCTTCAGAATCTGTCCAGAAGATGTTAGTCCCTGTCTTGACCTGGAGCTGCTCATTTTTAGCACATCCACTGATCCCTGTGCAGAATCCGCCACATAAAAAGAAAGTTCCTGGATGGACACATCCAGTTCTGAGGCCTGTCGTATCCCCGGCAGGGCTAAATCTCGACCATTTGGCATTTTTTTCAAAGCAATGCCATCACGACGCATGGCGCGTAGGTGAATCTGTGTTGAGTGTAAAGGTGAAATGACAGAGATTGGCAGAGGTAAGCTTGATAAGATACATGTCCATGACAAAGCATCCATCAGGAAACAGAACTTAATCTCTACAGTAGTTTCCAGAGGAAAGATGACTTGCAGGTTTTCTGTTTTGAAGAGCATACTGAGGTATTCACCTGGTAGACGGTGGAATGTGATAAAAGCAGGACAAATGTTGACTCCATAGGCAGAGAACAGGTCATCTTGTCCATGGAAAGCAGCAGCCCTTTAGGGCATCTGCACACTGCTGTAAGGCCGGTCCCTTCTGGAGCTGCTGGCAACCCAGATGCCTCAGACCTGCCTCTCGCTGGCGGAGCTAAGAGGCAAAGGTGGGAGCATTGCAGCTGCTCACATGGGCTGCTCACAGCTGGCTGGGAGAGGATATGCATAACCTGGGAGAAAAAGAAAAACATGGAAAAGGGATCATTGCTGCAGGATTTCTGCATAAATTCTCTTTACTTAACTGTAGAAATGTGTTAAAAAATAATGTTAAAACAAGGGGGGCAGCTTTTAGATGGTCATCATGACATCCAACAATAACATGTCTGTCAGTGGGACCAACAGAATCAGAAACTGACCTTCAGTCCAAATGGCTGCCCTGGTCTTTTTAGGAGAACCTTTTGATCTTTGCCTGTGTTCTTGTCAGCTGATCGGATTGTCCGTCTTTTTGTGTCAGACCAGAAAACCTTGTCATTAAAGACTGCCACAGAGAAAGGGCTTGGTGTTTCTGCTAACTGGAGGATCTGGTAATACAAAAACATGTCAAAACATGTATGGATCAGCAGGCCACATGGTATGTATTTCCTTAACTGGAGTTAAAACTTAAGTCATAGTCTATTTTTTTTCTCTAGTTGTTACTTTAATGTTGTCTCCATCCAGAGAAGATGAGCCGATGCAGCGTAGCTTCTCATCGGCCCAGTACACCCTGTTGTCTAAGAGGTCAAAGGCCAGACTGACTGGCCAACTCAAGCCTCGGCTGACCACCACCTTCCTTTTTGAACCATCCATGCCAGACCGCTCAATCTGAGGTGAGCTACCGATCTCAGACCAAAGCATCAACCTGTAAATGATATTTCATTCAAACATGCAGTGAAGAATGACTTGAGCTTAAGTTTTGTTTCAAGTTCTTTCCTCAGTTTTAATTCAGCATCTTACCCTTGTTGAGGCAACAGGACCAATGAGCTTGGCTGCTCCAGATCTTCACCCAGAACAACAGTACAGTCCTGAGATCTCACTGTGGCATCACTGAGCTTCACTGCCAGAATCTGGCCCACAAGTCCATCCACCCAGTAAAGATTTTTACCAATCCAGTCCACCGCAATAAAATCAGACTTTACTCCTGAGGACAAAAATGCCTTTTGAATACTTCAAACCATGTTTATGGTCTAAAAACCTTTTCCACCAAACAAAATGGAAAAGCCTCTTGCTGATCTTTTAAAAAATGTTTTTGATTCATTGAACAATCTGAATTAAAAACTGATAATACAACAATAAACTTTCAAAGTTGAAACTTGTACCTTTAATGAGTGTCCCTTTTTTAGTGGGGTTCGACATGTCAACCCAGCGAATGCTCTGATAGTCTGGACTCAGCCAGTAGACTCTCTGTTGAGCCCAGAGATAATCGAGAGAGAAAACTGGCCGACTGGCAGAGGACAAAAGTTGCAAAGTGCTGCTGTGGACTCCCTGCAGTAAGAGCTCTGACTGCACTGAAGCCAGAAGTAAAGGCTCATCTAGAGATGGAAACATCAGTCAGTGAGAATTTGTTTGCTTTTCTCGGCTGAGCAGCGAGCTCTACAGAGATATATGATAAAACCTGACAAAGCAGAAATATAAAACATTTTGCTTAAACTAAAAAAAAAAAAAAAAAAAAAAAAAAAAGTTAAAGAGCTCTTTTTTTTTTACCTTTAGTCTTGCAACTTTTGTTGTCAGGCTCCAAGTAGAAGCCAGGGTGGCAATGGCAGGTGTAGGACCCACGGGTGTTCTGGCAAATGTGTTTGCATATGTACGGCGTCAGCCTGCATTCATCAATGTCCAAACAGGACACAGCAGTGGCGTGTGGTACGAAACCTGCAGCACAGTAACACCTCTGGAAAACAAGGTAAAACTGTTGTGTGTATGTTTTTAACTACACATATTTCACACAAAAATGAGACAGACTGATAAAGCAGAGAAACAGTTTTAACAGATGAAAGATCCCATACACAATTGTTATGCACTTACAGGTCCGTTCGGGGTGCTGACACAGTGGTGGTCGCACTGAGGTGCAGATGAGCTGGAGCAGTTCAGTCTAACACATCCAGGGCCCTCGTCTGAACTGTCGGCACAGTTGGTGTAGCCATTGCACACCAGCAGAGGGTTCAGACACTCACCACTGCCACACTGGTAAAGGTGAGAAGAACATTTTTTCTGACCGCCTGTGGAAGAAGAGGAACACATTCACTGTGAGCAGAGGGGCCTCTTCAGTCATAATGATTTGACATTCAAATTTCTGGACATTACAAAAGAAGGTCAACAATAAATTATGTTTTTGTTCCAGGGACAAGAGGAGGACTATTAAGCCAAGAAAATGAGCTGTAGCTTAACACACCACCTATAAGAGAGATTTGCATGACCAGTGAAACCTTTATCTGGGACAACCAATCTCTCATTTTAAAATCACTAAAATTCCAACAATCAATCAATCAATATACTGATATCGGCCGATACCAATATCTAACCGATAATATCATGCATCCCTAGTTTGTACGACGGGCTCAAGGTAAAACTGAAGCACCATCAAGATGTATTTTGAACATGTCAAGCACCCTTTGACAAAGGTAAATTAAAAAAAATACTAAACATTTCTCAACAATCAGGGTGATTACATCAAATCCTGATCATATTTATAGAGATGGGATTACGCTTTACAAATAAAATTTTTTGTTATGTAATCATCGGTCACAGGAAGACGACAAATTACAGGAAAAAGCAACAAGATTTTAACCATAAAAATTTCTCCCCTGTATGTAGACTTTACTCTAATATAGTTTTGTAAATATAAAACCATTTTCTTCACTAAAAAGATAATTTTTCATAGACTCTTGACCCAACACAGAGGTAAAAGACTTTGTCCAATTTCTAAATTTAACTTGGTTACTGCATAAGTAATATTAAGATTTTTTTCCCTTTCATCATTCTTTTGTTATAAGTTTTACATTTTCATTTTCAGAATATCCCTACTAAAAGTATAGCTTAAAAGACATAAAACACATATATGCATTTCTTTTCATTGACACTGCATGTGCCTCTATACTTAACAAAAATACAATGAAAATTCAAGCTCTATTAAGCACCCTGTCCCAAATTCAAGCACTTTCCAAGCCTTGAAAATTCAACATAATTCAAGCACTTCCAAGGATTTCAACCACCAGTATAAACTCAAAAGATAAACATTTTAATAAGATATAGGCATAAAGAGAAACAAGCAAAAATTACCAAGCGCAGAATCTTTAAAGAAAAGTTATTACAGTAATGAAAGAAAAAACAAGTAGATGCGAGACTCTGTAGAAAACACAAAGAATGTACACTATTGATATGTACAATGTGAATATACATATTCATTGTCAGAAGGGATATTCAACTGGATATTGATATATCATTTTATTAAGATTAATGAAGATTATCAGAGGTATATATCAGAGTATAAAAAGTTCTAATAAGCATGGTTAAATTTGAGAAACATTAGTAAATTTGAGGACAAGTTCAACATTGTGTTGGAATCCAGGACCAGACAACTTTAAGTGCCCACATCACGATATAGATGTGACCTGTATGGAATATTTGAGGATTGACATACTCACATTTGTCCTCATCCATGCCGTTTTGACAGTCCTGCTTCCCATCACACCTCCAGGACAGAGGGATGCACTCAGTGCTCTCTCCACACTGCCACTGGTACTCCCTACATTTGGCTGGTGCTGACACACAGTTCTAGATATGAATGAGATGAGATCAATTTTCAGCTCACAGTTCCAAACCAAAAACATATTTACTTGGAAAATGCTGTGCAGTTTGCAAATATCTGGACTTTTCAAGCAAAATAACCCATGAGAAACTGTAGCTTTTACCTTTTCGTCCGACCCGTCTTTGCAGTCATTCTCACCATCGCAGAGCCACTCTTTCTGCAGGCACTCGTGGCTGTTTGGACATCTGAGCTGCACTGGGCAGCGCGGGGGCCTCGTGCAGTCAGCCTCATCAGAGCGGTCACTGCAGTCGGCATAACCATCACATCTCATAGCCTCATACACACACTGACCACTAGCACAGCGGAACTGGTTAATTGCACAGGACACCAAAACTGAAAAGAAAAAGGTGATTTCTTGTGATGCTTCGTCATGTTTTATTTGTATCTTTATATGTCTTCTATAATCAAAACCACATACCACACTTTTTTTCATCCGACCCATCGGCACAGTCCCTCTCTCCATCACATAGAAAGGTGTTTGGTATACATCGGGTGTTGTTATCACAGCGATGGTGGCAGCCCTCCATCAGCTTTGAACACTCTAATTCATCTGATCGGTCCTGACAGTCATACTGACCGTCACACATTTTATCAGGGGGGATGCATCTATTCCCATGAGCACACTTGAACTCATCTGAGGAGAACAATAGACACGCCTTAGCCATTAATGTGGTCTGGTATGACAAATACTATGACACTCCAGTAACTATGTGATCAGAAGCAACTACTCTGATATCAGTTTGGTTTCCTTAACTAAATACAAATCACTTGCAACATAACTGTAATGACATTTTTGTTACCAAGGAGATGTCAGAGATGGTGACTTGTAAACCAAATGACAGCATGCAATCTTGGGATAATGTGATGCTTTCAATTTAGAATAATATTTTATTTATTCCTTTTGTTAGTTTCTTTGCATGTTCAAAATACAAAATCAAAATCTAAATAGTAACAGTTCTCTGTTAAAGAAGCATTTGGCTTGCTTAGGGGGTGACTCCTGATCCTCAGTTATTTTAGTATTTGAAGTCGTACAAAAAGAAAAGAAACAACTGTCTCTTTAACCAAGCAAGCCCCAACAGAGTATGGATTGTCACCGACTGTATATATTTTTGTGCTGGAGAGAGAAGTCATTTCTAAGGCTCTATGACTGACAGGAGCTCTGAAGATTTCTTTAAAACAAAAAAGAACACTTCTCTAATACGGTGTCAGGAAAAAAAGGACTGATTTATTGTCTTTCCATGTTTTGTTGCACGAAGAGGGGAAAAGACTCATTCAGGAGGTATTTGTGTTGCAAAAAGATTTTGAAAAAACTGTAAGACGCCAGTGAGTGACCTTCGGGCCAGAAAGGTGCCTACAATACGTTGTTTCATTCACAACTGATCAATCTAAATTGCAACAGAATATGTACAATCTTCACTACTTTTTGAGGTAACTTTAAAAGAGCGTATACATCTGTCCTCAGTTGAACAACTATACATTGTACAATCTTTAAAGGTTCCTTTATTTTAAATGATCCTCTTGTTTTTCTTAATCCTTTTTTCTTAATGGAGTTGTGGTTCAAGCATCTGGGCAGACCTGTAGGTGGGCCCACAGTGATATCTTTTAATTGGGCAAACACTGCCTGGCAGTATCCCTGTCTGTGTATCTATTATGTATAAAGACATGTATATTTCAATACAGTGACATTTTCTTAAATTCATTCTTCACTCATTAATCACACTAATCCTCAAACTTGCATGAATGCATGCAATTTCCATCACCTAAATTTTTATGTTAACCAGTGCCTTTCCTCTGATAAAAGTTGAGAATAAAAACACTGATGCTTCAAAGTGCAATGTGTTATGCATAACAAACTAAGTTGCATTGCTTTGTCAGTTTTTTTAACATCCTACAGCACACAACAAACCTGCTTTGCACTGAGCCGCACAACCCTCCTCATCTGACCCGTCGCTGCAGTCTCTCTCTCCATCACACACATGGCTGTACAGAACGCACTCCAGTCCATCTTTACAGAGCTTGGATCCTTTGCGGCACTTCAGCGGTCCAGATCTGGAACTGAGCACACTGGAGGCTTGGCAGAGAGAAAGTTATGCTTCAGTGGGCTGTAGGTACACCCAACCTGGATATCTAGATTACAGCAACAAGCAACCATGGAAATGGTTTTACAGTATTACCATCAATCAAGGGGAAAGTGGGCAAATTTAAATGATGAACGCCATGGTATAAGGAGTTAATGGCTCCCTACTACTAAATGCTTTGCTGGGAAGTTGCCACTGTCAAAGAGGGCCGACATGGCAGAATTTGGTGTTTTCTTGGGAGTTGGAACAGGTTGTTGCAGAATTCAGGAGTTAATATTGACAAACTGAAAGACCCCTATCGTAAATCACAGTTGTTGCTTACAGGGAGCAAGAGGATAAACTGATTGACAGTCCATCTCATCTGAGCCATCAGGACAGTGGGAACGGCCATCACACACCTCCCTCCTTGGGACACATGCCCTTCGGTCACGGCACAGGTAGTCAGCTAATATGCAGGAACAAAGATGTCAAATTAGGGGACAAAGAAGTCAAAATAATAATGGTGAAGTTACCTCAAAACAGCATGAATCTTTTACATAGATTATCCAAGCTTTTAACAGCTGAAATTATATTTACCACGGTTTTTGCATCGCAGTATACAGTTGTTCTCATCAGATCCATCAGGACAGTCAGTCTTTCCATCACACAGCTGATTTTGAGAAATGCAGAGGGATGAACCAGGACAGATAACCGATGGAGTGATGCATACTGGTGCCAGTGTGAGAGAAGGAGAGTCTGTTTTAGTAAGGAGAGGGTCTGGAAAAGACAGATTGAAAATAAATTGCTTTTAATCACAGAGTTTTAAAAAGCTGAATCAAATAAACTAGTCAGCACTGGACTTGCAGGTTAAAGACTTACTGCAGCCAACCTCATCTGTCCCATCCAGACAGTCTCTCTCTCCATCACACAAAAGTTTGTTTGGAATGCAGCGCTTCCCGTCGGTGCAGCGAAACTCGCAGCTCTTGGTTTTTACCCTGCAGTTCAGTTCATCAGACTGATCCCGACACTGCGACCTGCCATCACACACCTGGACAGCAGGGATGCACATCTTCCCATGGGAACACTGGAACTCATCTGTTGTTAAAATACACAAGTCAGAAAACATCACAACAGCTTGTCCTCTTCCAAAGATGCCTGTGTGGTTCTCAGTCAGACCAGTCGGTTATCCAATGCTGATGAAGGAGGCTAATGGACTGGTTTAGGTTCTTGAAGATGTTTCACACCTGAAGAAGACTTCTGGACGAAATGTCCTCAAGAATCTAAACCAGCCCAGCGGCCACATGGATCAGCCTTGGATCCCCTTAGAAAATGATTTTATTGTTTTAGTGAACCAGTCATGGAAGATTAAAAAACCAAACAATTTTTTCTGTGCAAAAGACACTGCCATAAAGGTCTTAAAATTATCTAATGGTAAATATTTAATAGTTCACAGAAGTCAAACTTGATGCATTCACTAATTTGCTAAAAGCTTAAAATGAAACAACCTTTCTTGCAGGCTTGTGGGCAGCCTTGTTCATCAGAACCATCCAGACAGTCCCTCTCCCCATCACACAGGTGACTGAAGAGTACACACTCTTTTCCATCATTACATGGCTTTGCTCCCATGCGGCATTTTAAGCCGTTTGCTCGGGCTGCAGGAGCAGCAACACCTGGACAGTTGAACTCATCTGAGCCATCAATGCAATCAGAGCGGCCGTCACACACCAGCTTCTTTGATACACAGCTCTGACGGTCCTTGCAGAGAAAATCATCTGAGAAGATAGAGATGGATATCAGATGTGGCAACGACCAAAGGAAGACATTTTCCCACCAAGATTATGACCTTCTGACTCACCACTGTATCTGCATTTTTTCAAACAGTTCTCATCTGATCCATCAGGGCAGTCTCTTTTACCGTCACAGAACTGTTTGGGTTTGATGCACATGGAGGAAACTGGACACAGAACTGAAGGACTGATGCAGGGTGGCTGGGTTGGAGCTTCTGTGAAGTGGACAACCTCTGTAGTTCCTAAAAATTGATTAACGTACTTATTATTTAAGTGCAGTTACCTTTTGGTCATTGTATTAAAAAATGCAAATACAGATTTGATTGTTTTTTTTAGTTAAAATGTACTTTATTAAAACAGAAATACAAATCTAAGTTTATTTTATTTGGATAATCCCCATAAGATGTATTATCTCATTTCAAGGGTGTCCAAACATGACCAACTTAGAAAGGCACATTGCCAGAGATAAATTAGAAAAAACAGACAAAGTAAAACAAACAACTGATAATAAAACAACTCAACAACAAAAGAAATCTACATTATTTCAACATCACTGAACAAAAGCTACAACTATGAGGGGTAAAGAAGCCACAATATATGAGAACAGGGAGTAGTTAGATCCAATTAAGTTCAATGGAGACACTATGAATGAAAACGAGAGCACAGGGTAGTAAGAGTATTTTTAAACTTTAAAAAAAAATGACATAATTGATCTAATATTGAGTGGTAAGGTCCCAGTCCACAGGAGCTTTACATCTACAAGTTTTTTTCTCCAAATCACTTTTTTTGCACACAGAACACAAAGTTAATCTGATTAGATATTCTGGTTACGTAATTTCAAGAAAAGGGTAAAAACTACAGTTCTAACTAAGAGACAATCAAAGTGAAAACATTAACATAAAAATTTAAAATTTTAAAAAGTTCAGTTAAAAAAAAAAATAAACAGACCTGTTGCTCAAAACAGAGCATTCCTTATTCATCCAAGTTATATGAGCCTTAAAAAACATAATGCATTTATCTTGTATTATTAAACAGTTTGTCATAAATGCATCTGTCATAATAGGATGAACTATTAATCCAATGAAATGGATTTTTCTAAATATTTCCTCATCACTCAAAACCTACAAAACAAATGTTTTTCACTTTAAAAAAACGAAAAAGAAAAAAAAGATACTACCAAACTCACCACATCCTTCCTCATCTGATCCATCCCTGCAGTCTCTTTCTCCGTCACAAACATGACTGATGAGAACACACTCTGTACCATCTCTGCACAGCCTGGAGCCCATGCGACACTTCAGAGAATTTACCTTTGCAGCAGAAGCTACGCTCGGACAGTTTAGCTCATCTGAGCCATCATGGCAGTGAGACCTACCATCGCAAACCAGCTGCTTTGAGACACAGCTCCGACGGTCTCTGCACCGGTAGTCAGCTATGGAGGGGAAACAAAAGCAGTTTGAACCTTTCATTTTTTTTCTGTGTTTATGATAACCAAGCAAACATGACAGCAGCAATGATTCCAGACCATGTCACTTAAAGTAAGCACATTTAAAGCAGCTACGTACATGTGGTGCAGACAGACCTATACATAATAAACCTTGACTCACTCCTGTCAGGGCATCTCTTTACACAGTTCTCATCTGATCCATCTGGGCAGTCTCTTTTTCCATCACAAAACTGTACCGGCTTGATACATAAAGAGGTACCAGGACACAGAACTGACGGACTGGTGCAGGGTGGCTGAGTTGGAGGCCTGGTAGATGGCTCTGTAATTTCAGGTTCCTTCACATGAGGATTTTCTGCAAGTTAATGATGCAGCAACATGAAACTCTTTTTAGAAGAACGACATTTTAATTCAGAATTCAGGCAATAGTGAAATAATAAAAAAAAAAACTTTTTATACAACTGCAGGCTCTAAACGAATACTCACTGCATCCTTGTTCATCTGATCCATCACGACAGTCTCGCTCTCCGTCACACAGGTGGCTGAACAAAACACACTCTTTGCCGTCATTGCAGGGCTTTGAGCCCAGGCGGCACTTCAAACTATTGGCCTGAGCTGCAGGAGAAGCTACACCAGGACAGTTGAGCTCATCTGAGCCATCACTACAATGAGACCGACCGTCACAGACCAGCTTCTTTGAAACGCAGCTCCGACGATCTTTGCAGAGAAAATCAGCTGTGGAGGACGTTAATTAACATTAAATATTGTGTGATTGCAAAACTCTTACTTGTGTTATTTTCTCAACCAGCCCATAATCTGCCTACTTACACATGCTGGGGCATTTTCTTAGACAGTTTTCATCAGATCCATCCGGGCAGTCTCTTTTTCCATCACAAAATTGTGCTGGATTGATGCAAACAGAAGTACCTGAACACTGAACTGAAGGACTGGTGCAGGGTGGCTGTGTTGAGGGCTGAGTAACAAGCTTGGTGGGCATTGAAGGAGCTTTCCAATCAACGATCTCTGCAAGAGCTGTAGCTGCTATATTCAAAGTAGTTAACACCTGAACGTTTATTACAAAACACAAGGATCATGTCAATAAATTTTATTTACTCACCACATCCTAGTTCATCTGATCCATCTCTGCAGTCTATTTCTCCATCACACACATGGCTGATGAGAACACACTCTGTTCCATCACTGCATGGCTTTGAGCCCAGGCGGCACTTCAAGTTACTCGCCCGAGCAGTGGGTGAAGCAACACCCGGGCAGTTGATCTCATCTGAGCCATCATTGCAGTGAGACCGACCGTCACACACTAACTTCTTTGAGATGCAGCTCCGACGGTCCTTACACAGAAAATCCGCTGAGGGGGACAAAATCTACCATCTTACTCAAAAACCATAGAAAAGGAACATAAAAGATCAATTTATTAACAGTTCTTCAGATCATCAAACAGGTGGAGACCTATGAGTGGGCCATGTAGCTGTTTTTAGTTAGACAAATGTGCACCTTAAACAGAAAATACATTAATGATGAATGGAAACCATAAGCAGACAAGGCGTTCATTGTGTTTCACTCTATTTTACAGTGATAACACTGGAATTTTGGTCCAATCAAAAGCTTGACCACTACATCTCCTTCCTCGGGGGATAAGAAAGCTGTTCCTCCTTAAATCACTGACAACAGAAAGAAGATAAAAAAGGTAGCACATTGTGCAGCTTCCAATAAGTAGCTTTATTTAATACAGGGGAATTTTGGGATGTTTTGATTCTCACCAGTTTTCTTTCTTTTGATACTTAAATACATTTTACCATTGTTAAGTGTGTTGTGCACTATCTAATCTTCAGTTTTTGCTTTCTGGAAACCTTTCTCCCTAACCTTAAGACAAATTAAGACACTGTTTACATTTTATACACTTTTTTAAAAATCTTATTTGTGTATTTACTAGGATTATCAGTATAGATTCTGTACCACACCCCATTTCTCTACCCTTTAAAAAATGTAAAAACTATATTGATGTGTGTCTTTTCCCCTAACAGATCATCCCCACGGATGAAGTGTTACTTTTTGTAAATATGGCCTCCTGTGAGTGTAGACTGATTTTATTCCTCAGTATAGGATTTTTCTCTTATCTTGAGTCACTGTTTCTTGGTTTGTTGGCAGGTTGTACTCATCAAAATTCTGCTCAGTAAGGAATTTCATATAACACGATCTTTACTTTATTTTTAAACAAAGAGGTTTTATTGATTGCAAATTTAATTTTTACATTTTCTTGATACCTATGGTAAAGACACCCTCTTTTGAAAGTCATAAAAACGTTATCACAACAGAATGGAGTAAAATTAAACAAATTAATATCCTCATTTTGCTCTGATATTTAGCTCTATTATTGTTTCTTTTTTTAAGGTCCTGTCTTTTATAAAGTCATGATCAAAAGTTTAAAACGTGACAAACTGAACCACTGATCTACTTACACCTGCTCGGACATTTCCTCATGCAGTTCTCATCTGATCCATCAGGACAGTCTCTTTTTCCATCACAAAACTGTGCCGGCTTGATACAAACAGAAGAACCTGGACACAGAACTGAAGGACTGATGCAGGGGGGCAGGGTAGGGGGCATTGTTGATGGTTGGACAGGAAGCTGGACTTCTCTCAAGTGGTTGTTTTCTGAAGCAGGGGTTGCAGCCATTGAAGTCTCTGAGAGTAACAGCAGGTTTGAGCTTTAGAATATTTTTTCTTATTTAACTTAATTAAGATGCTTTATATGAGTACTAATATTTCTTTTAACCATCATGATAAGCCACACTGCTGAACCAATGAAAAGAAACAAAAACACTCTGTGATGATTATTCATATGTCCAGTCTTACTTTTAGTTGTCTGCATTGGTGGAATTGTTTAAAGACATTTTCACAGGAAAAGAAGATACTGCTTTGGATGATGTTCAGTTATTGCAAAGAGATAAAATCAATTTTCCATGAAAACCAGATCCATTATGCAGTAACTTTAGTTCTATTTTTTTGTGTCTCTTATGGTGGAAACCACTTCCAACCACTTATGCCAGTAACCCGATTATCTGTGACCTCTGCACCAAAAAAACCCCTTCATCACCTATGAACCCTTTTGTGGTTGTAAACAAAGTGACTCTTTCAGTAAACCAGACCAAGAACAACTTGCTAGCCAGCCAAAGTTAACATGTCTAAGACATGTTAACCTTCGCTTGTGAGCAAGTTGTTCTTAGCTCGTTTCCAACATTAGGGTAAGATTATATGGTCTCTCTGAATATGGGAGGTCACCCACTCAAGACAGTGTGTTCTTTGAAAAAGTTAAAGCTGGCTTAGTTTCAGGAGCCCAACTACATAAGACAATATTCAAGACTCCTGTGGTTTCAGCTAGTTGGGCAATTCATGTTTTCCTGCAGTTTTGCTTTGGTTTGCCTTCAGCCAATGCTGTGACGCCATAGACAAAGATCCATCTAGTGTTTTGATTTAAAAACACAATGCTACTTGTTTAGTCAGTATGAATCTTTTTTTTATCCCTTGACTTTTTGTTAAATAAAAGGTTAAAGAAAAGAACATTAGAAGTGCTAATAGAGCACAAACCTCTGCCACGGCCTTTCTGTTACTCTTAGTAGAAATATTCTGGAAAATGTGGGAAGCTGTCCTTTCGTGCATCGTTAATGTATCATGTTAAGAAAAATCCTGGCTCCAAATGCGTATTCTTATGACCACCAAAATCAAACAAACATTCCCTTAAAATGTAATCAAAATCTGTTAAGAACTGAGTAGTCTTGCTCAGAGACAGACAAAGAAACAGAAAAACACCATCAAAATGCCTTGGTGCCACGACCAACATTCCCTGAAAATTTCATCAAAATATTTTGACAAGATTTTGACTTACTAGAGAAAATGTAGAAAAATTCCTGACTAGACATCTAAATTCAGATCACCACCAAAATCAGCCAAGAATTTTTGGGCTTATCTTGTTCACAGACACACCAACTAACAGGCAAATGGAAAAAAGCTGACGTAAATAAAAACCACTAGTGCACCTAAAAAGCCAGACAACCATCTCTATGAAACAATATATCCAGTGAGTGGAGAACAGCTTCATCACACTGCAACTTGTTCTTCTGCACAAACTAAGAAACTTACCACATCCCTCTTCATCAGATCCATCCTGACAGTCTCTTTCTCCATCACACACATGGCTGAAGAGAACACACTGTGAGCCATCTCTGCACAGGCTGGATCCCATTCTACACTTGAGCGTGTTTACCCGAGCTGCAGGAATAACTTCATTCTGGCAGTTCATCTCATCTGAGCCATCGCTGCAATGAGAGCGGCCGTCACACACCAGACTCCTGGATATGCAGCGACGTCTGTCCTTACAGCGAAAGTCATCTTGGTAGAAAAGATGGAAAATTATTTTATGTCTTGGGGCAATATGGGACAAATCTTGGAGGGTTATTTTTTTTAAAACACATAAGAACAGAGTTTGGTTGTCTGATAAAGCAAAGGTTAACTTAACATTTAAACTTACTTTTTGAGGGACATCTTTTCACACAGTTCTGTTCATCAGAGCCATCAGAGCAGTCTTGACGCCCATCGCAAAGCTGAGATGGTGATATGCAGACATGAGCTAAAGGTCCAGGACAGAGGACAGAAGGGCTACTACAAACTGGCATGGTCGGGGCAGAAGTTTTGGTGGCACGAGGCCTTCTGTTTGATGGGGTAGTTGTTTGTTCTTTGACATCTTGAACAGTAATCAAAGAGTAAAGCAAAGGACAAAAGCTGTCACTCAGACAATGATAAACAAGACAATGCACATCTACAACATTTTTTCCAATATAACTGAAAACAAATGACGCTTTAACTCCTAATGTAACTGCATTTATTCCAGAAGATCATACAAAGAGAACTCACCACATCCTTGTTCATCTGATCCATCCCTGCAGTCTATTTCTCCATCACACACGTGGCTGAAAAGAACACACTCTTTTCCATCATTACATGGTTTTGAGCCCATGCGGCACTTCAAGCTACTCACCTGAGCAGCAGGTGAAGCAACAGTCGGACAATCAGATTCATCTGAGCTGTCACGACAATGAGAGCGACCATCACAAACCAGACTTCTTGAGACACAACCTCTTCTGTCTTTGCACTTGAAATCCTCTGAGATACAGAAAGATTGGAAATTAAAGTGGAAGAAAAGCCTGCTAGCTAAAGAAATCAAAGTCATGACTGTAGTCAAACTGTATTTATAACCCAAATCTGAGAGCATACAGTCTACAATCAATTCTTTACCTCTGGATGGACATTTGGTGACACAAAAGTCCTCGTCATCTCCATCAGGACAATCTTTCTTTCCATCACAGATCAGGGTTTGTGCAAGACAAATTGATGTACGTCGGCAAAGTACAGAGGGTTCACTGCACACTGGAGTTTTAGGTGCTACGGATACAGTTTGAAAAAAAGAAAGCAAAGGAGAAAAAGGCATATAGAAGACTTTGTCTTTCAGAGCCTTTTTTTAGTTGAAGTGATTCTTTGTTATCTATGCAAAGGATGGTATTTTTTGCCAATGTTTGCAGATTATTTGTATTATAAGGACAAAAGTTTTCATTTCTGCAGTGTGCAAGCTCATCAGGAATGAAAACTGACATGCCTAAGACAATTGTTAGAAATGACCTATGTTACAGAGAACAATGGTGTCTAAGACAAAAACTTACATTTTGTTGTATAGTTGTAGTTTGAATAAAAACCCAACATGTAGTTTTAGCTGATTCACTTTTGTTAAGTCTCATTTCAATAGTCAATAGTATCAGATGATTATTTTTCCTTAACACATAAGCTCATTAAATATTTGTGATAATAACTTGGCAAAGACCTGCATAAGCCAAAAATAAATGAGTATAAATAAAATCAAGATAAACCAAGACACATGTCTTTACAAAGAAAGGTTTAAAATGCATTTATTACACTAGCATGTTATCTAAAGAGAACATGTGATGTGTACATACTTTAATGTTAAGTCCCTGAAGAGGGCTGGATGTCAAAATTATTTGTTCATGCTCTCCTCTAAAGAGCATAGCCTTTTTAATCAAGATCACTTTTGATTTTTATCAATGTAAACACAAGCACCTCATAATTTTCTCTAAATTACTTAAAAATATCAACATGTTACTTACCTGTTTGAATGTTTTTTAGAGCAGCAATCACACCAAACACATGACCTCTCACAGTTACATCTTGGATAGGGCTCCCATCACGCCGATCCCATAAAGTTATGACATCATCAGAGCGTGACAACAAAAACGGCTCAAAGGCGGCGATGACCGAGCCTGAAACGTTCCATCTTCTACCAGCTTGGTGGGTTCTTTCCTGAAGCAAACTTAATGTTGTCAGACCTAAAAAAAAAAAAAAAAAAAAAAGGCAAAACCCCCAATTTATTTCAATTCAGTGAGCCTGCTGTCTCAAGCTGTGGTGGCAAAACTTAAAAAAAAAAAAGCCTCAAAATAGTTCTCTACTTGGTAAATTAACTCTAATAATTTCATTTAGCATCACAAGGTTTGTAGTCAGTTGTGGGAAGTTAACATATTTGTCTACATGTGAATAATGATCATTTGGTACAGCCCCATAACCTCACATAAAGACCTGACACAGGTGTTTTTGATAAAATAATAAACCACAAAAAATAAGGTTTTTAGGGCATCATATTGTTTTTTCTGTGGTCTCAAACATGCATCAATACACATAAAGGATCTTTAAAATATATAAAATGTTAATTCATATTTGGACAAAACATTTCAAATAATATTAGAATGTAAGAATGTTATCTTGGGGTCATTTGTTTAGTGTTTTCTTTGAGCACTATACTGAGCAGTATACTTTACATCTATTTTTTTTTTTTCAACCAATAAACTATAACAATGTGAATGATACAGTTCTATTCCATATTTAATTTAAAAATATTCCAATGAATCTTGAATACCATACAGACTGTCAGTTCCTAAAACCAACAGTAATGTTGCAGCAACATTACACAATATACAATTTTTCAATGATTTAAGTGAATGAAATTTAAATTCACATGGTATTTTCTGCCCTTGAAGCCTCTCTCTTTCCGATGTGTCAGAAACAGGGACAGGTTTTTGTATAAGAGAGCAATCAAGGCACAACAAGGTGCAAGAGTGCTAAAATTTCACTGCATGGAGGAAAAAATCTAACCTTTAAAGATCAAGTGTATCCTGGAAAGCAGCCCCTAGTAGATTGAAATTTTGGTAAAAAAAATTAACCAAATAAGTCAACTATTATCCTCTGTGACTTTAAAGTTTTACCTGTTTATTCTAAGAACCCTATAAGAGAAGCCATGTATGATTATGTGCAATATGATTTCTACAACAACTTTGCTTCATTAACTCACGGCTAGTGATCTACAAACCCATGACAAATATGTCATCACTCTGAGAAGACAGACCTGCTCCATTTGAGTTCCAGAGCAAACTACTGGCCCTGAGGTCGAAGGCGATGTTTCCACTGACTCCTCCAGCTGCTAGCTGCAGCACCTCTTTGGCTTTGCCTCCCATCATGCTCATCGTAAAGATATGGTCATCTTCAAGCCACAGGAGGCCACCTCTCAGCCAGTCCAAATACAGGTCCCTGATGCCCTTTGTTGTTTGGTAGAGCTGTTGTGTAAATCGACTGTCAGCTGTGATGGTGCCAATCCTTTTCTGGTCACATGACACCCAATAAAGGTTCCCTCTCCTCTGATCCACTTTCATCAGACAGACTGAAAGAAATTTAAGTCAATAAAAAAGAAAAAGCATTATATTTCAATTTGAAAAGTGAAGTTACATATCCATTTGTCAACTGAGTCACTGATAATATGTGTAATTTAACTTTATATTCAGCAGTAGTTATCTTTGTCTGAGCAAGATCACGAAAAAGTATTAACCTGGCAAAGGTGTTTGGATCACCTCTGTCTTGACCTGGCTTAAGCTGGTGCGCTGAATATGCCCAGTTTTATTAACCCAGTAGAGCCAGTCTCTGTACCAGTCCACGTCGAATGAAAGGACACCATTGTCAGAGGCAAACAGCTGGGTTTCAGTGGACTCTCTTCCTCTAAACTCCAAAATGTTGATGTTGTTAATGGTGGCATAAATAAACTTGGGATCTGTGTAACAAGAGAAAGATCAACATTTCTTATAATCATGACCCGACACTTTCATAAATCATGAAAGGTGGGAGGTTCATGAATCAACTCAATCTATAGCACAGAGCCCATCAAAGGGAAACTAAAACAAAAGTGTTTTTAAAAGATTGGAAACAAATTAATGGTAGCACAAAAACATAAAAGTGTTGTCAACCTACATTCACATGCCCCATCCAGCTGCAGAACTTCAGAGTTTGGACAGGTGCAGGTGAATCCTGCAGGATTTCCTTTGGTTAACTGGCAGAGCTGACATGATGTCTTTTTACATGCTGAAGAACCTGAAAATAAAAGTAACATCTGCAGTGAGAGGACGTAAATACTGTACAGTGTTAACACTTAACATGTTTGCTGTTGTATTCATTCATTGACATATGCAGCAAGGGAAGTTCAACTGTATTAAAATCTGATTGAATTACAAATGTATGTAAGAGGGTTTGTGGCCTTAAGAAAAAAACAAAACAAAACAAAAAAAAAAAAAACACCAACTGAAGGCCAATCCTCACTGTTACATTAGTTCATTAAAAGGGTCTTTACAGGAGAGTTTCTTGACATGGGTAGACATTGTTCATTCTAAGAGGCAAAAATACCTAGTTGTCATCACATATTTGTCACTTATCAGATACAGGTTTAGTCTCATTTTGGCTGACAAATTCTCAAGCATTTAGCCCTGTTTAAGTCAGTGGTAATAACATTTTAGTCATTACTTCTACTCAAAATGTGTCCTTTCTGAAGACCAACTAGTTTTGTCAAATGGCAAGATAACAGAAAGAAATGCAAGACAACATAACCAATACGAGGATTCACATCTAAATTCTTCTTATTACAGATTTAATTTTTCACAACACTGCACTGAAACTCTGTTTTAACTGTCTTACTGAAAAATACATTTACATTTCTATTTCAGTCACAACACCACAATGCAACTCATGAAGTGATTCAATTCTGAGTTTGTAGTTTTAAATCAAAATCATTTCTTCTACATTTTAGCTTTTGTTTCCGCTCCCCCTGTTTTTATCTTTTGTTGTTTAATTGATTCTTTTAATTTTTGCATTCTGATATGTTTTTTCCCTTTTGTTATTGCGTTCTGGTGTACTGTGTGAAACACTTTGAATTGCTTTGTTGTAAAAGGTGTTGCACAAATAAACTTGCCTTGCTCATTTCTAATTGCTAAAACTCATGAATAACATTGTAAAACTTTACATTCTATATTCTGATGGTGATCTTCCTTTTGATTTAAGAACTTATTTTATTTGCAGGGTGTATCAAACAAAACTTCTGCTCCAGTCAGTACCTTGAGGCTGCTGTTGCTCATGGTAAACAGCTAATATTGGCAGTGAAGTTTTCCAGATGAATTTCCTCTGGTCCGGTTGATTCTGCGGAGCTTTCCACAAACCTTTATCATCCATCCAGTAAAAGAAACTTTCAAACACAGCCAGAGTGCGAGCCGGCCTCCTGTTAAAGAATCCTGTGAAGGAGTAACGGCCAGTCCCGTCCACCTTGACCGTCTCGATTGACTGGACAAATCAGAGTAAGATTATGTTCAAACCACAAGTTCTTTCAGTTATTCATACTGCAAGTAAAAGTATAGGGATATTACTTTTTCATTTGCCTGTTTATTCTAACACCTGACATGATATGACTCTGGTGTGGCGTTTAAAAGAAAAGTTCAACTCAATTAACCCGTCTGTATCCCTTACATATCACAGTGCGAAAAGAACCGATAAAAAGCTACAATGACAAATTGTAGGTCAAACTTTTATGTGATTGATGTTCTTAACTTTTCTGTCTCTGTTCTGTGCTTAACTCACCTCCTTAAAATCACTGATCCAGTACAGCCTCCTGGCAGCGACATCAGCAGCGAGGCTGTGTGCAGACTGAGCAGTGATCACAGTCAGTGAGCTTCGTTCTGACCCATCCATCCATGACCTCTCGATAGTTACTCTGTCCCCGGGGCCCGCATTCATCCAAAACATCAAGCTGGGAGTCAGAGTGGAGAATTCAAATCACCACAACACATTTTTATTCTTCTCCCTCTGGTGTAATAATGATGGATTTAATGTGGTCCAGCTACAGTAAGTGAGAAAGCTCTTTATCATAGTAAGTACTCCGGTTCAATTCTTGTCAATCATTAATGATTTATCATTTATTTTAAAATCTTCAAAAAGTCTCACATACCTCTCCACAGGTATAAGCACTAGCTCTGATGGCCTGATGCTTTTTCTCACCACTGAAGTGAAACCTTTCCCATCAGATGACTGCATGTAGATTGTTTCAGTCTTCTCATTGGTCCAGAATATGTTTCCAGTCAGCCAGTCACATGCTATACCCTTGATTCCAGGTTCCCCTTTTAAAGGAACACAAATTTTCCCTCAGAAATGTAACCCTCTTTTCAAACCAAGGCCTAACTATGAATTCAATTTTTATCAACTGAATTTAGTAAGCTATCGATGTAAGTATGATACTTTACAAATAAAAGTTCAGGACAAGAGTTAAAAACATTCTTAAAAATTACCAAAAAAGGAAGCGATGCTGCTAGAAATCAAGAAGTATGGGGCTTTAAATGTCACAAAATGATGTCTTGTTTCATTTTTTTGGTTGACCTCTTGTATAAACACTCGGGCTAAAAGTAAAAAAAGGCCTGGCCTAATGAATATAAAAAACATTAGCTTGTCCTTCATTAAGTGGTTGTGAGAATTTCTTGCCATTAGTGGCATTTTCTCAAACAGTACAGCATCAAAATGTTGAGGTTACAATTGTTACTAGTAGAAAAAGGACAATATAATGCACTTTTCGCTATATCATCCTTTCACAGCTCAAAAAAAAAAAAAAAAAAAAAAAAAAAAAAAAATTCCCATACATGATCCAAATCATGGATCAACTCACCCGTAAAGATTGTCCACTTTTGCTGTCCATCACTTTTGTAAATGCTGCCTTGGTAGTCAGCCCAAAAGTACAAGCCTTGAGCGACATTAAATGTTAAATCCACAGCAAAAACTTCTGGAGTCTGGATAACCTCAAACTGTTGAGACTCAACATCCAGCAGCCCAAAAGACTTCTTCTGAAATGTAAGCAATCTCACAGGAGTACCTGGATGAGATAGGAAGGAACAGTTCAAGGAAATTTAAATCAGTGTAGTTTTAGCCATCTATATAACTACTCAGTATCTGAAAAAATAAACAAAACCTGGATAATTTTATAATTCTTCATTCACCTTTCAATTATGTCATCAAAATTGAATATGTTAATTTTGGCTTTATAGTTTGCAATGTAGGTATAACCAAAATCAGCCAAAATTTCCAAGTTTGAAACTTACTTTTACTTAACTGCCCCAAATTTCATTTTAATCTTTGACCACTGTTCTGTGGCGGGGCACAGTGGTGTGCCTTGAGGCAAGTCAGCGTGCCTTGGAAATGTATAAAAAACCAAGTATCAACACAATTACAAGTCAACAGATGAATGAGTTTGAGTTTTACTCTGAATACAAATGTTGATTTATTAATAGACACTAGACACTAATAACACAGTTGTTAATCATATTTTATCAAGCTTTTGTTGATATTGATGAATAAGAAGAGAATAAAAAGAGAACATGCATTAAAGAGGACATTTGGATGGATATGAAATAGGTGTCCCTTGGGATTTTGGCTTGGTTTTAGGTGTGCCTTGGCAAAAAAGGTTTGAAATTCAGTCTCTAGAAGAGCTTGCAAGCCAGTAAACAACCAAGGTGAAATTCAAGTAACCATTCAGATATGTTTTAAATGTTTTTAGTAGCACTCATGCATTTATACAGCTGTTTTAATGATGAATATGTTCTGCCTGCACATTCCCAAATAAGTAAATGAGGGTTTTGCGATGCAGAGGTGACAGGTTAAGTACGGTGAAAATTGGTAGTTAGCGTAGTAAGGAGTTTACTGTTGTGCTAAAAATGTAAAAGTTATAATATGTTGTATACTATTTCAGACTTAGCCAACATTTGATTTTTTTTTGAGCAGCATGTCAGAGAACATTTTTAAGACCTTTCTAATGCTTGTATTTCAAAGTCCTTTTGATCTTTATGAACTTTTTCACTTCCTTTGTCTCCAGCTTGGTAACATCAAAGTAGCTCATTTACATGCCATTTATCTTTTGTCTAAGCGTGCTTCATAACATTTGTGGTGGAGTTTGATCTTTTAGGACAGTTTAGTTTCAGTTTAGGACATTTAGCATCATTAATACTTTCATGTTTTTCTGTAAAACGACATGTTCTATTAGTTTGATTAACAGTGCAACAGGTGAGTGTACAGTGGGGTCAAAGAGGAACCTCATCCCATTACCTGAAGCCACACATGTGGAGCTTCCATTCAGTTTGAAGCCCTCTCTGCAGTGGCAATAGAAGGATCCGATGGTGTTGGTGCAGTGATGCATACAGGGAGCCAACTGTTGGGCACATTCATCCAAATCTGAGGGGAGACGGTGCAAACATTAACCACTACACAGCTGAGAAAAAGAGCTTTGAAAACTCAAAATACTCTTAAGATTCTTTTTAGTTTGCCAACAGAGTCAATATTATTCGTTGACAGTTTATTGCACAATTTTTTTCTCAGTGTTTGACCTAATACTGTTGGTGAAACAAATACCTAAAAAAGTGATTGGTGTTGTATTTGTTTGGACTTCACACACCTTCACAGACCGCCCCGTTGATAGAAAGCTTTAATCCCTCGGGACAGGCACACAGAGCTCCCCAGGCTTCATCAACACACACATGACTACAGCCGCCATTGTTTAGGGAGCAAGTCCGACCTGCACATGGGGAACTTTGAGTCAATACTATAAAATTACAAGTACTGGAAGAATTTTACAGCAGAAACATGTTTGGAATTTTATAAAATGTTAGCCAGAGTGCGAACTGTCCAATAAGTACCGCAGGTTATGGGCTCATCTCTACCATCTGAGCACTGAACCCTCCCATCACACCTCTGGTGAGCAGTCAGACACATCCCATCTGGACACTTTATGCTGTCTTCACTACATAGATCTGTGAAAGAACAAACCAGATTAAACAGTAAGCGCATCTTGCATAGTATTGATCAATCATGTTTATGTTGCAAAACTCAATGCTTCATTGGAATATCTTGTATTATGTACATTAGCATAATTTGTGTTCAAACTTAAGGGAGAAACTGCAGTAATTGCTTTTTTTAGGGGTCTAAAGTAAACTGAACATAACATCAGAGGGACAAATAATTAAAAATTGGAGTATCTTAAAAAAAAGCAATAAACTTCAACTTTATCCAAAGCAAAAAGTAGCTAGAAATGCTGAGAGTGCAAGCCTCCAGCAAAGCATTACCAACACTGTCGGGTGAGTTATTGTCAAAGATGTGGAAAACTACCCTCTCTCACACTTTGAACAAATCCTTTTCAAAAGTCCTTGATCTGAGTCGGGATTCACCTCACCACCAAACTCTTAAGGTATTCCTTGTACGATGACCTGAAAACTTCATCAAAATCTATTCGTAACTTATTGAGATATCTTGCAGACAGACAGACATAACTTCCTTGGCAGAGGTAAAAAACACTTCAACTACTATCACAAATAATCATAAAAATGATATTTATTGCCTTGTTAAAGCTCTGGAAGCACTTATGCATGCCAGCAGTTTTTCACTTTAGCACTACAGTATCAAGTTGACTCAGTACAAAGGTTGATATCAACAAAAATACAAGGATAGAAACTACTTTCTGTAATTTTAACAAACAGATACTTACCAGTAAACTTGATTTCACTTGTCTGTATTACAAAGACTTAGAAGACTTCAAATTCCCTAATGCTCTCACCACAGCCGTCTTCATCAGAGTCATCCAGGCAGTCATTCAGGCCATTGCAGCGCAGCTCTTTCGGGATACAGAGGCTGTTTCGACAGGTCCAGTCGGTGTCTAAACAGGCATCAGGGGCTTTACAGTTTTCCTCATCGGAGCCAGTGGGACACTGGATTTTTCCGTCACAGTGAGCAGAAGAATCAACACAGCCGACTGAGTCCAGACAGGGAAACTGACCGGGTGGACATTTAGGGGAACCTGGCTGTTCTGGAGGGGCAAAACAAAATATATGTGGGGCAACAACATACCAGTGCCGTTATCTGTAATCATCTTGACTTGGATGCAATTATTCAATCACTGATGCCAATAAATTGATCACAGAAATCTGTCTCTTCTGGATTCATTATGCCATAGCTCCATGGTGGTGATCATAACATTATAATTATAATAAAATAAAATAATAATAATAATAGAATAATAACAGAATAAAACTAATTGGCCAAAGAAAAAAATGTCAGCTTGACAATAAGAGGACATTCAGATAGAATCAGACATGGGAGATGGCTAGTTTAAAAATGATGAGGATATAATGTAATATCAAATAGCAGTGAATAAATGAATGAATGAATTCTGTACTTTACCTTCCTAAGGGCATTTTAAATTCTCTAGTTAATCAGATATGAGAAGGTAATGTCTGTGACATTGTCAACATGTTAAGTGCTGCAAAATCAGGGTATTGCAATTGTGATCATGAGAAATGTTCAATGTATCATTGTATGCACTCACAAGACACTATACTATTACAAATTACTAATACTGGGTTGATCTGAATGTTGCAAATGAAATCCAGACTAATCAGACCAGGCAATGAATTTTCCAATCTGTTGTCCAATTTTGGTGCCAACCGTAGCCTCAGTTTCCATGTGGTCTTCTACTGCTGTAGTCCATCTTCTTCAAGATTTGATGTCAGAAATTGTCTATTGCACACTTTGCTGGAACAACAAGTAAGTAATCGGTTACCTTTCTGGCATTTCAAACCACTCTGGCCATTCTCCTCAGACTTCTGGCATCAACAACGTGAGTTTGAGAAGAGAACTGCTGCTCACTGGTTATTTTCCCATTTTGGACCATTATCTGAAATTCCTTGGGATAGTCATGTCTGAAAATCCCAGTAGATCGGCAGTTTCTGAAATACTAAGACCAGATCACCTGACAAAAACAACCATGGCATTTGTCCCTACATTCACCTTTCTTCCCCATTCTGATGCTCAATTTGAACTCCAGAAGGCCGTCTTGACTATGACGTCTCCATGCCTAAATGCACTGAGTTTTTAGCATGAAATTGGCTATTTGAATTGACCAGCAGTTAAACAGGTGAACTAAATAAAGAATAAAGCGTCCGATGAGTGTAAGCATGTCATATAAATTTTATTTTAACCCATCTTCATCTTCTCTTCAGAGCCTGCACACACTGTGTGACATTAATGTCATAATGTAAGAGCTGTTCAAACTTCTTATTTCTTGTCCCAACTCTCTGCTTTTCATTGTAGTTGAACAATGCCCTAAATATAACATTCACAAAAAGGCAATTTGCTTATGAGTTGACCATGCCTTATATCAGATAACTGTGGAATTTAGATTCACATGAAAACGACTTACTGTGGTGAGACAGTTAACGCTTTTCTAGCTCACTTCTTTACACAATGGCAGAGAGTCCCTACCAGTGCAGTCCATTTCATCAGATCCATCCAGACAGTCTCCTCCTCCATCACATCTCCAGACATCAGGGATACAGCTGCCATCGTCACACTGCCACTCCCCTTGTCTGCATCCCAAATTCTGACCTGCACAAAGGCAAAGAAATGGAAGGAAGGTCAAAGATCAAATGGCATAAAAACCAGAGAAGTTACAATCAAAGACTTTTATCACTAACATCTAACAAATTCCTGTGACACCATAAACACAGGCAAAATGCATTACACCGTACACAATGGAAAACAGTTCTATAACGGTCTTTAAAATCTGTCTCTGTCATTATTTATGGAAAAGATCTTTTGTAAAGCATCTGTAATTCATTACAGGCAAAAAGTAAGTCAAATGAATGAAAATACCCATTAATTAACAGGTCTTCTATACCTACTACCTTGGCCTGGTTAATTTGTAAAATATGTGTATTTTTTAATCTTAAATTGGATTTTCTGGCAAAATAAAGGCAAAATTAATAAAATTAATTTAAAAAAACAGCAAGGACTTATTAGTTGCATTGGGAAAAGTATCTTTAATTGGCATTAATTCTGTATATCATTCACAAAATTAAGCTTTACTGCTTGGTTTTGTGCATGGAAAGTGTAGATAGGTAATTTTGGTAATTAACTGGCATTTATAGATTAGATTGAACTTTTTTTTATCCCTTAGGAAGACTCTCTCAGGGAAATTAATATTCCAGTAGCACTGTTTATAGCAGATAAAATGATAAATGAAAAGATAGATATAAAACAGAAATAGAAATAGAAATAAATAGACTGATGGCCTGAGTGACAAAGAGTTTCTCAGTCTGTTTGTTCTGCACTTGGGAAGGAGCAGTCTTGGGCTGAACAGGCTCCTCTGGTTGCTGATGACGGTGTGCAGAGGGTCCAGCTTCATGCCAACCACAGAGCTGGCCTACTTGATCAGTTTCTCCAGCCTGGACGTGTCCTTCTTGATTGTCATTTTGATTGTTTTATTGACAGTACCCTTTCATTTGTAACAACATGGCCTTCTAAAGCTGGGTATAACTTCAATGTACTCCTCATGGTAACCAAAGTTGCTCATCACTGTGTAAAACTGTCAATAAAGTAGAGTAGTTAGGCTTGGGTAAATGTGCAGTACCTCTTAACAGTATTTCAGCACTGAGAGCACTACAGGGAATAGTCTATGAGTTATCTAGTATACATGGCATACCCTCTGCCGTTGGTTCGAGTTTGTGCATGATAAACTCTGTATCAGAGAGCAACACAACTTAGAGGCAGGTGAGGTTTGACAAAACAGCTGGAAATAGGCTAAATGGCTTTTCTGCTTTTATAGCTGATACGTGTTTTGCTCATATGTAAAATATAGAAAATGAGCTTTACATCAAAATATTTTAAGCATTAGTCTATTATTTGATTAGGTTTTGTTTGTTGATATTACTCCTTGAAATACGTTATGGTTAAGCTTAATGCCATTTGTAACAGTGAAAAAATTTGCTTTTAATCTTTTAATCTAATTAAAACATTGCAGGGAATACCTTCTTTTGCAGTCAGTAAAGCCAGAAGATGAGGAAAGTCACTTTTCCCTCTTCATATTTTTAACTTCTAATTTTTTAAATGTCTTAATATGGCTTGTCAAGATTAAATGTGTGTGGCTTTTTTTGACCAAGCTTTAACAAAATTAAGCACATTTCTTTAAGTATTTAAAAGGGAACAGAGTGTTATCGCTGATTTTATTAAACATTAGATATGAAAAGCCTGTACACATCAGGCCAAAAATGAGAGGCACTCCAACCTTTTTACCTGTATTTGGCAAATATGGACAAAATGAAGCTATAGCATTCTGGACCCAAAAGGCAAATGCATCTTTTTTTACTGCTCCTTCACATTTTCTCCACATCTCTGAAGTCCCCATGTATCAGGACAAAATGGTTGCTGCCAGTCTTAATGTATGCTAATGAGTAGCTTCAAACATGTCTAAAACTATTAAACCTAGTAACAAAACAAAAGCACATTTACACAAAAAGCAGGTTAGCCATTGTAAAGCCGTGTGATAAAGGGAAATTACATGCATCAAAATTTCACAGTTTTCAACTCTAAACCCATTAAGTCCACGAATGAACGCCATGTTGCTCTTTCATATTAAATACTGAAACAGACAACAATACTTGACACTTATTTGTTGTGTAGGTTAATATAACCTTGACTGACTCGTTATTTATTTTAAATAAAGTCTTCAATAATAGAAACTAGCTTATTACCTCGGGAAGCTCTCAGACTGGCCAGTAAGAATGAAAAAAGTAGCAGACGGTGGTCCATGGCGGCCCGCGCGGCTCATCGGGAGAAGCAGCACACCTGAGAGGAAGTCTTTAATCAGCTCACACCACTGCAGGTGTGCACGTGCCATCAAATACCCCCGGACTTCCGTTTCTCAACAACATAAATACATTTATAGAAAGCAAAACACAGCGAAATAAACATAGGTATTTATTTTTGCTTTAAAAAATCATCACAAATGTTGGTTCAGGGATATTGTTGATATGTTCTTTATTTATCATTTAGTTCTGCCCTTTTTTGGCTTGACTTTAGACGGTCTGGCTTGTCGGCCTATATAAAGCTATTTTTTACGTGTGTGTTGTGGCATTATTAAGCCTAGGTTAAGGAGACTTATTTAACTATTAAGTTGTAAAATATTTTACTTCCCGGTGGTACAGGTATAGTTTTGCTATTCGAAATTTGCTGCACTTGAGAGAAGAAAAACATATTTCTTCAGACTTTGATAGACTATGTCATTGACTCAATAATTATTTTGGGGTTTAATGAAAAGAACAAAAATAACATTTTATTTTTTTTATGATTTTATTTAATTGTTCTGTAATCCAATGTTGTTTTCGATCAATTTCGCCTTTCTATAGTTATCATGTATCCTTTATGAATCTTAATTTTTTAACAGTGTATTGCCTCCTTGTCAATTATGATATAATTATTGACAGCGAGCTGTGCACTTGAGCGTCCTGGCAAGTTAACTTTATGGCCATAGACTGATCGTACCATTAGGCTAAATATCATTGCCTTTTGTGTCGTGGTAAGGATCGACCCATCAGACTTTTGGACAGGCCATGCGCTTTTACGCACGGGACAACTAGAGGTTATACTCCAACAAATATCACTTTTTGCTTCTCACAATGTAAAAAGGGAGACTTGATGTGTCAAATATATATATTTTTCTTCTTTCATCTTTTATTCAGGGACCTATTAATCCAGACTGTATCGAACAGAATCACTAATAAATGGCATGTTACTTAAACGCATCATTATGTCATGTGCTGAAAAAGGAGAGGCGACAGACGCTGGCACTGGGTGTGCCTATGTATGCCTCCTAGCAAATGCATGTGATGCTGCTGTTTTATTTCCAACTCTAAGATACAATTAAATCTGCTGTAATTTCACTGAAATTCTTCAAATAAAAACTGTCGGTATATGATCAACAAAAGACCTTTGTGAAATACAAGAACTTCAAAAGAGCACAGATGACTTTACAAGGGTCTTTCTTGTGGCTTTTCTTCTTTTCACACATCAGACATATCAAAAGGAATCAGAGCTTTGTTGTTTAATACCTGCTCTTTGTTCTTAATTTGAGGCCTAAAAAGTGTTCAGTTTGGATTATGAAAAGGTATTGATAAGCTGCCTTTCATGGTACTAATGGCTCCTATCTATCAATCTATCTATCTATCTTTATATATATATATATATATATATATATATATATATATATATATATATATATATATATACATATATATAGTTGCTTTTGCACAGATTCTACACATCACAAAAAAGAAAACAAAAACACATTTAATGAATTTCAAACCAATTAAAAGAATGGAAAAATCCTAATAGGGAGAACAATACAATATAAATCCATTGTGCTGCACATTGTTTTTTAATTTCCCCAAAAGGAAAATTATAAACAGAAAAATAAAAATAAAATCCAAGAATGTTATATGCTTTTTGTTTTTCCTTTCAACCACAAACACTGCTGATTATTGTTATTGTTGTTTATATTTTAATAATTTTTATATTTTATCAATTTATGATTACTATCATTAGCTGTAGAAGGAGTATATAGTTTAGATGCAAAAAATATTTTCTCCTGGGTTTATTTTAAAGAGATATATTTTTAAATTGTGTTATTACCAAACAAACTACATCATCTATGACAGCCGTATTTTTTCTTCGAAAAAACAAAATCACAATTGTTTATAACAATTATTGCTCCAACCTTGCATCTTTTTTAAAGGCCAATAATATAAAACAGCGTATAGGCTAACCAAGTTTTTTACCTTTTGAAATTCAACTATAAAACAAAAATTAAAAGTCAATAAAAACTAATCAAAACATCAAACACTGGACATTTTTTCATCATTTCATCTGTTTTAGATCTGACCTCAGAGTGCCCCCTCCCTTGTTTCTCAGTGATGGATTCTTAACAGGTCACGATCAGAACAGAAAGTGATTTGTGATTAACTCCCAGTGTTCCCCATTAATCAGAGCGCATTTGGACAGCTCGTAATCTCCTTAACTAATATTATGGTCATGACCTCTTATCAAAGGGATCTCTAATATACAAAACAACAACACTCAGAGTGGAGGGCAATTACACTTTTCACACCTCTGCCACTACAAAGATCACTTGGTTTCGATACACAACGACCTCGTCACATTTCTGCCTTTGAGCGCTGCTGGATCACACACGCCCCTCAGCCATCTGACAGATCTCTTCAAAGGACGTCAGGAGAGAGGATGCAACTATAAATCCAAGGCTCAGCATCTCTCCTGGAGCATTTGGAATCTATCTGCTGGACAGACAACATCACACTCAGGAACTATGAAGGGACTAGCAGTGGATTTCTCTTTTGCGCTTCTTTTTGTGGACTTGGTTCTGGGACTCACTGTGCAGGCTTTACCTGGGACGCACCATGACTCACGGCGTCATGGAGTGAGCAGCGGGTCAAGGCGCACCGAACACCGGCAGCAGTCCGGCCGGTTACCCCTCTACATGATGCAGCTCTACCGGACCATGCTGACCGGGGAGCGGCGGAGGACTACGGCAGCCAGCAAGAGACAAACCAAGGTGGAGGATAACGCCGGTCTGCACGACTCTGACTCCGTGGTCAGCCTTTTAGCCATGAGTGAGTAACATATTACATTTATGCGAAAGTTTCAATGAGATGGCTTAACCGTTCTACCAATATGATCTACAGGGCAATTTCAGACATTTAGAGGCCCAATTTTATAGTAATTTGAGATCCACGTCCATTTTATAGCAATTATAGCACAAGAAACCTACATTTAAGTCTTTTCCACTTTTCTACCTTGCTATAGTCTGCCTGATATAAGACATGCTGGTGTCCTTTACAGGAAATTTCTTTGGACTATATGACCTTGCTTTTGTGTTGTGCTTTACATTAACTTATCTACAGTCAAGTTATCTTTGGAATCATTGGAATATAATTGATGTTTACCTTTCATTTGATGCACAACATTGAGACCCTGCAATAATCTAACTTTGCCTGATCAGTCTATGATGGCTCCTCAAGTTAATTATTATTTATTAAACCTACAAAGTTAATACTACAGAAATAAATACAAGCTGAGGTGAAGTCCACATCATGTCCATTTATCAAAGCAAAACTTGTTTCTTATGTGTCCTTTGGCACCTAAAATGTGAATTTGCTAACTTACAATTAATTTAATCATCTGTAGGTTCATAAAATGCTTAAACAGTATACTAAGGTGCCATGTCAGATGTTGAGTAAATTAGCAAACAAGGATGCTTTGATCTAAACAAATTTCTTTTCTCCAATTTCTTTCAGGCTGTCAGCAGACTGGCAACAGGTGGTCCATCACCTTTGACATGTCCTCCATGTCTGCAGCGGATCAGGTCCAACTGGCTGAACTCCGCATCCGCCTTCCTGCCTTCACAAAGTCTTCCAGAGCCTCAGTGGACATATACCACTCCAGCAGGGATGGGTGCTCCGGCATGCACTGCTTGGAGAACAGGCTGTTCTTGGGTCACCTGAAGATTCATCCCAGTTCCATAGAGTCCCCCTCCTCCTGGAAGGTATTCAACATGACAGAGATGCTCCACGACTGGTTGCAGCGGGGAGACCCCTCTCAGAGGACGGAGAGGGATGAGACTGAGCAGGAGGAGCAGGAACAGGCGGGAGTCCAACACCCAACAGCTGACAGAGTGATGATGGTGGTCTTTTCACGGCAGAACCCACATGCTCAGCGGATGCCCACGCTCATCCGGACGGCGGAGCACTCCAAATATGTCAGCATGGACAGAGAGCGAGTGCCGGTGGGCTCTGGTTCGAAGAGGGGAAGGCGGAGGGCAAGGAGGCACCAACAGAAACAGAGAGTGGCAGGAGACGTTTCTGCTAGCAAGCCGACAGAAGAAGAGAAGAAGAGTTCTCTCTGCAGGAAGGTGGACATGTGGGTGGACTTTGACAAGCTTGGTTGGAACGATTGGATTGTCTACCCCAAACGGTACAATGCTTATCGCTGTGAGGGGAGCTGTCCTACACCTGTGGATGAGACCTTCACTCCAACTAACCATGCATACATGCAGGTAAGGCTGCCTTTTCCTCACATCCTTTACTTCCTTTAAACCCATTGTAGTGATGGGATTATGAACCTGTCTGAAGACAAAAGTTCTAATCATTCTTTTTTTCCTCCCTCCAGAGCCTACTGAAACTTCACCACCCAAACAAGGTGCCATGTGTGTCCTGTGTGCCAACACGCCTCGCCCCTCTGTCCATGTTGTACTATGAGAATGGGAAGATGGTGATGAGGCATCATGAGAACATGTTGGTGGAAGAATGTGGCTGCCACTGAAAAGTTAAGAAAGACTTCAACCTTCAAGTGAAGCTAGAGACTGGAGACACTGGGCTACAGGTCCAGAGAAGATTCAGCCACAGACCTGAGCTCATCAGAGGCACAACGTGGAAAAATGTCCACAGGCACTTTACATGGATGTCCAGTCTGACACTGGGACAGAGGCTGCAGCTGCACTGCAGGGCATGGAAGAAGGAAACTGATTTGATCAACAATGCAGCTCTCCAAATCACAGATCTTGAAACACTAGAGAACTGAACTGTTGGAACTTTTTGTCAAAGTTTTGATGAATTACATAATGCCTTTAAATTCGAGTGGACGAGTCATTCAAGCTTAGAAGGACTGATCATGGTACTGTATTGATCAAGACAAGATGAAACGAGCTTGAGACAAAAGCACAACATGGTCTCTGACTGAAGCACTACAGAAGACTTAGGACAACTATTCACAAGCTGTACTACAGTTTCCTTTTATTCCTCAAATCAGGTTTTCTTTTCAAATCATTGAAATGCATGATTTTTAAGCGCTTTAACATTATTATGAGGTTTGAGTCATATTGACTCTTTGTAATTATGATATGTACAGTAACAGAATAAATTATTTCTATTCTTGAACAAAGTGGTTTGTTGTTTTTCTTTTTCAAATAATGATGCAAAAGTTTGAATGTGCTCCTCTTGCTCTCATGAGAGTAATTAATGACATTTTCTACAAAAGTAAAACACAGTATGGTAAACAGGCAATAATGCAAATTTATCAGTCAATGACCCAATGTAAGGTTTGTGCCACAGCTGCCCTACATTAACAGCATTATGAATGACCAAAATCATTTTGTTTCTGTAACTGTTAATACATCCTTATGAAGAGGCTCTTCCAACAAAATTATATTTTAAAGCTAGAATATAAATATTATCTAAGAATTTTTAAATTTACTGTTAAAAAAAAAATCAGAAAAAACAATACTGTCATATCCTGACCAAGTCAAAATAAAGTTATTGACTTACACTCCTGAACAGAAAAAAAAAAAAATTAGTGGTTGTTTGTTCTGCTTGATTAATTTGATTTATCAGAGAAGTCAAGTTTGGTCAAACAAAGGTGAATTTAGTTTGAAATTTCTCCTGATCAAAATTTATGTCCAATACATAGCAAGCACATTTTTAGTTTTCAACAGGTTTTTAAAAGAGTTCTAAAATATTTATGTATTCCTGTTTAAATGTCAGGTCTAAGAAATGTGTCCAGCACTGTTTTAGCTCATAAACAAAACAAAAACCTTACAATCTTCAAAGAATGCATGTTAATGTCTAGGGGCTCTAACCATATATTGAAAGTGGTATAGATTGAAGTGGCATTAACTATTAAAAATGCATTTAACAATGGTACTCCTAATAGGAAAATACATTAAATAAAATACCCAACTTGTTGGAAAAAATGTGGAAACACAAAAGCAAATCATTATCATGTTTTCTGGAACTGTCATGTTAGTAAAACTTATTGGGAGGAAATACACAATGCAATACAAGAAATCTTTGCAAGTCACCTGCCTCTGGAAAGCAGAATTTTTTTTTTTGGACTCATGCCTGAAAGTTGGCCAAAGAGAGACAAATATTTGTTTGGTATCTTGATGGTAGCTGGCAAAAAGGCCATAACAAAAAAATGGCTTTCACAGGAAAGTCCAACTTTGAACACGTGGATGGACATTACAATGGACATTTACAGGATGGAGAGAATGACAGCAGAAGTGTATTACAAGAAGGACCTATTTGTTACATGCTGGAAGAAATGGATGAACTATGTGATACCGCGCAGACCAGACTTCAACCTGGCAGACCTTAGATGATGCATTGTGGAGATACCACAATGACCAAGTGACCAAGGACAGTGACCAAGTATTACTCCCTTAGAGTTGATGTTCTGGTTATGTATTTTTTTGTCTTAAAAAAAAAAGTAAAATAAAAAATAATAAATAAAAAATAAATTAAAAAAAATAAAATAATAAATACTCAATAAAGTATTTAAAAAGCATATTTCAAAGACCTTTAAAAGGAATGATTTCATAGAAAACTAATTTATGTCTATGGTAAATTCATAGCTGTTTGACATAACCCCCTTTAATTTCAAACTTTTTTTTATCCCACACAAAAAAATTAGTTCTTCTTAATTTGCTGCCCTCTATTGGTAGCAGATGAAATAAATATTACAAACTGACATTTTTCCAAACCCTTGGCAATCCAGAAGCCATAAGTTCAGACAAAACAGACACATTTCAGTTGTTTATTTTGATATCATTGAATATTCACTTATTTAAAAGGCATAACTGAGTCAAATGATACAGGCTCACAACCTGCAAAAAATTTGATTTTACAAGGCTCTGACAATAATGTAAACATAACTTTTAAGCAACAAACAAATATTTGCATAGGATACTGTTGTTTTATAAGAGTGCATGTTAACACTTGGTGAGCATTATAATAAATGCAATCTTTTTTCAGAACAAATCTGAAAGTAGATTTCACAGCTAAGACTAGGCGTCTCATTTCTGCTTACATTTCTTTTTCAGTAAACAAAATAAAAACAAGGTTAAAATGTTAAAAATACTTTTTTTTTTTTTTATCTTTGAGGCTGACTCTTCAGATGTCCATTTCAAACTGGGCGTCTTCTGTAAAAAGTAAAGATAGAGCGGTTAAATAACACATTAATAGGAAGCATTACTATTCCACTTTAATTTAGATTTTAAAGGACCTCTTTCACAATACATGTAATTTTGCCCACAGCCCAATTTTTTGTTTATTGTGTGGTATTTGTAGTACACCCAGAGACTCCCAAGAATATACCTTTAGAAAATCCAAAAGTCATCCAGGGCCTGTACTATGACCTATTTTATGATCATTGCCATAGGTGTGAGCCAGGGTGCACACTTTACCCCAAAACTTACTCAAACACAAATAATAAATCATCAAATTGGGTCAAATCACCTTCACTGAAGTCTGGTGCATATTTTGAAATCAAATGTAAAGCTAAGTATTACAATTGAAAGAAGTTATTGAATATTAACTGGAAAAAAAGTAGTTTTTTTTTATGATTTTTTTCAACTAATTCAATTCTTTGGAGATGTGTCTGACCAACTTACAATTGCTGTACACCTAAAATACTTACAAATTATTTGGCCACATATATATTCTCAAAGTGGGAAAAAAATCATCAAATTCTGAGACCGGTAAAGTTGTTCAATTAACAGGTTGGGTTACTGTGGTAGAATCAGGATACTGTTCCATATCTTGTACATCAGGGAACCTTTAAAGATTTGTTCAGAATTCATCCTTTAAGTATGATTTCTTTTAGAATTTGAATGCTAGATTCAAAACAAACATTTCACATGAAATGTTATTCATTTTAATATTGAACAGCCACAAAGGGCCTGTATATTATGCCTTTGTGATGAGATAATAATGAGCCATTGATACAAGTAAAAACCGATGCAGTTTTGGATTGTTGTAATCAGATTGTATATATCTACAATGACAGCAATACATAAACATTACTTCTGTCAATTTCTGTTTCTAGTACTTATATATACATGTAATCTGTTTTATGGCCTTCGTGTCTTTTTGCATAGCAACGGCTTGGACAATTTTAATTTGTAGACTGGAACTATAGTGAGGGAAAGGGGATCTGAGAAATCCATAAGATGTATGAGTGGCTGGTTATTTCATAGAATGGAGTCTTTGAATTTGCTTGTGTATGGTTGGAGGGGTTTCTGATTTTGAAAATGTTTATAATATCCCAAACAATAGATTACAGATGCAACATGTGCACACATGCCAGAGGTTCTCTTTCCAGCAGGACAGAGACAATAATATGCCTTCACAGGATCATCTGATGCATTCTTGTCAAATTGAATCCAAACATTGTATTTTATATATATATATATACCATCATTTTTTTTTTTCAAAATATCTGCAATTGTATGAAAATATCTTGACAGTGTAGCTTGGGAAAGATTAGTAAGCATGGTCATTTGATTCCATGAAAGGTTTGAAAAATAAAAAATAAATATGTCACGTAGAGCTCGTAGTGAATGGCAGAAGCTTGAATCATCTGATATCTCGTTCCCTCATGTGGATCTGGAATACCTTGAGACCATAACATGCGGTACATACCAAATCAAACAGTCCCCTGGCTACATTGCTGAGCATCAAAAAAATGATGGTGACTATGAGATTTGGGTTTACCAGCATGATGCTGATCTCATTAGGGGACAGATTCATTCTCGTCACAGATCTCAAATAAAATACAATGTTTGGATTCAATTTGACAAGAATGCATCAGATGATCCTGTGAAGGCATATTATTGTCTCTGTCCTGCTGGAAAGAGAACCTCTGGCATGTGTGCACATGTTGCATCTGTAATCTATTATTTGGGATATTATAAACATTTTCAAAATCAGAGACCCCTCCAACCATACACAAGCAAATTCAAAGACTCCATTCTATGAAATAACCAGCCACTCATACATCTTATGGATTTCTCAGATCCCCTTTCCCTCACTATAGTTCCAGTCTACAAATTAAAATTGTCCAAGCCGTTGCTATGCAAAAAGACACGAAGGCCATAAAACAGATTACATGTATATATAAGTACTAGAAACAGAAATTGACAGAAGTAATGTTTATGTATTGCTGTCATTGTAGATATATACAATCTGATTACAACAATCCAAAACTGCATGGGTTTTTACTTGTATCAATGGCTCATTATTATCTCATCACAAAGGCATAATATACAGGCCCTTTGTGGCTGTTCAATATTAAAATGAATAACATTTCATGTGAAATGTTTGTTTTGAATCTAGCATTCAAATTCTAAAAGAAATCATACTTAAAGGATGAATTCTGAACAAATCTTTAAAGGTTCCCTGATGTACAAGATATGGAACAGTATCCTGATTCTACCACAGTAACCCAACATGTTAATTGAACAACTTTACCGGTCTCAGAATTTGATGATTTTTTTCCCACTTTGAGAATATATATGTGGCCAAATAATTTGTAAGTATTTTAGGTGTACAGCAACTGTAAGTTGGTCAGACACATCTCCAAAGAATTGAATTTGTTGAAAAAATCATAAAAAAACCTACTTTTTTTCCAGTTAAAATTCAATAACTTCTTTCAATTGTAATACTTAGCTTTACATTTGATTTCAAAATATGCACCAGACTTCAGTGAAGGTGATTTGACCCAATTTGATGATTTATTATTTGTGTTTGAGTAAGTTTTGGGGTAAAGTGTGCACCCTGGCTCACACCTATGGCAATGATCATAAAATAGGTCATAGTACAGGCCCTGGATGACTTTTGGATTTTCTAAAGGTATATTCTTGGGAGTCTCTGGGTGTACTACAAATACCACACAATAAACAAAAAATTGGGCTGTGGGCAAAATTACATGTATTGTGAAAGAGGTCCTTTGAGTTGAGCTGCTTACCTGCATGGTCCTCTGTCTGCAGGTCATGGTCAGTACTAGTGCTGGGTGTCTGTTCGGGCTGGTCTGTGCTGCTGGAGGAGTCTTGTTTCAGGGGCCTGGTCACTCCTGGGATATCAGGCAGTTTGGGGGGTGTGCGGGTCAAAGGAGAGGTCCGACACTGCAGGAGGAACTTCCTGTCATATATTATTCTTGTGCCTGCAGGTGACAGTGGAAAATGTTATCCCAATGGATGACATTCAGCTATGAGTGGTCATATGTAATCTCAACTCAGGTTTGATTATTACATTTGGATGACAGTATATGTTTACCTCAGCACTCCTGAACTACCTCTATTCTCACCCTGTCAGAGGCACTCCTGTCCCTTTGGGCCCCTTTCTCCCTGTAGGCCCAGTCTGTTCTGATTGGTTGGCTGGTCTACTCTGTGGTTAGGGCTGCCAAGATTAGTCGACTGGTCATGACAATGTTGACGATCAAAATCATCGATGACTAATAATCAACGTCGTCGTTTGTTAGTTTGGGGGTTTTTTAAAGCGTTGTTTTCAGCCATGATGTAACCGGAAGAGTTATGCCCAAACAGTATCATGGCTAGCCGGCAATGGAGCTCTAAAGTTTTGGAGCATTTTACCAAAACCAAAGAGAAAAATGCGCAGGCAGTATGGTGGCGATGCATAAGCATCTGAGAAGGAAGCACGTCGTGGCTGATTCAATTTCTGACTAGGAGGGACAGTCATCTCGGTAAGCTAATATGCTAGTTAGCTGCTAACATCAGCGTCAACAGTGAGCTTCTTACTTATAGCTGTAAAGGTTAACATTAACAATGACGATTTCCCTTAGAACACATATGTCACGTGTTAACTGTAACGTTATAACAGATGCAAAGTTCATTAAAAGTTGAATGAACTACCATCTTGTTTTATTTTTAGTTAGCACATACCTTAAACACTTCAAGCTGGAAGCTAATGATGGTTATACAAGAGCAGCTGCATGCTGGTGCGGTAAGCTGCAATTCATGCATGATCCAACTAGTCGACTAATCGCCAAAAATAATCATTGACTAGTCGATTATCAAAATAATTGTTTGTGGCAGCCCTATCTGTGGTAAATGTACAGTCCAGTGCTGTTCTGTGCCATGTTTTCAACAGCTCTGAATTCTTTATACAGTCTAGGCTCTGCACTGGCCATTGCAGGCAGAGGAAAAAATCAATACACTACAGTATCGCGGTATATGACATGGAGATATTATATTGATTCACGGCAGCTAAGTATTAATATTTTCAAATGTATTAATCTCAAGTATTTAATAAAGCTTTTGATTCAAAAGAAAAAAAAAAATTACTCGTTGAGTCCACACAATGATGCTGTTGAGCCAGATCAGACAGGTAAAGTTCATTGTACAGGAGAGCTAAAAGTTAGCCAACAATCACGACTGTACAGAAAGGAATACACTGTCAGTATTTAAATCTGTTTTTGGGACTTTTTTTGGACCTTCAAAGTACCATTAGAGATGGACATGACACAGGGTTTGCTAGGAGTGATGCATAAGAGTATAACAGAGTGGACCTAAGACTTACCTCACTCGGCAACACCTATGAACAGGGAAAGCAGATGGCAGAAAAGCTAATGCTACTTATAAACCAGCACACATGACATGCTTCACTCATCAAAACTGCTTCCCAATTCTGAGCAATCTGAGAAAATGGGTCTATCTCTCACTAACTTTTTGAGCAAAGACCAACAGCCTCATCATGTTGTGGAAAACACATGCTTTTGTGAAAAGCTGGCTGGAGCACAGTGCCATCCCGAATTCTTACTTCAATGACAGTGGCACCGGAGGTCTTTACAGCTGTGAGGTTGTACTCTATATAAGACTTATAAACACACAACAGGGCATCATGGATAAATTAGCCATTATGGTTTCCTGGCGTTTTTATATTACTTATGATACTTGTTCAATGTCAACATGTGTGGGTATAAAAAAAAAAAAGTCTTTTACTAACAGACAGGTATACTCATTACTAGTGTTATGTTATTATGCAATATTGCACACTGAGTCCTTTTGATATGCTTCATTATCTGTTATAACTATCAGCTAACATATACCGCCCTTTGTGTGTCATGAGCCTTTTATTTTGATAGCAAACCCTGATGTGTGTTGTGCCATCATGTCTGAACTTGTCCTATGCTATGGGCAGCTTAATTTACTACAACTGAGTGAAATACATTAAAACAATTATCTTTAAGTATGGATCTTTCAGTACAGTATTTCCCACAGAAAAAAAGGGTTTATGTTACTTTCTACCAGAGGTAAATTGTACAAAAACATTAGTAACATTTCTGTATAATGTATGCATCAAAGATCACTAGGTAAAAAGTACAGAAACTCAATGACCCTCTGTCAGATTTGAATCAGGGAGTAAACACTGCCAAGTAACACAAACACATCAGCCTCATTTTCCAAATGGGGGGAATTTGGCCTCACTCTTTGTCAGTTTGAATTATTTTTCTAAAGGTTTACAACATATTTGCAGGTGTTTCCTAACAATTTATGACAATTAAGAACAAAGAAGTACCCGAAGTTCTGAGTGTTAAAAACTTACATTCTTGTTGCTGTGGTATCAAAAGGATATTGAGATTATTTGTGTTTTATTTCTGATAAAAAAAGGACCTGAAATATAATAGAATAACCAAAACAAAAATTCCCCACTCAGACAGAAAATTTCAAATCAATCAACTTGTCTTATATTAGTCTATTCTGTTTGATAGTGTTACAGTAAAAAAAGTTTTTTTTACAAAACATCAGGCCTGGCAATATCTTTTTTCTTAGTCTACATAAACATAAACAATATCAACCAAAATTTTCCTCCTCTACATTCATTTAAAATACATATCAATCCATCTGTTAAACATGATTTATCATCCTACAGTAAAAGCTCTTTAAAACATTTAATGCCCATATCAAGGACAAATTTGTCCATCTTAATAGAGGACATTTTTTATATTTGTACAAACCTCCTCTTCAGCACTCTCAATACCTTCTTTTTTCTCTTGAAGGAGCACAGTAATAATCCTAAATTTGCCTAGGCTGTCGTCATGTCTACACAGGCCCGTGACCTGTGGCCTATTTTTTTTCAAATCCATATCAATGATTTTTGTTCACCAACACTGACCCAATTCTGTTTTATCTGTCCCACCTGGTGATGTTACAGGACACAGTATCAGTTAAATGGACATGTGCACTGTGTGCCACCATTCTCACCGCAGCAGAGAGAAACCTTTTCAGCACCTTTATCACCATGCTCAGAAATACCAAATAGGTCAAGCTTTTACATGTTTTTAATAAAATAGGTAGAGAAGTGGTAAGAAAAACACAGTAATTAGGAGCTGAGAAGTATAACATCAGCTATGATGGACTAAATCTGCATAAAATTATTGACATTAATAGGCTTGGTTGGGGGACCTAAAGTCATACATCAGTATACTTGCTTGAATAGCAATATTTAATTTTTACATAGATTCATTTTTAAAAGCAGGAATAAAAAAACAGTTATTAGTATATCAGTTAAAGCTGATATACTTAGCCACATGTCAAATGACACACATACATTTATATTGACAGCCAGGTGCATAATGTCGACATGTGCAGCAGGGGTATTCATGTAAAAGTCACGGAAGTCCAGTAAATACAATTTCCTCGAGTAAAAGGCCTGAACCAAGTCCAGTTTGTGTCTTATAGCCTTCCCCTATGTCTACATTTTCAAGGTTTCAACTACATTTACTGTCAATTCTCAATACAGGATATGTTTTGTTTTGCTTTAACCAGATCAATAATGCTTGTACAAACCCCAATTCCATTGAAGTAGGGCCATTGTGTAAAACTTAAATCAAAAAAGAATACCATGTAGTCAGTGGAGGTTTACACCATAATTTGGTTCATTGCTGATAAAAAAGTTCTGAAGCAAACAACAATGAAACTTAAATATTCTGTTCTTTGTGTTATTTTTCATAAATGAACCTACTCTGGATTTTTTAAGATCAAACTTAATTGGGAAAAGTAAAAAGCTATTTTAAGATCGAACGATACTACAACACGGTTTACAAGCAACTACAATATTTCCAATACATACTTTTTTGACCTTTTGTTTAATAATTTCCACTTTGTGGAATGCCCTGATAAAGTTGTTCCCCGTGGCTGTGGCAATAGTGGATAAATTATTGTTTATTACAAAACAATGCATTAAGGTCCCCGGCCATGTTTGTAGTCCTTGTTAGAAGTTAATTAGCAACCGTCCTTTTAGGCACAAACAACTTTACTATTCAAAAGCAGGCAGCATCAGATTAATTGATTTATTTCAGATTAAACATTAAAATCTTCTGTGCACATGCTGATCACAAAACGTATTTATGGCATCTATCAGAAACAGGTTTTCTAAATTCCATATGATTTCAGCCTTGACAACCAGGAGGCTAAATGCTTTCTCAATCCCACCTAGTAAAAGCCTATGATTTTTTTTTTTTTACCATGTTTTGTACCATTGCTGATAAAACATCTGTAGCAAACAACAACGAAACTTAAATATTCTGTTCTTTGTGTTAATCATAATAAATGAAACTACTTCTCTGAATTTTTTAAGCTCAAACTTAATTGGAAAGGGTAAAAAGCTCTTTTAAGCTACAGTGAAACTACAACACGGTGCTTCGGCTTAAAAACTACTACTATATTTCCAATATAAAATGACTTTTTTTGACCTTTTGTTTGAGATTTTCCACTTAATTGAATGACCTGGTCAGGTTGTTGCTGCCCCAAAAGCAGGCAATATCAGATGAATTCATTTTTTTTAAATTCAACATTAAAATCTTGTGTGTATATGTTTATCATGAAACTTATTTCAAGCTTTTATCATAGATGGTTACTCTAAATCCCATATACTTTCAGCCTTTGGAACAAGGAAGTGCTAAATGCTAACTCACATCCATGCTTTGGACTCATTCCTGCAACACTCTTTTATATAAGTACTTACATTAGTGATTCTTATTGCAAAATGTTTTTTATTAAAGGCCCTGGTAACCCACACAGGTGTTTGTAAAAACCCTTGATTAGACCTCTTCTCAGGATTGTGTGAGTGTGCTAGCGTTTATTTGATTGACAGCTTCACAGCCCTGTGAAATCTGAAGAACCTGTTTTGGCAGGAGGATTTGCTCACTTTGTTTTCAACCTCTCCTGGTCTGATCAACCAGAGAGATTAAAAAAGATATGTGTGAGTGACCAGGGACTTCAAATCAACATCAGCAAAAACTATGACATATTCATATCAGGTTAATTGCCTCTCTCTATATCATGTTTTGTATAAAATTCAACACAGGTGAACATATCACTGAACTCAAGTGAAATTACAATTAAATAGATACATTTTTACTTGAGTACAAGTGAAACTATCACTCATTTGAAATGTACATCAAGTAATTGGTATTCTGATTGCACTTTCCTGTGTTGTGTAAATAGGCCAACAGCTGGAGTGTGATGAGTCAACCAGTTATTTCTTTAGCATGACAGCATTGCTAAAAAGTACTATATCCACTTTATAGCAACTGACCCTGATGCATGGAGTTAAGAGTTAAAGTACTCCACGACAATGTTCTTCCTACACTGGATATCTAGTTTTGCACTCTGAGTTTGATCAATAAATATATTATACCTTTGTATGTTTGAAAGTACATATAGACAATTTGCCCAGATAAAAACTCACTACAGTTTTACACTTAATGTTGATAAACTGTCCTTAACAACTCTTGTATACTTTGTTTCTAAACCATAATGTTTCTATTAAGGGTGTGTATTGGCAAGGACCTGGAGGTACAGTGTTATATGTTGTGATATTTTGCAATATTATGGTGATGTATCAAAAGTTGGTTTCTGAGTATCTATCTTTTGTTACAGAACTGAGAACCCACAATAATACGTATATACTTTAGTTCTTGATCAGTGTTATTTTATAACCATGGTCCCTCAACTTGGATAAACTTAAGTGTTAGCCCCGGTGGCAGGAGTTGCAACAATAGATGTAATACCTGCTGCCAACTGTTAGTGAGAGGAAAAACTACATCAAAAAATAGAAGTTTTAAAGTTCTTAACCTTGAAATGCAGATGGATCAGCCTAATTCAATGTCAGGCAGATCCATCTTGCCAAGCTCCAACCTAAAAAGCGGGATGGCACAATCAGAGACCTTGGAAGCAAATAGAGGTTGGAGCTGTGAGAGAGAAGACAGTAGGAAACAACTGCTCCAGCAGTGATTAGCATAGAAGCTAACACATTCAGAAGAAGTTTGATCAGACCTTGACCACATTCCTATATTAAATAAAGAACAGACAACAACACTACAAACTTTCCTATAGAAAGGATATTTTCATTAAAATTAAAAGAAGCAATCAGAAAAACATCCTAAAAAGTTGTAGTACAAAAAAGCTAATTCCATTACAGCAATATAAGTAAAGGAAATTAGTTACTTTACATCCACAAATATATATCTTTAAGCCTCAGTATATTTACCGGCCCTACAACACAAAATAAATGTGAACAAAAAGATCGTGTTGAATGAAAGTTAAGTCAGTGAGCTCTCATCTTGTCAACATGTGGCTGCAGCTCAACAACAGCCTGCTGTAATCACAAGACTATAAATAGAATACGGCTGAGAGCAGGTCTATATTTAAGCACACCGTCACTTTGTTTTATACTCCATTAGGACATAAAAATCCTTCCTGAAAACTGACTTCTGGGTACAGGTATAGTTGCCAGAGTTAAATGTCCTTTAACTCTGTTTCTGATAATCAGAGGCCTTCAAAAAGTACAAACACTGTCAAACATTAACAGAAAAACAAAACTGTGGACAAGACTCCATGACTGTCTTTCTATAGTGTTTTTGTCCACTGGTTTGTTGTTTAAAGACAAAATAAACTAATCAACAGAGTTAGCTGTTATCATGTAAATGCTCATTTTGTATTCACAGGCAGAATGTGTCAATAAAATGTCACAAAAACTCAACTTCAACTCTTCTGAAGATTATTACCTCCACCAAGGAGGTTATGTTTTGACTGGCATTTGTTAGTTAGCATATTAACACTCAAATAATTAAGAAAAGATTTTGATTAAATATTCAGGGGATGCTGGTCATGCTGGAGGAAGAAGTGATTTGATTTTGGCGGTGATCCAAATCTGGATGTGGTCCAGGAATGATCAAGCATGTCTTGACAGTGAGAAACTCAATAAGTTCTCCAACATTTTGATGAAGCCTTCAGGGAACGTTGACTATGACACAAGGAAGAACTGATTAGATTTTGGTGGTGATCCAAATCTAGATGTGGTCCGAGAATTTTTAAGCTTTTCCTAAACTTGCAAGATATGGCAGTTACCCACATTTTTGACAATATTTTGATTAGTTCTCATCAGATTTTGATGACACTTTTGGTGAATGCTTGTCACGGCACAAGGAAGAAATGATTAGATTTTTGTGGTGATCCCAATACAGGGGTCGATCAAGGAAATGAAGGTTTTTATTCACACTGCCAGATGGGGCCGTTTCCAACATTTTTGCTCATAACTCAAATAGTTCTCATTATATTTTTATTACACCCTCAGGGAATACTGGTCATGACACAAAAAAGAAGTGATTTGATATTGGTGGTGATTAAATTCCAGGAAACTTTTAAGCAAGACAGGGCAGTTTCCCACATCTTGATTAATACCCTGCCCAACAAGGTTGGAATTTTCATGGCGGAGGTCTGTCCTCTCGGAGCACCCCTAGTTTTTAAGAATATCAACTTGTTTCCAAATTCTTTAAAAGTATCCTCTGTTCAGTGCAGACCAAAAATTTGTTTACTCTAACTTAACTCACCACAGACTTCTTTCTACGTGCTCATTCTTTTTTTTTTTTTTTTTTGCGTTGCCCTTCCTTTCACAAACTTATTCGTAATTTTAGGTAGTCTACGCCACTGTACAGTCCCAGTACATGATTACCTCCGGGTGTGGTGCTGAACAGAGTCCCTCCGGGGGTCGTTGAGTAGTCCTGGGGCATGTGAGCAGCATCGTGGATGGCCACCCGTCTGACAGCCGGGATTTCACGGCTCCTGGTGGTCTGTCCCCCCGCTGACATGTCTGAAAACACGGTGTGTGTTACCGTTCCAGCAGCGGGATGACTCAGAGTGTTGTCAGTGGAGAACAGGAGGAGTTATTTCTACAGAAAAACAGAGGAAGTTTACCTGGAGCCTCCACGTGCTCTGGACTCATCCAAAACAACCCAACCACTTCCTCTGAGACGCCACATGAGCAGCAGGGCCGTGATTGGCTGAAAACAGGGGGCGTCACAAGGCATGGGAGTTGTAGTTTATTTGCTTCAACAGCTTCAACACTCATAGTCCCAGAAGGTAGGATTTAGCCAAAGTCTGGCCTCACTCATTGTGGGTCACTTTTCTTATGTGCGTCATTCTTAGCTAATTCAGTCCCCATGACATCTTTCACAATTTTCTTATAGCCTTTTTTTTAAGAATATTATACGCATACTTTGTTTTGTTGTCAGTACTTGTTAACCTTTAGGGCAGGGTATTAGTCACACACATACCATTAAGCACAGAAAATAAATCTTTTTAAAAGCAAGCTATAAAAATATTATTAGTTAATGTTACATTTTGCTTTTATTGGGCTATTTTTTTCCACACATATCTGAACTAATTTTTGACCAAATACTAATTAATTTTGAAATATTTTAACCATTTGAATGTCAGGCTTTTCCAGGATACCGCCATGTCTTCGGGAAAAAAAAAATGCCTGAAATGTCCCCTTCCTTACCCTGATAGTAAAGTAATTTTGACATTAAGGGCCAAAATGTACGGGCAGAAATGTACATAAATGCTAATACCAATATCAAACAGATGATATCAGCATCCCGAATTTCAAACTATTAATATTCTTCATATTTGTAATAATAAAATTTAACCCTCTTTAATATTGTTTAAATATTGATGACTCATTTGACAACATTTTTTGCGTCATTTTTATACCACTCATTTCTAAAAACAAAAAAAAGACATAAATTGTTTTCAAGATTCTAAGTAAATCATAACATCCCTGTCTTTTCCTAAATGTTGTTTAAGATTTTGTCAACACTTTTGTCTGCAGAATTTAAACCATATTTAATCATGCCTAAATTATTTGTCTTTTAGTCTTTTAAATACAAACTGATTGCAAATTAAACAAGTAACTTAGAAAATGAAAGACAGTGGCTATGGAGAAATAAAATTTCCTCAGCAGTAGTTTTTTTTCTCTATTTACTCAAAAATGGTTTCCTCAGTAAACTTTATAATATATTTGAAGGGCTAATATTTAATATTTGCTCCTTGTATAGTAGATTTTTGCAGAGCAGAAATTTTTTAAATGGTTTGCTTTTTGATTCCACACCTTCCCTGAAGTCCTCTTGTGTCCCCCTCGGGGGGCCCGCCTCACACTTTGAAAACCAATGGAGTAAAGACTTAATGTGGCTCTCTGGGCGACTATGCTGACTATATCAGCTGGGGGACATACATGGGTAGGATAAAATAAGCAAAGAGAAAAGACGCACTATCTTCTCTGTTAGGGCCACCAAAATGAACACATACCTACAGATTTCCACAGTAGTGTTATGCAGCACTTTTAAGGAAATTTCTCCCCAAACTAAATAACTCTGAATTAAAAAATGAACCTTGAAACATTTGAATAATTTGGACCCATAAACTGGCACGAAGCACAACAGGAACATTAATGTTGAACTTTTTGACAAAACATGACGCAGCACTTATGTCACATTTTTGTTTATTAATTCTTGTAAATGGTTTGAGCTGGTGTACAGGGTAAGATGATCTATACATATCTTCATGTCAGAATGATTCTGATTGAAAGGCTTGTATACATTTTCACCTTTGTTTATCCTCTCTCCAGGACAATACAAAAGAAAAGAAAACAAGTTGTCATAGCTACAAAGCCTCTACATTCCCCATGATGTGGGCATTGGCCTAGTCTAGATAATGCTTAAAGAACATCCATAACAACTCTATGAGGGTGCATAGCATTCTAATTAAATATATTTTGTCATATATTTATACATATATTTTCATAAAAACATATTTTTTGTGCATGTGCGCAGTTGCATTCCTTAGGATAGAGTAATATGATATTGCGTTTACATTGTCATGTATCCATTCTAAAGGAGTATAGGTGATCTCTATTCTTTGCAACACTTAATTTTTTACAATACTCTTTCTTGGGATACATCGTCCTTGGTTACGTGTCCTCTCAAGTCACTTTTCAGGTAAAAAATTCTCTTCTTTCCCCAATCCAACACAGTTTGGAACAAGCACAGAACACAGACACGCATCCACACACACTCCTAACACACACTCACACATACAACTTGGTGAAGACTGATTGAACTTAATTTAGAGTTAAAATCCAAATTGTTTTTTAATGATCCACTTTCAAAGGAAAACACATGAACAAACTGATTTTAAATTAGACCAAAAGTGCTAAATACATTGTGCGGCTCAGTTTAAAGGGGTTTTGATTAAAAATTGATCAGTTTAAAAGTACATGATGCCACATTGTTTGGATAACTTCTGGTAATATTTCTGTAAACTGCTTCTCCCATGTTATACAGCTTGTTCTACTTTTCAGTGCATATATTAATGAACTTGAGTGCCTTTACTTAAAAATAAATATGTTTATAATCGTCTCATCTTGTAAAAGTACCAGCTCGGAGAGACTTAATCTGTTAATTCAAGGTAACACTCCCAAGATGGGATAAAAAATCTCAAAAAGAGAACAAGTCATAGATTGGTGTGGCATATTAAGGCAAATTAAGGGCCAGATTCAGACTACATTATCGTCAGATAACCTGATCAAAATGTTGTCCTGTCTTGACCAACAGGCTGCAACATTGTATATGTTATTCCAACCAGTCATTGTATGCTGTTGTTGAGACTTTATCAATTTGTAAGTCCACAGGTTATTGAGGAGGCGGGTTGAGGCGTGTCAATAGTGGCTGTGATAGAGCTGTGTGTGATACTCAGTCTTGTGCTCAGGAAAGAAGAAAGTAACCAAAATTAATGTTGAAGAGTCTCTATTTGTCCAGAAGAAGACATGATAGACTTGCTAAATGTCAAGAGAATAGCTGATACAGCCTAGCTAAATACTGTTATTTAAGTTCACTACACTAACTTGGCTATAATGCAAGGCTGTCAATTATTATAAATTTTAATTGTGAATAATCTCTAAATGTTCCTGGTTTACTGTGATTATTCACACTATTAAAGGCATGTGTGTATCCCAATTCATTTAAAAATATATATATATCATTGTCCATGATGAAAATGTAAGGGTTAGTGTTTGACTATTTACATGACATCTTGGGTGTTTATTAAGTAAGGATTTGATACATGTTTAATAAAAAAGAGAAAAAAATATGTCTCTGTAGAAGACAGATACAGCTCTTTTCCCCTCCCCCTTGGTTACATTCTGATCTGAGGAGGCCAGGAGGCAACATGAGGCTATGAGCTCTGCATTGGTTGGCTACCCAAACGATGTCTAATGGGAGAGGGGAGGAGGGATTACAGGTTGCAGGGCTGACTTTCAAAACAATCATGGCATGTACCAGTAACAAGCAGAGAACACACATGTAGGTAGAGTCTGTATAGCAATTACATCATAAACCCCAGGAAGTAAAAAACAAAGCATTTTAGGGGGCATTTTCTTTCAAGAGGCATTTCTCTGTAAACTGAGAGTTTAGTAAAAGGTGTCACGTTCTGTTGCTCCCTAAACCTCCTCTAACAGCATTAAACACAAGAAAATTGATTTTGCAGGACATGGGACCTTCAATGGCATGTTTTCAACTTTTTTCAAGGCCATGTTTACACTGTAGGCTTTATTCACCCTGATTATTGATTCAGGAATCAAATCAATTTAAAGAAACCTGATCTACCAACAACCTTTCAATTGCGACCAGACTAAGTCACCGCACACAACAAGTTGTGCGTAGTTACATTGTTGATTAAGTCACATTACAAGAGCAGTTGTTGTTTCTGACATTTATATTTGGACCTTTTGAGAGTAGGCAACAACAATACAATCAGATCAAAATCTGGCAGAATTTGTGTAGTCTGATCTGGCCTTAAGTGAGAGTCACTGTAAATTATATAGAGGAGTCTTGTAATTTCTCCTATGAATATAACATGGGTGAAGCAGCTGGTTTATTAATGTAATAAAGGTCAAATCATTGAATGTAACAAAACACCAAAGCTGTGTTTCCACTGAGTAGTCTGGTTTGGTACAGTTTGAAGAGGTAAACCCTGATTTTGCTTGCATTTCCAATGCAAGCTGTACCTTCACTTGGGCAGAAAGCAGGGAGGAGAGGGTTGCGCCACTTACCTAATTTCATGAGCTCACAGCAGCACAACTCAGTGCAGCATTCTGAAGTAGAGCGCTACACTATAAACAAAGAGCAACACTGGAGAGTTTCCAACATCTCAGTATTCAGTGGAGCACTGTTTCGTGCAGACAATCTTTACAGCAACAGCAGTGAACGAATCACTTTAATCCATGGCTTATTTGAACATGGCATGGTGTGTGTTTTTGTTTTAGCTGCTGCTGCATGGATATTGACAATTTTTGCAACCAATCAACAGATTGCAGTATTTTTAGCTCCATTCTTTAGGGCTTTTCAGAGGGAAACCAAAAAGTTTGACAGCATGGTTGGTTATTTGGATACCTTTTCTCCTTATATGACAGTGGAACCAAACTGCTTGGTGGAAACACAGCTCAAGAGGATTGCAATCTTATCAGATTTAACTGTCATGGCTAGCTTTGTTAACCTTTTTTCTGGAGGAAGATTTAGTTCACCAAAAGTTATATTGTTTATTTTTTACGGATATTTTTGCTCATTGCAAAAATGAATAAATGCCAGTAGCTATTTACTGTCCCTGGAGTTGTTTTGACTGCTCTATGTAAATTTTTGGTATATTTGAATCAAAGAGGCATCACCACATGCACACAAACTCAGTCACACATAACCCACCTTGCTTCATACCCCACCAAAACACCCCATTAAATTCCCCAAACACCCCCTAATCATCCCCAAAACATAGAAGTGCTCGCTTTGTGTCCTACGCTTGTCTTTGAGAGGAGGACTCAAACATAAAAGGAAACATTTGATTCTGGCAGAGCAGAACTGAAAACCTGAGTGGAGTTACAGTGGAAAACACGTGATATGTAATAAACATGTGCTATATCTGATGAGGCGCTCATGTGCATGGACTGGGCATGGGAAATACATATGTGCATATGTGTGACGTGTAACTAATGTCTACATTCATTCATTCAGTGTCTCACTCATTCAGGCTACAATAGCATTTACAGTACTTAAATATTGTGTTTTCTGGAGAAAGAGTGTGCTACTATGATATGACCCCTTCATAGTGCTGCTGTCAGTTTTACTGTATGCATAAAGTAAGTGATGAAGGGTGGACTACAGGGATGACACAATCAAAACAACTTATATACCCATTACAAGAAGATGCAACAAGGTGGTTTCCACCTTACCGCAGCAGCACACTCCTTAGTAAATATCTGTGTGTTGCGTTAACATATCCTGGTTTATATTTTGCTACGTTAGGTGCTGGAAAATAAAACACATAGTAATAATAATAAAATCCTGTCTCAGGCCTCCCAAACTGCTACCGTTGAATCTTCTGATCTTATATCAGTGCATCATCTAGTAATCATTCACACCAAGGTCGACTGAACCATCTCAGTACACCACAGCAGTCCAGCGTCACCTCTACTGCTGTTCGTCCACATGGACTTCCTGCGTTCATCGAAGAGTTCAGTCACTTCCACCTTTCAATTTCACATTCTTATTACACATATAAAGAATCCTTGCCTCCATCTTTTACATTTTGTTCGGTATTATTGCTGTGGCAAATTCCAATATCATTGTCCGCTGACACTTAGACCTGGCAATGGTTATTTGATGATGTTATGTTCTTCTGATTATGTAGGTATACATACTGTGCTTCTCTTGGTTTAAATGAATGTTTGTGTCTTCACAGTTCACGAGTCTGGGGTCAGTGATAATGAGACGATCACAGTGCTAGCTGTCCGTCCTCACTGCAAGGTCCCATTCATATGTTATTTCATGCTTTCTTCCATTATTCTAGATATCATCCAAACCTTCACATGAATCACTCCATTATTTTAATACTTCTTTCTTATAAAGTGAAAGTTTCACAGCGAGGCCCCATAGCTGTTGCAAACAGATAAAAGCGAGCAAAGATTTCAAATGATATGGAGGAGCAGAGGCTGCTGATGGAAAGGTTTGTGATTTCACTGCATATTGACGGAGGCTACTGATAAAGATTGTGGATCAGGATGACGTGAGCTACTGGAAGAAATGATAGAAGAAGGTAAAAGAGGTCACAATTGAGGAAGAAGTTACATCTTTGTGTTGTTAAGCTGCTGCACAATGCAAACTAGCAACTGACCCATTTCCAAAGAACACATTCCCTGTTGTGTGAAAAACACATTTTCAAAGAGCTTCAGTTTCTGTACCAAGGTTGAACGCTGCTTAGAAAACCAAGGTGGACAAGTCTTAGGAAGAAACAAAGAACAAGAAAGAAGCTTTACCCACAAAGGAAAGGACGTCAAAACACGCAGACAAGAACACTTACAAGCAGGGGTGCGCTGCAGCTTTCTCATTCCAGCGCTGAGCACGGCATGACATCGCTGGGGCAAGAGCCAATCGTGACCCGTGTCTCAGCACAAAGCCAGAAGCAAGGAACACATGCGGTAGAGAAGAGTACGCGCACACATACACACACATACACACACTGACACATGTCCACGTAGCATAGAGTGCATATATCACATTGAGAATAATAAGGGAAAAGGTCCAGTGAAAGAAGCATTGGTAGGCTCAGCAGAGGCTTAGCTGAATACAGAACCATCCATTTGGGGGACTTTTTTTGGCTGTAGTGTTTTTGGACTCAACTTGCTTGCCACTTCAGTTGGGGTTGGGGGGGTTAGGTCCTTAAAACTACACGTGTCCAAAGTGTTGGCCGGCCCCATACCTTGTACCCCTTCAGTTTGTAGATAATGACAGTTCAAAAGGTCAATGGGCATGCACCAGCAGTCATCATGCGATTACAGTTCACAGGAAGCACTTTTTGTTGCTTTTTTTTCCTCTGTTGTTTTACAGACATTTAGTTTTTTTTGTAAAAAAAGGAAAGAATCTTCATGCCATAGTTTAGTTGATGTTTTTCTTTACAAATGTTATAAAACTACAAGTTTAACTCCTCTTTTTTCCTCTGTCTCTTTTCTTTTCGTGGTGCTCCATGGTCACACATTGAGGATGAATTTTTGTCATTTTGTAGTTTGTACTTCTTAGTCTTTGTTTCACTCTCCCTCTCCTCCGTTGTTCATTTCCATCTTCTCTCCGGTTGTGTTTTTTTAGAGGTTGTTTTGGCAGTGGCTTTCCGGTCCTAGAAAAAAGAGAAAGACACAGTTAGTGTTAAAACACTATTTTAAACTACATTATTATGGTCTTCTGAAATATGAATATCATCAGAGTAATGAATGCCAAATCTACTGTTCTAATCTGAACATAAATGGAACAAAACATAATGTGACAGACAAGTGAGCTCAAACAGACAAATGCGTTGCCAAACAGGTTTTTTTCCAAGCACTGGGATGCACAAGTGCTTGCTGCGTGTCCCATACCTGGAGGACTGGGGTAGTATGTGTATTTCAGTGTTTAACCCTCCGCAGACTGGTGCGCTGCACTGACTGAGCACCCTTTCTCACATCCACCCCCACCTGGAGCAAGGAGGGAGGGAGGAGGGAAGGAGACAACACTCGGACCGGTTATCTGCTGAAGCCTCTTTATGGAACCAGAGCAGGAAAGTAACTTTCTCCACCGGCCAGCCATGAGGCTCACTGCCTGCCTGGCTGCAACCTTATTATAACTTTTTATACACCAGCCAATTATTTGTAAAAAGAGACCAGTTTCAAACATTTCACTGCTAAAGGAGCACTGCACTAACCCAAATTCCGGAAGAGTTGAAACATCAAGTAAAATGTCAAAATTTTTAGAAATACGCACACATTCTGAATTTGATCTCCGAAACATGAACTAAGAACAGTTGGGACAGGAGCAAGAAAAGATTGGGAAAGTTGTGGGATGCTAAAAACTCTGTGAAACATTCCACACTTCATCAATAATAGATGGTAAAACCATGATTGGGTATAAAGAGCACTCATAAATGATCTGGTCTTTCATGATCAGTAATGTTTAATCACTTTGTGGAAGACAGCATGAGCAAAAACTTTGTAATTAATAATCCTCAACATTCAGTTACAATTTAGAGATTCCACCATTTACAGCCTGAATATATCATGAAAAGTATCTGAGAAAATCTTAAAGGCAATGCCAAAAAGCACTGAATGCCTGTGACTTTTAATTCCAGACAGCACTAATTTGAAAAACTTGTATCTTTTTATGATGGAAATTTTAGTGGATGCTTCGAAACATTTTAGAAAACCATTGTCAGTTCACACAGTGCAGTGCTACATCTACAAATGTAATATCAGACACCTTCTGGCAAAGCAAAAATTGTGTATTTACAATATCCAGAAGCACCACTGACTCTCTGGGCCTGAACTCATCAAAGACGGACTGACCTAAAGAGTAAAAATCGTTCTGGTCTGAGTAGTCTGAGTTTCAAATTACAATTCAGGCTAAGGAGGAAAGGGACCATCAAGATTATTATCAACACAAAGCTTGAAAGGCAGCATCTGTGATAGTGTGAGGGTATTTTGTTGCCCATGTCATGGGTAACTTGCATGTCTGTGTGAGCATCTTTACTACTGAGTGGGAAATACAGGTTTTGGAGCAAAATATGGGATAACTTTTTAAGGCACGTCCCATATAATTTCAGCAAGACAATGCTGAGTTGCATTCTACGTGAGTTATAACTGCATGGCTTCACAGTAAAATAATGCAGGACTGACCTGCATGTAGTCTGAATCGGTCTTCTATTAAAAATGCATGATGCATTATGAAACAGAAAAAAACCCTGCAATATAAGGCTGCCCAGATCAGACTTTTTGTGGCCGATGCTGATCACAAATCACCTTTTAGTGAGATCAGTCGAAACAGATCATGTTTTTATTTGTTTTTTGTTATAAAAACCAGCTGACTGTTTGTTTAACAGAATAATACAAAAAGCTCTTAATGATAATGCAAAAGGTATCCTACAGTGAGGAAAACTAAATAACTAAATGCAACAGTAATTTTATTTCATGTTAATTTTTATGAATTAAAAAAAATATTGAGAGACTGAAAAAAATAGTTCTGTTCAACAAGAACAAAAATGAAATTTGAACACATTAAGTACATGCCTTCAGCAGAGACTAATACACATCTAAAACTTCATGCAAACTCATAGCAATGTGCAGCTTTTTAAGCTGATTGGCTTTTATTCTGTTGGTCTCAGTGTGAATTCCAACATGGACTTCAACACTGGATCCATATTTTTAATAAAAAGGACGGACGCAGTTTTTTGGATTCAGTCAGTTTCCTTAAGAAGGTGATAAAGCAGCAGGAGCAGCAGATGAGCGGCAAAGTGGTAATTTGTTGACATTCTGAAGGTCACATGCAGTTAAACTGCATGTGATTGCATCAGTGACTTTGGTCATTAATTTTGATCAGTGGATCACGTAGATACAGTCCATTAATGTTCAGCTTTCAAACAATAAAGCTGTGATACACCTTTGCTGCAATGAAACGCCACACAGCTAAGCAACTTAAGATGCACATCAAGCAAAAATATTGAAATATTTCCCTTTCAATACTTCAACTAGTGTCTTTAATCTACAGACTAAAGTGTTTAAATGAGTCTTATCAGAAGAGAGAAAGATGAAGCAGTGAAAGTCAAGCTCCTGTCAGAAGTGTTTTAGAGAGTTTATCGCATCGAACTCAGAACATACGTATTTTGGGATTTGTAAATAAACTTTTACTTTGTACTTCTTCCAATTGAATAGCGATTAAGAAGGATTTGCAAATGATAGTTTTCTCTTTTTATTCACCTGTCTCAACTCTTATGGAATTGTAGTTTGTATGTAATTAATAAAATAAGCTTACAACTTTAAAAGCAATGTGCTAGTGATGAAAATGAGGATGAAAGTTGGTACTGGTTTACTTTTCTCCTAATGGTCCTTTCAAACAACAAGACCTTGCATGATATGTAATGTCAGTTTCTTTATTTGTCAATGTCTGGTTACTTTAACAGTGTCCAACACAGGCTCATGTGGACACAATACTTTAAACTAACATTTGGCTGGTGGCTACTGTTAATTTCCCACCCTTTCTGCCTGACTTGGTGACTGATTCACACTCAAATGTGACAATGCTGAGGTTAACAAAGTGGCAAGTGAATATGACTGCATAAATGATGTCAACATTTCTGACAAACCTTTCGAGCAAGCATCTTGCCCTGTTCAGAAGCAAACTGTGACTCTGCAGCGTAGTCCTCTTTCTCTTCTCTCTGAGCAGATTGACAAAGAATAGAAGTTAGGAGCAGGTCAAAGTTCTTACAAGTTTTCCACTAAACATACCAGGAACTTTTATTCTCAGGAACTACTTTTCAGGGAACTTGATTACCATCAGCCTGATCTAAAGATTTAAGCAACATGTGACCTCGAAAAAAGGTTGGCTGGTTTTAATGTATGTTTGTGCTCAGCTTCAAAACAACAATGTCATATTAAAGATCTCCTATTAGGGACAATTGCATCCATCTGCTCACTGGTCATGATAAAGCTCCTGTCCCTTTGAAGGCTACCTTTTCCATGTGGACCCAAGTCTGCCCTGATTGGTTGACTGGTCTGCTCTGTGGTGACTTGCCATTTTAACACTGTTCTGTGCTATGTTGTCATTCATTCTTTTGTCTCCGCTCTACAATGGGCTTAGAGTTTTTGTCTTGCTAATAGGAGTGCTCTATCACACAGAGGAGACATGTAATCACACTAAAAGGCATATAAAGCTCAAATTTAAACATATCTGTTGAAACAAATGATGTGCATATGTGCAAACTTTGAATAATTCTGACCTGCAAGCTACATAGTTTTAGTTTGAGTTGGCATCAAGTGAAATGCTTTTAGTTGTTTCAAATCCTATTTGTTTAGTGATATAGTTTAGTGACGCAGAGTTTCTAAGTTTTAATGAGAGAACTACATATATTTACATTTAATAAGGCTTTCTTTTGTTTGATCATCAGGAGACGATCCATAAATTAAACTGATATGCAGATGATACTTAGCTATAGACGTTAAAAGATCTGGATAAAACTTAGCTCTCCCAAGATTTTTTTGCATGCCTTTGGAGCAAGAGGACCTGGCTAATGTGTAACGCTGTTACTTGACTCATAAATAATGTAAAAATATCATTTCTAACAGGAAAGGCAAACTTTTTGATGAAACAAGAATTAATATTCACATTTATTTACTGTTATAACAATAAAGACACTCATCATTGGATTTCTTTTACTTTCAATTAAATTTTTGCAATTCCAGATTACCAGGCTGTTCTAATTAGTTTCAAAAGAGTCTCAAACCAATAAAATGCTCTCCCAGAACTACCAACAAGAAATAGGAAAGACACTTCTCTGCTGTATTAGCTTTTCTGTCCTGGTCAAAGTTCTTGATAGAAACTAGTTCCTGGGAAAAGTTCCTGCTCTTGAAACCCATTTATACCCCTCAAAATAGTGTGGAAATATTTTTTTGGTCATCTATTTCTTCCCTTTAATAATACAAATTGGTACTGTATTTTATATCCTTGAATAGCCTGATTAGTACAACAAGGTACTATAAGGGTCGGACATTTGTGGAATGAGCAACACAGCTTAACGCGTTTTTAGCACCCTAAAAAAAGGTATAAAATCCCCTGCAAAAGGAAGTTGGCTTTCTGGTACACAGAGTGGCAGCATTATTTGGTGTCAGCCCTGGTACCATTACCAAATGTAGGACCAAGTTCTGTGAGACTAGTGAAGTCAAAGAGAGACCACATAAAAAAAGTTCCTCACTGAGTCCTTCAGGGAAAAAGGGGATTTTGGAACTTTTTTTTGGGCACTACCCGTATGTTTAGTTGTGTTACTTATTCCACGAATGCATGATCCTTACACGTTGTAACACATTGTAAAGGTGACTAACCAGGCTTTCCAAAGGTATAAAACACAAATTATCAGTTGCTATTGTTAAAGGGGAGTAATAATCAACTGAAATAACATTTCCAAACTTGTTTCAGGAGTATTTAGATAATATATATATTTATATATATATATGAATGTTCATTAATTCATTGTTATTATATTTTTTTGCATTTGAAATGTAAAACAAAACCAAAAGGTATTGGACATGGTAGATATCATTCATGTGTTGCACAACACAACACATTATTCTAGGCAGGTTTAGTGACTTCATCAAAACCATCAGTTTTGATGATTGTTGTATTGTAAAGTGAGACTAAGTTCGTGGATGACAGCCAAACTACAAAAAAGATAAAGGGATGGACAAAGATGTTCTCCCTCCAGGCGCAGGCAGCGGCGGTTGGTTGTCGTGGCAACCTGACCTGGCCCCGCCTCTGCTCCTTTTCCCAGGCACGATGGCCCATCTCCTGGTGAGAGAAGCCTAGCCCCTTGTCAAAGGGCTGTGTGCCCTGCAGGAGACGCCCACGCAGCACATAAGAGTAACCCGTGTCACACACCGGAGTCAGCAGAGCCTCCTGGGCCACTCGCAGGCCTGGCATGCTGCCTTCACGTCCTGTTGACACTGAGCCCACCCAGCCCTGCAGGGTGTCCTTGTCTGGTAAGTAAGGTTGAAATGCTCCACCGCCCACCATACTGAGAACAAAATGGAAGTAAAGCAAAGACAGGGAAAGGAAAGACAGAAAAAAAACCCAAAGTGTTAGAGGGAGCACATTGCTTTAATGCCACAGGATAAAGTTTGTTTGAGTGCAGTCATCATCACATACCGGTTATCCCCGTTGTGCTCCGAGGCTCGACTCAATCCAGACACCTCACACCGCTGAGCGTACACCTGCTGGCCTGCAACAACAGAAATTCCTTCCACTGAACCCAGCCCCAGACTTTCACCCCCTTTAGCCCCTCCTCCTGAGGCAAGTGTCTCCCCTCTCCTTCTGTCCGACCTCTGACCTCCAAGCTGGCCATTTAGGTTGACCTTGGGAACGGCGCCACTGGCCCTCACCCTGTCCCTTTCCGCCAGAGCTGTTGATGGCTCTGGTGGTGCCTCCTCCTCCTCAACTTCCCCTTCCTCCTCCTCCTCCTCTTCCTCCTCAAGCTCCATGATGGAGCCGCTAGCCCCACTGGCTCCGCTGCTCGGGCGACCCAAACTGCAGGGCAGGGAGAGGGTGGCGCCCTCTGAGTCATCAGCTCGACTGCTGCCCTCCAGTGATGAGTCCTCCACTGTGACCAGTGAGGGGCTGACCCCTGCTGGCCACACCTGAACGTCCGACATCTCCATTAATGTGTCCTCCTCTGTGGTGGCGATTGGGGCACATTCCAGGCTAGATACTTCCTGCCAGTAAGGCTCCACGCCCAGCGGAGATGGCAAACTGTACTGCATGGAGGCCGGGGACAGCAGCTCCTCCTGCACCAGCCCATAACCTGAAGGGAAGACAGGGGCGAGACAAGAGAAAGACTAACACCGCAGGCACAGCCAGGGGAGGAAGTGGAAGATTGACTGTTTCTCCAGCCTATGAGGAAACAGTGGGGCACCACCCTGTCCCAACATACCAGGAAAAACAGTCTTCACGGAGCTAAACTTGATTGTTAAGACCAATTTCATGAACCAGTGCAGAGAGCTGGACTGGAACTGAATCAGACAATGTTGAGTCCTGGATTTGACGTTATTTTTTTTGCTAATTTTCTCTCAGCTCAAATGAAAGAACTTGTCTTTTATTCTAAAGTATCTTTCCTATCATTGGGACACAGCAGTTAATGAGGCAAGAGTTAGAGGGGGTTGGTGCATCATCCATTGTCTGTGCGGTGAATGGTGCAGGGCTCTAGATTGCTACCAGGTATAATGGGGAATCTGCACAGCAGACACTGTGTTCCTTTAAAGGTAAGAAAAGGTGAGTTTAGAAACAGGATGAGTTCTAATCGTTGGGTTGGCACGATAAATGTGTAATGCGCTTATAACACCTCAGAAAAACATGTAAAACACATCTTCCTCACATGTAAGGAAAGTGTTTCAGATAGAATTACTTTTCATTTTTACTGGAACTTGAGCCCATTAAAACGAGCAAACTGTTCAAAAAGGCCACAGATGCTGCTAGTTTTCCTAAAATCCAAAAGACAGAGATGGGATGCATCTCTAAAAAGCATTTCAAATAGTTTTTACAACTGTTTATGCTAGCCATTTACAGATAGGCTGATTGCTGTACATTAACAGGAATGATAATGTACCCAAAAAGCATAAAAAATGAGTCCATAATAAAATATTTGATATTTTACGACTAAATTAAGTAAACATCTAAATTATCGTTCCAACCCTTGTTGCATGTCCCTGAGTGAGAGAAGCAGCATCTTGCAGATTCTTAATGGAAAATGCAAGCTACTGTTGCTCTTGCATTCTCCTGTGGTTGCAGTCATGCATTCATAATTTTGCACCCCAAGCATTGAAAAAGTTCTTTTACAGACACTCGACTGCACACACATACACACACATACACACAGTAGACAAACTTGATCTATTAAAAGATTCATTTTAATTTATTTTAGGTAAAAACAACTGAGTAATTATTGTCATTTGACTGATAATATACTAGTCAAAAAGAAATATAGTAAAGATAAACTGGAGAAAGTTCTACATTTTGAGATTTTAGAGCAAACCTTCTGTCATTCAGGATTCAACATCTTTCTCAAATGTCATTAAATTTCTTTTTTTTTTTCAGTTAAAAATAAAAAAAAATGATTAGTTATTTAGTAATTCTGATTTATACTAAAAATAAGCCACATTAAAATAAGTACTCTACCAAACATTGACAACCTAACTTTGATTTTCTGTTTTGCTTTTAATTAAAATACATCATGGCTCTTACTTTTACAACACAAAAATATACACAAGGACAGACAGAAACTCACAAACACATATGTACATTGTCCTGTTTTATATATCAAGTTTTATGGTCTAAACTACATCTGTTTAAACATTTTTATTACAAAACGTAAATATCCTTGATGCCTTTTTTGTTTTTTTTACCTATTTTATTGAATAAACATTCAATCTACTGAAAAAATAATACATTATATTTTGAGTAAGATTTTTGTTTTATAACTGGTGCTTCCATTGTGCCTTTCAGAAATTAAGTTGAGTGAATATAATTTTGATTTAATTTAACATGTTGCTGTTGTTGGGCACAAACCTCCTTTCTCCAAAATTACTATTCTTCAGGAAATGAAAAAAAAAAAAAAAAACTCTGCTACTGAGTGGGTGAAAACAGTGTACCTGATTCATTTTTTTTTTTTTTTTGTAGTTTATTTGGTTAAAAGTTATTAAAAGTCACTTATCAACATGAGAGGTGACCAGTAGATCTGTTTTATGATAAAACTAAATAGTCAAAAATGGATCTTAAACAAAATAATATGTTAACAGTACAGTCACATTATTTTGGAAAGATATGTAACTTATACGTAGTATTTATGGTCATATATTTCTTCTTTTTGTCACATTAGTAGATATTGTAACCTAAAACTGGTTAAATAAATTGCTGGATTAATGAATTCTGATGAATGGTTAAATGGACCAGTAAAGGAGTACTTCACCCAAAAATGTTGGGACATATTTAAAATGAACATCGCTTCATATATCAAGGACTGGCATCAACTGTCAAGCTAACAGAGCAAAACTTATAATATGAAAAGAATAAACTCATTCTAAAATCTTGATCTGCAAAAGGTGAAGCTTTAAAAAGATGAACTATGAAAACAACCACAAGACAAAAAAACTTAGGCTTCATATTTTTAAGCTGTTTTACAAGCTGTCAAAATTAAGCTAATCACTGTGATAAAACCCGCTTGATAAAATACTGCATTAAAAAGCAGGATATTCATTAGTATCTGCCCTTGTCTCAATCATGCAGAGACAAATACAAGCTACAAATATGGAAAAATCTAAAAGTACAAACTCCATCATCTTTAAATACAACCAACGCCAATTACAACTATACGGAAAATGGATAAGCTTTATTATACAACCAAAAAGGATTCTAAGTTAAAATATGACTCCAGCATACTTATTTTCTTTTATGTTTATGATGTGAAAATGTGCTTTATAATTAAGAAACTTAGCAGCGTTGCTAACAAGATGCTCACCATGCTTAAGCTGACATTTTAGCATAATAGCATGATATTCAAAGAGGTTTTGAGGAAATTAAGGACAAGGGCTTCAGTAAGGATACGAGCAAAGTGATTGTGTGAATTTATATGGCCAACTCAGCTTACAAAATCTACAAATGAGCTCTTTAACTACAGCAAATTTTAAATATTCAATAGCAATTTAATCAGTGCAGATTTTATTCGCATCTTTTCTACCATATTTGAACTTGTCAATCGTTACTGACTGTGTAGCTAATACTTGGTAAAGTCAACTCTCAGCAGTAAAAGGAACATCAGTGGGTGAAATATGTTTTCACTCTACAGCTCACTGTGTTTGTGAGTAAGCTTGTGTGGCTGTGTGTATATCTGGGATGGTACAGGGCCAGGATAATGAGAGGTGGCGTCAGAATGAGGTGGACAGGGAGAAATGGATTGATTTAGAATGAGGGTTAGAATGAGTCAGTTGAATCTGGGTTAGCCTTTCCCTTCACTCCTGCTTTTTAAAAACACAAACACACTCACACACAAAGGTGTCAAAGGCACAGGACGCGGTGAAGCACTAAGAAACTCCACAGACACAGAATAACAGGACAAAACGGCACGCCACTCACTGTACCAAACATGTTCACATGTTCACAGTATTGCACTCATATTCAAACACAGATGAGGACACACAATTTTTGGACAACAGTTTCAACCCCACATTAACGTAATTATTCACACACACTCAAGCAGATACACAAACACACCTCAAAGCAATTTCTCCTCTGACAGATAACATTCAAGAAATGTTATCTGTGAGTCTGTCATCAGACCAGGGCAAAGCAACTACCAAAACTTATTTTGAACAATTTAGCAATCTAACACTAAACCCATAAACAGGCACATAAACCAGAAAATTTGCTGATTGGTTTTACAATTTAGGTATTATTATACAAACCCCAATTCTGATGATGTTGGGACATTGAGTAAAATGTCAATAAAAACAGAATACAATGATTTGCCCATCCTTTTCGACCTTTATTAAATTGAAAACACAATGAAGACAAGATATTTGATGTTCAAACTGATAAACAAGGTTTTTTTCCCCAAATATTAATTTGTTTTGAATTTGATGCCTGCAACACCTTCCAAATGAGCTGGGACAGGGACAACAAAAGACTTAGTTTAGAAATGCTCAATAAACACCCATTTTGAACATTCTACAGGTAAACAGGTGAACTGGAAACAGGTAAGTGTCATGATTCATCATAAAAGGAGCATCCCCGAAAGGCTCAGTTGTTCACAAGCAAGGATGGAGTGAGATTCATCACTCTGTGAACAACTGTGTGAACAAATAGTCCAACAGTTTAAAAGCAAAGCTTCTCAACATTCCATTGCAAGGAATTTAGGGATTTCATCTTCTTTTGACCATAATATCATCAAAGACTCAGAGGATCCAGGGAAATCTATTTATGTAAGGGGCAAGGCATAATTCTGTAAAGACTATTACCACATGGGCTCAGGAACACTTTGGAAAACCATTCTCAGTTAACACAGTTCGTTGCTATATCTACAAGTGCGAGTTAAAACTCTACTATGCAAAGCGAAAGCCATATATCAACAGCAACCAGGAACGCCCACGGCTTCACTGGACCTAAGTTCATCTGAGCTGGACTGACAAAGTGGAAAAGTGTGCTGACCAGTCCACATTTCACATTTTTGGAAATCATGGACATCATGTCCTCTGGACTTAAGAGAAATAGGACCATCTAGATTGTTATCAGCACAAAGCTCAAAAGCCAGCATTCATGACGGTATGGGGGTGTGTTCGTGCCCATGGCATGGGTAACCTGTACATGAGTGAGGGCATCATTAATGCTGAAAGGTACATACAGGTCTTGGAGCAACATATGCTGCTATTCAAGTCACGAATGTCAAGCCACATTCTGCACGTTATAACAGAGTGGCTTGAAGAGTGTGGGTGCTTGACTGGCCTGTCTGTAGTCCAGACCTGTCTGGACAAACACTTATGGTGATGCTAAAATGAAAGCTGATGTAACAGTGGTAAACATGCCCCTGTTCCTGCTTTTTAAAGTTGCCGCAGGCATCAAATTAAAAATTAGTGAATATTATAAAATAATACCTTAATCAGTTTGAACATGAAATATCTAGTCTTTGTAATGTATTAAATTGAATTAAGGTCATAAGTTAAAGGATTTATAAGTCATTGCATTCTGTTCACACAGTGTTCCAACTTCATTGGAATTGTTGCTGTAATTAAGCTACTTTGCCCGTGAATGAAAGACATTTTCTCACAGTTACATTTAACAGAGAACATCATGTTCACTCAAATCATGTTTTAAGCATAGCATCAAAAACACACCATTTATTTTACAAGAGAAAAAAACACTTTGTTAATAAAGCAGTAAAAAAAGATTGAAATACACCCATTGAACAGAGAAAAACATTTTACACTGTGAAGAAAACTTTGTACATTAAAGCATGCCATGCACATAAAATGTCACAAAAACAACAAATGGCAAACTTTGATTGAAAAAAAAAAATCTGTCTTTAACAAATTGAAGTAACTGTGCAGAAAAAAACAAACACAAAATATAAAATATTCATATTCTTACATTTAATGCAATTCAGATATTCAGTCTAATTCAGTCTAGTTTATCTTGCAGGCAAATAAGAAAAAATCCCCACTTAAATTCTTTGCAAGCTAAGCCTATAGTTATGGGGTTACCTTGGCTTCATGAATACTAAAATAACTTAAGCCTGAATTTACAAAAGCCAAGGTCTGACACAAGCTCTCGCACACTTACACACACAAACACACACAAACAGATAGTGTAACATAAAAACATGCAACATGCACATGCACAAACTGTAGTACACACACAGAGCTGGATTGAGAGAAGGAAGAGGAGGAGAGGGTCTCCGCTCGACTGAACGAAGGAGGAGCACGGGAAAATAAGATGACAAGAGAAGAGGAGGCCCAGAGGTCAACATGAGGTCATATGAGGTCAGAGGTCGGACAGGAAGAGCTGTGAGGAAGAAGAGCAGGAAAGGGGGCAAGGAGGAGGAGGAGGGGGGAGCGGGGCGGAGCTGGGCAGCAGATATGACATGTTATAGGTTTAGAGAAAGAGAGAACGTAGGAGAGAGAGAGAGAACTCGTCCTGAGCACAAGACAAAATTCAAAGTCTACGGGAGCCAAACTCACACTGCCGGAATATTTACAACCCTGTGAACACGGAGGAGACGGAACAAGGAGGTGATCCCCTCTTTGCTTCGTCTCCAGAGGTAGTAACAGAAGTGCATCAGAGGTGAGACCCCAAAAAACGCGACAACTAAGAAACGGAAAGAAAAGAAGTGACACAGCATGATTTTTGATGTGTTATTGTGCAGCCACCACCCAAGAAAGAAGACATGAGGCTAGCCTACCACATCTCGTGTATTTTGGCAGATTTGCAGCGAATACAGGATGTCTACCTGGCGAGAATATAGCTTGACTCTGCAGAATCTGCACCATGAGTAAAAGCACTACAGGCAGCTCGTCCTTCACTCCTTGGATGATGAAGCTCCCCGGGTGCACGTCCCTAGGGTACCCACTGTGAGTGCCATAACCACTGTGAATTGAGTGACTGAGGATGCCAATATGAATCTCTCAATGCGCAAAGACGGCAGAATGTCAGCACGACTTCAGCAAATGCAGTGTGAAGAGGGCTAAAGTCTGCAGTAATACAAGTGGAAGTGAAATAGTGTCTTGTTCTCAGAGAGAGAAAGAAACAGAAAGAAAGAAGGAGAGAAAGAGACAAGTAATGAAGGCCCAGAGCACACGATCATCCGTGTACCTGTGTTACTTTTGACTGATATATCCATCCCAGACACTCACACAATCACAGGTAATTAAAAAACTACTCAATTTATAACTAAAAGTACAAAAATTTCCAGAGTTATTGTGTCAATGTTTAACTCTTAAAGTCTTAATGTAAAAAGGAATTGTATCCTCTTTTCTCATATTAAATGACACAAATAAGAACCATCATGTTTAGGGCTCAAGTATGAAGTGTAAAATAAAAAAACATGACTCGTGCCCCAGTGAGGAATGCACAGAGGCGATGTTAGTGCATGCTGCAAAGGTCGGGTTCATGGTGGGAGAATGACACCATTCCTCAGACCTCAAAAAATCATTGAAGATTCATCATCAGCATCGTCAACATTATCATCATCATCATCATCATCATCATCATGTCATGAGCAGCAAACCACCATGCAGCCCAAGTTTAGCTTCAACTTACCCCTTCTGAAAAATGGGGGTCTAATAACTCGTGGCTTGTGCACTAGGCGCGACGACCTTGTGTCCGTGACCTCTTGTGGAGCAACAGAGACAAGGTACAATGGCTGTTACCCACACCCAGTGGAAGGAGGAAGGTTCAGAGGTGGAAAGTAAATGAGAACAACAGTTCGCCACATTTTCTTTTTACCTTTTTGGTTGTGCCGACTATAGCGGCCATTTTGATTGTTACATATGTCCACTAAAAAGCCGTAGAGGATAACTAATAATGAAATCCTAGATCACACAGGTGGTTTTATTTTTTCATTTCATTTTAGATACTAAACACTTTTTGAAATTGTATTTAAACTACAAATTTACATTTCTTCTGAAATATATTGTAATTCTTAATAAAATGTTCACCGCATAGCAGATATGTGCATTCCTATAAACTTTCCAATTCTGAGCATTACAGATTACCATTAAACATTCTTGACTCTTAAGTCAGTCCCACAAACATTTCAGGGATTATTTTAATATTCACTCTCAAAACATACAAAAAAAAATGTATGGAACAAAAGCCAAAACTTTAATTTTGTGTGTCAAATGCAAAGAAGTGATGACTTCAGTGTGTATCTAAATGAGTTGCTATTAAAACAATATGAAAGTGATCTGACTGTAGCGAAGCCCAGATAACATCGAGATATCTTGCAAAAAATATGCCTGATGTATGGTGTAGTAAATTAATTCAATGTCATGTGATAAATATTTAAATTTCCTCCGCCAGCATTTTTCTGTTTATTTGTTAGTTTGTTAACAGGTTAATTCAAAAAGCTATGGAAAGAATTTAATATTTGTTTAGGGAACCTTGCTCATGGTGCAAGGGAGAACTGATTTGATTTTGGTGTTTATCTGAATAAGGACATGGATCCTGCAGTTTTTGAATGATTTATTAAAATTGCAAGATTTCCACAATTTTCGCTAATAACTCAATAAGTTTTCAATGGATTCTGATGACGTTTTAGGAAATGTTGGTCATTGCAGATGGGAAAAGTGATTAGCTGTGATCCACTGAATAGGTAGACTGAATCCAGATGTGTATCCCAAATGTTTTTCAAGGTTTTTGAACAGTGTGAGATAATGACCTCTCAGTGCAAATGGACCTGCCTGACTTAATGTCTGTAATAAGGCTGATCTATCTTGTCAAGCTCCAAAAACGATTGTGAGTGGCTCAAAGCAGGACGGCCCACTCGGAGTCCTTCAGAGCAGGAAGAGGTGGGAGCTACAAGTGAAACCACAACAGGAAGTGACTGCTTACACAGATTAGCATAGGCGCTTCAGCTTCAGTAGCAGTTCTATCATCTGGACCATATCTCTTCATTAAATAAAAAACAAACACTAACAAACTTCTCAGATTTTTGCTTCACTTCCAACAGGTTTTGCCCATAGATTGTTTTACAAAGTGATCTGCATCCTGTCCTTTACCCTGGGGTAGTAGTGCCTGCCTACTACATTATCTACTTGGGCCATGATGACTGTGACTGATAGAATGATCGTCCAATCATCTGCCGGACATACTTTAAAGAGGTTCTGCCACCCCTCCAAATGCAGTTTTCCATATTTTAGACAATGATCTCCGAAAATGTTTGCCTTGGTGGAGATTTGTGCTGTCAGAGCACTTCTAGTGTTCACATGATTTAGTCTCCTAAAACAGTGATCTCCAAACATTAACTCTTTATTCTAAATGTACCTTCAAATTAATTAAATATATTACTTTAAACTCCCACACTTACAATTCTCTAAGTCTCATGTTATGTTAAAATTTTATGAATTTCACTTTACTTTGTAAACTTTACAAAATGTATCTTAAATCTGAAAAAATGCAATTGAAGTACTGTTATTTTATTACTTAATCTCATCAAATTAACTTTTATTCTGTACAATTACAACATTTTTTTTTTAAATTTAGATTTTATGATCTGAAATTACAGCGTATTATCCTAAAGTGGACTTGAACTCAGAATATCTTTTTCGTCTTAAACAAGGCCCTTACACCTTGTTGCATGAACTTGAAATATGATACAGCTTTTTAATATAGCAAAGTTCATACTATCAAAGTTCTTTAAATGGTAATTGACTTGTTAGTAGCTCAACAGTTTTGTATCTGCATTTGCACTTCAGTGCAGAAAATGTGGCAGTATGAGTGTTTCTGTGCGTCGCTACTTGTTTGTACAGTGAATTTGTTATATGATACTTGATGTGCTTGTGGGTCTTACCATTGATAATGCTGGGGGACAACAGGGTGGAGTCCCGGTCACTGAGTCGACAGGCCCCCTCCTCTAAAGAACCGGGTACTGGTTGTGGGGCCTGACCCTCCAGAGAGGTCACAATGTCTGCACGGTCAATGTTTTTCAGAGCGGTGTACAGGCTCTCCACTGAGAGGAAAGGACATGGAGGTGAGTTACAGACAGGAAAAAGAGGGTCAGAGTGAGGACAGCAGAGTTTAGATAGATGGGACATCAGAGACTAGTCTACAGAGCACTTTGCACTGATGAATAAAACTCTGAATTTTATAGCTGGTGGGTAATTTTTTTAGTTCTAATAGATCCACAATCTTGTGGGACCTACTCTTGGCTCTCTTTCCTTCTCTGCTGGCCCACAGGCTGAGCAGGGCAGAGCTTTGGTCCAGGAGTGAGTTGGGATTCTCCACTCGGATTCTGTTGATGTCATCCACGCCAAACTGAAGCTCACGAGCCAACTCTGACAAATCAACAAGTCAGACACAAAAAATAGGTGATAAATAAATCAGAATCATAAATATATAATAAATCAGTTTTATGAAAAACTGAGTTTTCAGAGTTCATTGGTTCTCTGTGAACATGAGCAGTGCTTAATAATCTTACTTTAAAAGAAAGCTGTAGTGTCATATAATTACTGCAATCAGAAAGTAATTTATTACATGACTGCATGTAATAGATTACTTTGCAACAACTAACCTCAACACTGAACATGAGCCAAGTGATCCACTACACAATATGTACTCTCTGTAATCCCTAGAGGCCCGTGACATTATGTCTACAGGCTTGCTGTCCTGATGACTGGTTTATAAGAGGAGGGGCACTGTGTATGATGCAGCATAATATCTGGTGACGTTAGCACTTGGCTTTGGACCACCTTGCTGCAGAAGCAAGAAAAAAATAGCAAAGCACACTGAGTGAGGGAAGTAGTCAGCAGTGAATAGAAAATATTCCTCTCACATCAGCTGCTTGTTGAAGTGCTCCTGTAGTTTAGCCTGATGGGTTAAAGATGGAGCATTCATAGCCCTCTCTGTTTATTGGCCACATTTTAGAGGTTTGCGTAGTGCCAGAGAAAGCAATGTGGTGCCAGAGAAAGGAAGTTTCATTCAGGTGAAAGGCTATTTGGTGACTGATTGCAAAGCTGGGGTGTCCTTTTCCTAGTAAAACAATGGGTTTGGTGCAGTAAAAGACCACTTTGCAGTATAATCAATGTGGTCATAAAACAGGGATGAGAACTGCAAGTTTTGCTATTGGCTATAAAGCTCAGCCTGTAGCTTGGGCCATAATATCCAGATATTCAGTTGCCTTCTTGCGCAGCTCATGCCAGTTGTTACCTCTAGGTCAACATTGTATGCAACACCAATTCCAATGAAGTTGGAACGTTGTGTAAAACTTAAATGAAAACAGAATACAACTATTTGCAAATCCCTTTCGACCTAAATTCAAACGAATGCCATACAAAGACAAGCTATTTATGTTCAAACTGATAATTTGTTTTTTCCTGCAAATATTCACTTATTTTGAATTTGATGCCTGCAACACAGTCCAAAAAAGTTGAGACAGGGCAACAAAAGACTGGGAAACTAAAGACTCATTTATTCACAAGCAAGGATGGAGCAAAGTTCACTACTTTTTTAACAACTGCATGAGCAATTGGTCCAACATTTTAATAACAATGTTTTTTCATGTACAATTGCAAGGCACAATATGGCACAATATTTACTCCACTTTTAGCAGTTTTCATGACTGCCAGCAAATGAGAATATTAAGGGAAGGGTGGACCCTATAGTGAAAAGTCTCTCTCACACTTTGATAACTTACCTGCCCAGCTCAAACCCAGTTGTTCAGATATGATGTTGATCTTAATTTCAGTTCTCTCCATTGCATTCACTGTGGCTAGAAGAAAAGAAAAATTGTGTCACAGATATAAAAGGTATATTTTATTCAAAATATGAAATTTTAATGCTGTTGATACAACAGTCAATACAGAGAAAAAAAATTAACTAAGTCACAATTTATTTGGACTGTCCCACTGATATGACAATGTAAAAAAATTACACCAGGTTGAGACAATCCAAAAATGTGTCATGCATAAATACTTAAACTATGATAGGTCAAAAAAATATATGCCTTCATGATTTTGCTCTTAACAAATCGTCTGTCTGTAAAGTTTTTCATGTTGACTTAAGTTGCCATTAAAATGGCTCAATTCACAACTTACCTTGACAATCATATTGCTCTGTTGAAGGAAATAGGCAATACCTAAAACACTGTGTTTGTCTAAATTATCTTCAAGTTACGCAAACTGCTGGGCAGGGGAGTTAGATTTTGGGTTTCATTCAGGTGCTAGTCCCACCAATCCAAGGAGCATTCAGTAACCATTACATGGGGACTGTGCAATGTAGCAGCGCTGTGTAGTTGGTAGACAGAAAAGGCCTTTCTCCCTCAAACTTCAAAATCATCTATTTTAATGTACAGGGGTGGCCAACTTGACAGTTTATTTACCACAGGCCAATCAATATAAGGACTCCTCTGTCTAGCTCCACTGCGAGGTCCTGCCCATTCTCGATGTTAAGCTACAGGGCTGATGCTAACCATATCTGCTGCCATGCCATTGGAAATCGCAGTGGAGACACCAGCGCCATGCAAACCAATCTCGGAGGTCATTCATCTGTTGTCATAGCTACCAGGACACTTCAGAGGAACAAGGCTAATTTGCCATGTGTCATGGAGCCATTTTGGGTCATGTTGGGGCTCGAGCTTCATAATCTTTTAGTCATACATTCAATATAATTTCCTCTAACTGCACTGCAAAGATCTCTAGGGCACACTGTAGAGCCGTGCATTGCATCCAAGGCTCAGTCTTTGTGCCATGCGTGCACGCGACACATTAAAGGGAAATAAAGAGGGCAGAATGGGAAGCAAGGGGTTGTAGGTAAAGGGGCAGTGCAACATTCAGTGCCCGTCTCCACTTTGTTATATTAGGAGAGGGCTGGAGGTCAGGCAGTGGCACACTCACCCACACCAGGCTCGTTCAGTGCGCTGTAGCGTTCCCTAAGGGCGAGGGGGGTTAAAGTTCGCCGGCGCTCTTCACTTCCAACCACCTGAAAAAATCAAAAAAAAAGAAAAAAAAAAAAAAGAAAAAAAAAAAAATCAACAAAATAATTGTATAGTTATCCTTTTATAACTATTAAAAGAGACAGGAATGTAGGATTATCTGATGCCCCATACAAGATCTGCAAGACACTGGCATGACGTGCCAACTTTTACCAATGACATTTTCAATGAAAAACTTAACCGAACCCTCTAGATGAAACCAGATCAATTTGAGATGCTTCAGGGCTATGTATGCGCGTACAGGAATGGCCGTTTACCTTTTACTGTAGTCCTGTCATTTCTGGAGCTATAAGGTGCATACGGGTTAGAAATACTTAGACTCCCTACTTTAAAATCTGTCTGCAAGCCCAATAGCGCAAAATAAACTTGTACCAATGAAAATGTCAGCATTCATTGTTAGGATTTTACAAATGCCCCTATAATTTTTTTTAACCATTTAGCTAGCTTTACCTCATTAGAAGGCAGGGGCATATTTCTATAAATCTTTTTTCAAGTAGACTTTAAATCATAAGACCAGTATGGCTTACCAATTATACTTTTTGGCTGAGGCAATTGAGAGTGAATATTGTATTCTTTTTGCAAAAACAAAAAAAATCAAATGACAGTGTACGTATATGTAAATATCTCAAAACTATAAAGAGGTTTTTCTTTCAAACAATGGACAAGCTGCATATTGACAGATTTAAGGTCGTTGCACACTTAGCCCATTTCAAGGATATTTCTGATCAATAATATGATTTAAATGCATAAAAAGCACCCTATCATTGCACACAGAGTCTGATCCACTGAATTTCCTATTTGTTTCAAAAATTCATACACTGAGGCAAAATGTATGAAATTGTCAAGCAGTAAGAATGTCAGGGTCCATCTACTCTTCACAGACCCACAACATGGGGCATGCTTTTGTGGCACAAAAGGACGAGTATACAGGCAAGTATATAAAGAAAAACACTTATGATGCCAACGGACGTAAACGCAAGGACAAACTGCAAGTATATCTCCAGCTTTATAGTGCAAAGGCTTGTACACTATTTTTACCGATAAAATGTGACAAATAACGCAAAAAATTCAACAACGAATAGCTGTTGTGTAATTGTACAAACAATTTTATTCAGAAATGTATCCAAACTTAAGAACTGATGTGCTTTCTCAAGTCAACAGAAACTCACAAAAAACAAATGTTACTGGGCTGTCAGACAAGTTTGGTAGGTCTTCCTTACCTTGACACATGGTGGCATGGTTATGTTTAGATTACACAGTACATGCTGTGCATCCTCGTACTTGGTGCATTTCCGCAGAAAAGACAAAAAGCCAATGGCATCCTTGTTACTGTCTCTCACCTAACAGAAAGAGGCAAATAGAGGGAAGTAGAGAAGGAAAGAGAGAAGAAAGAAGAGACAGGAAATGGAGGACAGAGAAACCAAATAGCATAAAATCAAGAGAAAAATGTGAATAAAAAAATAAATAATAAAAAGAAAAACAAGCAAAAAAAAGAGAGGGAAAAGAAAATGATGAAAGAGACATGATATAGAAAGAAAGGACAGAGAAGAAAAGAATAAAAAGCAACAGAGGAGGAGGAAGAAAAACATCAACACAGGTATTAGTTCCCACCACAGTGTCTCCAGTACGTGCCGCACTAACATGGGACGAGAAGCAGGGGGAAACAGGGATGAAAGCAGTCCACAGGCAGGCGAGAGGGAGAGATTTACCTTCACATTTACCTGGACGTCTGTCAGACCAGACAGATACAGAGTGACCGTGAGAGAGAGAAAGAGAGACAGTGAGACAGACACATACAGACAGGCAAGGCCGCAAGATTGGAAGGCAGGCAAAGAAAGTGAGGGAGTCACAGGACATGCAAACAATTACCCAAGAGAGCTGACTGCTAAATAGGTAAGTTGTTTGTTGCTACACTACCATTATTAAAAGATATTTATCAGAGGATTAATCTGGCTGATAATCAGCAGTTGTGTGTGTCACACTGACAGACAAATACAGAGAGAGACAAAGACAGACAGATGGATAACTACATATGAGAAATTATGGCAAATAAAACAAAACATTAATATGATATCGAGACGAACACAGAAATGCACAATCAGCTGAAAAAAAAAAGTTCAAGTTGTTGCTGCAAAAAAAATGGGTTTAACAACAGGAAAATGTTAATAGAGCTGTGTCTATACCAGACAGAAGAGTATTACATCTACACAAAAAAAGTTTTTCTTAAAGGTTAAAACAACAAAGAAAGTGAGGATTCTAAGATTAAAGTCAGAACTTTAAGAAAAAAAAACATAAATCTGAATTTGATGAATTTTGATAAAAAGTTGGAATTCTGAGATTTCAGTCAAATTTCAGATTTTTCTCAGAATTCTGATTTTTGAAGTCTGATTGTCATCTAAAATTCTCACTGCGATCTCAGAATTCTGACTTTAGATGTCATATTTTAATCTTAAAATTCTCACAATAATTTTAGAATTCTGAAAAAATTTTACTGTCTGAATTCTGAGAAAAACATTGGAATTCAGAGAATAAAGTCAAACTACTGAGAAAAAAATACAGGGTTCTGATAAACAAGAATTCAGAGATTAAAGACTTAATTCTAAAATCAGAATGCTGAAAATAAGTCTGAATTCAGATTTACTTTCTCATAATTCTGAACGAATCTGATTCTGATTTCAATCTCAACATTCTCATGATGATATCAGAATTTTGAGATTAGTGTCGAAAAACTGAAATCAGAGTCAGACTTGTTAGGAAAAATTCACAACTCTGACTTTGATCTCAGCATTCTAACTTTATTAAAAGACTGAAAACTTTTTTTTAAAACCACTACAATTCATATTCAGTGGCCATATTCTCTTCCACAAAATAGGGCTGAGCAGTTGTTGGAACAAGTGGAAAATGCCCGTAATTGGCACAAGCAACACTTGGTGCATGTACACATTCTGATACAGTGGGTGGAAGTTAAAAATTACAAAAGTCCACCAAAAAGAGGAGAGGAGATAAGGCAACCACTCTCATGTCTTTTTGTGAAGAGCCAAGCTGCCTTGATTGATGTCCTTATTTTTAAGACAAAAGGATTAAGCTTGTACTGCATGGAGACAGTGGTATGTAAAAATGCATATTAGGTTTAAAGCTGCATTTTAACTGCAGATAGATATCCTGTACTCGGGTATGATTGCAGTGACTAAGGCCTTCTAAATGAAAAAACCCAGGCAAGGTACCTGTATATGGCAAGTTTGCCTTAACCCCTTGACTTGAACCTGACTTCCATGTTAAGTGTACTGGTCTCAGTCCCCTGGGGTGAAAGCACCTTACGCTTCAATTATACAATGAGGTTTTCTTATTTTTAATTCTACCTGCTTAAATATTCTTAAATGCACAAACTAACTGTAACTAAATATGCTGAATCTGCCCTGCAGATTTGATCACATTTACCTTAAATTTAAATCATCCTAGTCTTTGATTTGTTTATTGTTTATGTGACATGTAATAAGGAAATGTTGTTGTGAAGCAGATGATTGGGGCTGCTAGTAAGATTATTCTGAAAGGTTATCTGACTCCATCCTGCTGTTATTTTTGAGTAGAGTGATCCATCCACCACACATCGAACCCTCACACTCCCAAACAATCAAAATATCCTATTTAAACAGGATCAGGCGGGTTTAAATCAATGACAGAACTTTTTACTGCACATCAAATACTTTTTGGCATCATTTTCCTGCAGGAATCCCTCTCTCAATTCACTATTGCATACACAAAACACACTGGACTGCCTGTTTTTTTTTAAATATCTGTGAGTAAAATGATCAGTGAGATTTATTAATATGTATACAAATATTAGAAATGTATCTCTGTAATTTAAGAAAATTGTTAATCCAGTGTGTGTTTTTTCTTGTTTCTGTGAGTATTACACACGCTGAAGTGCATGAGAATAGTGCACAGAGGAGCGCTGCAAGAGCAACACTGTCTCAAAGCTCTCCATCCGGTTATGAACTTTCAACTAAATTTTCAACAAATGCTCTGATATTTAACAGTAGAGTTGTGCTGCTGCGCAGCTCATATGAGTGAAACAAGCTCAGTAAAGTGTTTTGATTTTGTGGATGTGTCCATCCCTGCAATGCATCCTCGAAATAGAAGAAACACTCTGCATAACAGACATTAGACTCCAGAGCAAGTAAAGTAGTTCTTTAAGTGCACACAATTTTTGTGTTCTCAAGTAAATGACAAGCCAGCTTTGAGTCTGACCGCTCCTCATTTTCAGACAAACAGACCTCACTGTGCAAACAGGAGTGTATGATCATTTGTTATTTTAACAGCGTGAGTACACAGCAAATACATGACACCTGTGAAGACATCTGGGTTTCACACCAAAATGCTTTGGCCGACCATATGATAGGGGCCTAAATGTAAAATGGTCACTTCTCTGACAGCTTTTGGCGATTTGTGTCACATAATGTATCGTCTACATTCTGCTATGTAACTTTTAATCTTGCAGTGCAGCTATATCAGCCATATTCAAAGTCTGTATTCAGGCAGAACCATCTTGCTGATCTCCACACCGACACGATTGAGCCTGGTCTTCAGAGGCACTGCAATCAGCATCTCTTAAAGTAAGAAGAGGCAGGAGCTATGTCCAGAGATTAGCATAGATGCTAACAGTTTCAGTAGCAGTTTTTTTTCAGATCTGGACAGCATGTCTTTATTAAATGAAAAACAAATAATTCACTAAAAGCAATTTTTGATATCAAAAGATGTTTTTTCTCAACCCCTGATACATTTAAGCAAGAGTTTGCTATGTGAAGTGGCTCATCATTTTTACTTTACACTTGCAGCTGTAGTGTCGGTCTGCTAGTGAATCTGATTGGACAGTGATGAATGTAATTGACAGAACTCTCATTCAATCACCTGCTGGATATGCTTTAGAAAAGTCCTGTCCTCCCCAAACACTTTCTATCAGCAATTGCTTTTTCTGTATAGTACATATTGAAGGGTCCAACTGGCATTTCAGGTTATGTGACAATTAAGATGGTAAAACCATATATTGTTCATCCCTTGTTTGAACCTGAATTGACACTCTGTAAAACCAACATACAACAACCTTTTAGAGTTTAGAGAGTGACCAAGACATATTTGTGAATAACATAACGAAAAGGCAAAAAATAAAGACAGTATGACAAATATGATTTTTTTTGTGTGCAAATAAGGACAGTATGACCAAAAAAAGAATGAACTGCCTGACAAACATACACAGATTTAGAAATGTCTTAACCTTTAATAATAGAAAAAATATTACCTATAGGAACATGTCTAAAATGTATAGTTACATAGTTCCTTTATTTCTGAATCTGACTCCACATTAAGTAAAATTGTGTCCCTGTGTTGATTTTTGCAGATGTAGAGGTAACTGTCTTGGTATGGTGTTGCTGTGGTCCTTGATGAAGTTAAAAAAAAAAAGTTCAGATATCTTAACCTTCACATGCTAAAGGTGAGACTGCCTGAGAGATATGAGGGAGAAAAGCAAACACACAAAAACCACTGCGTGAACAGCAGGTGAGTGCCCAGGAGGGAAACTGACTGCAGAGAGGATCCTTGACACACTGAAACCAACAACTGAACAAACAACATCACAGTACAGTACGAATATGTAGCATGTGATAGAGAAGCAGGCATATGGACGCTTTCATGGGGACAGACCTTGACAGACACAGGCAGCCTGTTATCTCTGAAGGCCTGGAAGCTGAAGCTGCGGGGCTGCTGAGTGGCCTTCCTGATGGGTACAAGGTTCCCAGAACACTCGAGGTGCAGCGGCATGCCCTCCATCAACTGTGGAGGGGGTCACAAAATACTGAGGGTGAGAAAGAGCTGACAACTGAAAAATAGTCAGTGTATTGATTTTAATGGTAAGACAGATGCTCAAACTACTGGTACAGGGGGAATCCTTCTACTTGCAAGAAGAAGCCTCCAGAAATTCAAAGGCTTTAAGCTATGAAGTCATTAGACTCCCTTCCCCATCATAAAACATGTTTTGGATCTTTAATTGCAGAGAAACTTTGTATGATTTCAAAGCAGTAGTAGGTGGTACCAGTATTATTCCCCCAGACCAAATGTACAGATGGAGCCACTTAAATTTTCCCCACCTTTCTTGACTGGTCTATGACTGGAACTTGCCATAATAAGATCCCCAAAAATTATGTGACAAATGTGCATGAGTGTAAATGAGTGTGTTAACTTTGCAGAGTGTTTCTCTATGCCTGCTGTGGGCACAAGCTACTGACTGGAATCAATCAACTCTTTTGTTTCAAGTCCAGCACTGTAGCGATTCACATCCCCATAACAACTGCTAAAACATCTGCTTTAAAAGTGTGCCTAACCCATGACCTACAAGTCTGAAGTCTAAGATGATTTACAGAAGCAGGCTGTGGCTGTAATAGTGCTCAAAGAAGAGGATGTAAATTAGGGATGCGCTCAGTTAGCTGGCCTAACTGTAAAAGTTAGATAACTATATAGCCCTCACCAGAATTACAAGTTGGTAACACTAATGCTTAACATTTGAATAAATACAGGCCTGAATTCCAGGTCAAATGCTTGGCCTAAATTGAAATACCACCACTAGAAGCTACAGATAGCCACTGTAGTTCTGCTTAATGGCTGCTGCCTTGCCAATGAAATACCCTTAGACCCAGGTGTAAACTAAGGACAAAGGACATCAATAGATATATCTTTCTCTCTGCTCCTTTACAGACATGTAATGCAACAAATATGGGAATTATTATTATATCATGAACATCATCATTTTCTATCATCCTTTTCTTTTTCATGTGAAGAAATTACAGTATCCTCATTACCCACCTCATTTCTAAATAGCCAGAATTTATATCATATTTTGTGGATCATCAATACTGAACAACCAATTGAAAGAGTGTGGAAAACTGGTTACAAATACAAATTTGCTTACTCAATGACCTTTGTTCAAGTTTGCCATGACCACAACTTCTTTTCCTTCTCAAACCTCAAACATATCCCCCATGCTGACCTCAATGTCTCGACTGCGGGCCACTTCAGTGAAGTTTTCATGAAGCTCCAGTGTTTTGTCCATCTTGTCATCTGTCATGCAGTAACAACGCAGGCGACCCTCACGAGCTTCGTTCATCTTGGCGAAAATGACAAACTTGGCCATGTATGGAACAGCCATCAGCTCTCGGTACAGCAAATTTGCAAAGGTCACTGCCTCTGCTGTGCGTGGGCAGTCTGCCAGCCAGAATCTGGAAGAAAAGGTTAAAAGAAACATAAAGGAACTTGGTTAATATTCAGTGGTTTGCAAGAAACCAAAGGGTAAAGATGACTCGTAAAACAAGTCTTATGAGTACTTACCTTGCAGAAACATTTGTGGTGAAATTTGCACAGTTGTGGGCGTACATCAGCTTGGTGGTCCCTGTGATGTCCTCCCACTGAGCTGGTGCTGTGCCGCCTGAGACACAATGGTCACGGTCATTCCCAATACATGATGCTTCATGTACTTTATGATACCACAGTTTATGCCATAGATGCATCAGAAATCATAAAAACAATACAAAGAGTCACTGCTTTTGAGAAATCTGTCTTTTTTTCCTACTCCACACTGTCTTCAAAGGTCTTCTAATAAAAGCCTGTTTTTAAGTCCACTCAGACTGGATTTCAGTAAAGACTGTCAAAATTTATGTTAACTTTTAATTGTTACGAGTCACTTTTTGTTTGTATCTGCTTTGGGAGGGCAGGCAGGTCAACTCCTCTTGGTAACAGCAGGGATGCTCTAAGAAAAAAAGGTTGGGAACTCCTGTATTAGGCAGCTGTAGAGTTTTTCACTGGAATTTTGAGTTCCTTTGCGCAGAGCCGAATAGGAGGCCTAATGTCCCACTTGCATTGTTTGCGGTGTTTCTCTGTACATGTTAGAGGGTCTCACAGATCTCTGTGTAAAATTCTTCAATTTTTGGTTTGTCCCAATAATCAAAGTTCTAATTTAATTTTGGTCCCCAGATTTTACCGCCATATAGAACATTAGGTTCAAATACAAACTGAAAATTTTGAGACGGATTGGAATTGGAGTATCAAAAATTAATATTCTGTCTTAGAGAAAAAAGCAGAAAAGAAGCACACATAAGGTCAACAGCATGCTTCACGAAACTCAAGTGTCTGGATTACAAATACAGGAGAGACACTAGACTTCAGATCACACAGAAACTCAGTTAAGAGGCCTAAACATGTGTTTTTCATGCATGTATGTAAACTTTTAAGACAAAACTTTGTGCTTGTTACGACATGAATGGCGTAACAAGCACAAATGGCACTGATGGCGTAAACATGTAGAGCTGACAGTCAAGTCTCCAACATAAGGTTGAAGAATTGAGGATCATCTTTTCTGTGATTCGACATGGCTTCAGCACACTAAACATTCAACTTTGAATTAACACACGGGCAGCATCCAAGAGAGCAGAGTGCAACTCTATTTTTCACGATTTTCAATTATTTTAGTCACTTAGGGATTTATTCTAAAAACCACAAAAATTTAGTTTAGTGGTTGATAATAGTTTTCTGTGATGTGACAAACTGAAAATGCATTTTTTTGCCTTTACAAAGAGTTCATCTGCAAATTGTATCCTACCAATGACACTGCAAAGGAGGCGCAAGCTGGTGGTATCACCCTCCCCAGCATCCCGAGGACTCTCTCTCCAGGAGGGCGGCAAAGGGATGCGAAGCCCGATTGGACGATGAAATTTGCGTCGGCGTGGTTCAATGGTGACCACTGGGCTGAAGGTCGCCTGGTTACCCAGCTGCCGAGTCAGCAGCTCATCAGGGATGGGCTGCGCCTGTGGTGGAATTGTTGGAGGAAAAGGTCATAAAAAGGAGGCTGTCAGGAAAGATACTTCAATAGATATGAGGGTAAGAACGGCTTGATAAATTAAAAGAGCAAATATCAATTTAAGCTTAAGATATAAAGAGTGAGAGTTCAGGTGACTGAGAAGGATTGTAAAGAGGCAGGAAAAAGAAATAAGGAGAGCAGACAAAAAGAAAACACATGAGCAAAAGACTGAAACATCAAACTCTCAGCCATACTCACGCATGCAACCAATTCATATTTCACACCTGACCCAACTCAGATCAGTGCATCAGCTCGGTCAGTGTGGCTCACAACTTAAATCAGGGAACTGAGGAGTGATGAATGGCTGGATAAAAGGAAAACATAAACAGAGCAGAATAAGGCAAAGCAAAACTCATGCAGTTCCCTTAAATTTAAATAAAGCATCAGTGCTGAGACTAATCAGTGTTTTGACAGACAATGTAAGCAATGTTCACCAAACTGATAAAAAAAAAAAAAAACACTGAAATGAAAAACCTATAATCCCACATAATCATTCTGTCATGACAAACAAGGCCGAGCGGAGGTGTGGTGTGAAAGCAGACAGTCAGCAACAGTGTTTGCCAGGCGCCCATATGTGTGTCTGTGGAGGTCTGGATGAGTGACAGTCGACTGCTCGTCTGCCAAAAGCTCCTGTTTGGCAGGACTGATACCACGTGTTGCAAAGGCTGATGTAGAAATGGTGCAGTATGTTATGACAGGCTGAGATGCTTTAAGGTCATGCAACAGAGTCGCTGGTAACTGTATACAAATGGTGATGTACTGCAGTAACAAACTTAAAGGGCTAGTTCAGTATTTTTTCTGGTGCTTGTAAGGCTGACATCAGCCTAACATTAACCACAGCGACGGAGATCGCTTCATTCATACAGATAAACGATTCACTGAAGCTAGAGTTATAGGAAAGTCCATAATACATAAAACCATCGCTCTCATCTCAATGGCTGTGTAGGTGCCCAGCCATCTTCTTGAGGAACATAGCCAACGCTCATGCTTGCGAACCCAACCAACTGTGCTTGTGGCGTGAGCCCTTGCTGACGTTTTAAGTCTCATTTCTACCGAGTGGTCTGGTTTGGTTCAGTGCTATTCAGTGCAGTTTGGAGCTGTAAACCCTGATCTTTCACTTGAGGGTGGGGATGTAAGCCGGGAGGAGAGGGTCACATCGGCTACATAAATGCGTGACTTGAAGTGGTTGTAAATACAGAGCTACAAAGGAGGACTTCCAGCACTCCAGAACTTCATAGAGCAAATTTCATGTGGACTTTATTTGCAGCAGCAGCAGTGAACAAATCATGCAAAATCCATGATGTATTTGAACATGGCAGGGTATGTGTTTCCATTTTGGCTGCTGTCGCATCTGAACTGACGATTTTTGTGATCAATCAACGGACTGAAGCGCTTTTAGCTCCATCCTTTAGAGTCTTTTTGGTACATTCTGTATGCACCTTTTGGCACCCCTTCAAGGGAATGCCAAAAAAGGGGAATGGCATGGGTCGGTTTTTGGGAACCTTTTTGCCTTATCCAACACTGGAAACACCGGTAGTTGCATGCTACACTGAGCCAAACTGAACTGGTCTTCTTGTTGGAAACACAGCTTTTAGATCATCAGGTGGGAACCCTCCTTTGCCTGTGCTTGTCAATTTACCCACAAAACCTCCAGAGGGTTTGACATCCCCAGCACTCTGGGGCAGCCCCCTCACCTCCTTGGGCTCTTCCACCACTACTCTCTGCTATTTCCTTTCTACTTGGTTGTTCTAGCGCTTGCAGTGCTTTAGCTTCAGCCATGTCATTTCTGTCTTAGCTTGTTTTGTCACACTAGCCACCAGTCTTCTCCTGTTGGGGTCTCTGATTCTGATACTAGGCAGGGGCATGGCCACATTAAGGCATAGATCTCATGGAATTTTAATGGCCTGTTGTGCCAATTCCACATTCTGCACTGTGATTGGCTATTTGCCATGTCAGAAGAGGGTTTTTTGTAAAAATCATTGTGGGCTTCCTACAAACTTTCTTTCGTCAATGTTGGTAAGTGTGAAAAAATTGAGTTTGTTAGAACTTTAAATTGTGACTCTGGAATGAAATATTTAGTTTGCATCTCGAAGAAAGCACATGAGTTGATATGTTGTTGCTTTTTAAAATCGTTTTACAATAAAATGGAGAAGAATATAGTTATATATTGTGTGTGCATATAACAAGGGCTAATAAATACTATTTGGGGGGCAGGAAAAAGATTTTAATCTCAAAGGGGAGGACATGGTAGAAATTAATTGGAAACCACTGCCCGATGCTGTTCCTGTGGCTTGTTTTTCCCAAAAATTCTTCAAATTACAGGGTCGTTGGCACAATCTGCAACAACATGTATCTGCAGAGCCCTAGCTTCTGTACCAACTATTTTCAGCAGACACAGAGCAAATCTCCATTACCATGGCTTCTGTTTGGACTAATGCCATGCACTGCATTCAACCTTAGTATAAAAAAAATCCCTTACTATCCTTTAAAAGACATTCTCAAGCAACTAATCGCAATCAGGCTTGAAATCAAACGGGCTTTTCACACCACGGCAGACAATAAATACATTTGATATACCAATGCCATCAGATGCATCGAGATTCCATCATACATTTTCTATATTACAGAACATGGCTACTGTTTCATCAGCCAAGAGTACCAACCAGATAAATATGAGCCCCTTGTTATTCAGTAATCAGAAAGTGCTTAGGAGTCACTGTAGATCGGTCAACTCATTCAGTAATTCTTTTTGCACTTAGGATAAATATAACCATTTCTAGGCTTATTTGTCAAACAAACAAAACCACTTTAGTAGGGGGACATCTGTCGAATCACATTATGCTCAGGTAAAAATACTGCTTTGACCATGGACTCACAGCCTGAGTCAGCTTTGTTGTCCTTCAAGCATCTGCTATTACTCATTTTCGGAGAAGCGCCACACAGTTTTGTTGATCAAGTAACAAACACAGTGGTTTATTTGATAATGTAATTCCCCCTCAACATCGCTTCTGCTCTCTTCACGTCTCGCTCGCTCTCCTGAGTCTCCGGTCAGACCTCCCTTACCTGCAGTCCCAGTCTCACTCTCTTGGTGACGGCAGTTTCAGGGAAGATGGCCTCCACATGGGGGACGAGTTTACTGGTCAGCCTGCCTCCCTCTGGACCAATCAGATCGCTCTCCTGCTGAATGCGAGAGACCACAGCAAAGTAGAGCGGGAAGTCAGTGGAGATGATCCGACGGATTCTCTTCTTTTCCAGCTCGTCTTGACTCTCCAAGTCTGCAAATGGAAGAAGAAAGAACAAAAGAAAATGAATGAATGAATGAATGAATATAGGTGGAAAAGGATTTGTGATACATTGTACTCCATCTGGATGTACATTTTACACAACACCTAATTAGATTGTAATTGGAGTTTGTGATTTTACACTGATACAATTGAGCCTCATACACTCCACTTTAGAGCTACATGTGTTTAGGAGAGAGGAAATGTGATTCTATGTCCTTGCTTAGACAGTCTTTCTATAAAAAAGTATTCTCTCCATGTGTCCTTGTTCTGCAGCTCAGGGGTCATTCATCAAATTCAGGACTGACTCATCTGCAACCATGCAAGGTTTAAGAAACAGTCATTCATTACCATCACACTGACCTTCATCCATGCCGTTCAGGATAGTTTCCAGCACTTCGTCTCCATAGCGATTGCGGTGTTCTTTCCACACTGAACCGTTTTCACTGCGTAGGACCACCAGCTCTCTGTCCCCTCGACCCAGTGAAGCAAAATGGGGGATTTCAACTATTACAGGCCTAAGACAGAAAAGTTGCGTTGAGTTAATTTTAATGTCTGACAAATAGATTATTTTTTGTTTCTTTAGTGTCTTTGTTTGTGAACAGGATAACTCAGAAAGTTATGAATGGATTCTTATGATATTTTAAGAGAATGTCAGCCATGGCACAAGAAAGAACTGATTAAACTTAGATGGTGATCTGAATCTGAATCTGTATACGTATCCAGGAATTTTTCAAGGATTTGTTACCAGTGCCAGATAAGGCAGTTTTCTACAATTTGACAATAACTCACTCGACAATGTTAGAAATGTCTTGGCAGATGTTGGTGCTCTCAGAGCGCTTCCAGTGTGTTTCTCAGATTGCCTCATGTTTGCATGACTCCTCTGTGAAACTCATGTCCATCAATAACCACTAGATGGCAGAAGATGATAAAAGAAGCACCTAAATGCACACACCAGTTCCCTGTTTTAAATTCTCTTTTAAATATTAAAACAGAGCATTTTCTTAATTCTGTACAAGTTTGACAGAAACAAAAGATAATCAGTCAAGTAAGGCAGAAAAGATTCTACTTACTTATTCACTTTAAATCCTGACAAAAAGCATTCATTTCTGCTACTTTCAGTGTTTTTAATATTTTGATCATCAATGTAGACTTTTAAAAGAAATGCTTGATATGCTTATGTTTGTTATCCCTTTTAAACCCAGTTCCTGACAATCATTTGTACTTTGACTTATTTTATTAAATGTGACCTTGCAATCCCTTGCAATCTCAGACTGTTATGGATTGGATAAACAATGTTAAATAAATCAGTGAATCTGTATAAGTTAACCAAATCAAGCTGAAAGATACAAATACAACCTAGGCATTTTATTCAACATTTAAGCTGTCCAATTATTATTCTATGAACAACTGCAAGGATGCGAGGAAAGCTACAGTATATTTTATTTGCTGTAGTTCAGAGTGCAAAGGATTAAGTGATAATTTAATGAAGTAATAATAAGGAAAAACAAACAAGTATACTACAACAAAAACAGATGTGTTAGGCTAGTTGATGTTGTTTTGCTTGTTGTTATTTATGCATCAAATAAGCTGTAAATTAAGTTTCTACTATCACAATCCTTCTTTACTTTTCTTGTCCACATCAGATAAAACAGGCAGAGATTCAAATTTAAACTCACAAACTGAAGGAAATGTTTTAACTTCTTTTTCACCAACATCACCATTCAAATCTCAAAACAATATGCACGCCACACTTGACAAACAGGCGTCCAAAAAACGTTTAAAATTCAGATAATTAATCAAGTACACTATCGACTCACCCAAGGAACTGCATACTGGAGGGCCCAAGAGAAATTATACGGCTTGCAAGCCCCTCCCCTTCCACCAAAGGGGGCGGTGTGGTCAGTTTCTGAGGTTTGACCAGACGGCAGGTGATGCGCGTTGGGGCAGTGCAGGTTCGAGGAGGAATGATAACTCTTAGGCCGTGGTGTCTGCTGCCTCGCATGGAACCTCCTCGAGCATCCACCATGAAACTTACAAGGAAGCTGAAAGTCACGCAGTGGGACAGAAGAACACAAAAATGTTTTTATTACCACTGGAGGATCTTTTCAGCTGATATGTTAAAGTCAACCAAATAAAAAATGTAAGAAAGCACTGGACAATGCTGAGAGACATTATTTACTGAAAAAAATCAAATAATTATTTATAGTTTATTCAGCGCTCTCCCGAATTGTTCTGGTTCTAACTTCAAGTTGTTTTAGACTGAACACACATCAGCTGCTCATGCTGCATTTACACATCAATGTATGATAGCTGCATTGACCTAGTTTTCTCCTGGAGGTGTGACCAGTGGGTGTTTCGTGGGTTGTTTGGGTCGCATGCTCTTTGGTCCTATGTTCTTCGGTGGAGGTGTTTGTTTGGATTGTTTTTAAAAGGAATCCAAACTGCATTATACTGTATGTAGGAGATAGAAAGAGTCTTAGTACCACATCTCTGATCAGCTATGGTATCTCCATCTGGGCAAAATGGCTTCTTGACACCTTACTCAAGCCCCTGGTCTTGGATAAGATGGAAACATTGCCATCAAAAGAATGTCCTGTGTCTTTAAGATGTAGGGTAAACAGGTGAGTATTGTGAAGAGGTGGTAGCCCTCCTAGGATTTGCCATGCGTTTTTGTAAACATAAAGTCTCCAAGAATTTGAACCAGTCTTTCTAGCATTTATAAGTGTGTTGGATCAAACATCAGAAACATTCAAGAATGCATAAAATTTGTCGATGCACCCAACAGCATTGCCAACCAATGTTAATTTACTTCTGCTGGACACGGCTTGACGTTTCCCTATATGTTGGCCAAGACATTAGTGAGGTTCTAACAACTATGACAACATTACTCTTATTACAATGCTTGCACCTTATTTTTATTTTTATTATTATCTTTCTACTTATTGTCTGTTTGTACTTTGCACCAACAGCACCAGAGCAAATTCCTTGTAAGTGTAAAAACCTACTTGGCAATAAATCTGATTCTGATTCTGATTCTGATTCTGACATGTCAATGTTTAAAACAGCAAATGTATTATCAAGTCGGGGCTTTCGGACTGCATGAGTGTCCCGAGAAGAGATGGCTGGCCTATTTTTACAGCAAGACACACACATATGCTGATGAAGAATTAATGGGAAAATTATGCTAAAGCGGAAAATGTATGACAAAATGACAAAAATATCTAAAATACAAGATAAACACAGTATGGTTACACTTCCAGTTTGCGCTCTTAAAATTGAAAGCTTGGTTTGACATTTCTGTGGAGAAAATTCCCTAGCTAATGCAAAATGCTTTTATTTTGAAGTTCTCTACAATCAGATGTACAATAAATTCACTCACTTTTTGGCAGAATTGCTATGGTTCTTTTTGAACTAATGACTTTTCACCATTTTCAGCATGCATCCTTTAACACTTAAAGTCAAGAAAATAAAAAAGACAATATCATTGGCCCCTAATTGAGGTTAAATTCATCTAGACACAGCACACATGCCTGATTTGAAGGCTGTGGTGTTGCAAGCCTGAGCTGACACGTGCTGCTGCTGTCACACAGTGTATTAGCGGTGCAAAATTATTCATAATGGAGACCCTTTTCATTTGATTATCTCAATATTGCAGAAGAGGACAGGCCATCTCAAGTGGTCACTAAGTAGACCGAGACTAACATAAAAAGATTTTCAAAAGGGTTTGAAGCTGTTTGATCCTGCACCGGACAGACGGCTTCATACAGGTGTGTGTCTGTGAGTGAGTGTGTCTCTTGACTGTGTGTTTATGTCAGGGTGACCCCTGAATCTCACGAGATCCTCCCTTCCCCTGACACCTGCTCTCTATATTCTGCTCCTAAAATGCTGAGTCACTGCACTGTGCATATATCATGACTAGGCAGACTAAATAAGTTGAAGTAGCGCAGCATTAAGAGCATGACAGCTTAGAATCCTGATTCAAACCTGAGAAAGATTCGCACTTATTATTCATTTGCAACACTGTTTCACTGTTTACTCACCTCTTTTTAATTCTGTTTTCTTTTGCTTTAATTGCGATCAAGTGTGTTGGTGAAGGGACATAATATGAATGAATTTTTAATAATAGGAAAGTCAAAGAACAATCCATCCATCCATTTTCTTTAATGCAAATCCTTTTTGGGGTCATGGGGGTGCTGGAGCCTATCCCAGCTGACTTTGGGCGAAAGGCGGGGCATAACCTGGATCAGTTGCCAGCCAATCACAGGGCCACATAGAGAGGAAGACAACCATTCACACACTCACCAACATATAAGGACAATTTTGCTTCAAAATTAAACAAAGGAGCATGCTTTTTGATCTGTTGGAGGGCACCTGAGTACCTATAGAAAATCCTAGTATGCACGTTAAGAACATGAAAAATCCACACAGAAAGGCCCTGACTGACACGGGTTCACATGGATGCCCAATAGGCATGTATATAAATGGGGTTATCTGATACTGATGGGTATCCTACATGTAAATTTCAACCATCAGAGAGTGAATGTGACAGTGAATGGGTAGGAATGCATTAGTGTGACCTACAGTATAAATGCACTTTAAATTGTAGGAATGACCAGAAAAGCATTGTCCAAGCTCAAGTCCATTTACCTTTTAGACCATTTACAAAGTACATTACCTGTTCTCTTAGATACACCAGATACTTTTCTAGCCACAGTTTTCTGACTCATTGAAAACATCTCCTTGATCCACTCTGAGTCTCGACTCATCAGTTGGGAACCACTGCTTTACCACATTGCCTAATGCCAAAATGTGACTCCTGTTTGTTTTGCTTGACTTTTTTTAAAGGCAGCTCTGTAAACTCCCACTCTGTGCTAACAGATTTAAAGACGATGGCTTTTGTCCAAAGTGAGTTTTAAACAGTTTTACAAACATTACGCACACAGGCGCATTCCAAGAAGTTGTATCAATAAAATTAATATAATGATTGACTTGAATTAACATATTTTGTCAGCTTACCCAGTGTGAATAGGGCTGGCCACAGGGCTGACATTATCTGAAGTCTCTGTAGCTGGACTGCTCGGGATGAGAGAGTCTTCATCATATTCCTTTGGCAGCGGGACTGGGGTGTGCTGAGGTCAGTGACAGAGAAAAAAATACAGCCAATGAAAAATCGAGAGTCAGTTAAATAACCATGACTGAGAAGAATTAGACAGGCACAAGCTGCAAAAAAGGCAGAAAAAAGTCTGGAAAACGATGGAGAGAGGGTGACAATGACAATGTAACACAATGAAAGGAGAGAAAGGGACAAAAGACAATGCCAGAAACAGACAGAGTGAAAAAAAAGGAAGAGAAAGTAATGAAAAGAGGACACAGGATATAAGGAGAAAATGGAAGTTAAAAGGTGATTAAAAAAGTCAATTTCCCACAAGTTCACATTTTACTTTCACAAATAAGAATCCATTTATGGAAGAATATATATATATATATATATATATATTTTTTTTTTTTACAAAATGTAAAAGGATAGAAGAAAATGGGATAAAGTGTTGAAAAAGCAGCATATCTCTCTGTAGACTACACTTTTCAAAAAAAGAGTAGAAATGATGATTTGGTCGATTATTTGTCTCCTTTAATACTACTGATTGGTATTAATTTATATTGCTGGAAAGCCTGATTAGTCACCTTTACATTGAGGTACAACTTGTAAGGACTGAGCGGACCATGATGAAATGTTGGTGAAACTTATGAGTTTTTGGACGATTAATGCAGTCTTAGGAGCGGTGCTCTACATGCCCTGTCTGCTACCATTTATACGGATGTCCGCCGCTCGATTTGGATCTAAATATCTCCCGAAGCACTGTTTGGATCAGGAAAGCCCTCTGGGTGAGTATATTGTTCTACTTCATTCTATAAACTATGTGAAAGCTGTAGAAACCGAACTTATCCTCTAAGGCAAAAATGTTGAAGTGAGTTAGTAATTAGCACTTCCGGGTTCTCGAAAAGAACATAAAACATAACCAAAAAACATAACCCCCTTGGTGTATGTTTTTTCCTTTGTGATTGAGAATGGTCTAAAGCTCATGTGGTTTTCTGTATCAAGTCACTCTGCCATTTTACTTTTTTTAACCTGCCACTGTGGCTTGCAGATTGAGTATATTCCCTGCCAGTGCACAAAAAGTCCTCTTTAATTATCCAGTTATCATAATGTTTCATTAACCGATCTTACATGATATCAAGTTATATCATTGTGGCCCCTATGTTTCTTATTGTATAAAATCACAAGTTGCCCTACAATTCCTACTCATAAAGTACCGTGTACTGCAGCATAACTGCACAAGTTAAGCATACCTGGTCTAGTAGAACAGTCTCTGGGGACACACAAGGGATTCTGGGAATTGCAGGAGAATATGGCCTGTGGCAAAGAAAGACAAGAATAACATAAGGCAGAGACAAAGACTGATTCATGCAAACCATTCAATGAACTACTTGGTCCCATTTCACATCATCTATTATGCAAGTGTTCATGAATATGTCTTAGAACCAAACTCTTCTACTATCTCCCGCAGCACCTTATTAATCAGAAAACACAAAGGAGTTCATGAAGGCTTACGTGGTTCCCATGCCGCCCTCAAAGTCTCTGAGGGTTTTCTTTGGGGAGAGGAAGTCATCGTCCTGGTCTTTAAAGTCATCAAGCTTCAAATAGCGTGCACCATCCATCCCGAGCAACTCGTCTCCTGAGGCAAAAATTAAGTGGTCAGAAAGGGAAAAGGGAGCAAAGGAGATAAGACAAAAAACTGGTAAAGGACAGGTTGCACATAAAGACTATAGAGAGAAAAGGACAAAACCAAAACAGGGCAGCATGAGGCTGATCTCAACTCTCAAGTTCTTCCACTCTGTTGTGAAAATAAGAATCTGCCAATTGACTTGAACGTCTCTAAATGAAATTAGAATTTGTTAATATTTGAGGATATCTTAAACTTTAACTTGTCCACTCTTTTAAAATCAATATATCATTTCATCACTCCTTGATAGATGGCAGCATCAAACAGTACAAGACCATCCTTCCCATCCCATCACCTTCATGAAACTACAGAAAAGATGGCAACAAAGCAATATGACATAACCAGGTTTTAGCAATGGTGACAAACCAACAACATCCAGAGCCAATGGAAACCAAGGGAGCAAAAGAAGAGCACTATAAGACAGTGAGTAATAAGACAGTTTAGGACACTGCATGGACGGCAAACTGCAAGGCACCTGGTGACAGCTTTTTTAGTGAGCATGCCCATTAAAGATGAAATCACATGTGGTGATGGTTGTTTCTGTGTAGGAGAAAATACTTCAATTAATAAGGAGGAATGGTATTAAAATAATAACCAGAATAACAACAGTAAACAATAAGCCACTTGACAAAACAGAGTTGTTCGGACACATCGAGCATTCACAAGAACAAGCTGTACAGGAAAATAAAGCATGTTAATTAAGACATAAGCAATACACTGAGACAAGTACAGGAAATAAGACTAAAAGATGAAGCTTGCTCTAAAATGCTGTAGACTTGGCTTGATTTAATAAGAGAAATGCCTCTGGGAAGAAAGTCGACAAAGGGTTGACTGTCTATTGGGGGCAATGTTATGTATTTTGCTGATCATCTGTTTTTTTGTTTTAGTTGCTGATGAAATATGAAATTAATCAAATTTTAAAGCCTTAAAGAGGTCATATTATGCCTTGATAAACATTCATTTTTGATGACTGCAAGGGTATGTCTACAATCACTAATGTTAAAAAAAACATCTACTTTTATAAACAGAGCACCCTTGACAGTGATATTTTCTCTAGGCATCTGCAAAGCTCTGCTACAGCTCCTATCTCTGTTTACATGGATAAAGTCCCGCCTTAAATGCTTTTACATGCTCATTCACGTTAAATTGTAGTGAACTGGCCTATTTTTGCATTTAAACAAAGCATTCTGTTGAAGTTAGTAAAATTTAAGATGTATATTTTGACAGAAACATTTTTATTTCAGTTAGACAATACACATTTGTATTTGATTACAGCATTTTTGCAGCCAAACAACATATTTTGACTTCAACATTTAGGCTTTGACCTCTTCCCTCCTCACAGACTTGTTTTACAGAACTTCAAGAAGCTGTTGGATATGATTTAAACACCCTTTAAAGCTTACAGGTGGATACAAGTGTGGTGGAAAAGCAAGAGTGCAGTACTGTTGCAGGGCAGAGCTGGCGGGCAACAAAGAAAATAAACTGGATATTGTGCAGCTTAAAAAAAAACGTAATTGGTAAAAAGTTTGTAAGGTGGTTGTGTGGTGATGCTTAAGTACTGTAAATGCACATCCCTTTTAACGATCAGTAATAGGTCTAACGAACCATTTACCATTTGTACTGGACTTAATAAATTACATCAGTTGACCCCCTACAAAATCAACACAAACTGCGTGTTTCTTTCAGGAAAGTCTGGATACAGGATTTGTATAATTAGTCTATAGATCAATTAAGCTGTAAAATTGTTTTTTAATGGTTGGATTTGAAGCGAGCTATCTGTTGTTTGAATGTTGAAACACTGGAGTTCTGTCAACACTAAGTTCACGAACAGATGTGTGTTAAGAATGCTGTTAAAAAAAAGGAAAATGTGTTGAATACATGCTGATGAAAAACAGACATTTTTTAAATAAGTCTCTCGGCAGTAAAAACTACTGAAGATAAGATGAATAAAGAGAAAACAGGGCTGGCGTTGAGAGCAGAGCAGAGGAACTGATTAAAAGACAGTTAAAGACACACAGAGAAAATGAGAAGTGTGTTTGCGATGAAGGCACAAGTTCACGTTAGCCACCGGACTGGACAAGAGCAGAGATACAGACACAATCCTACCTAACGTTAGCTGGGCAACCCCTACAAAGCAAATGGAAAAGGTTGTTATAAACAGTCACATTAAGGTTTAAATACATGGTTGCACTTTGATGTCTCAAAATACCTCCCACTTCTTCTATTAAACAGCAAAGTGGAGCTGAAAATCCACCATTACTGCTGTTAATTTGTTTACATAAGTTAATTGAATAGCTTACCTTCATCCTCTGAAACATCCAGTATTTCATCTACTGTCTCTGGAAAACTCATCCGATGCTTCTCTGTAGTGATCTGTGAAAAGAGAACAGGTTTGTGTGAAGAGAAGTGGCACAAAGAGAGAAAGAAAGGGAGAGAAGAGGGAGAAAATGGGAAGGAAAAACAGGAATAAATGGGGAATGGTGGATTAATTTAAAAGCAGGTGGGCAGCTGAACCAGATCAAAACAAACGTTTGATCAAACATTAGTTTCATGGTGTGTCGAGGCTACTTCTGCGTAACAGTGTAACCATGTGCTTCATGCATGATGTGTTGCTCACCGCGGAGACGGACTCCTCGGTAACCAGTTTCAGCACGTCAATGACAGAGATATAACCCAGCCGCTTAGCAATACCGAGGGGAGATGTCCCATTCTATTCAGAGAAAGATGAGAAACATCACGCAAAAATGTTTCCATTTATTTTAACTTATCAAAGAAAGAAAAAACAGAAAAAGCATTTCATACTTTTTATAGAGGGAATTCTATAAAAAAGTACATTTCCACTTTTTATTTGGCCAAATAATGACAGAAAAGCCCATCTGATTCATTGTTTGTCACAAAACAGGCACAAAGTAAATTCAAAGAGCTTTGAAATCAAAAAGCATATGACTGAAGGCATGGTGTACAATTAAATCTCTTTTTTTAAACTGATTTGTTGTTTACAAAAAGAGTCATCTCAAACTACAAATTTAAAGAAATACCACATTTTTTAAGAATAAGTTGTGCGCAACTTATGGACCACTACCCAAAAGGAGCCTTCAATCAAACATTTCCTCCATGTATTATACAATGTGGTAGTTTGACCTGTTTCCACGTGAAATAAGTGATACTTTAACGCAGAGGTGTCCAAACTATGCCCCAGGCATGAAGCTTTTGCTTGACTGAAACACAGAAACTCATAAAATATGGCAGGAATTAACACAAATCAAACAAAAATATCTGATCTGTATCAAGGTTTACAAAAGCATATCTACACCAACACTCCAAAAAAGTGTGACGAATTAGTGCAGTTTGCTTTTGTTTTTTTTTTTTGTCTAAATGTGAGGATGAGCCTACAGCGTCTCCTCTCATTGCTGCATGAGGCATCCTCTTCCTGACCAGCCACAGCACCAAAGGTGGCCAGGACTGCCCAGAGTCCTTTGGAAAATCTGATTGATCCCCCTTAAGTCCTTCACTTGCAGAAAAAAATCAGGGTTTTCTGCCTTTATTAGATGGAGCAGAGAGACAGATAAAATCAGATGCAGGGGCAAGAGAGTGAGGGAGGACCTGGTGAAGGGCCTCACCCAGACTCAGACTCATTGGTTTGTGTTTTTTTGAAGTGTGGTTGCTGGAGGTCTATGAAACAAGAAAATATGATTGCCAATGTTGCAACTTGTGAGCTTTGTCCATAACTGGAGTAATCCGGGGGTGGATACCTAACAGTCAAAGGTGCCACTGAAAGACTTGTAACTAACCCACTTTTAGGTTAAAATTACTGAAAATAACAATGATGATGATATGCTCGGATGCCCACAAATAACAGCATTTCATTGTCACTGGAGTCAAAATTGCTTATTTCAGTTTTAGTGAAACTGGTGCTTGTTGTTTTCTCTGATGATGGAGGGATACACAACCACTACCTCACAAAAAAATAAAAGTTCTCAATAAAGGGGCTTTGTCAAGGAAAGGCAAAATGTCGGGAAAAAAATCCCAAATAGCATCCAACCAAGCCAATGTTGTTTTTGTGCAGTTTTACCGTAAAAGTGGGTTAATTACAAGGCTCGCAGTTGCACCACTGACCACAATACATCAGCTAGTGTCAGTGTTCAGAACTCTAATACAGTACAGCTTGGGTAAATTAAAGTGGCCAAGCAATCCCTCTATTTTTCTGTGTGAGGTCCTCTATGAAAGAAAAAAAGTTTGGACACCCCTGGTTCAATATAAACACATTTAGATCTATAATACAGTATCGTCAGCATAAGGATGAATAAAGACAAAGGGATACTCATTCACAAAGTACAACAGTTCTACCAAATACAACAACACTGCTATACTCTTCATATAGTTGTCTTTAAATTTCCCGAAAAACTGTAGCAGAGATACTATTTTGTGTTTTTATACCTCACAGGAAATTTGTGTAAGTACAGAGGAATTTTCTAGCGTTTAGAAAAATAAGAGTCTAAAGAGTCATCAAAAGTGTCTCACCGAAGTTATCTCATTGGGTTGGGCTCCATGTTTCAACAGCAGTGTGACGATATCTGTGTGGCCTTGTTGAGCTGCTTGGTGCAGAGGGGTGTAACCCATCTTAAGAAAAAATGGGAAGGAAATACAGTCAGACAAAACCAGAAGGACGAAGACAACAACACTTCCATCTGTGCTCTTGGCACTTTAAGCTTGTACTAGTGATGCCCATGCCAATTTGCTAAAACATTTTGTCAGTTAAAGTACTTCTCATCAGGTTTAATGGTGCGAACAAAAAGCATCAAAGTGAGTCAGTTGTAAAAAAATTCAGGTACAATTGTATGTATATGGTTGAGAAAGAGTTTATTTACCCTTGTCTTGCTATTCACATGAGCCTGCTGCTGCAGAAGGAACTTCACCATCTTGATGTTGCCATAGTGACAGGCTACATGAAGGGGTGTGTAGCCCATCTGATGTGAGAGAAGAGAGACAATTGGCTGTCGTTCAAGTGGCTTTATTAATACCTTCTTGCAGGCAGCTTGGGTCTATACACCCACACACCCCACCTCTTTCACATATGAGTTTACAAAATTATAAAAGGGTAGCATAACCTTAAAAAAATCAAGGGACACTGGCAAGACTAATGGCACTAACCTGTCAAGATATGTGATCCTGTTAGTGTCAATGTTTTATAAATAAAAGCTTATAATCAATACTTCACAGTTCCTCATAGCAGTGGTTAAGACGTTTTACTTACTCGTGAGGCAGCATAAACTGAGGCTCCTTGTTTCACTAATGTGTCAGCTATTCCAACATGACCTTCCTGCGCTACCAGATGCAGAGGGGTCAACCCGTTCTAAAAGGCAGACAGAATGGACAGGAGGTTAAGCAAATCAATTTATAAAACATGATTTTGATTATTTTTAATACAATAAAATATTGGGATACTTGAAGTACATAAAGCATTTTTTCAAGGTCACAGTTTTTTACCATGAACTAATTACCTCTTAAAAGAAAGTTATGTTTTGTTGGCATTTGTTAGTTTGTTTCAGAGCAGGATAGGGTATTCAGATATTCAGAATATTCGGGATAGGTCAGACATGGGCCAAGGACCAACTGATACTGATATACAATTTGTTTTTTTCCTTTCTTTTTTGTTTTTTGAAGAATTTGTAAATATTCAAGAAAGGGCAGTTTTCCAAATTTTCACTAATAACCGAAGTTCTCAAAGGATTTTGATGACATTTTCAGGGAATGTTGTTCATGGCATAAGAAGTGACTGAATTTTGGTGGTGATCCGAAGCCGGTTGTGGATCTAGAATTTATTTCAAGGGTTTCTTAACAGTGTGAGACAGAGCAGTTGTCCACATTTTTGTCAGCAACTCATCTGACAATTTTGGAAATGCCTTGGGGGAGATTTGAGATCTTGGAGTACTTCCTAGTTAGATACTTTCTTGAGCCCTGGATACCAAGAAATCATTCATTTAATCATTCTTGATTTTGAGCCTGCAACTAAGGAAGAATCATTGAACACATACTAAAACTGAAGAAAAATAGCATTTATCCCTTATCAAATAATTTCTTTGAATTATCATACGGTATTTTCTCTGTCTGCGATGTTGTTCATTGTTATTGAGAGTAATCCAGAAAGAAAACCCATTTACATGAAACTACTGCCTTATGAGGGTCATTCTAGGCAAAGCCAATGAAGACTGAAATATAATGTACAAGTCTCCACAGCAATATACATTAATCAGGAGAGTATTGACAGAGAACTTACATTTTCAAGCTTTCAAATGTCAGTGTGTATATTATCATCAACAGTTTGGTCAAAGTATGTTCCTGAGGTCAGTTTTGCTGTGTTCATTACAGGTCAACAAATCTACGGTGTAGAGTAGTATTGTGCTGTTTGAGTTCAACATTTCCTGACGGCCCACTGACTTACTGTAGACAAGTTTGCCGACATAGCTGTGAAGCACAGGTTGGGCGCTCAACTTAAAGAAACTTTGGCCTAATGTAGCTTGGTGCTGCTGAACGTTGTACAAACATATTGTGATGTAATTCAGAGATGCTACATAAAGTGGATGTATTTGCCATTTCAACATGCAGCTGCAGCTGGTCCCAGTATTAAGACACTATGCATAGAGAGGAAAAGATGGTCACCCCAATAGGGTGCCTCAAGTCTCACAACAGGAGTACAGTCTTGAGGAGGAAGAAGCTGGGCGAACTATGGGAGGGCAGGCCCCAGCGTTAGATGAATGCAGCTGTAACTGAGGTTACTGAAGTGTGTTGGACAAAACAGTTTGCATGAAATTTTTTAATGCACCCAACTAACATCACTGTTGCCCAACTGATGTTCATTTAGTTCTGCATGGCCTGATATTTGCTTGTATGTCGGCAAATATGGCCAAAACATCAGTGTGTGAATGTAAAAATTCTATGACGTCGAAAAAAGTGCTGATTTGCTCCTGATAATGACTAATAAACAGCCTATTATAATGCTGATAACTATTTAATGGTACGAGTTGTGACAGTATTACCCATATTTCACTCTTTCTTAAAATAAAATGATATTGTACCTTGTTTCCCAAATTAACATTGGCCTGTTTGGAGATGAGCAGGGCCACCATGTCAGGACGCCCCTCCTGTGAAGCCAGGTGTAGGGGCGTGATGCCTTGAAGGGATTCTGCGTTGGGTGTTGCTCCATTCTGCAGCAGACAACTGGCCACCTCCATCTGGTTCTGCTTGGCCGCTATGTGCAGAGGGGTGTAACCGTTCTGTATCGAGAAAAAGAACACAAACACAAGAGTGGGAAGATTGGGCAATGCTGTTTTCACCCCTTATCATGTCAAAATTGAAAAATTTAGAGTGTGAAGATTGTCATCTGACTGACTGAATTATCATATTCATTTGATCTGTTTTGATATGTGTGTCAACGATCACTGGTCATGCGCTATGATCGCCTGCTTTTGCCAGTTTAAGCACACACATATGTGAGTGTCTTACTCGGGCAGTGCTGTGTGCAGATCCTCCCTTGCTGACCAGAAGTTTAACAACATCCAGGTTGTTGTGATGGACGGCCACATGAAGGGGTGTCAGACCGTTCTGTTAAACACACAAACATACGCATATACACATATATACACCCAAAAACATTGCACATACAGATACACAAAAGCACACAAAAACACATATATATGAAACACATACTACAAAAATCAGCTGATAGCTCAAATTCAAACCCTGATTCCAATGAAGTTGGGATGTTGTGTAAAACATGAATGATAACAGAATACAAGGATTTGTAAATCCACTCCAACCTCTATTCAATTGTATACACTACAAAGACATGATATTTAGTGTTCAAACTGTTCAACTTTATTGTCTTTTTGCAAATATTCACTCAATTTCAATTTGATAGCTGCAACATGTTCCAAAAAAGCTGGGACAGGGGCATGTGTACCACTGTGTTACATTACGTTTCCTTTCAACAACACTCAGTAAGTGATTGAGAACTGAGGACACTAATTGTTGAAGTTTTGTAGGCAGAATTCTTTTCCATTTTTGTCTGATGTAAGACTTCAGTTGCTAGACAGTACAAGGTCTCCATTGTCATATTTTGTGATTATAATGTGCCACACATTTTCAATGGGAGCCATGTCTGGACTGCAGGCAGGCCAGTCTGTACCATCTCCTTTACTATGAAGCCACACTGTCGTAACACGTGCATAATGTGGCTTGGCATTGTCTTGCTGAAATAAGCAAACATCACTGAAAAAGACATTGTTTTGATGGCAGCATATGTTGCTCCAAAAACCATATGTACCTTTTTGCATGCATGATGGCTTCACAGATTTGCAAGTGACCCATGCCATGGGCACCAACACAACCCATACCACCACAGATGCTGGGTTTTGAACTTGTGCTTTATACAATAACAATGTACACCTGAGAGATCAAAGGTCATGCTGAGATTTCTCTGGGGTTTCCAAATGTTTTGATGATAATATAGACTGCAGATCTAAAAATCCCTAAATTCCTTGCAACCATATATTGAGAAACGCTGTTCTTAAACGGTTGGACTATTTGCTCAAACAGCTGTTTACAAAATAGTGAACCTTGCACCATCCTCACATGTGAATGACTAAACCTTTTGGGAATGCGCCATTTATAACCAGTCCTGAGACTTCCATGTTTCCATTTACTGTTTAACCTGTGGATTTTTCCTAACAGGTGTTCTTTCACCTTATCTAACCTACTGTCTCACCTTTTTGAAATAAGTTGCAGACATCAAATTTAGAATGAATTAATTCAAAAACACAAACAAACAAAAAACAATAAAGTTTACCAGTTTGAACACTAAATATACTGTCTTTGCAGTGTATTTAACTGATCATAGGTCAAAGGGACTTGCAAATCAATATATTCTCTTTTTATTCAATGTCCCAACTTCATTGTAATTGGGGTCTGCAAAACTCTGTGACCTCCCACAGTATTGTGAAAAGTTCTTTATCACTTTTATTTTGTGTACTCCAGAGAGAACAGGGTGACTCACCTTCCCTGCTGCATTAGGGTTTGCTCCTCTCTCTAAAAGGAGCTCAGCAACGTCCACCTTGCCATATTTAGAGGCCACATGGAGCGGGGTGAAGCCTTTCTGCTCAAAGAAAAAAAGAGATGTTTCATTCTAGTCATGATCCTACATACAATAACTTATAATGAAAAAAAAACAGTTGGTCAGTGAAGTATTAGAGCAAATCTTCCAGAAATAATAGCAAATAAGGGGCTAAGCAACATATAACCCTTGTTTTCTTTAACCAGTGCCACATAGATGTTTATCCTATCACAGCCTTCATCCTACCTTTGTCATCTTAATCTGCTGTGCTCCAGCATCCAATAAGATCCGGATAGTGTGGACGTGACCTTCTCGTGCAGAGATGTGGAGAGGTGTGTGGCCTGCAGTTGTTGCTGAGTCCGGGTTGGCCTTGTGCTCAAGGAGAAGCTTGACAAGTTCCTTGTGGCCCATGCGTGCTGCACAGTGTAAGGGTGTCTGGTCATCCTGCACACAGAGGACAGAGGGTTCATACCAGGAAAATATATATTACTGTTCATATAATGGATGGTATGACATAATTGATACCAATCCTATCAATAATTTTGCCTACACACTCAATTCTTTATCAGTTCCTTTATTGATTTTTGTGGGTTTTCTATAGGGAGAACAGAAGGCCTGCAGAGATGTTCAGTGCCAAAAAAAGGCAAACACATTGCACTTGTCATATTTGATGCAGTGCTACAAACCAATGTCAGTAAGTACTGGGTGTTCCTCTCTGGCTCAAAACCACACAGACAGTGGATGTAGTTCAGTTACTGTCATTAACCTGCCAGCCATGATCACACCTTCGACTTCTTTGTTGTAGTTTTTGCTGACTGCCTCTATGAAAGCATGGCACTTTTGTTTTGTGAGGCATCCAGAACAAACTGGAGGGAATTAAAGAGGGAATTGCTGAGCAAAAGAACAATGAAATTAATTCCTTTAACCTGTAGTTGTTCAACAAGAAATGATTTTCGTTTAGATTCCCATCCCTAATTATATAATCACTGTTTTTAATATTATTATTATTATAATTCAGTAGATGACAAAGGAGCTACAAATAGTTAAACCTAGAATACCTTGCCACTAAAGGCCCATTCACACATCCAACATATGTTAGCTGATTTTGACCAATGTTGACAAATTACAAAAATTACAGTGTATGATTCCAGGGTCAATTTTGCTTTGTAAAGCGCAGGTTGATGCATCTAAAGCGGAAAGAAATGTTGTGCTGGTGGAGTACGATGTTTCCCAATGGCCCCCTTCTTGACTGTAGACAGATTTTAAACATTAGCAAACATAAATGTCATGCTTGGTAGCAACTCAACTTTAGGGAACTTTGGAGCTAGGTGTTGCTAAACGATGTACGAACATATTGTGACGTCACTCAGTGAATGCCATAAAAAGCAGATGTAGATGCCAATTTCACCACATAAAGCTGAAGCTGGTCTCAGTATTTTGACACTGTCTATAGACGAGGGATGGCTGGCGTCAAAAGAGCGCCAAAAGTCATACAACAGGAGTCCAGATATGAGGAGGAAGCAGCTGGTGCTGACAGAGATGAAAGCAGCTGTAACTGAAGGTAGTGAAAGTCAACTTTTGCTGGAATTTACAAGCATTTTGGATCAAAGTCTGAAATTTTGAAGCATGAGGGAAATTTGTCAATGTACCTGACAAAAATTAACATTACTTATTTGATATTAGCTTAGTTCTGAAAGGCCTGACTTAGCTTGAAGAGACTTGATGTTTCCCTCTACATCGGCAAAGGTTAGCCAAAATGCCAGTGTCTGTATGCTGCTTTAGGTGGAGTAACTCTACTTTCTATCTGAGAAAGGATTACCCTTGATATGGACATTATGCAACTTTCTACAATGAAAAGGAAAGAAATAACCCAAATTTTTGTTTTACAGAACCTTAAACACAACCTACACAACCTCACCTTAGCCCTGGCGTCCACTTGCGCTGCATTCTGCAGCAGGAACTGAGCAACTTCACAGTGTCCAGCTCTGGAGGCCATGTGGAGAGGAGTCTCCACTTTCTGATGTAGAGAAACACAGGAAATCAGTGAGGCAAATTATTTGACAGCCCACACTGGGCATTATAATGACATTTTTAATCATTTCATTATAAGCTACTGTATGTGTGGCTGGACTGTAACAGTTTCAATCTATGAAGCAATTGCTTCAGGGCATACTCTGACCTATACAGAAAAATGTAACACATATTTATTGGCTAGTAAGTCTTTACAGAGTTAAGTTTTACATTTGCAACAAATCCACTGTGGCCACATCACGGCTCATTAGTGAGACCAGTATAACCTTTTGATACCTCGAGATAACTTGTGCATATGTCAATGTTCATATGTCATGTTCATATGTCATACTTCCATCTTCAAATGATACAGAGTGGTGGATAGCACTGATTGATTAGTATTAGTTGTGAAAAGGTGTGTAACAATCAGTCTAAATGCTGATTAAGCATATAAATAGTTCAGTAACACTCGTGCGTTATGCTGCACAATGGATGCACTGGCACTGCTGGAAGATCACGCAAATGGTAGGATCAGGATGGAGAGAGTCTTTAGGGACCACGAAGATTTCCTGGCTCATGACGATAACTGGCTAATAAGCCAAGTTAGATTCCCTAGAGCAGTGTTCTTGGATCTATGCACTGAACTGGGTCCAGTGTTAGACAGAAACACCTGCCTGAACCGTGCCATCCCGGTGCGTATACATGTGCTGACCACTCTGGGGCATCTGGCAACCAGTTCCTTCTAGCGGAAATTAGCTGACAGATACGTGTTTGATATGATTAACAATATACAATGTTACATTTTCTGTCTAAAGCCCCTTTTGGGTATGATATAATCCAGTTAAATTCTGCCCTTGGATCTGGGATATCGCAGCCATCCATCAGCACAATAATGCCAGCCGTTATGGATGGCATTATAAACATGAACAGTCGAAACATCAGGGTTCCTTACACTGTGGGTGAACAGGGCAACAACAGGGCAATTTGCAGCAATGTCCAGTTTTGCAAATTTAATCAGCGCAATTGACTGCACTCACGTGGCTATAAGAGCTCCGAGTTAAAATGAATTTGTCTATGTGAACTGAAAAAAATGTGTCACAAATTTAGTAACACTGTGGCCTGGGTCAACACATGACTCCTTCATCTTGACACACAGTGGTGTAGGGGACAGACTGCAGATGAAAACATTTATGAGGTACTTTGCATTGACCATTCATGGTAAAATGTGGGTGTGCGGAGGGCGTAATGGGAGGTGAATCCACCTGCACAACTTTCCAGGTAGACTGGGATTTATAAAGGGAAAAGTGCTTGCAGGTGTGTGAACGTACAGTTTTATAAATCAGATTACTTTTTGGCACACGCCATTTTCAGCTTTTGGGCGCATGTACACTTTTATTATGGATTCCTACACAATGCTTTATAAACGAGGTCCCAGGTCTGCAAAAACAATCCTCACATGTAACCAAGTACTGGATTCAGCTAGGAATTTGCTTTTCCAATTTCTTCACAAATAGAGGTAATTTTTGGTTGCATTTAAACTTCAAAAAAGGTAACAACAACGAACAACAAGCTCAGTTATCTGCATTGTTATACTGTTATTTAATTAAAAGCAGAGTGAATAACACGTGGGTATATGGTTCTAGAGGAAGAGGTTCTCACCACATTGGAAGCATTAGGTGAAGCCCCTCTCTGGAGCAGGTTCTTCACTATGTTCAGGTGGCCCATGAAAGCTGCTACATGAAGAGGAGTGAGACCAGACTGCAACGCAAGCACAGACAGGGAAGGTCTATAAGACTTATTATTATGGTGTTAAAGAAAAGCCAAGTCATGTTCTGGCTCATTAGCATCAGCTTTTAAAGTTAAGCACATTATTATTAATAATCCCTGTCAAAAATCTAAAAAGGTTTTGGAAAATAAAGACAAATGACCCCACAGCTATTACACTGAAAACTCTGGCATCCATCTGTGTCATGATGCTACCACCAATCATTGCTTTAAAGTATACATGAAAAAGCAATTTTCAAACAGGAATCAAAAAAAACCCATTTAAAAGAAAGGCTGCTTTATTTTGCCTACTGAGTAAAAACTTCATACAAAAGTGGAATTCTTTTCTCTCCAGTCTCAGTCCCTGGTGGTCTCAGAGTCTCACCTCTGTGACAGCTTCTAGGGAAGCAGAGTGCTTAAGCAGCAGGTCCATAGACCGCATGTGGTTCTTCTTGCAAGCGATATGAAGAGGTGTGAAGCCATTCTGGAAACACAGCAAAGAGAGTTTGATAGTATAGATTGTTTTGAGTTTCATTAAAAGAGCAAAGCAAAACATCCCACTGGATAAACAAACTATGATATAATATTACAATTAAAGAATAAATCAGACACATTTTGGTAAAAATTAAATCTTTTGAAAATGTTTCTCATAGTAGACTGACGATGGCCATCTTAATGGTTTTCTCATTCTCATGGGCAAAAATCTAAAATAAATAATGAAAAAAGATCAACACATTGAGCAAAATCCTCCAAGAGGTCAAAATTTCTCATGATTTCTTATTGAGTGAAGAAAATTCCAATACAAAGTAGTGCAGAGATAATGTACTTTGTTGAGCCAACGCGGAAGTTAGCATTGCGCTGGTTCCCTCTACTGCAAGTCTACTAAAAGCCTACGAGATTTTTCACTATGTTTTGGATCATTGCTGATAATAAGCTCTGTACCATACAAAATGATGAAACTTAGATGTTCTGCACTGTGTGATAGTCTTAACAATCAAACCCAATATTCATGATGTTTTATGCTTCAATGTAATTGGTGAGAGGGAAAAGCTATTAGTGAGCTTCTAAGGAACTACAAAATGGCGATTCAACTTCAAAGCAACTACAATATTTTCAAAGTATAACATCTTATTGTGACCCCTTGTTTGAGAGTTTCTGTTGGGTCTTTCGCCATTTTTGTAGTTCTTGTTAGCAGTTAGTTAGCAACCATCATTTTAACCACATCAAAAGGCTTCAAATTTCAAAAGCAGGCAGCATCTGAATTATTTTATTATTTCCCATTAAACATTGAAATATCATGTGCATGTGTTCATCACAAACCTTATTTCAGGCATTACTCTGGAGGGAGAACCAGGAAGTGCTAAATGCTAACTCACTTTAGCATTTTTGGACTAACTCCTGTTCCACTCTGCTTTGGCACTTACACAAAGAGTAAATACAATTCTCTGCAAATCTGCACAGGAAATGTCAAAGGCTCACTGATCAAAACTGAGGAGTTGATTCTCTGTTGAACTTTCAAACTATTCATATTATCCTATAACCAATCTTTAGTAATTTGGTTATCGCATATAAAATTATCCATCATAGTTCACACATTTGACTATTTTTTTGCAAGTTTGCACAAGTCCCAGATGTCCCCAGATCATTTTTTCTGTCATTTTTTGCGACATCAGTGTATTTACTCAGACGGTGGATTTTTGCAAGCTGGTAAACCCTTCATCTCAACTCAGAGCAGGCTGCTTCAGTGTAACTTAAGAAGCAGATGGGCTTTGGCTTTGGTTAACTGTGGCTGCTCCTACCACTGAAGCTGTCTGTAAGCTGTAAAAACACCTAGCTTAGGGAGTGTCTCCCATCTGGGGGAGGTTGTATTCCCTTATGACTTAATTAGGAGAAAACTTTAAAATGGGCTATTTTGGCACACATTTTTGAAAGGTGCAGCGAGCACCAGAGGAAGAGGTGAGATTTTTTGTTAAATATATACCATGGTAGGCAAAAATATTGTAATGCCATTTTTACCAAATATTGTTCAGTCCTAGTTAAGCCTCTTTCTTACAGTGTACCAGACCAATTAAAAAAAGCTTCACAGTAACCACAATGTCAAGCAATTATATTCAGAATTAACTTTGAATTGAAGCGTCTGCCTACCAGAGCCCGTGCATTAGCTTTAGCCCCCTTGTCAAGGAGGACTTTGGCCATCCTATGGTGACCGCAGTGAGCTGCTACATGAAGAGGGGTCAAATGGTCCAGCGTGATGTCATCAATCTCAGCATTGTACTGCAGTAGCTGCCTGACGCAGTCCATGTGATCCCCCTGAGCTGCCATGTGGATGGGGGACAGACCGTTCTGAATGTAAAATGAAGAAAACGATAGAGAACAATTGAAGATGGGTTTGTCAGTGTTACATGTTGTGCTAAAAAAAGGGACACAGTTAATTAAAGTCTGTTTCTTGTGTTCAGGAAAACAGAGTGTGAGTCTTAAGAGGGGAATTAATCAACTCATTGTGCTAAAACTACTTAGATCTTACAACAGACAAGGAATGTTGTAGCAATAATAACTCCATGGAGCAGCATGCGAACTGTATCTGTTAAGGCTCAGATCAGAGCTGCTCTGTAAACAGATCAATGTGTCAGGAATCTGGATTACTTCAACTTTGGCACCATTGAGAGAGAGATATATTCTGTAGGCTTTTCTTAGCAAGTGTGTGTGCAGGAATTCTCTCCTCAGTAGTTTCATAAGATCCAGATTCACAAAGTCAAACCAGCAGTTAAAAGTAAGCTCCAGTGATCACAGCTTATTACAGTGCTCCTAAAGATAGAAATGGCAAAAAGACAGCCTTCGTGTCTGCAGTACTTCATTAAATTAATCCACCTTGGTTTTAGCCTGGATGGGAGCACCGTGTTCCAGCAGGATCTCAATGATACGAACATGACCATTCCTGGCCGCACAGTGAAGAGGAGTCAGCTCATCCTACAGAGAGATGAGTTACAAAAAAAAATGGGGAACAGTGATTTGAAAAGAGTTATATGATGAAAGAGAAAGAAAGAAGCATACCTGCAGGGACAGACGGGGGAAAAAATTTTATTAGGAAGCTGTTGATTGGTGCATACCTTAGTTTTGGCATCAATCTGTGCTCCTCTGTCCAGCAGAAGTCTGACCATCATAACATTACCCCTCCTGGAGGCTATATGAAGGGGCGTGATGCCGTTCTAGATGGGCAAACAGGAAACATATACCAGATTTGAATCTTGTGTCAGGTTTTAAGATTGCATAAACACTGTGAGCTCTCTAAACAACTAAATGTCTAAGGAAGAATACATGTTTTTGAAACTCCTTTTTGTTGTATATTTCTCTCTAAGCACACAGCGTTTGAAACACTGAGATGCTGTTTTTGAACTAACAGCTGAGACAAACTGACCTTGGGGGTGAAGTTTACATTGGCTCCTCTGTTCAGCAGCAGCTGGGCAACACTCATATTCTCATAGTGGGCTGCAATATGGAGAGGTGTGAATCCAGTCTACAGAGAAAGGCAGGAAAGTAAAGTGTGAGAATGGAAGGGCAAACAAGGATAATTAACTATGTTTTTATACTCTTATAAGAAACAAGATACATGAGACAACGGGGTATACTACTAAGTATAAGTTTGGAAATGTTATTTAAGTAGATTTTTTCTCCCCTTTAATAATATCAATGAGTACCATATTTTATATTGTTGGAAAGCCTGATTAGTCATCTTTAAATGAGGTCTAACTTGTAAAGTTCATGCATTTGTGGAATGAGCAACACAGCTAAACGTGTGGGTATGACCCAAAATAAAGATGTGTCAAAATCCCCTCTTCCCCTGGAAGAAAGCCTACGGCTTCTCAGTGAAGCAAGGGTGAGACACCTGTCTTCTTGTGGTGATGTCTCCCCTGGGACACCCACTTCACAGTCTGTCATTGACTTCACCACTCTCAAGGAACTTGGTCCTAAGTTTGGAAATGGTGCCAGGGCTGACACCAAATAATGTTGTGTAATGGAACACCAGTTTCTAGTTGCAGGGGATTATGGTTCACACAATGGTTAGTTTTATTATAAGCCATTTGAAGGCTTTTACAAGGCAAGGCTTCCAAGAAAGGTTGTTCACCCTTCCCACTCCATGCTGGCATGCCCAAGCAACAACAGTACTTTGTTTACTTTAATTATTGAAACCCAGACCTATTGTAACAGACCTTGGGACAAGATCTACTGAGTACTTCAGGTCAAATACAGTATTTTCTTCCAATCTAGCCATGAGGTGTAGCTTTTTTGTATGAAGTTTTATATTTGTGGATCGATCCATGATTTTTTATTTTTTAACTCAATTTTCTTTTCGTGAAATTTGTAACAGGGATGTTTTTGACCCTTAGTGAAAGTGACAACTTCCTGTCAGTCTACTGACCAATCAAATGCTTCAGCTGTCTTCTCTTGTTTTCTTTACAGTATTGTCCAATCAAGAGCAGCCTAAAGACAAGAAGAGACAAAGCCGGAATCTTTAAGTCCCCAAAGAATTAGAAAGGTATGTGATGTGGCCCACTGCAACATTTATGACAATATTTGCTTTCAAAGAGGCTTGACAGAACCATATTCAGATGTGAAAATGCTTGCTCTTCACTTTTGTATACAGTACTGTAAGATTTTAATCATAGTCAAACAACTTTAGATACATTAATCTGACATTAGTACAGCATAAATATCCTGACAGCCCTGGCTGTCTTGCATTTAACTTCTACATAAATCCTAAAACAAAAAAAAAATTCAACGCAGAATGAAAAAGTACAAAAATGGCCTGAAGCTGCAAAGGTTAAGATCTCCTCTGTTGACTGATCCATATTGCTACAATACATTGATTCCATAATATGAAAAAAAGCAATATGCGTAAATTTTAAACACTGACTACCCCTTTTACAGAATTCCCAACAAGTTTTTTGTTTTTGTTTTTACAAGGACAAAGTTTAGTGGATCCTGCAACTTCACACCCTTTGATTAGGAAATAAATGCTAAGTTCAGCTGAGTTAAAATTTGCAGTGTGTGCTGCATCATATAGTTTGACTTTTAGCACCACCTTTGAACTACACCATTTGTGATCTTATAGAAGGTGTATTTTACAACTGCTGCCACAGTATTTGAGGACAGTATTTATTCTGTGAAACCTTTATCAATACATATGTCTGCAAGGAGTAATTGAGGATTTATAGCTGTATCTATTTTTTTTTTATCACAGGCCTATCTTGGAGAGGGTTTACCTTGCTGAGAACATCAGGGTTTGGGTCGTTTTGCAGGAGCACAGCAGCAGTTCGTGTGTCATCGTTTCTGGCGGCGATATGCAGTGCAGGGAGGCGGACCTTGCCCTTGGTACCATAGTTGATAAGCAGAGCCACAACATTTTCATGACCCTGCTGGAGTGCAACTGCCAGGGGAGTGAAGCCGTCCTGTAAGAGAGGAGAGGGAAAATGAAAATCAGAGATGTCACAAAGGTTAAGGAAGCAGGGACGTGAGAAAGACATAAGAGTAGAGAAGACACAGAGAAGCCATGGCTAAGGCTCATCGATGCAGGTGGGAAAGAAGGCTGGTCCATGTGGTCCAATTAAACAGAAGAGCTACTGTCGTTTGGATTGCTGAAGAAGTTAATTCTGGTTCAGATAAAAAGGTGTAAGAATACACAGTGCGTCACAGTTTGCTGCGTACTGAGCTGTATAGCTGCAGACCAGTCAAGATGGCAGGTGGTCATAATGATGCCTGATTGGTGTAGGTTGTGAAGGGGGCTATGTTGCTTCAAGCCTGTGGCCTGGATTTGAGTCCAATCTGTTGCTTTATTGCAGCATACTGTTCTTCCAAAATACTTGAACTATCAACTGTCCTACCCAAGTTAAAGCTAGGCACAGAAAGGGACATGCAGTAATAATGATAACTTTAAAAAGCAGTAAGGTTAATTATGGAGATCAATACTTGGCTTAAAACATTTCATTATTAAAGACACTGATAAATGGGTCTTTTTACCGAGTTAAAAAAGCAGCGATTTGTTTGTGTCTTTAGCTGAATTATGGTTAACAGCTTGTGATTCTTTTAGAGTTCTTTTTATACATTGTGTTACAGCAAAAAATAAGTGCTGTCAAAGTGTAATATATTTTCTGCTTATGCAGCAAAATCAATAAATAAAAACAACAGAAACAAACACTGACTTCATGTACACAGTAAAGCATGAGCCAAGGCAAACCAGATAACACAACAACATACTGTCCATTGCACATTACCCACATTCCACCGACCTGCATAAAAACACAGCAAAAGTAAGGAGAAAAGAAGAAACTAACCTCTGTTGGGAGACTCTGATTGGCACCGTTCTCCAGCAGAAACTTGACCACCTCTAAGTGATTCTCCTGTGCTGCCATGTACAGAGGACTAAACCCTTTCTGTTGGGACAAAAACAAACATGAGGTGACGCATACCCCCTAAAATTTACAGATTAAATGTATGTCAACATATGCTCAACTCTTTTTGATGTGTCAAATATACAACTGCCCAACCACACAAATGCATGCAGGCTTGGCACACTTGCGTCACACACAGCTTGCCTGCACTCACATGAGACTGGGCATTAACGTTGGCACCATAGTTGACAAGCTCAGCCACCACTTTCTCCTGCCCTGCAAGTGCTGCGATATGAAGAGCTGTGTTCCCTTTCTGAAAGCACACATAGAAACACACACAAAAAGAGAGAGAGAAACGTTGGAGCGAATGAGGGGAAAATAATTGCGAGCTAATGACCTAGATTTTTACAGTAGGAATTCAGCAGTGACAAATAGCAAACGTATTGTACTTACAGTTTATATGAAAAGCTGCAACTAGGAAAGTGGCTGTTGAGTATGAAATTGTGGTTTAATTGACTTAGCTAGTTTGATGTTGTTGTTCAAAAATAATTTTCATGAAAGAAAAACGTTAATGAGTTGTGTACCTGTGGCTGTTTAACAATAGAACTACCAAGACAGATATTAAGACCTTTTCCTTTTTTTTCCTGTCATAAATTTGTGGAAATAAGCCTTGGCAGCTATAGGGCTTTTCCTAATTCTGTATACTCTATTCTAACTGTGTTCTTTTCATAATATCACAAAATTTAAAAAGGAAAACAGCTCTTAAAATTTTAACCCAGCACTACCATAGAGGCCATTTTGATCGTGTGCATTTAAACCCGTGTATGAATTATTGTCCACTACTGTTTTCCTGAACATGTTTAGGTGTCACCATTGACTACCAACTTTTTTTTTGTATTATTCTGACTGAAGTCAAAAACTTAAAAGTAAGTTTTAAGTTTGTAACTGCAAAATCAAGCTCAACTTAAATGGACATTTCAGTGATTTTGAAGCTGGGTTGTACTTGACAATTGTTAAGGGGCAAAGAGGACCCCCAGCAGTGCTGCACCTTTAAAGAGGGCAAGCTCAGACAAGCTGCACTCCTGTTGGCAGGTACAGTTATTTTGTGTATTTTGTGTGAGTTTTTCGTAAAGACTAGCCACAAAACTATGTTGGGTCAAATGTGCAATAGTGCGAAAAATTCCAGAGCACAGAAAGTCTCTGTTTTATGATGCAGCAAAAGGCTATTATGTTCTTCCACCTGTGCACATTGATTCTGCCAATCTGCTTTTTCACTCTTTGGACCCAGGAGGGCAACAACAGCAGAGGAAAACAATACTGAACCAAATATGAATGATTTCGACTCAAGTGATAATTACACTTCCTTTATTGTTGATGAACTGGGTTACCTGTGTGAAATGAAGTATACAGGAAAAGAAAGTCTTCATAACAAGTTTCAGCGGATGAAATCAATGCTCACAGGTAGAAGAGCACGTACACATTTGCTGCATCATAAAATAGTGCTAAACACAGAGACTTCCTGGGGGAAAAAATCTCTTCTTCTGTATACTAAAATTATTTAGATAACCCGTTCATCCAGAGTGTCCGGAACGTCATTGCCACTAAAGTAAATATTTGGTTCAGTATTAATTTCCTCTGTAACTAATGTGTCACTACCTGAGTTTCCCTGAGCTGACAGAAACAACGCACAGAGGAGGAGGAACACATAGCCATTCGCTGCATCCTAAAATATTGCCAAATACAGAGACTTCCTGGTAAAAAAAATAAAGTGCAATGAAAATTTTTGCCACATTCGTAAACTGAAGAGATTTCATACATTGAGTCCCACATAGTTTCATGGCTTGTCTTTATGTAAAACTCACACAATTACAGAAAATAACAGCTCTCACCAACAGCAGTGTAACTTAACAGTTGTCTGAGTTTGATCTCCTTACAGGTATGGTGATACTGGGAGCCATTTCAACTACAGTACTTCACTGACTGTTGTCAAAAACAACCCAACTTCAAAAAAAGTAAAATATCCCTTTTAGCTTGAACAAAGTAGCATTTTCAGGCTATTCCCCAGTTAGATGAATACCTTCAGTGTTATAGGAGGATGCTTATTATCTATAACTCTTCAACAATGTAAGATGTAGAACTGTAACAAAAAATCTTCTCAGTAGTTTGGTTTATTAATTTCCTGAGATGACTAGAAAGAAATGATACATTGTTTTATTTATGTAAAAAGAATAAGCCTGTCAATAGACCTTAAATGACTGTGTTTTACGACAACAGCAGGTTTTGTTATTGTCATCAGACCTAAATAAAAAATTTACTTATTGTCATATTCCAGATTAATTTAGGCTAAAATATTTGTCAATCATTTAATGAACATGTACCGATCATGGAAGCAGTCAAAATTACCTTTATGGTAGTTACAGTAGTTATAGGATTTGTGTAGACTGAGTGTTACAGTTTTGTGGTTACAGGGTTGCCATTTTTAACTTGCTTACTTGCTGAAGCAGTGTCAAAAGTCTGAGCTACGTTACAGATGCCAAAGGCAAAGCTTAAAAACTAAACAAAGCTGCATCAATTTAAGTGGTTTACTACCTAAATGCAGTCTTGATTAAGAGTATCACAAAGAGCAGCGTACCTTGGTGGTGGCTTCCAGCTCAATGCCTGCGTGTAGTAGCTCCAGGACCATTTTGACATGACCTTCTTTAGAGGCCAGATGTAACCCGTTGAGACCGTTCTAAGAAAGAGAACAGAGATTTAGTCACATCAGAGGCAACAGACTTACACAGAACAGTTTAAATGAAGTAAAGTTCTATCAAGCTTAAGCTTAGTACCGTTGGCCTTAATTGCTAAATAATGACACTTTTCATTTAGCATTATCTATTTTTAATGCTTCAGTAGTGATATAATGGTTCCATTAATTATCAGGATTATTATAATCACAGTCCACTTCAACTGAAAAAGATACCAAGTCTCAAGGAAACTTAATGAGGCAAGGAGTAGTCTTGTGAGTTAGTGTAATAAAACACACTCTCCCATTCTCCCCTTTTAAATCAAGTGATGTAAAAGGATCCATTCAAGAATCACTCACAAAGCTCTGTGCCAAAGCCACTCTTTGGCAACCTTTAGCCTTGTCCTCTCCTTGGCACGGATGATTGTGGTTGTGACCATAACCATTAAAATGAAGTATCTCATTGGCTTTCAGAAATGCAAAATTGAGCACTTAGTGCAGCGATCTGAGAAACCAGACAGTAATGTGTCTGACTTCAGTCTGAACATTATTAGACACTGAAACTCATATTCTTCAAGACTGATGGACAGTGACGAGAAAGGTTGCGATGCAGAATAAATCACAAATTTACTGTTGTCACTAGGTAACTGTTTCACAAATACTCTGTCTGTCCGTCTGTCTGTCTGGTGGTCTTCGTGTCAACCCAGTCGAAATCCTACAGGTAAACTCTAAGCTGCAGCCTGCCTTACCCAACCTGGCCACCAGGAGTCTCTATTATCTGCACCGTTTCAATGCATCCCATCACACTGCGGTGCCACTCAATTTAAATGGGCAACACGGCCTGCCTGTGAGCATGCGCCGTGAGATGGGAAACAAACTGTACATGAGAGGCAGATACTCACACTGTAAGATCTATTGTGAGTGCAAAGCATTAGGAAAACTGCAAAGGCATAGTCTTTTTGTTTAGTCTGAATCACACATATTATATGCTGAGGATTCTATGCATCCATAAAGAACCACAGGCATAAGCAGAATAATTGTTTATTGCCTTGCTACACTGAGGGAGCAGGAGAGTGAAAGTGGGAGAAACAGGGAGAGAGAGTGCTGGCAAGAGCCTGCAGGTTTGTAGCTATAAGGACAGGCTATTGCTGCAGAATCACATAAATCACATTTAAAAATACAATCTCTGCCTCTGTCTCAACTCTTTGTGAAAAAATGTCAACATAATCGTAACAAAGTCCCTGAGACAGGAAGACAGAACACATAAAGAAAGCTCAGAATCACATTAGTCCCAAGGCTGTGAGTATGAAATACAATTATCTTATCAACGTTTTACAATCACTTAATAGATAAAAGTCTCATTAAAATGTCAACAACTCTTGACAATAGCACGGAAATAAACTTCATTTACTTTCACTATCCTCTCTACAAACCCCTACATCCGATGAAGCTGCGGCATTGTGTAAAGTGCAATTAAAAACAGAATACAATAATTTGCAAATCTTTTTAGAGCTGTATTCAGATGAATACAAATGAATCTGAAAAAATCCCTGCATGGATATGGCAAGGTCGAAACCCAACTCTGAATGCCTGTGACCCCCAATCCCTCAGGCAGCACTGCATCATAAACAAATATCATTCTGTACGGGATATTACCACGGGCTTAGGAACACTTTGGAAAACCATTTTCACTTAACATAGTTTGTCACTACATCAACAAGTGCAAGTTAAAACTCTACCATGCAAAGTGAAAGCCATATATCAACAACACCCACAAACGCTTCTCTGGGCCCAAGTTTATCTGAGATGGACTGACACAAAGTGGAAAAGTGCGCCGTGGACTGAGCAGTCAACATTTTAAATGTTTTTTGGAAATCATGGGCATCATGTCCGCGGGACTAAAGAGGCAAATGACCATCCAGATTATTTCAGCAAGACAATGCCAACCACTTTCTGCCAACTGAAGATGTACATCAAGCAAAAATGTGAAATAATTCCACCACAATGCTTCAGCAATTGTTGTCCTCAGTTCCAAAATGCTTATTGAGTATCGTTAAAAGGAAAGGTGGGCTAACACAGTGGAAAACATGCCCCTGTCCCAGCTTATTTTAGACATACTGCAGGCATCAAATTCAAAGTGAGCGAATATTAGGGGGGAAAAAAGTACAGTTTATAAGTCTGAACATTGAATATCTTGTCTCTGTAGTGCATTCAATTGAATATAGGTCAAAAGAATAAAAAAATATTGTATTCTATTTTCTTTACCTTTTACAATACGTACCAACTTTATTGGAATTGTGGTTTCAAGATAACAGTCTCAGCACTTAAGTGTCAACAATGCTTGTAGATACTGTAAAACGAATCCTCCTTTTAATGTCACTATCCTTTCTCTCTTGTGCTGTTCCTTACTAGTGCATGTTTCAGAGTGTTGTCTCTCAAACTGTACAGTTAGTGGGAGTCGGCTTTCATTCTTAATGCCCCTATCACTCACAGTGCTTTGTCTAGTATGAAAACAGTTGTCTTCTCATTCACCGAACATCACTCCCACTACAAAAGCATCTGAATTGTATTGGTGCTCTTTTGCATGAGTGCTCACCACACCAATTCCCACAGTCACGTTACGTATCATGATATTTAACCGGCTGAGTTTGTTGTTTTGTGGCCATGATGCAACAAGGTGTAAGAGAGCAGCAGAGCAAAGGGATGAAGATGGAGGGACTTTTAATCTCACAGAGTTAATTATTAATGCGCACCACTTTATACAAAAGATGGAGATTCAGGAGGTCTGGCAGCCGTTAAATTTTGATAATCTTCTTGGTTCTTTATTTCACACCCTTCTCTATTACAGTGAAATATTCCACTGAGGAATGAAGAGTATTATGGGGTACACTTAGACTTCCCTTCAAGTTCCTCTAAAATAAATGCACAGTTTGTTCTTTCCCAGACGAACACAATGAGGTTTCTAAGTACCACTCTTCCTTCTGTTTCATAAGTATGACCTCCTTACTGAGGGAGAGGCCTCTTACTTTCCCACGGTGACGTAAGAGATGGCTCCAGACTCTAACAAATTATTTTGTTTAAGATAAAAACATCTTTGGAAAGCATTTCATGGTATTTCATTCTGGAATTAAATAAACCATCACCACAACATCAGTGTTAGTAGTTAATGGGGTATATAAAGAAAATTTGAGTATAATTGAGTACTTTTTAAGACCTCATTAAAGACCCATTTCATAAATTATACAGCCCCAGTTAATCTTTGATATCTATCTGGTTACATTAGACCACAGTTCGGCAACTGGAGCCTCATAAATCAATGTGTCCCTAGAGTCAATTTCAAATTTCCTAAAATTGCAATCCTTAAGATGACAAGACCTGCTATTCAGAATTTTAGTCTGATTTCCCATTATGACACCATAAGCTCGGGCAAAATGCATCACAACATATAAAATTGAAATTATTCCTTTAAAAGTCTTTCATGGCTGGTTTTAATTTATTCCTTACAAAAAATTATTGGCAATAACAGCCTTTTTAGAAGCGTTAGGTGAAAATACATTACATGTAGGGGAAAAATAAGTCAAATTAACTTTAACAACCAAAGTTACCAACATTTTTATGACTGCTACCCTGACAGGGTGACTTGTTAAAGAAAATTTAGTTTTAAATAGGACTCAGTTAATTAATAAATTAAAAAAATGTGTAGTGTATTGCATTAAAAGCATATCTTAAATTGGCTTTAATTCCGTATTTAGCTTATTTAGCTTTTTTGTTTAAATTTTGAGATTGAAATTGTAGACATAAAATCTGATAAATGCTATATATTTAAGTTTTTTTTAAATTATAAGTATTTATAGTTTCCTAGTGACAGTGTTTTTGATTTGTAATAATTAGACCCTCTGAAACCGAGAATGACCTGAATGTGGCCCTTGTGGTGACCACAGTGGTCCATCCCTGCTTTTGATAATGATTGGCTGGTTTGATTTATAATATGCATTTTATATTGGTTATAGCACAGATGAAGGGTCTTAATTTGTGAATACTCATTACCATGGTGTAATTCTGATTTAAAGGTCCAAGGTCCTGGTGTGTTTGTAATTTTTACATCATGCCTTAGGTGCCTATTTTGCAAGGATTCTATTTAACCTAAAAAAGAAAAAGAAAATGTCATTTCTGCAGATATTTAGATAAAGCTCTTCTTCCCTCCGTTTTGGAAACGCTCACTTCACACTTGTTACTGGCCATGTTGCATACTTTCGAAACAGTCATAAGCTCTTTTCACACATGCAACCCTGATATTATCAGAATAATGACCAGGCAGCCTGCCCAGGTAATTTACTGACATGGTCATTCACACTTGCTCCTCTCAGCAGGGAGTAGTCCCTGTTGGATGGAGGTGAACACCTCAGAAGGAATTTATCCATCCAACCGTTATCTACACCACTTATCCCTTTCAGGGTTGCAGGGGCTGGAGCCTATACCAGCTGACTTTTGGTGAGAGGCAGGATACACCCTGAACCAGTCGCCAGCCGATCACAGGGCCATATAGAGAGACAGATGACCATTCACGCTCATATTCATACCTAAGGGTAATTTGGAGTCACCAATTGCCCTAATGAGCATGTTTTTGGTCTGTGGGAGGGAGCTGGATTGAGAAAACCATACATGCAAGGGGAGAACATGCAAACTCCAAAAAGAAAGACCCTGCAACATAGGGATTGAATCAGCAACCTTCTTGCTGTGAGGTACATGCACTACCACCATGCCAGCCTCAGAAGGAATTAAGCATTTTTTAAATAGCACCCCCATCAGCTAATGCTGTCAGCAGAGCTGAAAGCTGTGACCAAAATCAAGGAACATTATATCTTAAATTGATCCTTATTTACTTGATTTGCTGTGTTGATGTCGATTCCATTCTTGATGTGATCCAGAGCCTTGTCCAGATTCCCTGAACGAGCTGCACGCAGGAAGCTGGTGGCTGCATCAGCCTGTGATGAAAAGAAGAGGAACAAACTGTAAATACACATTTTCTTTGTGCATTAGATCTTGACAGAGAGAGAAAGTTTTAAAAACTAGAGCACTCATTCCCAGTCCACCACAAAGCTAAAACCAGAAATAAAACCAGAAATAAAAACAACTCTGAGAATAAAGTTTCTCCAAATCTGCTGATCCTCAGTAAAAGCCTCTGTCAGGTTACATAACTTAATTCAGCACAATAAGCTAACAGTATCTCCAAGGCAGGACACAATGTTATATGCAGGAAATATGATACCACATCCATCAGCCCAACTACCTTGTGTACGAGAGAACACACGTCAGACTCTTTCCAGTCAAGTTTCGCCCACATTATGAGTCTGGCAGGCATTCACAGTCGAGCACACCCATCCATGAGCTCTGCTGTCTGCCCATCTGATCTCACAGGAAAGCTCCCGTGGTTCATGTCTCTGTTTGTGCCAGTATTTATACGCCCACTTCCGCATTAATTCATCAACCGATCGTGTAACATGGCTGACCTGTTCATTGGGATGTTTTCAATGCCCTGCAGCAGAAATACTGACTAATGTTTGGTACTCTTGACCCCTCTTGACGCCCCCATCAATGCTGAGATGATGTGCCTATTTGAGCTGTTTTCTCGAGTGGATTAATTATAGTGGAGTGCTGAAGGATTCACCAGTCCTCTCTTAGTAACAAATACTTATTTTTCATCTCTCCTCTATACTTGCTTCCTACAAGGATCTAGTTGATGAACTATGCACCTATTAAATTATACCACAAAATTGTTAAATAGCCTTTGGCAGACTGCTTTCTATGAACCCAATGGTCCTTTGTGCTTCAAAATTATTTTAATTTTTTCTTGTTGGCATCGTCTTCGAAAATATTTAGATTCTCTTCTAATTATGCTGTGCTTCATCAGTTTTTTTAAACAAGAAATGCTTTGTTTTTCATTCTGCCTACTCAACTTTTTTCCTCACACTGTGAGCTAAAAACTTTTTTTTTTCCATCTTGTTCCTTTGAATAATCTTAAAACTTTGACTTTGAAATACTATCCTTCAGATATTGCAGTCCTTCCATCAAACTACAAATTTTTCTGAAAGTGAGTGGAGTATTTTTAAAGCATGTACATAGTATAGGAAACCATTTACATATCACAATCTAATGGCTGCACCGTGCCACTGATGCCTCGCAACAAAAGTTCCTGTTTTTTGTATTTCATTTCTATTTAACATTTATTTAATCAGTAAAAGAAACTTACTGAGACTATAAAATCTTATTTTCAAGAATGTCCTGGCCAAGATTCACCAGGCACTCGGGCCTTTCTGAGTGCTCTCTCTCTGGTGGGTACTGAAATTTGGCACCAATATGATACAGGTACTGACATGTCTGATGCATACCAAACTGTACAAGGTTCCATCACCAGAATGCTCTCTACCTGCTGTGTTTTGTAAGCTGTCCAATATTGCCCTTCATTCTAAGAAATGGACATTAAAGTCTCTTAAAGTCAACAAATATGTTATCACACAGGCTGTGACACCAGTTAACGATTCAGAACTTATTTTTCTTTGTTAGTTCAGGGAGCATCTTGGTGCCAGCGCTGTTTTTCCATCAATCTCCCAATAATGTAGGAAAAAAAAAACAAAAACAGAGCTACACCCATTGCACTCTCTGGCTTCTCCAAAGCCCCCCCCCCAAAAAAAAAAAAAATGACTATGGGAGTTTTAATGTTTGCCTGCCTGTGATTGACTGGTTACTGAAGCTGGGGTCTACTTCAGCCTTTTGTGACCCCAAGTGGGGCCAGGCTGTACTGAAACAAATCTAAGGTTACAATTATGTTGTCATTCAAGAATCATTTATACATTCAAAGTCCCACCAGAATAAGGTGGTAAAAACAAAGTATTCAAACAGAGTGTTTCGATAACTGTATTGAGAGAGGGAATTACAGCTTGGGAGATGGGCCTCGCAAAGCAGTGATCAAAAACATGGTTACCTAACAGTTACATAAGCAACTCTTCCAAAATTATTACACCATAATTATCAGAAATACAGCAACAACTAAATGTACCTCGAGAGAACAAACCTCTGCCAAGGTACATCTGACATAGTTAGCTGAGTTTATAGCAAAAACATAAAAACTGCCTAATCTTACATTGTTAACAAATACTAACAAGGCTCAGAGATGGTCTCTCAGCTGGAGTAGGTGGTGTGTCTCCGATGGCAATATAAAAGTTATTTTTGTTCAAGGATTATTTGGGAATATATTTTGGGAACAATGGTGCAAGCAAGAAAGGGAGAGGAGGGATTTTTCTACTGCTTGAGGGGGTAGGAGGGTTGTAGACAGGCCATGGACACATGACTACATAACATGTGACCTCATACATGACCTACAAAGTCACAATATTTGTTTCACCTTCAACCTGATTTATACCCGTTAAGGTATCTTTATAAAGATGGGTTGGGCTTTTGTACATCTTGGATCAATGACAATAGGGATGGGAATTGATAAGACTTTATTGTTATTAATGCTATTAACATTTGTTGATCTAATTTGTTAATGATTCTTCCATTTATCTGTTTTTGTGAGGAAGTAAATGCCCCAATATATGTTATCTGAGTCATTGTCAAATACAGTGTCCATCCTGATAACTAATGTTTATGAGTGCAAATCATACAGCTTATTGCTAGTAATACCACCTTTGTTTAAAATGACACAGCTGCAGATATGTATGATTCATGGCTGATGTTAAATTGTTATACAAACAAGCTTTAGACTGTCCTGTCCACCATTTCAACTGAAGGACAACAGAGGAATGAATCCAAAAACACAGCAGTGAGTGAACATTTTAGCACGTCCAATTCCATATGGGGTTTTATAATAGCCTTTTGAATACACACCTGAAATAAGGTCTGTGATGACCACTTGCAAACAAGTCTAGAATGTTTCATTTAAACCTGGTGTTGTCCTGCTTTTGAATATTGAAGCGTTATTGAGTTTTTAAAGGGATGGTAGCTAGCCAACTGCTAACAAGGACTACAAAACTGGCCAGGGAACCCTAATAAAATCATTACTGACTGTTTTTAATAAACAGAAGCACAGACACTATAGCCACAACCATGGGCACAAACTTGATCAGACCATTCGATTAAGAGGAAATTCTCCAACAAAAGGTTACAACGCGGTCTTATCGTTTGAAGCCTGGTAGCTGCTTTTAAGTCAAAGCCATGCTGTGGCTCCATAATAGCTCAATAGTAGCTTTTAATCTTTCCAATTATATTTAAGCTAAAAAAAAAAATCATAAAAGGTTCAATCGTGAAGACTATCATGATGAACAAAATATGTAACTATTAATTAATTGTCAACAATGATCCAAGAGTACAGATAAAAATCCCATAGACTTTTAGTAGAGGGAATCAGCTTTACTGTTTCCCTGGTTGGCCTAGAAAATCACATCATCCTTGCATGACTACTAATGGGAGGCATTGATAAGTAAACTGTAAAGCATGAAGGCACACAATAAATGCTCACATAAATTTAAACGGATCTGGGCGTTGGTGTGGCACACATGGCAGTTCAAACCCTTGCTGTGACCTTTATGCACATTTGTCAAACTGCTGTCACTGGTGTTTTCTTAATTGTTCATCTAACAAGAATGTCCTCTGTCCACACATTTGCCAACATGACGCGTCATCAGTGATTTCGCTAAACCTCTATTTGTCCAACACTGAAGATGACCATCTCTGTACTCAGCAGGACACAAGAGCTCACCTAAAAGCACACACATTCACAGACTCATCTGGAGCACAACAGGCACGTTTCTAAGTTATCAATTTTGCATTTTTTTAATCAGGTGCTGGTGGTTGTAAAATTATTTTACAATGGAAATTGTTACTTGTTAATCAAAGCAATCAAAATGAAATAAAATATTAGTAAAATTACCAGTAGCTGCCAAATGGAAAGTGGATACTTAATTGGTGAGTATCTGTTTCTCATGGCAGGAATAAAATACATTTGGTAATCTTACAATTTTAGCTAAAATCAACCGCTTAAAAAATAGTATACGAGTCAGTTTAATCCAATTCTAGCCTTGAAAGTGCTTTTGTTGTCCTTCTTTATGGCTGCCATCCACAAACTTTCTGTATAGCTTTTATCATGTCTTTGTACATGAGAGCTTGGAGATTACTAAGAGCCCGAGGCCGCTGAGAGACTGAACTTCAAACAGACAATGTCACCGAGGACAGCCCAGGGTGTTTGTTCTCTGTGTTTTAGGTGTGTGAATCATTGCCCCCACCTGCATCACCTCTCCTCACCCAGGACTCAAACACCACCAGGGCTTCATGAGCCTGTTTTTAGTGCATTTATCATCTGCAGTATGCTTGTTAATGAGCTCTGGCTGATTTGTGTGTGTGTGTGTGTGTGTGTGTGTGTGCATGTTTTTGTGCGTTGATAGTACTGCAGCATGGGCCAGGAGCTGACCACATTAAGCAGAAAATGAAAAATCTTGCTTCATCACCCTCCAGAAACTCATTCTGCACCAGTTTGAGTTTATGTTGTTGTCAGGCTGGAATCCATTTTCCTCCGAGCTTCTCTGCCGTCTGTTTGATTCCCACTCTCACCTCTTTACCACTCCCTCCATCTTTTCCTTTGGTCTTTCCGCTATCTCAGAGATTAGAGCAGTGTGTCCACCCCTGGCGGTTCACTTGTAATTATTTGTAATCAGAGTGCCAGTTTCACTAAATAATCAGATTACTGAAGCACCTCTGTGCCTCACTTCTCTCTGCCTCTGCCCTGTCTCTACCTAAATCTGATTTTCCTTCTTCCTGCTGCCTATCATACTATTCTCTCCTCTCAGACTCTCACATTTTACTTTATATCAGACATTTACTGAAGCCATCATTGTGCTCTGTATCTTTTGGTTTATTAACACATATTTACAGACTCCCCTTGTCCCCTGTGGTCCCATTGGTCCCTTTTGGGGATGCACATTTTTTTTGTTTAAGAGTTTATTTTTTCCATCCAGGATGAAATTATATGAATTTTAATTCCATGTGTCATGAAAGTGTGGAGCATTCAATATATTTCACTTGTTCATCTGGTGAACAGCCCATAGGGAGTCATGGGCAGAACCTTTAAAAAGCATATCTGGCAGGTGATTGGATTATTGTTCCATTAGTCACCCTTTTGCCAATCAGATAATGTAGTAATGGATGCTGCTGCCATGATGTCAAGTACTAAACATTAGCTACTTTGCAGAACAAACTCTCACCAAAACATGTTGGAAGTAAAGCAAAAATATCATCTGTAATGATTCCAGTGTTGTTATCTGTTCTTCATTTAATGAAAAAGTGCGGCCCAGATCTCACAAAACTGCTACTGAAGCTGTTAGCATCCATGCTAAACTCTGTATGAGCAGTCACTTACTGCTGCCGTCATGTAGCTCCCACCTCGTCCTGCTCTAAAGGACGCCGATTTGGCTGTGCTGTTAAGGGCCGAGCACTATCGTTGTAGATTGGAGCTTGGCAAGATGGATCAGCCTGACCACAGACATTGAATCAGGCAGATCCATCTGCAAGGTTAATGAAAATGCTCTGTGTAATCAAAATCACTACATCAAGTCCATTAAGATGGGAAACTCTCATTTAAATTTCTGGCAAAGCTTCCGATATGTAGTTTATATCTATTTCAAGCAAATGGCCCTGATTTTTTTTAAGTACCTGAAGGCAAAACATGCATTTCTCATAGTGACCAGTAGGGGATTTACAGGGGTTTTCACAATCATTGCAATGGTTGTGGCGAGAGCTTTTGGCTTGCAGGAACTATTTTAAAAATGTCACACTGTATTCTGTTGTCTTCTGCCTCCAGTGACTGCTTTAATTGAGAAATTATCTCCTGTGTGTAAGATAGGAGATACAATGATTGCTTTTCAAGCCGCTGAGCTGATATCTGAAAGGGACTTAAAAGATTTGATTCATACACTCTTAATAAGCAACATTTACTCCAGAAAATCTCTGTGTCCTCAGGTAAGTTTCTTTGTTTCAGCCTCCCACAATGTGCTGAGATTGAATTATCTAAAAAGTATAGAATCTCATGAAGAGAAAATATGAATATTAAAAATAGCAAAACTATTTGGTTCTGTCATAATTAGTTAGTTTCGGCTTCAACAACTGGGAGGGCAACATTTTACTCTTCACTGAAAAATATCCATGAGTGAAAAATCACAGTAGATATCAATCTGGATAGGTCTAAAGGCTTGGGAACTGAAGTACTTGTTTTAGACATCTTTACTCATGTGACTATCATTACATACAAACACATTTTTAAGGTTAGAAGCATTACATGTGTAGCTTACCTTATAACTTTAAGTAAATATACTTAGACAATAGTATGAAACAACAGTATAATAGCTGCACACCTCTACAGCCATGGCTTTGGCATAATTTTTAGACACAGCCACAACAACTTCTGTATGGTTGCATAGGTTTCTCTTGAAACACATCACTGAAATAACTTATTTTTGTAGATTATTGAACACACTTATGAACACTTCTGCTGTTAACACTGCAGGTAACCCTTACTCATTTACACTCATTCACCCTCGCACTGAAGTTTCAAAGTAAGTCCTATATCAGTGTAAGTTAATAACATTCATGCTCTTTTATACACATTTACGTACAACTATGTATAATAAGTTCCTATTGAGAAGTTTGTGGTGTTGTTATTTGTATTTCATTGAATAAAGAAATTCAGTCCATATCTGATAAAGCTGCTACTGCAAATGCCAGCATCCATGCTAATCTCTCTACCAACGGTAACTTCCTGCTGTTGTCTCGCTCATAGCTTACACCTCTTTCTGCTTTAAAGGAGGTTGATTGGACCGTACTGCTTTGAGCTACTCACAATTGATGTAGATTGAAGCTTGGGAAGATGGATCAGCCCAACTACAGACAGTAAATCAGGTTGATCCATCTGCACTGCATGGTCAGCCAGGTGCACAACGTCCAGTGTCATTGTAAATTCAAGCAATGACATTGGTAATAATAAAATCTTATAAATGGCTCATCCCTAGTTTGTTCAGTTTAAATGTACAAATGTAGTAAAATCAGTTTTGAATCAAAAACAAAACTTTCATTGAGAAGGTTAACTTATTGGACAAACGTCTCCACAGATACTTAAAAAACAGCAGGGTCTTTAAAGTTATAAGAGAATTGTTGACATCTTTAAAAATCTGTGCAAATATTCAGGTGACTGCCTAAGAAATCCCACTGACACTGATGAGGAAACACAAACACATTGAGGTAGAAATAAAGACAGTGTACACAATGATGCACACAAGCATCATATTTACTCTGGTATAATGGAGCTGTATTCCTCAGACATCAGACAACCTCCCTGAACCCACAAAGCTGACCTCACGGACATATCAGAGCTACACCACATGAGCACGGATAACTAACAAACCCACCAGGTAACAACAACAAGACAAGACAAGCTTCAGTTACCACAATTAAAATACTTTGGCCTTTAGCCACATTCTATTATCCATTACAATTCCTGATATTACCTTCAGAGAGATCAACAAAATTATAAACATGGTAGTTCCTGCAAACAGCACATATTTTTTAGTATGACCTTGGAAAAATAATCATAGAAGACCTTCTGCTGTGGACCTGCTGGACTCCAAGTGCTCTATCCTGCATCAACCATCAACAGAAATGACATCATTTAACATAAATTCGAACTTTTAGACCAGTTAAACCTGCTCCGCTAAATGCTGCTATGATTATCAACATCAGTCCCCCCAGTTTATACTCATTATAGATGTTAATGTTAATATTAGATTGATCTCTCTGTCTGTGGTTGCTATTGATTATACATCCATAATAAATACCTATACAACCATATATACATAAAGAGCCTCTTGAAAACAAGATGCCACATCCCAAGGGGCTAACCTTGAACAAATCTATATTCAGTAGAGACAAATATGATGAGGACAGATCTGGGTGTCCATGGGTTTGTTGCTATCATAAATTCTTATGTTTAGTCCCTTTGGATTCATCTTTGGATGTATGCACCTGTGCATATTTACACATATATTTGTGTGTGTGTATGTGTCTATAAAATGAAGAGTATGGCTTCAGTCTGCTCTATTGTAAAGTGCCGTGCGATAACACTTGTTATGGATTGGCGCTATACAAATTAAGACTGATTGATTGATTGACTGGCTGTATATGCTTAATGTAAAATGAAGAAAAAAAATCTCCAATACAGGTTTGTCTGAACTCATCTGTGTTTGATAGTAAAAATGGTTTACAGTCAAAATAGTTTACTCTCCTGTTATGATAATACTGCTTTGTGCCTTGTCATGCATTTGTGACACTGTGAGTCCCTCTTTTAATTTGCATGCATTGCTTTTATGGTTACATTGTAAAATATGGATCAAGAGTCTAAAGTTAGGCTAAGACTGCACAGCTAGCTCCCACAGCTGCATTGGACCATGTTTGTGATTGTAACCTGGACATTTGCTGGAAGTTTTCCTCACTTTATCCACACATTCCTTGTGTCTCCTCAGCATTATGTGGCTTCATCATAAAAAAAGATAACAACTGCAAGACAAAAAGCATGAAGTAGGCAAATGAGTACCAGGTTACTTAGCACATCTTATCTGACCAAAGGCCTTTCATATAGGACTGTGATGTCCTGGTCTTTCTGACTCAAAGCACTTTAAACCATGTCAACATCTACCAATTCTCACCCATTCATTCTCACATTAACTCACTGACGGTTTTGAGTCTCTGCAGGTTATCCATAGGTATTAGCTTACACATACCCATCCATGCCCTTTCATATCCATTTACATGCCACTGAAGGAGCAGTGGGAGCAACTTGTGGTTAAGTGTCTTGCCAAAAGACAAATTGACAGCCAGAGCTAGGTTTGATCCCTACAGACTTAATCACTGACGCCCCTAAAGTGGGATGAGTGGTGGTCAAGCCAGAGTGCGTCATTAATCCGTACTTTTAGCACTTTGCAAACTGCACTAGAAAGAACAAGCTGTGACATACAGTAATGCTTGCCAGGGCCAAAATTCATGAAATATCACACGGGTCTCCTCTAGTACAGTGTATCAAAATGCACTTTTTGTTATCTAAAAACTACAAATGTTGTTGCTGATAAATCTGTCAAAAGGGCAGAATCACACCTAAAAGAAACCCATGGATGAAGGAGGTGGGATAACCCAACCCTACCACCCAGCACATCAACCATCCATGATATTTTTTCAGTGGGAAACTGTAAATAAAGGAGTAAGATGACCAGCGAGAAAATGTAAGATGGGTCAAAGAATACGGTGCTTGTTTCACACTGGAAGCATTTTCACTTGTCATGCATGTCGGCTTCAGTTAGTGCTGCCACAGCTTTCACACCAGGCACATGCATGTCCTGCAGCCTCAGAACATCTCCCTGCTGTCACAGCTCCATCCCTCCAAATATATCACCCCAATAATGAGCTCCTATTAATTAGTTTTGGAGGAATCAGGTATATCTCAAGGAAGCTGATTCATTCCATGACTGACCTGGGAAACCTGCAGAATGGAAACATTCTGAAGAACATGGGGTGTTTCTCTGCAGAGGGGGAAAACTGAAGCTCTAACTTTGAGAGGAACAGACGGGAAGAATAAGTGGACAAGTTTTATCTTTGTTCTTTTTGTTACATGTTCTACCGCTGTGAACATACATACCAGCTAGATGAAGGTAATTATGGCTCTTATATTCAAATATGGCTTTGTCTGTTTTTGCAGAGAAAAGTGCACAGCTCGTGGAAAAAAAAGGCAAGCCTTCTATTCTCAAGATTTTTAATAAGGCTTATGGCATCTCTTGATATTGGTTCGTTAGAGGGGAGGGTTGACTCTATAAAAGGTCACTTAAAGGTTCAGAGTTCAGACAATGACACCAATGGATTTGAATTTCTGAAACATCTTTACTCTTGTTTTGACCCCAACTCCATTTCAACTTTCCGGGGATTTGACTTTATCCAGAGTATAACTAACTCTGCCCTTGTGCAAATTTGCCAACACCAAAATTGTTACTCTTCTCAATTTGCTATGTATATCTAAAAAAAATAATGTCTATTCATTATTTCTATAACAATGAAATAATTAGCTCTTTAGAGTTCACCATCTTGTTGTCGTCCATATCTATTAAATATTTTTGGAATATGCATGGCTAGGCAAAAAATGCCATGAGGGACCCACGTGGACACTCATAACCTTGTGGATGTGTAATAATAATTATAATACTAACTTTATTTGTATAGCACTTTTAAAAACAGAGGTTCACAAAGTGCTTTGACAAACAGACAAGAACATACAGACAGCAATTACAAGAGCTTCAGCACAAAAGGTAATAAAAACAAAAAGCCCAGTTGAAAATCAAGGCACTGTTACAGAAAAACACGTGTTGTCATAAATACAAGAACCATGCAACGTAAAATGAGACCATGAGGACTGAAATAAAAGATGAAAAAAACATAAAGCCAGAAAGAAAAATTAAAGCCATAAAGCATGCTAAAGTCATGGCTTAAGAACACACTGGTGTACTAGCACAGCAATACTTTGAGAAATAAATCTAAGTCATAGATAACATAACTCTCTTTTTTGCATCCATCTAACTCCTAAATCAAGAAAGCGGTGAGAATTGCTTTAAAATGTGACATAATGGAATTTTTGATGTGATTTAAATTGTGATCAATAACACCCTAAAGTCAGCATTTAACTCTGATGAAAATATTGCTGACAGCCACAGTTACAATCAGATGTTTGAAACAAAACGAGGCCTTAAACACCTCAGTATAGGCATGTTCAGAGGTAAAGCTTATCTATTATTACATAGAGCAGTAACATTTTCTTCCTGTTACTTGATATCCTGTGGTATTGTGTGGTCCTCTTGTTCTGCAGGCTTGTTTGTCAGCATCTGCTGTAACACGACACATATTTCTGTGTGTTTGTAGGACAACCCACACAGATCTGATTTTGTGTCCTCTTCACTGTGAAACACAGACTCATATACTCAATACTGAACCAAAAATAATCACACAGACATGAAAAAAGCCACAAGATATTAAAACCAGGGGAGATAACACTGAAGCAAAACTGCTTTTACTGCATGCACACACAGGTGGATATTAAAAGCAAAAAGGTTAAAGCAGTTAATTTCAGGTTTGCTATTTAATCAGTTTTATCTGTGCCATTCTATAACGGGCACCTGCATTTTGCACACATACACACACGCACGCAAGGTATGAAGCACAAAGCACATCAGGCTGTAAAACACACAAATGTTCTCGTGCTAAAGCAGGCTGATAGAAACATATCCCTGCAGATGAGTAACACTTCACACAAACAATGAGTCACGTACGACTGTATCAAAACAAGAGCTGCTGTATAAACTGTTACTGATTCTTCTGAGGTGTTGTATTTTGCAGTCTTCATCTTTTCAGCCTCACATACAATTCTGTTTGGTAGGGAGGAAAAATCACACATTCAGTCTGATCCTCACAAACTTTTATCGAAGTGACAGCTCCTGTCACTTCTGGTTTTTAAGCTAAGACTTCTTCTCACAGTCCAACATGCAGACATCTTCATTTGCACTGTGACTTTAACCTGACATGTCAGATCAATATACAGAAAATAATTCACCAGCCCAACTGGCCAACAGCCCAGAGAAAGTGTTTGGAAAGGACAAAACCTTTCAAAGCACAGTCAGCAGGTAATTGAATGATCTATCAATCACATCCAATACAGGCAGTCAGATGCTGTAGGAGGCAAACACTGTTGCCACAGTGTACAGCACAAAGTATCCCCACTATTGATCAATACCTTGTGTTGTTATTTGTTTTCCATTTGATAAAGAAATGTGATCCAGATCTGACAAAACTTCTACTGAAGCTGTAAGCATTGATGCTAGTCTCTAGATGAGCATTCGCTTCCTCCTGTCGCTATGCTCATAGCTCCCAGCTCTTCCTGCTTTGAAGGACTCTGATCGGGCTGTGCATCTGCAGACCTAGCTAAATCATTTTGACTTTGCAAGACTGATCTGTCTGATTACAGATGTAAATCTGGTGGATCCAGCTGCACAGCAAGGTTAGTGTAACTTTGGGATGGTTATAAAAGTATAAACAAATATAAAATATCCGCTCCACTGTTGACACAGATTGTATAAAAGAAAGTAAGGAAGCATTTTTATCTTGCAAATCAAAAGCTGTATTTCTTATTAAAAACCCTGGACACCCACATGAGTGTTTGCACAGCCCTTAATCAGACCTCAACTAACTATTGTTTGGTTAGAGTTTCTTTACTGACAGCTCCACAACCCTGTGAAATCTATACAATATGTATGGCAGGACGACTCGACCTGTCTTTATTTCAAATGGCCATGAAGCTCATGACATCAACAACTCCCACCACAGCCCCACCTGTTTTCAACCTTTCTTGATTTAATCAACCAGAGTGATTGAAAAACACTCGTGTGAGTCCATAGGGCCTTTAAATCAGCAACCTGTGAGATGTACTTGTTTACCTGTGTTTATCCATTCCTATTTCTTGAAGAAAAAAAATCACCTTCAACAACTGTATCATTTTAAGCTAGCACCAGATTTATAAGTTGGCTGAACTATTTCTTTACTTTAACTATTTCTTCACAGTTTTTATCAAGATGGGCTAAAAACCCTGGTCAAATGCTGTTTCTAAACAACTACAAAATAGCATTGAATCAATTAGGAATTTTTATGCATTCATTTGTAACCCTGATTTAATCACGATCCAGGCACTAATGCTGACAGCAATAATGTATGCAAACGAATGACAAAAATGTTACATGAGGTCATGACAACACAGTGAGATGCAGTGGCAACTGAGGAGCGTAATAACCCTTTTTTAAAGATTCTTGCTGTAAATTAATTTACATATTGTAAGCATTCCTGAAAAGACAGTGTGAAAGCAGCCAGATAGAGATTCAGTGCACAGTGCTTAAAACCATCAACCATGAGCTTTGTTCAACAGCTACTGTTTTGCCAAAATGCTCCAAAACTTGTCTGTAAGTTTGGCAGCATCTGGATCCAAAGCATCACATGTAGGCTATGCCAAGTTACTTTTACATAATAAATTACAACTTTAAGCACCAAACTAAAATGAGAGGGATTGAAGGCAAGAAAAGCTACATTACCAGAAAACACACCAACTTCAGCAAACCAACTTTGCAGTGCTCTCTTACTGTGATCCTGTAATTGATAGAGAATGCTAAGTTTGACTATTTTATAAAAGATGTATCATTTTTGGACTGGTTTGCTTAAATTATTTTGAGTTGCACAAGCCGAATTTGAAACTATCCTATTGAAAACACACTGACATCTCTTAAATAAATCAAAATTTCCTCCAATTGAAGCTGAAATTAATTAATTATTAAAAATGTATATTAAACGATAACACATATGCAAAGACTTGTAGGTAGGGGAAGCTAAATGCTTGTTTGACTTTGCAAATAACTCAAAATACAAGACATATTTTTGTATATTATTATAAATACCTCTGTAATGGCAGAGACCATAATGAACAAAGTGTGGCTATTTTATTGGTAAATAAGCAAAAACCTCTACACATAAAGCTTAAAAACAATTCATATTAAGGCAAATTACCTACAGACACACTCACTCACAAAAGTGAGCTAAAAATAGCTGCAAGATGCCACAGTATGTTAGTGTTGGCACCAACGGGGAGGGAGATGGATCACAGTAATGAACCCTCGTGGGTTTAAACAAAGACCTGCTTCTACTGCAAAAGACAGATAGATTCTCCAGTGAACTGAGACACACATGAAAAAGGACTGCACACAATATGTAACACTGTGAGTTTTCCCACAGTAAGGTATTTACACAGGGCAGTATGATCCATCTGCTGTTAGTGAGAAACGGAAAAGAAACCTCTCACATTCATGAGAAGAGGCAACAAAAAAAAAAAAAAAGAAGCTAAACGCACACTCAAAACAACTTTGGCATGACAGTGAGGTAAAATAATCCCCTCTTTAAATGTTCATTAAAAATCCACACACCTGCCATTTTGTGTTTTCTGTTTAGACCAACCTTAAAAGGTCCAAACAGTACAGAAGAAAGAAACCTTTAAATATGTCATTGATAAAACCTGGCTATGAGCCCTACAGGGACCTGTAAAACCAGTCACTTCATTCTTCACTTCTTATATTACTGCCACTGTTACTGCTCTGCCACACGGTTTCACAGCATCAGTCATCGCCAATTTCTCAACTCTGAAATATTACTTTGAAATATTACCTTGTCAGGAGGACAAGTTAACCTTCCACACCTGATAGACCAAATGTCGATCACATTTGGTACGGGCCAATCAGATGTTTCACAGGTGCTACTCTCGCTAAAACATGTCGGAAGTGGAGCGAAAATACCTTTGCCATAGATAAATATTTTCAATGTTGTTATTTGTTTTTCGTTTAATTAAGCAATTCTGTCCAGATCTGACAAAACTGCTACTGAAGCTGTTAGCATCTATGCTAATCTCTGTATTAGCCTTCACTTCCTACTGTTGCCACACACGCCAGCTCTTCCTCTTCCTGCTCTAAAGGATTCTGATTGGGCAGTGCATCTGCAGACATAGCCCTGTTGTTGTAGATTGGAGCTTTGCAAGATGGATCTGTCTGATTACAGACAATGAATCAGGTGGATAAAAAAAAAGTTGGCCTATACAGGTTTTCAGTGGCAACAATGTCAAACACTTGACACTCCTGATATTCAAAGCCATGTTGCACAGATAAATGCTTCTGCAAGTCGCTGGTATATCCACTTACTGAAAGTTGTGCAGTTAGTGTCTTTTTGTTGAAAATAAAAGGAATATTTCAGTATTTTTTAGGACAGGTTGTGTGAGTTACCTGACACACCTGATTGTCCATTCAATATATTTCATTTGTACATCTGCGAAAGAGCCTGTAGAAAGTATCTTAGAATGGGAAGAACCTTTCAACAGGACATAAAGCAGGTGATTGGAGGATTGTTCCGTCAATCACATTTATGTACAGGTGCATACCAAACTTTCTCTTGACTCTGTGTTGCTCTTTGACCTACCCCACCAATTGTGACTCATAACATGGAGGTCACTAAAACTAGTGGTTTCTTTTCATGTAATTATAATGTACACATTGACATGAGCAACTGGATTAAAGATTGGCTTAAAATTGACTACGATTTTCCAACACTGAAGAGCCAGAATTACCAGCTTCTGTGAACTATTAATATGCAAATGATCTAGGTGGTCTCCTGAGAGCCATGGCAGGGTCATTGACCTAGTTTCACCCTGGAGTGTGACTGGCAGGTGTTTCCTTGGTTGGTTGGGTTGTTTAAATATGTTTTTATTATTTCTTTATGGAAGAACATATTGTGACACATATCTAATATCAAGATTCAGCAAAAAAATGTTGAGATATACAATTTGGTACATATCCCCTTCCCTCCTTCTAAATAACCTTATGAGCAGTAGACCTAACCAGCATTTGCTGTATGGAAAAAAGCCAGGTAACCCGCAGAGAAATCATGCATGCACCAAGAGAATACCCTAAATCCATACAGAAAGACCCTGTGCACCAGTGGATTTAAAACAGGTACAATCTTGCTATTTTGCCACAGCACTAGCCACTGCCACACCGTGCAGCGCCCAGTGCACCCAGTAGGGAGGAATTAACTTCAATTTTATCTATAAACACTATAACCGTCGTAAGACCTGAATACTTAAGAAATGATTTAAGAAAAAAATGCAAATAATTAAACAGGACTCTAACGCCATGACAGTAGTACTTTCATGTTTTAAAAAGTATCTGTAAAAATAATCAATGTCCACATGTTTACACATAATTGGAAAGGCAGGATTATTGTGTTTATCCAACTAAATTAGAAAAAAAAATACAATAAAATGAAATAAAAAAAAATACAATAAAATATGCAAACATGCTAGTTTGACCGAAATCAGAACATCTTAAAGCTGCACTAACACAGAGAACATGGTTGGAGATTACTTTTTGTAAATGAACAACCAAAGCTCAGCTGCACTCTGTCATGAACACACACAATCTGAGTGCTTACACTGTACAATCCTGGGGTCAGAAACAACCTTAAAGCTCACATGTAGTGAAAAAAAAATCAAGACCAGATAGACCATTACTTAATCCCTCACAGATAAAAGTTATGTCTTTTTGTCCTTCGGCTGTTCTTTTGAAAGGCTCAACACGCAGAGACATAAACTCTCTTGTCAGAGCATAACTCTCCAGCACAGGCGAGCACTCACACAATACTTCACCAGCAAATACAATTAGCAGCTAAATCAAAACAGTGGTGAGTTCAGATGTTGTCTGGAAAGCAGAGTAAAGAAATAAAGGCCAGATGTCAGGAAATGTTGGGAAATCTGCCTGGGGTAATAAAATCATACTGTACTGTCAACATGTCTGTAATCAGTCTGATCAAACTGGAACAGCTAAACCAGCGATGATTAACTCTTGTGTCCTTCCATGCACTGCTGAACAAACAAAACGTGGCCAGGTTAAAGTTTGATATGACTTGAAACCCTTCTTGCTCACAGGGTCAGCTGGATATAGTTCAAACAGTAACAGCTGAGAGGGGCGTATTACCACCAACCATAGTTCAGTCCAAAATATTGCAGTCCTTGGGAATGAAAAGTGCTAAATGCTAACTCACTTTCATGTTTTTGGACTCATTCCAGCATCAACCTATAGTAAAATGCCAGTCAGAGGATGGTGTTCTCAGTCATAAGGAGTAATAATTTTACATCTCCAACTCAGGAAAGCAGAGACAGTGTGAGACCATGTCTATATGCTTGCCGAGATGAAGTCATAGCCTTGAGATTGAAAAATCAATACAATCCACAAGGGCTCGACAAAGTGGGAGTTGATCCAATATTGATAGATGGGTGGATGGTCTGAGTGTGAGATGGTGAAAAGCTGGAATAAAAGGATTTGAAGGGATGAAGACCCATTTTACTCAAAATTCAAGATAATCCTTCTGCATCAAAAAACAAGTATAGCACAAAACAAGAGTAGGGGGACATTTTAAAGACTGCGATTCATAGTCAGAGGTTACTTTTTATACTCTTTGTCATAAAATATTCATCATGTAAGACTTATTCTAAAATAAATGGCTTGTTAAGAGGAAGCAGCATGGTGTTAGAAGCTCTCCAGACTGTTCGCTCCTGACTTAAATCTAAGGCACACTGAGACGACAGATGAGCTTAATCAAATGCAGAGCAATCTGATACAAGAGGTTCAAAAAGATGTTTGACGTCATGCTGGGGTGCTTGCTCCAAATCCTCACACTAATCTTACAAAGCATTATGAGTACAGTATAGAAAGCACATCCATATAATGGATTCAGAACCAATCATGATGCACAGATGATCCAGAGTACAGTGAGTTTACATTGACCCAAACAGCCCTCTATAAATAAAACTGCAGGTTCCAGAGCAGTGCTGGTATACATGAGGTTAAATATTAACCCCAAACAACCAACCACCAGCTTCATGTCCACAAAAGACTGCCTGTCACAGGCCTTTCTGCTCTGTATCAAAAATAAAAACAAGTGTTGAGGACTGACAAAAGGATTATATGATTCTGTTGAGATTATTATTGTAACAGCGCTCAAAAGTGCATCTTTCCTCGTGAAACAATGATGAGACACATCAAAAGGAGGATCTTCCTGTTGTCTCCTCTATCTCGATGCTAAAACAGAGCATCTGAAATATTTATAGCCTCCGTCAGGCCACTGCTTCTGCCAGGCATTACAATCAAAGCATGCCTTCTCTTTCTGCTAGGCATGCTGGGATATATGTTTTGTACATTTTTGGATGACTCACCCCACGCACATTACATACATTTACTGTCTTCTGATGTTCAAATACACTATTCAACACAGTTAAGTTTGCAATTGAACACAAAGGAATCGAAAGAGATGGGGAAATAAGGGCACTTACATATTTAATCATCAAACATTTTATACATGTTGATATTTTGTTGATTACTATGTCAGTTTGTTTTGACATACCATCATAAGGAAACTAAAAGCACATACACACACATATACTCACACTGGAGCACAGAAAAATAGCATGAGATGGTGAAAACAGGGGCACTTACATATTTAACCACACATTCATACACCCACCGTGTGCATGTGTACAGAATCAATATTACATGACTCGCACTGTGCTCTACGGTGGCATTCAAGGATAAAATGGGATGCTTTCTGACACCCAAATAATTTTTGGCAATAGCAAAAAATTATGTATTTTTTTTATATTCCAGTGTCACAGATTGCAAGAAAAATTACCCTATATGTAGAGCACTAGTAGTCTAGTAGTCACATCAGTGTTCTACATTTACAGAGGCCGATGTCTGGAAAAAGGGCAGCACAGGATCTGATTTTGTGTGTGGATTCTTCCCTGCATGTCATTTCTTAAGGCCCACTTACACATCATATACCAGCTTGACATCGACCAGCATTGAGAAACCATCAATATTTTGATATTTCCTGGGGTCTGTTTTGCTGTATTCAATGAAGGTTGACACATCTAAAGTAGATGTAATGCATTTGTAGGTGCTCAACCTAGCTGTAAGCACAGGTCAACTCTTGCTCATGTTTACAAGTGTGTTGAATCACATGTTTGAAATTTTTAAGCACGCATAAAAGATGTGGACATTCCCAACTAACATCAGCACTGCTCAAATGATGTTAATTGGTTCTGCGTGGCCGGACTTGGCTCAACACAGATTGACATTTCCCCTTTCATCAGGAAAAGTCAGCCAAAGTGTCAGTGTCTGAATGCGGCTTACTCCCTTTGGCGAAAATCACAAAGTTATTAGCAAAAATGTGGATAACTGCCCTATCTTGTAATGTGATGGAGGTAACTAAATTGCTGCTTAATTGTCCGAAATCAAATGAGTTTAGTATGTTTGCCACTTCATGAAGACCTACGCAAATAATTTCATAATAGCTGAATTTATGTTTTGTGGCAGATAAACAGTCCGTACACTGTCAAATAAACACAAAACAAGCTTATAAAGTTACCCGCTTGTCTGTCCCTGGCACCTTTGGCTCATGAGTTTGGCTGCAGCACAGACACTGCAGTATAAAAGGTTAGACAGCAATGCCACCGGCATACACGGTCTGCTACATCTTCTCGCCAGTGTATCCGCTCACTGTCAGTTACTCTTCCTGAAAACTGTGTGACAGAGCTCTGCTGCTCTCCCTCTGTGATGAAGGAAACGCGTAGCTTGGTCAGACAGTGCCTCTCTGCATGATTAGTAAAATAGCTAAGCTACTGAAAGGCTTTTTGACTCAGAAAACAACAATGCTACCACAAAGCTACTGGAAAATGTAACTAAGCTACTAATTTCGCTATTTGTAGTGACATTACTGCCCATCATTGTAGAAACCCCAGGTGGAAAAAAAAATATTGCAATATCTATTTTTCCTAGTGCCATTCAGCCCTTGTTGTCTCTTTTATATGGTTATCTTTAACAGAGATACAAAAATGTAGGAATACTGTTGATGAGAGCTGGTTTATTTCTTGCATGGTTCTGTTTCTGATTTTTTTCATTTCATTTTTACACAGTTTTTTCCTCATATAGTCCACTGCCTGTTGATGCATGATTATTCAAAGCAACTCAAACTAAACAATAAATGGAAATCAGAAAACTTGAAAACTACATCCTCTTTTTTAATGTAGAATCTGAAGCTCTGAAGAGATAAATATTAGAATAACCAAAAAGGAAATTAGAACAGGTATTCAGATGCCTGGTGTTAAAGTGAATGGCCCTAAAGGAAACACTGCTACATTCCACTCTCAACTGCATTATTTATTCTTTTTCCATTTAGTCTCAAAGTCTAAAGCCAAATTTACTTGAGAATAATCCTGTAGATTAGAGATGCACTGTGGACATTTGCACTGCTCCAAAAACACACACCTCTCTGTCTTTTCACTCAGCATATTGCCTGCCTTTAACCAGGTGACATGGCCACAGATATTCTCTTACTCTATGATCTCTTGCTCCTTGTCTGTACAGCTCTGTTTCTGGTTTAAGCATTCCTGCCTGCAGTACAGAGAAGGAAAGAGGCACAAGAGAGCGAGCGAGGAACAATAAAGAAATGTGACACAAGGCGAGGCAGCCCTGAACTCCTGGATTCACGAGCACCTCTTCATTTGCTCAGCCACACATCATATCCACCCTTTTCTTGTCATTACTGCTACAACCTCTCGCTTATCTTGCAGCTTTGTGCAACCTCGCTCTCCTTCCATCTGCCTCCTCTCTCTCTCTCTCTCCTTTCATAACCTTTCAATATTTATGAGCACTGCAGAAACACTCATAGCAAAGCATGCTGGGTAGAGCTGTCCCTCAGAGTCTGCTCCTGACGTCATTACTCTTTGCTGACATTCTGGGCTTCCTGACTTCGTCCCAATAACTGAATAAAAATCAAGTTACCTGCCAGAAATTGACATCTGAATGGATATTTTGATACCACACAGGAAGTGAGATTAAACACAGTAAGGCAGGCTTTGAGAGTATAAAATGATCTTACTAAAATCTTTGAAGGATGAGTTTGGTCAGTGTGAAGATCAATCAACAGAAAAATACTTTGAATTTTTTAGAGCAGACAACAGCAATTGCAGCCATCACCGTCCACAAGCTTCAGCTTTTTGGCTGCGATCCCAAAACAAAGTCCTTGGATGTTGTACGAGGAAGATCAAGTCCTTAGTTTTGTCCACTTCTTCTTTGTGCCATGGCTGACATGGCCTAAAAATGTCATTAAAATCCACTGAGAACTTATCGAGTTAATAGGAAAATTATGGAAAAACTGCATATCTTGCAATCTTAACAAATCCTTAAAAAAATCCAGGATCCACATCCAAATTCAGATAATGACCAGAATCAAATCATTTCATCCTTGTGCAATGGCCAACATTTCTTAAAAATGTAATCAAAATCTGTTCATAACTTTCTGAGTTATCCTGTTCAAAAACTAACAAACACAGGCAAAAACATAGCCTCCTTGGTGGATGTAACAACAGCTAAAATGCAGAGAAATCTCCACAGGACATATGATGCACCTGTATTTCATCAACAGATGTGGCAAAGTGGCAAAAATATGTTTTCAACTGTATTTCTGCAGGATGATTCTCATTACATCAAGAAAAGTCTACGACTAGCTGTTTCTGTATAGATACTTGAGTGTTTTTCGTTTCCACCGTGAAAACACTCACATATCACACTTTAGCACTATGAACCTACAATAACATAGATGTAAAGTAGACTCACAGCTTCAACCCATTTGCCCAGATACTTGCTGCCCACCTCTGCTGTGTAGTGTTACTAGCCCTCCACAAGGTTCATTTATCCCCTCAGCCAAGGTTGTTTTGTTTTTGCCAGCATTTGACTTTGTGCAAGAGAACTCAAAAAGTTCTTCACAGATTTTGATGACATTTTTAGAGAATCTTTGTCATGACACAGGGGAGAAGTCAAAGTATTTTGTCGGTGATCCAAATCTGTATGCAGAGCCATGAATTTTTCTGTTTTTGTTAACATAGCGTGACAGGACAGTTGCCCACATTTTTGATAATAACTCAGCTAACAATGTCAGAATTGCCTTGGCGGAGGTTTGTGCTACTGGAGAAATTCTAGTTTTTAACTATACAAATGTTTTTTGTAAAAAAGAATTATATGCAAATGAGGGAGAAATTTTTAGTGTTGCCACAAGAGGGGTGAATCTTCTAATAGGTTTCAATACGATTCTGATTCTGGAGGTCAATATTTAATTAAAAACCTTTTGTTTTCATTGAAATAGTCTCCCAATTTACAATACATTATCTACTTGTAAAAAAAAAACACAAAAAAAAAACAAAGCACAAATGACACAAAAACACACACAGAACAATATTCTGATTTGGTCAAAGTACTGAATTTCCCTCTGGTAATTCAATTGCATCCTGTTATTTTATGACTTAAGTGTGCCCAGGTACATTATGTAATTTGGATTTAGGGAGGTCTGTCTATGTTGACACTGAAAGCTGCACAGTTTTCAGAGAACATTTAACTGAAACTATCACCGTTAATTAGAACAAAATACAAGGCCAGAAATGGGCCTGTCTTAAAATGTCAGGCCTTACCATTATGAAAAACAGTGAACATTTTCAATATTTCTTTCCTCAAACAATCAATCAGCTTTCAAGTTGTTGTGTTTTTTTGTTGAAAGGAATTATGGGGGAGGGTGTTAACTTAGTGAGCTCAATGGGATGAAATGAGTGGTGGAGTAAGTCACAGAACAAAATTTCCATTTTTATTTTCTAAATCATCCAAAGTATTAAATTAGAATTGATGGATTTAATCAACATATTGTCAAGGCCTAGCCGTCATTAACAGCATCTATTTAAGGCTCAACTTCTGCCTGCAGTTTACTAAGAGTCTGAATGATATGATCTGAGACAGAAAAGAGCATTAAAATGTGTAAAAGAACGACACTTAAAGATACATATTTGTGCATGTGTTTGACATGCATATTTATAGCGTTTTTTGAATATGAATGCAGCAATCAATCCCCTGGTTCAGGACAAACAACTACGCTGAACTTGCCAAGATGGTCTCGGCTTGTTTCCAATTGACCCCTGGAGCGGTCTGTTTGCAGCTGCTGTTTTTCTCTGTGGACACTTCTACAGGTGTTATGTAGTTATGAGTTACCATGCTATCTGGTGTCCCAGTGACCCACTGTAGACACTGGTTAACATTTGAAGCCCCTCCTCATCATGCACTGAGTTTGTTTACACTTATATCCACTTATATTGAATCTCTGCTATTATGAATATTATATTATCATTTTATGGTTAGCTTAACCTGCTGGTTCTCTTCTCATAAAGACCTATAGTAAAAGCAATGCTGACTGAGATGCAATGATGCAACCTGGCCTGAACTTGACCTTTTTAAAACACTGCTGTGTGAACATAAACAGCCAAAAGGAAATGCAAATTTGTAGCATTTTTAAAAACTGAATCAGAACAAAGCAACAGAGCTGTCAGTGTGAAAATAACCTAAAACCATCAATGTGCTTATGATAGACAACCTGGAATATAACTGTGTGACACGAACACAACATTATAGTTTCCTACCTCAAATGCAATGTCACAGAAACATGGCTGCTATACAGGTAGGTTTACTTCCCCCTCCTCAAGTGAGGGTACAGCTTGCAGTGGAAACACAAGACAGATCAGGGCTTATTACTCCAAACCGTACAATGTAATGAACCAAATCAGACCACTCAGTGGAAAAGCAGCAATCACAATTTACAATTGGGTCCATCTCACCATCAGTACAACAGAGGGCATCACGGCAAATACAACTGCAACCTGTTTGACTATGTCGATCATTCCAAGTTGTAGTGGTCAGATAAAACCCTTCATCTGCTTTTGAGACCAGCCAAAACAACTGGACTTTGGTTTAAATGTGTTTGGGCATGGTGCTGATTGCAGAGTGTGAGTGTGCCCTTGGAAGCCTGTATAATACCTGCCCCTGTAATATGACAAAGACATTGTGAATGATATGAATGGTATCTCAGTCTTATGTTTGTTGTGACATTGAAAAGGCACATTAACAAAATGCAGAAATATTACATAACAAAAAATGGACTTTTGAATCAGAAATAACAGGTGGAGAAAACACTTACATGACAAAACAAATGATTGGAGTTGCTTTATTTATGTTCAAGATGCATGTTTAAAATGAATTATAGGGGGACACATTGAGGATTGTTTCTATTCAGGTGCTTGTGCAGCCCACCTTGTAATTTCTGTCTCAGCTGCAATGTTCCAAGGAGCTTGAGCGTGATTGGCCAAAGTCCCATCAAAGTTGTTTGGTGCACAGCTGTCTGTGACTGCCCAATCAACTTTAAGAGATGAGCTTCATAAAATGAGCAGCACACGATTTAGGAGTTGATTTCAGCTGCATCTGATCAGCTGGGACGTGATATGAGTGACCCTTTATGTGTGCTGTGCCTCTCACTTTTAATAGCTTCTAAAAATCCACATTTGGAGCATCCCTTCAGAGGCTCAATACTCTGGCCTCATGCTGAATTAGGTTCACTTAAATAACCATTATATGTATTGCAACCAATTTATCTAAGATTTGTTATTTGAAGGAAAGGTTAGAATTTAAGAAAAGGGCTGGGAAATGTGAACTAAAATCATATCACTGTTTTTTCGAATTAGGTTAACCATATTTGTTACATTGCATTGATAAACTAGCAGAGCTAGAAGCATTGACAACACCGTTGGGTGAGTTATTATCAAAACAAAAAAAAAAAAAGGTAAACTGTCCTATTTCACACTGTCGAGAAATACTCAAAAAAATCCCTGGATCCACATTTGGATCACCACTAAAATGTAATGACTTCTGCCTTAGCCATGACCAACATCCCCTGAAAATGTCATAAAAATCTGTTGAATATGTATTGAGCTTTAACAAAATTGTGGAAAACTGCCCTACAGGATCTTGAACTAATAATAAATCACAAAAAAATGTCATGGATCCACAACTGGATTCTGATCACCACCAAAATCTAATAATTTTACCTTTGAGCCATGAACAACTTTCCCTAATAATGCCATCAAAATCAATTAAAAAAGTGTGGAGTTATTAGTAAAAATCTGGAAATGTTTCCTCTCTCACAATGGTAACTAATTCTTGGAAAAAAAACTTCTTGTATCAAAATCTGGATTCAGGCCACCACCAAAACCTAGTCACATCTTTCTTGTGCTTTGATTAACTCTCCCTAAAAATGTAATCAGAATCCATGGTTGACTTCTTGCGTTATCTTGTTGACAATCTAACAAAAGAACAAAGAAACGAAAAACATGCTGTCAAAAACACATCCTCCTTAGTCGAGGTAATTAAAAGGGATCACACATGCAGCTGCATTTAACAACTCCCTTCTCTTGCTAAAACAAGTCTATGGTGCGACACTAAACTTGTGCAAAGAGTCACAGAGGGATGTTTCATAACCCCGAGTTTCCACAAAGCCTGTCCAGAGACTCTCCCGGTTAACTTAAAAAACAAGATCATTAAGATCACATGAGAACTACAACTTCAGGTGGTAATCACAAAATTATGAGATATCAGGATGAACATGTTAACAACAGGTTACTGTGCCTACCTGATGGTGATTTGTTGTCTACATCTTTATTATTTCCTCTATTTCTGCTCTTTTTTGAAATCACTTTCTCCTCATGTTGTAATGTCTGTGTATAATATTGAGGCCTGTATACCCGCATTACTTTGAATATGAAATGATTCTACGGACAGGTTTCAACTGAAATGGAAATGGTAGAAAAGAGGCTTTCTTCGTTTCCCAAATCAATATACCTGTAAATTCAGCAGCAAGCTCTTCTTAAACACACAATAAACTGTATAAATTTCACAGCCAGGGGGTGAGGGATCATGGGAGTGATTTCCATTGCAGGCTTTGATCTACCACAAGTAGCAGCACAAATTATGAATGAGTCCAGAAACAGCACAGGGGCTTACAGGAGCGGTTTCTGCTTCCTTAGGAATCTTTGATTTATCATTCATTGTTTAAACGGCAACAACACATTTATTGCTGCTGTCATTGAGGGGGAGATGCATGCAAATACAAGACACGAAAATGTAGGTGTATTTGATCAGATTGTGAAGTTTTTAGTGAAACAGGTGAGACTACAAGAAGCTGAACAATGTCCAGAAACATCCATTTTATTATCACTACTGGATTATAACACGAAGTTTTCTACAAATTTAACACAATGAAACAGATAATGAGGTTTAACTCCTCTATCTTGGTGCAAAGCTATAAGGTGCCACTGTGCAGGATGTCACCTTGTTAATAAAAGGTAAAGAACAAGCTTTTTATAACAAACTCTCTACCAGGAGGCATGTTTTCCTTAATGTTGAGCTCCTCTAGGTCGGTTTTAAGAGGTGAGGCAGGGGTAAGAGTGAGTACCTCATAAATGGTGCGTAAAGAATCTGCAAAAACAAAAAGGAAGGTAAAAGGAGACACATTGAAGTAAGGGAGCCACTTTGTCTGAAAGTCGTGTGTGCAAAACTAATGTAAAGCACTCAGCTGCACATGGTCAATGACTGAACCAGCTCCCATAAGGGCAATATACAATCACTGTGACAGGAGGAAGCAGTCAGCAGTGGGAGGGGCAAGAGTGATGGATAGGTGGAAGGTGCAGGAGGGAGATGGGAAGGACATACACAAGTGATGGTTGGGGGTGTGGTAGTGTAAAATAAAATAAAAGATGGCTTGGAGGACATAAAAAGGTAATGGGAGGATGAATGAAGCAGAAGGAGGGAAGGAGGGGGGTTGGAAAAGGAGGAGATTGACGAAAAAGGCAGAGGAGGTCAGGTTAAAAGAGCTAATTACCTCCAACAAGGAGGTCATGTGTTTGCTGGTGTTTGCTTGCCTGGTTTTCTGTCTGTTTGCAAGATAATTTAAAAAGTTATGAATGGATTTGGATGAGATTTTCAGGGAATGTTGGTCATGGAAGAAGAAACAAGTGATACTATTTTGGTGGTGATCTGAATCTGGATGTGGAACCAGGAATCTTCTTAGTGATTTGTTAACAGTGCGATTTAAGTAAGTTTTGCACATTTTTGATAATAACTCTTCCAAAAATGTTGGAAATGCATTGGTGGAGGTTTGCATTTCTAGTTTGATTTGAAGAAATTAAAAAAAAATGCTTGTACATTCATAACATTGCTTGATTATGGCATTAATGTGGGACAAGCTGACCTCCCATTTGTTCTGTCTCCAGAGATGTAATATTGGTGGCGGTGGTGGGGGGCAGTAGAAAAAGGAAGTGCTATGAATGCTCTTATTCTGCTGAGAATTGACACAAATATTATGTTATTGTGGAATTAATGTGCATGTCTTGAATAGGTGATGGGAATCAGCAGTGACCCCACAATACAATATTATCACTTGAGTGATATTGGTACTTGGGTCCTAGTTCAATATTTTGTGATTCTTTTTATTTTATGATGTGCTGAGTATTGCAGTATTTAACATAGCAGTATGTTGTGATTTATGATATTTCCTTGGCTGCTCATTTATCAAGAATGAAAAAAATATGTCCAAATTGCATAAAATTGAATAAGAAACGCATCTTAATATATCCATGTCTTTTTAGTCATATTTATTACAAACAGGGAGTAAAGTCACTGATTGATGTTTAAGCTTCACAAGTTAATGCAGCTCCTTCTGCTGTACTCAGCTTCTCCTCAACTACTAGCTTCACTGCTCTGTGGCGCTTCAGTGCTGCTGTGCTGGTGAAATAATGCAGAGATAGAGGCACAAATCTGGGCTCCAGCCATTATGTATCAAAAGCCCTTTTTTTTCCGCATGGTGAACCCTCGAGTCTTTGCACATAAACTTAACTATTTTCTTAGCTTTCCCTGAGTTGGAAGGGAACTTTGTTGGCTGGTTTTTAGCAAGGTTAGCTTAGCATTAGCTCTGCTGTAGTCAGCTTTTGTGTAACTGGGTAGTGCTGAGTGAGGTGAGCAGAATTTCCACAGTATTTTATTCTCGTTTCTCATTCCTTACAAAACCCTTATGTCCACCTCTTACATCCTTCATGAATCCAAAATGAGTCAACATCATGGATTTGAATGCTGACAGTGCACTCCTTTTGTCTCTTTTCTGTACTGCCATGTTTGTTTACCTACAATGAAATCACTTCTGCTGACCTCACCTGCAATGGCTTAACAGCATCATTGTGTGGACTTTAAGGGTAACTGACTTTATTTCAATAAAACAAGTTTTTATTAGATGCTGGAAATTATAGTTTAAAAAATATAGATAATTGGCATCCTTGAATTGATATACTATTGCCACACCAAGTTTTGTCTTACTATGGTGTATAGATCACCTCTAATGGTCCTTGGGGTCCTAATTTTGGTCAGGGCCTCTCTGTGTGGAGATCTGTGCTCTGGAGTCCAGGTACTACAGCTTTCTTTTACAGACCACTGCAAGACTGTTAGTTGACTAACACTGAATTTCCTTGGCTATGAATGTGAGTGTTTGTCTCTGAATGTTAGCCCTGTGACTGATGCCAAACAGCTCACGTTGTACCCTGCCTCTCACCCATTTTTTGGGAAACGCTCCAACCTCTTGCAACAGTATAAGTGGTATGATAATGGAAAACAAAGAACAGTCAAGCCAACTTAAGCTGGCACAGTATGGAAATACAGCATAATTATTCAATATCCATCATTGTGTTTAAATGAATAAAGGGAGCCAAAATGATAACAGAACTTGAGATATGATCAGTTTCCAGCTCTAGCTGTAATTTAAGCATTTGAATGCCAACACTGGTTAGAAGAATTGCCATTAACTTTTTGGCCTATTAGGGTTTTCACATTTGTTCACCTTTAATCCGTGTTGTTTTGTATTTGAACAAGACTTGTGTCAGTATTGTGAAAAGGCCCTGTGAGAAAGCGATGGACTGTTGTAAACGTGACTGTTACGGTGAAATGGAGAAGTAGAGGTCAGGAGAGAGTGAGAAGGATGAAGAGAGGAGGGGTGAGAACCAGCTGTGAGAGAAGTCACGTTGTAAAGCATCCAATCCGTGTGTGATGAGAGAGATAGATGACTTAGAGCTATGAATCCCCACTGGGAGATTTTCTTTTTACTTGTTCTACCTCCACAGGAAGAGGTCAGCACGGTCATGGTCAGATACAGAGCAGCACCTCTGAGGCTGCTGGGGATGCAGAGACTCACTTAAACTCACTGAAGCGATTTCAGATCACTTGAGCCTTTAAATATAGCCTGTCTGTCCACCTATCAATTTATGTGTCCATCTTATTAGCTCTATAAATCCTCCGACAATGTCCAGTCTGTGGTCTGCCATCCACTCACCACACTGTTAAACTGACCTACAGAATAAACAATGAGGCCACCTATTATTTATTCTTCATCCTTTCTTTTCTTTAGACACCCAAACATGCGCTGAATCAACACACGTGTGAAACAAAAGCTTCCCAGTGCTGCTCGCTCAGTAGATGACACACTGTTGTAACACCTCCCGATTCAGCACTGTCAGTTTATCACTCCATCCTCCCCCGTCCATCTGTCACTTGTTCATTTGAGGTGATCCCAGGCCAAGCTGGGGTTGTTGCCATTACCGTTGGGCCTTACTAACATCCAGTCTGATGATATTTTAATGTAGCAGGGAATGACACACACATTTGGGCAGACATCTCTTAGCACTAAAAAGATCTAATTTTTGTCATTTTTATTCTTTGACAGACTTGTAATGCTCATTTAAGGGACCATCTGACGCATTATAATTCCATCCATCCTTCCATTATCTATACTGCTTATCCCTTTTGGGGTCCTGGGGGCTGGAGCCTTCCAGCTGACATTGGGCAGAGGCGGGGTACACCTTGAACTGGTCGCCAGCCAATCCCAGGGCTACATAAGAGACAGACAACCAGTCAAGCTCAGACTCATACCTAAGGCCAATTTTGATGTCATCAGTGAACATAATGAGCATGTTTTTGGTCTGTGGGATGCACATGCAAAGAGAAAGGCCGTGACCAACATGGGGATCTAACCAGCAACCTTTTGCTTCCCTGCACTACTTTTACTGACTTAAAAGAAAAAATAATGTATGTCTGTTGCGTTCCTGCAACCAGGGTCCATAATTCACACCAGTGCCAATGGTGGGTAGCTTTTCCATTTAGCAAGTAAATTTTAGTGGGTTATGCACACATGCACATTTTCATTCAGAGACAAATCAACATGCACTGGCACTCGCACAGACACAGGAAACCAATGACAAGTTCTCAAGTACTTGTTCAGCATCTTTGTATCTTTATCATGAAAAATATATGATTCGTAACCAAACCAAAAACTAAACTAACATCCATAGCCCTGTAGTTTGAACAAGACAGTACTGCCATTGTTGTTGATTTCCTAACAGTACAATGGCATTTTTATGTTTTCATTCTTTAAAATAAAAATGCCATTGTTACCATACCGTTTGCAAGAGATTACTTAAAACAGAACTTTAAGCTTCTTCCGGGGAAAAGAGAAGCTAACAAAAGCATACCTATATGATTCCTTGGAAAGGATATCTATTAACCCAAGCACATAAACAAGAACTTTGGTTACAATATGGTATCAGTGGTTTAGTGGTTAAGCCCATGACCACCCTCAGGGCTGCAAGGGTGCTGAAAAACACTTTGGGCCCCTTAAACAGATGTCACATTTTGCGCTATCCAGACACAGCTCTACAGTACCCTGCACCAAGCATCTGTCAAACAAATAAAAACAATGAAAAATTAGAGACCGTTTTGATTATTCCAGCCAAGTTGCTCTGTTTGGAGACACAAATAAGCTGTAGCTGAGAAAAACACTTTTCATCTGAAAATTATGAAATGAAATATAAATGAGTTATGTTGTACTCAAAATTTTGGGATATTTGTACATATTCAACAGAAGCATACCTAATGATTCCTTGGTAAGTATATCCACGAGGGCAAACATCTAAACAAGAACTATGGTTAAAATGTGGTATAAAAGGAGTGTCAGGGTTGTGAAAAATGAAAAATAAAGGACTGCATTTAATTATTCGAGCCAAGTTGTTCTGTTTGGAGACACAAATAAGCTGTAGCCAAAAAAAAATGTATCATCTGTAAGTTATACAATAAATAGTAAACTGACCTTTGTTCTACCAGAGACTTTCTGGCATTTGGACATATTCATTTTGACAAATTAGTTTAGACATGATCAGCAGAAGCTAACAGAAGCATACCTGTATGATTCCTTGGCAAGTTTATCCATTTAGGAACTTTGGTTAAAATATGATATAAAAGGAGTGTCAGTGGTTGGCTGGTTGTGTCTGTGACCACCCTTCATAAGTGGAGGCTGCAGGAGTGCTGTGGGACATTTTGGCTCAATGAAAAGAAATTACAAATCACAAATTAACTCTTCAGGTTTGCTCCATAAGAAATTTCTGGCATTTGGACATATTCAGCATTCAAGAGTTTTATTTATTCTTTTTTTGGGGGATATAATATTCTCTCATCTTGAATCTTTTGACTCTGTCAAAGATTTTAAACTTTTGCAGCTTAAATGTTTGTCTTACTCTATAATCTGTCATTTTAACATGCTATCCGGGCATTTGGATATACACAAAACATGAAGTAGATATAAAGAGAATCTAAGAGATAGGTCTAAAAAAACGTTAATGTAAAGCAATTTATCGATTTGCTGACTAATCAGATCAATCGAAAGTCAAAATATTTATTTAAATCACAGTTTGATGCCCCTTCACTTTAAAATTCCCTCTGCAGGCCCATATGACAGTTTCCACTGAGCTACTCGCTGTTTCCTGTGAGTTCAAACAGTCTCACAGTAGCCTGACGCTCTCAGCTAGTGCCTTAGTTTTAGGGAGAAGGAAGAGGATATGCACTCCTCGAAAGGCTGTTTGATGTTTTGTTCTTTGTAAGTGAAGAGTTAAGAAAAGGTAAAGTTAAGAATAAGTAACGTTGCTGATATTACAATATTTTAGGGGCCCTATCAGTCATGGACTTTTAGAATCTTTCCAATTTTACCCCCTTTACTGCCCACCTGAGGGGCTGTTGTCCTTCAGGCAGATGACCCAGGTTTAGGTCTGGTCTGTGGCTCCTTTTCTGCATGTCACTCTCCCTCTCCCTCTCCCCTTGTTTCCAACTCTGTCAAGTGTGTAGTCCTCTACAGTGGTGGCATACTGGCCCAAGAGTCAATCTTTAAAAAAAACAGTATCAATAAGGCAGAAAAATTCAGAAAGAGAGCGCAGAGAAAACCAAAACTTTACAGAAAATACTGTCATCATCACAAAGAGTGCATTTTTAAATCCTCCCCGGGCTGTTTCGAAAATGTTGCAGAATGACTGCATTAAAAAAAACAAATAACCTAAGGAAATCACTTCAGTTCAGGGACCTGAATTGATCATAAAAAATGAACAGGGTCCAACAAACAAAGCATCAATATGAAGCATGAAGCCTCTGGACTGGTGAGTGAGTTAGCTGCACTTCCATAGTGGAGTCGCTGCGAGGTCACTGCAGTGTGACTCAGTAGTTGGAGGCAGACTTGGATGTTATATGTCACAGTATCTGCGACTGTGGCCCGGGAGGCAGGGAGGCGTAGGGGGGATCTGTGTGGGGGGCAGCAGCTTCTGCCCTATCGTGACATTGACTGACTGACTACCAAATCTGCCGTGTCATGAATCAGGACTGTAGAGAGCTCTGGAGCTGACATGTACTAACTCACACAAGCACAGTGGCAGGCACAAGATGAATGCACACTCATACAAAGAGGCTTCACCTGTGGGTGACTGCACATGCACACAAATAATCCATATGTGCAGATTTACACATGCACTCTTTAATAAGCAAATGCATTGCCTCATCAGACATGTCTGTATGGAGACACACTGTAACATGCTACGTCATCTTCAGGCCTGCTGCCCACAGGCATTCACAGAAGCAGACATATGCTCCTCTCTGCAGGACATAAAAACTCCAGCACACATGAGGATGCACGTGTTTGCTCACCGCTTGCAGTTAGCAGCAAAAAAAAAAAAAAAAAAAAAAAAATCAAGTTTCTTTGCCTCATAAGCAGAAGCTGAAAACTGTCCAATCACAAGCGGCTGTCTCTGCCTCTTTTCTTCTTCTTCAGGCTTTCAGCACATTTCTTTTCTTTGTTTCTTTAACAAAAACTCAACATCTGCATCATGTGCATTTATCAATGTAAACACTCTGAATACTTCTAAGTATGAGCACAAATAAAAGCACAGCATGATTGAAAAGGGAGAAAAAAACAAATAATCATTGAAAGCAAATCAAGTGCAACACTGTGTGGAGCTGTTGACTTAATTCATTTTCATCTTTCATGATTGTGGGCCTTAATTGTCATGAAAATAAAAATGTCACAACCTGCCTGATATTGTATTTCATTTGGTAAAAAAACCCCACTGAAATTTAATTTTTGCTTTTAGTTTTGATACCAAATACCTCTTGGTTACTATTCACCAGTTAATTTAGTAACTGAAGATTACATTCTGCAAACTGAAAAAGGGTCGCTGTAAGAATGAGACACAGAGCTAATAGAAATGAGGCTAAAAGCATCCGATGTTGCTTAAAATGATCTTAGTCTCTCACCTGCTAACTGTTTGTCCGTAACAGGCAGTAACACAGTGGTATAAATCACTAGTTCCATCACGATATGATTTGATATTGATTTTTCTGACAATACAATATTTGCTGATATGACAAAGCCTGTCATGACACCATGCTGACACAATATTAGATGATATTATGACAGATTTAACAGACATATTTGATAAGAAAACAACCTGTTTTCAAGATTTCATTGCATAAGCACTTCAATTTTCATAAGAAAACAGAAAAGAATATTTCAGACATAATAATAAGGCTAGAACTTTACTGTTCAGTGCCTTCTGATAAATTCATTGTTACCTTTATTTTTAATACCATCGAGAATTAATGACCCCTGATGCCATTTGCATTAAAAACACTATTATAGGTATGTAGGTTCAAACACCAAACAATTACAGCACCACACATCTGTTTTCAGAGGAAATTAAGCTTTTGCTGTACTCTGATCAAATTAGAGATTGAATTTGTGCCTTTTTTCAACCCTGTTTAAATCATCCATCTCTTGTGTTGTCTTTTTTCTAAAATTCTGGAGAGACACTTTCTGTGAAGCCCTCTTTTTTATAGCGCATTACAAACGCATTACAAGCATGTTTATTAGGTACCATAGTGCACTTCTAAAGCTGTATAATCACAGTTATAACCACTTGTGTTCATTTAAAGTGTTTTATAATGTTTTGGAACAATGAAGTTGACACATAGTAAAACATTTTATTATGTGTTACATTTGTATGGCTCACTGTTGATGTTTAGAAGTTTGAATAAATCAGTAATTGATTGGTGTACTGTATCTTTCACAGCAAGATTCATTTCAGCATTCCACCTTTTGTTGTCGGCTTTATTAAGCTTTCACTGTCTTTTTTAATAGTTTCTGATTCACCTTTTAGTGTTTTGTGGAGATCCCTTTTTAATTATTGAATGGTAACTACAAATATGTTGTCTTGCATTTGATCTGCTGAGAGTTTGAAGTGTTGATGTTAATAAAAGTTTGAATTAACTATAAAAACAAAGTGAAGAGCATTTTGTTTGTTTTTAGTGAATCCTATCTTTTTCACTTTAGCATTTAATGACTACTTATAGTGACTTATAATCTAGTTACAATGGAATGGATCAAAAAAGTGTTTATAATGTGTTGTCTATTCATTTCAGTGTATAATAAGAAATTATGTCTCAATGATTTTTTTTTAAAAGTCAGTGACCTGCATATATGTTGAACTGAACATCTGACCTCATTCGTCTTTATGGAATACTTTACAGTGTGTCAGATTTCTTTTTATGAATTATGATTATTCAGAATTTCACATAACTATAAGCACAACTTGATACACTAGATGCATGTTTATGAGTCATTAAAACACTTATTGTAATGACTATGTGTTTAAAATGCATCATAATAAGGGGCTTCATTAAATTGTTTCCAAAATTCCTTTTGAATACTTTAACAAATATTGAAACTTGAGTATCTAGTTCTGCATCACTCTGCCAATAATATATCTTAAGAATAAAAAGCATGTTGTTCATCAGTACTTGTTTATGACATCTTGAGATTTTATGAGAATAAATCTTTGACGCTTCAGTGAAGAATTTGATTGATTTTCTAATGTTATCTTAATATTGATAAACAGATAACTACTATCATTCATGGTAACTGCCTAACAGTGGGCCTCTCTCTTAAGCTGGGGACACTTCACAACATTCACAGTCTTTACAGATTTGAAAACCCGACGCGTCCACACTAAAAGACTGGTTTCAGCAGATTTTTGTATGATGACTGAAAGACCTGGGATCACACACTTAACAACTACGCCCGATGATAGATCACAGAGCACATGATTTGTCAAACCAAGTAAAGCCAACTGCAATAACAGGATTCAAATGACTGCAAAACTACTAAAGTCTCTGTTACTCACAGGACAGGTGAAACACAACCAGATTACTGAATGAGGAACAAGGCTGAGAGAGCAGAGGAGTAATTAGCACTCCTGTTCTGTTCTCCACTCATTAAGATGATAAAAATCTATGAGCACAGATAATGACATTAATTCATGAACACATGATATCTGTGTTATAACCATGTGCTTACAAATCCATGTTCATGCTTTCTTATAGAATCTGTATATTCAGCCATGAGCACAGTAAGCCAGCCCCACAGTGCGAGTCTGTGTATATGACAGCAGGTTGTCACTAATCACCCAGCGGGTGCAGAGTCACACCGGTGGGTGACATGCTGAGAGAGGGATGAGGAAAACAGAGGTGCTGATCAAGGGCGAGGGAGGAGAAATCATAGAGGATGAAAGCAAGGTAAACAGGATCTCAGGAGGACTTAGATACTCACTACCGTTATTGTGAGCAAACAGCCTTCACTATAACTCAGTCTAAAAAAACAATGATCCAGCAATAGCATTAAGGGTGACATTGTGTCCTGTAATCTGGTATTTAAATGTTATAGAAGAAACGAATTGAAATACCACAAAGGCGATAAAATATTTAATGAAAATTATTCACCATGTAGAAAACCAGAACCACAAAAAGCAAATCATCCCAGCATGCCACAGTAAGAGAATAATGGCATTATCCTCAGCCACAAATTGCTGGTCTGATGGATTTCACGCGTGGTGACCACTCCTCCAGGCCGGTCGATAGAGCCACCTCCTTATGATTCAGCATTCTCTGCCGGTTCATGAGGGGTGTTGTAGTCCGCGAGAGGCCATTTATCAGTGGGACAAACTCTTGGCTGATTTCAGGGTCAGACCTGAAGCACAAGGTCCAGGAAGGGTTAACACATAGCCTGTCAATTTAAAGTTGCAGCGAGCAGCTTGTGCCCAGAGGCAACCAGAAAACAATTCTCCATACAGTCTAGATTAAAGAAGTGAGTCACAGAGAGATAGAGAAAGGGAGAAAATGAAAAACTGCAGCGCTAAGTGAATCGTGATCTCACTCTTTAACATACAGATAAAAAGGGGCCCAGGAGCTAGAGCAGACACTAAGAAGATCACAATGACACAAACATAGACACACACAATGTTAAACCACCGCAAGTGTCTGGGATAATCCATCTCTCAAGACATGTCAGCAAGAGAGTGAAATAGCACAGATTCTCCGAACTAAAATATCAGCTTTTTGAATCAATAAAGATGAGGAGCGGGTTTGAAGGTGACTATGAAACGTCATATGATGTCACAGTGAGAAGTCACTCAGCTCTCTCTAAAGCTCATGCTATAATAAACCTTATGCACCAGGGAGAGCTAAAAATATGCTAGACAAGCTGACACACTGCATTTGCAGAAAGCTGCACTCCATTCAGAGCACCATCAATCACTGCATCCTTCACCAGTCACTGATGCTTGTTGTCTGTGCTGTGCATCAAACACGTGATACTCGCACAAACTGTACACCAGACCCCGAGACGTATCTTCATAAAAAATCCTACAAATGTCAGGCAAGACAGGAAAAAGTGAATTTAAATGGAGGCTTTAATAACTGCCTATTTGTAAATAAGAGGTAGCAGAAATATTATTTTCTTAAAATGTTGTCCTTTTATATTGAACTGTTTTGATAATCAACACATTTTTTGAGGATCTACAACTATAATATCATATCTCCTGGTAACCAACAGCAGTGTTAGCAGAGAGCAACTGAGGATACACTCCTTGTTTTGTCTGGGTGTGAATTGTTAAAGGGATATTTCAGTATTTTTAAAGTTGGGTTCTTGACAGTATAGTCAACGAAGTGGCTGAAAGGGCTGCAGCACTTCAACTATGAGAACGGGCTGAGAGTACCAGGGCAGCACACTGCTGTTGGCAGGTATTATTTTGCATAATCCTGTGAATTTTATGTGAAAACAAGCTACAAAACTACATTGACTCAATGGACAATTGGGTGAAAAATTTCAGAGCGCTTTGTTTTTACATCAGGAAGTCTCAGGCTACCTCCACACTGCAGGCAAAAATGGCCATATGTGACTCATTTCTGTTTTTATGACAGTCTGAACAGCACAAATCAGATTTTTTTCAAATCAGACCCAGGCAACTTTCAGATGTGGTCCTGATTCAGATACATATCTGATGTTTCAGGCCTCATGCTGAATGGTCATGTTGCATTTCATCCAACTTTTACGTAATGGAAGTGAGACATAAATCTGCACAGGAGGAGGCGGGATGGCAAGATCAAACGTAAGCAACGGATTAAACAATTATGGATGAACTCTGTGCCACTGAGGTAGCAGCCACAACTCCACAAAAGGCCATCTTTAATTCAGTTTTAACAATTCTGAATTGCTGAAGCAAACAATATAAACAATCAAAATAATCTGAGAATCATAGATCAACCTGTCAGGATACACTGTCTCCTTTACAATTAATTGATTGATTAATAAGTGGATGTAAATTCAGTGGCAATTTTTTGGTTTCCCTTATGTTATGAAAATATATTTTTTAGTATTAATGATTATTTAGCTATTTTTGAAATGCTGGACTAAACAGTAAAGCACCTTTAAAGGATATGCCTTTAATGTTGGAACAAACAAGAACTGTGAGCTTCGGACAATCCCTGTATTAAGCATTCTTTGACTAATTAACATTTCACGTTAGAATGAAAGGTCCTTAAACCATGTTATCATAAGACTCAGAACTATAGGGAATGTAAAAGTTATAGTGTGATGACCCATCTTCATCTGTTTTATAATAAAGTATGAAATATGTTTAAAATAGAAATATAATTTAAAAAGTTGTACAAATAAAAAAAAAACACTGTATTAGGTACATTTTAAGCAGTGTACAACAAGTTCAGAAAAATACGTTCTCTCCGTGTATTTCTGCCTGTTTTGACCTATTTCAAACCAGTACTGGAGAGATTTAAGTATTTCTGACAGGTTTTCACTCAGTAGCACTTTCAGATGCACCACTCTGAGACAGATTGGTTCACTGAGGTATCATGCTGCATTCACAACTGCAAGTGTTTCTTTCTTCTCATTCCCTGAGGGGGATGTAAATTATGGTGTAATCAATCACTGGATTCTATCTGCATGTTCAGTGTTCTGAATTCTGATGAAAGAGAAGAAGCCCCCACCTGCTAAGCTATAGGATTAAGAGGGTTGTTTTAATATGCATGCCTTGTGCTTACTGGAGAGGTGTTGTCTCTGGACATTTCGTCCTCTCACCTTGTTCGGCCCCACGGGATCACTGGTGCGAAGACATCAGCACAAAACTTGTCACCTTCTTAGTCAGTCATTCCACCTTAACTGCTGCGTCAGATTCTCATATGCATTTTAATTAAGCCACAATCAACATAAATTTGATCTTTTGTGCATCTGCATGAGTCACAGATAAGTGTGTTAGAGGGGAAAGGAGTCTAATAATTCAATATATCCATGTATTCAAGCAACTGAGTGAGGTAAGTAGTGATGCATGTGCCCTGACAACACCATGTACCCAATATGGTCAATATGGGTCGTCTATGCAAGCAGCTTATTTAAAGCCCATGTTCTCATTAAAGAGTGAGGTGGTGACCTCTGGGAACTGTGTTAGTAATCATGTAAAGGTTCCCTTAGCCTTAATGACTAAGACTGGTTGGTCCAAGTCTAAGCTAGGGATGTACTGATACATTCTTTTCCATTTTTTCAGATTTTGACCACATTTACATCTGGTTACTCATTGACATGGAATGCGAACATAAGTTGTTACTACAGTTCTACAATGAATTCTGACAAATTTGCAGGGAACAGTCTGTGTTTTTTTGCCATGATATATGTTAAAATATGCCAAAATGGCAAACATAGCTCCAAGTTTATCCACCTGCTCAGAGGTGTCTGGGCACTTAAGTGACACTGCATAAATTACACAAGTACAGCATCAGTAATGTTTCACAAGTATTACGAGTACTTAGTCTTGATAGCTTTAATTCAAATGGCCAACAGGCAAAATGAGTGTCAGTTAGTGACAACTATGTGGAGCTGCAGCAAAAGCTGTTGCGGCTTTTGTGAACCTGCGACAGGGTCATGGGTGGCCAAGACTCACTGATGCACATGGGGAATAAAAACTAGCCTGATTCAACAGAAAGGCACTGTTGCACAGATTGCTGAAGAAGTTAATGCTGGATCCCAGTTTGTGGTGTATGAGGCTGTATAGCCACAGACCAGTCAGGGTGGTTGGTGGTCATAATGTGCCTGATTGATGTATATCGCCATGATAAGTATCGCAATACCCAGCATATCGTAGTAAGAACCACAGTAAAAATAAATCTGGACTCTAGTATCATGATTATACTGGCTACGTTTACATGCAGTCATTAACCCTTTCATAACCAAAATATTAGCAATAACCCGGTTGCGCACAGCCATGTAAACACCAATAACTTTTTTGAAAAACCGGAATATGCTCACATTCCAGTTTTTAAAAACTGAAAATCACCCCGGGTTACTCCTTTTCTAACCCGATTATTTGGTCATGTATACACCTATCAGGATATCCCCATCGAAAGGAATATTAATTTGTGTTCTGCGCATGTTCTTTTTGCAAGGAATCTTGGTCTTTGAGTGCAGAATGGCACAGCTTCGGCTCCATTTCCTATTTCTTCACTTTCTTGCCTTCCATGAATGAAGAAAATTACAAAGAATGGTGTCAAGTATTGGTGGTCGGTCAGTACCAGCACCAAAACACAAACGAAGGCAACTGCTACCTGCTCCGGGCTGTTCATTATCCACCGTGCTGCTGCTGCTGTTGTTGTTGTCATTGCTATCGGATACAGGAAGAAGAAGCGGAAATGACGAGCATTGCGTCATGACGTTCTCCGTGCGTTGAGATGTTGTCCTTGCGTTGCTGTTTTGATCGGGATAACATGTATACTGTTTGCTCACGCATGTAAACCGGTTATTCTGAAAGTTTCAGAAACTGGAATATTGACCTTAACCTGAATATTGACAGCATATAAACGTAGCCACTGTATCATGAGGCTGCTGGTGCTCTCCATCGCTACTTAAAGGGATGTTGATGAGGCCAACATCAGCAGCAGGTAGCTATAGTAAGAAAACACTGTACCACAAAGTACACAACTAACACTATGATGTTGCTGTTACACAACAAGTTTCATCGCAAGTTTAAAGCCAAAGCTGGTTCTCTGCAATGGCCACAGTAGTGCTTTAAGGAGTCACAAAAAAAAGAACCTACTCTTACATTTAGGGTAGACAGAGTTGATGCTATTGAGGTGGGAAAAACACTATATCATGGTTGTTTTGATTGTCTTCATTGTTAGCAAAAGTGCTGCTGCAAATGAATCACACAGTGGATCATAATGCCTCCTGTGATTTGGTAGAAGAAGCTAACATTAAGTAAACAAAACAGATGAGAGGAAGCCAAGTAAAAGATAATTAGGCAAGGGTGTAAAAAACTAAATCTGTACACCCTTTTTTTTGTTTTGTCGTTAAGTCCCCTTTATCGGGGTAACTATTCTGATAGAATTACGTAAGGCTTGCTTGGATGAAATCATGATCCCATTTTAACAGTCGCTGCCTCCAGAACTGAATTATATTTCCATCTGTTCTTGTTTTCCTGCAAAATCAAACTCATTTTAATGCCAGAAAACCATCATTTATGACTCAAGCTGTTTTGGTGAAACATGCTGTTAATGTGTGTTTGTTGTACTTAGCCTCTAACTCTGTTTATACAGCTCAAAGATAGCTGCCTTAAGGATGAGTGTTTCCTGATTGTTTGTTGGGATTATAAACGTACATACTACACAATGAAACACCTGCCCTTGCAAATAATTTAAGACAAAAACTGGAAAAATAAGGATTATGTAGTGTAAAATTGTATACATATTTTCTGTTTGTCAATGTTGTGGAATTTGTGAATGTATCCCTCTTGTTCTCATCCATTGGAAGTGCTAGACTTGAGGCCATTATATGGTCTCACTACTAAGTGCAGTAAAAACATCACAGTAAGATAATTCTAAAGGCTTCTTAAAATGTCAAACTTCTGCTCTCATACTTCAAAACAAAAAGCTTATTATGACAGCCAAGGATGTGTTTGTTAGTTTGCAAAGAGAATAATTCAAAGTATTGAAATGTGACAAGGACCAATGGATTAGATTTTGGTGGTGAGCTGAATCCCTGTGCTGTCTCTCTGTGTGGCACAGTGATTTTCAGGGAATGTTGGTTATAGTGCAGGGGACAAGTCATCTGATTCTGTTGGTCATCTAAATCTGGATGTGGATCCAGGAATTATTCAAGGATTTCTACACATCGCAAGGCAGATCAGTTTCCCTTATTACTGACAGTAACTCACCACACATGTTGGAAATGCCTTGATGGAGCTCTTGGAGCACAACTCATTTTTGAGTTTCCTACACGGACAAAATAAAGCCACACTGGATGCAACACCTTTTGTGCTTATGATGTGTCCCTTTTTGATCTAGGTTATGGCTTCCAAGTAGCATATGTAATCTGCAACGTCACTTAAGTCAGAATTCCAAATTAATAACTTGTTAATCTGAGTGTATAAACTTAAACAAAGATAATTCATGACTAACAGTATTCTCAGTCCTCAGGTTGTTGGAAGTAAATGGAAAGCATCATTAACCTTAGAATGGCTACGCCTTGGTAGTGACAACACAGCAGTAAATCTTTGTATCCACCAAAAAAAAAAAGGAAAGATGTTCTGCCCGAGTTTTAGCTTAAATGCCCACTTCCAACCAAAGTCAACAAAGGCCTGATTATCAGGTGGCCGTAAAGATAATCTTATCTGATTATCCTCTGGTGTGATTTTGTCATCTTAGTAGAGGATCAGGGCTGCCCCGACCTGAAATTGTAAAAACTGAACGTGCTCAATATTCACAATCAGAAATCCTGATGTTTGTGGTGTGCACCAAGGACAGCTGCGAACTTTCAAACCAGTCATGGGGTCTGGCTGTGGCAAGTCAGAAAACTCACATGTAGGTGGAGACTGTATAGCTATTACATAATAAATCCAAGGAAGTAAAAAAAAGAGCACCTTGAGGGGCATTTTCTTTAAAATTGGCATGGGACCTTAAAGATACTACAACTTAAGTAAACCAACATGTTTTAATATAAATGCACCAGTCATTACTTTAATGAATCTTTATTCCTTATTTTGGATCATATTGTTTGATTACTGTCATCTTGTTTCAAAAGGCAGAGATAAATAACACATCAAGAATTCTGAACAATGTAAATATATGAATGAATACAAAGGCAATGTAATGAAATATATCATGCACCATAATAGTGATGAAAGGGGTTCATGTTATCTCACTAAAATTCCTTAATGTTGCATCCTAGATGGAGAACCACCAAGGTCAATGTTGGTTCAATGGGCTGCACTCATTATCAGTGTCATCAGGGACCAGATTCAGAGGAAACAGGAAAGGACTGAGCTAAAGAGATGGAAAGACAGAGAAAGAGATATGGGCGACAGACATGCACCAAGCCTTATGATGAGAAATATCTCCACATCTGTTAATGACGGCAGCTCTGCAGACCATGCAGTAAATTAACATTGTGAGTGCTGTGGTGATGGAGCAACATGTCATGTTCAGTCGATAAAAACACAGCAGAAAAACACTCTGACACACACACACATACACTGACTTGTGGAATGAGTCGGATTATTTCACCTCATTATGCCTAAATTCTGCACAAATTGCCTGCTTTGACTGTTTCATGTTAATTTCAAACCTTTTACGACTTAACAAGATAATGAAAGGGAAAATACACATTTGTATTGATTTCATAAATTAAGATTACACAGATGTTTTTGTAATCAAATTAGCCCGGCTGGCATGTTCGTCGAGAGCTGACTCTGGTGTTACAAAAACAGTGTTAGAATGATTAGGCAGAGGCTCTGACATGCAAAGTGAGTCAGTTTTGCTGAAAGCAGCATGTCAGGGATTCTAGAGAGGAAGTCTTTTAATCGTTCTGAATCCTGGATGTACAGAAATTTGACAGGCTTTTGGGAAGAGGACTGCAAAATGTGTATGTGCTCTCTTTACATACGGTTTTTGATTTCAGCACTTAGCTTATGTTAAAAAAACAAACATTTTGTTTAAGGACTTGTATGAGACCATAAAGAGTCATTTTTAACTGTGAAGATGGCAGACAACAGTGATGTCTACCCAGCAAAATGTCTTATCTAGTTGAATGCTTATTTTAATTGTGTATATCTGACTAGTCTTGAGTTAGAAAAAGACTTAGAGAAAAGTCAGAATCAAGCACATTACGAGTTTGATCACAGAAATACAGGCTACAAGGATGCTAAGTAAGCTGGTTTACAGTTAGAGGTCACTATATTTACAGTATGGGGAATTTTATTAATACTAGCTCTGATGTCCTTCAGTCAAGCGTCCATATGCTCAAGCTAAGAATGAAGGCTGATATATTATGTTTTAATTTCTCTATCATGAAAAAAGAGCAAAATCAACAATAAAGGTCAAATTAATCGACAGCCTGCCTGTTTGTTTTTTCTTTTTTAATCTCTTCTTTACTATACTTTTTTAAGATGCAAAGGATGGTAGAGAGACAGCACACAACTATAACTACCACAAATGTACAAGAAAATACTGGTGATGATGAGTACTAAGTGATAAAGAAGCAACAACATGATAGTGTTAAGTTGCTGCTGAAACACAATGTCCTGTTTTGGTGAGTCAGATACTTTCGAAATAAATTAATTCACCTTTATTACACACACAGACTTTTTGGGAAGTCTCATGTTTATCATTGGCAGAGTTTAACATGTTACAGTCAACCAGCAAGCTAACAGACCTGTAGCATTTTTAACAGCTTCTTTGGATCATTTTTGACTAAAACAACTGAGACATCATTGAAAAACACCCTGACACACACCCTCTTGTGAAATGAGTTTCCTCATTATGCTTAAAGTCTACACAAAATTACCTCATTCATGTTAATTTGAAACTTTAACACATGGGTTATGCCTTAGATTCATGTTTTGACATTCAACCACTCTGATTGGATGACTGACCAGCCATTTAAAATGTATTGATAAACAGCTATGTTCTGTCACACTCTTAGACAGGGCCCTGGTTTAGTTGAAGTGGAAGCAAAACAAAGGCAGCCTTTAAAGAAAGTAGCTTTGATTAGCCATAGCCTCAGTTTTATCAATACTAAACAATATTTGTTAATAAGCTGACAGTTCTCACAAGATTTACAACCTGGCTTGTGCTATGGTCTTTAATTCTCTGCAGCATCATCCACTAACCAAGTCATATGTTCTGTTGATCTGATGGAGAAGTCAATAGATTTTGATGGTGATCTGAATTCAGATGCGGATGCTGGCTTTTTAAACACTTGTTAACACTGCTGCATAGGCCAGGTTTCCACACTTTTTGGCTAATAACTCAAAAAGTTTTCAATAGATCTTAATATAATTTTCTTCGAATGCTGGTCATGGTGAAAGGGAGACGTCAATAGATTTTGATGGTGATCTGAATTGGGATGCAGATTAAGGAACTTTTTTTAACATTTGCAAATTTTTGCAAATTACTTGGCTAACAATGTCAGAAATGCTTTGGAGGAGGTTTGTGCACTTGTAGTACTTTGTGTTTTATTTATTAATTTTCTCAAAAGTCAATCCAAATCACTGAGAATAAGGTGTATCCTCAAGGTACAGTAAATAAAACACATCCCATGTGTAGGTAAAACAGTTATGCCATGCTAATTCACAAGGTTACGGCAACAAAAACATACAGGGGGGAATTTTTTTTTTCATTTTTTTTTTTCTTTAACCTTTATTTAACCAGGAAGTTCCATTGAGATTAAAAAATCTCTTTTACAAGAGAGACCTGGCCAAAATAGCAGCCGTACAGAGTCACAGTACATAGAAAATGACACAACACAATCAACAGGTTTAAAGCAAATAATCAAATACACATTTGGCTTTCAAGAAAAACAACCACATGCCTCTGTCACCACATTCTTAATGATGCTCTTATATTCATTAAGAGATATCATTAAATCCAGTTTTAGCTCTTTCTGAAGATTGTTCCACGACCAAGGTGCATTAAAAGAAAAAGCAGTTTTTCCCAGGACTGTAAAAACTCTGGGTACAGAGAAGAGCAGCAAATTAGAGGATCGTAGCTGGTACCCAGTAGAGTTACTATACAGAAAGGAACAGAGGTAAGATGGAAGTTTTCCCAGAACTGCTTTGTAAATAAAAATAAACCAGTGTTGTTGTCTGCGAATTGCTAGTGATGTCCAACCAACCAAATCATAAAGAATACAGTGGTGGATGAGAGATTTTGCGTTGGTTATGAAGCGAAGAGATGCATGATACACTGAATCAAGGGTCCGCAGTGTAAAAGCAGACGCATGCATATACAGAATATCACCATAATCAATCACAGACAAAAATGTAGCCTCCACAAGTTTTTTCTTGGCATTAAAAGTAAAACAGGATTTATTTCTAAAATAAAAGCCAATCTGTTGATCAATCAATTGAGAAGACCATGAACTTTGTTTTTTGAGCATTTAAATCTAGCTTTAGATTTCGTAGAGTTGTTTGTAAGGACTGAGTTGTTTGTAAGGACTGAACTCTTAAGTTGAACATTCATTAATGAAAACATTGTTAAAAAATATATAAATATCTTCAATATGAATTTGATAATTTGCAATCAAATTTTTAATTAAATGAAGTTTCTTGTTGTTTACAAGAATTAGTATCATCAACATATTTCAGTAAACAGGGTAAGAGGAATCATCCATCCATCCATTATCTATTTCCCTTATCCCTTTCAGGGTCCAAGGGGGCTAGATCCCAACCTAGCTGGCATTGGGCAACAGGCAGGGTACACCAGTCTCCAGCAAATCACAGGGCCAGATAGAAAATCTGACAACCATTCACACACTCATTCACACCTAAGGGCAACTTTGAGTCAGCAAATAATCTAACAAGCATGTTTTTGGTCTGTTAGAGGAAGCCCGAGAACCCAGAGAATCCACACATGCATGGAAAGGACATAAAAACTCCACACCAAAAGGCTCAACCAGCACGGGGTTTGAACCACCAGTCCTCCATTTGTGAGGCACACGCACTACCTGCTGCATCACTGTGAGGAATCACTCCAAGAAACTATTAAGTTTGCTATTTTATTGGACATCTTCAGTGAGGAACTGGTAAATACAGTCACACCCTTTCCATTTCCTAGACTTTCACAAACCCAGTTCAGCATTAGTACTGATTTTCAAGTAAAGAAAAATGAACACTACAGTTTTCTGTTTAAAAGAAAGACCTTGTATTGCTGCCGAAAAATGGAAGACACCAGTGTGGTTAAAAATAAAGAATGTGGAAGAGGAAACAGCTAATGAGGCGGCACAAGAGAGGAGACAAAACTGTAGGCATAAAAAAAAGAGAGTTGGAAGTAGGGAAAAGACATGACAGAAGGATGAGAGGATGCAGGAATAGTTATTGCAAAGAGGAGGAAGAAGCAAAGATGGATGAGCTGATAGAGAAAAGAGCTGAGGGCACGGTGAACTAACAAACAGTTCCTTTACTTTCCCTCCTCCCAGCTTGAGTTTAAAATTGAATTAGCTATGAAGAATTTATACAAGTTCAGTGAGGATTTTCCGTCTCAGTGCCTTTGTACAGTAGACAGCAGATGAGGATAGAACTAAGAAACATCTACAGCACTGCTAATTGGTTTGTTTTCCTTTCCTTTATTTAATTTCTTTACACACTTTACTGACATGATGACAAATGCCTACTTTTATACCTATAAGGGAAGACAATGAGAGGATTTGGGGAAAGTAGACAGAGGCAGACAAGCCCATGTAGACAACTGAGGAGCAACATTCAGTGCAGGTTTGCTTTTAGCTGTCTCGCTTTGTCGTGTTCTCACCCCGACTGCCGTCAATGGGTGCTGAGGCAAGCGCTCTCTCAGATCACACAGTGCAAAGTGATAGCACTGAATGAATGGCAGCTGGTCCTGGCAGGGATGTTTGAAAACTGCTGATGTAATATTGTGTCCTTTTCCGGAGTTTCCCAACTTGTAAACCAATACTGTCTACAAAACATACATTTCCACTTCACCCAATCAGATTATTTATACTTTGACAATGGGATGCACTAGGGCTGAGACATTTGGCCAACATTATTCCCTCTCAAACAAAAAAAGCTGTTGTTGTGATTCTTAATATTTTATGACATGCGGAGTATTGCGATACTTAACATTGCAATATATTGCAATTTTTAACCTTTAATTGCCTGCATTTACATCCACAAAAGAAAAACAAAATCAGAATTCATTAGAATTTAATAAGAAACATATCTCAGCATATTCATCATGTCTCTTTAGTTTCCTCAGAAACAGAGGTCTGACTCACAGACTGATGTCCACACGTCCAGTTAATGCAACCTGCTCTCTTCTAGTCAGCCTCTCTTCAACTTTTAGCTTCACTGCTCTGTATAACTTCAGTACTGCTGTGTCGCTAAAATAATGCAGGAAGTAGGCACATACCAGGGCTCAAACCAGCATGTACAAAAAGCCCTTGTTTTCCACGAAATGGTGAGACTTTGAGCATTTTTATATAAAGTAGTCATGGATTGCGCTATTTTCTTTGCTTCTCCAGAACTGAGAGGCGGCTTTAAAAGCATGTCAAGTGTTGGCTAGATTTTCACCAGGGTTAGCTCAGCATTAGCTCTGCTGCCTTCAGCTTTCGCTTTCCATGGGGGGTGCCAAGTGAGGTGAGCCGTATTTCCACAGTATTTTATTCTCATGCATCACTCCTTACAAATTCTGCGTCTCATGTCCACCTTTAACATGTCTTTCAAAGTCCAAAATAAGTCCAAACAACAGATCTAAATGCAGAAAGTGCATTTCTTTCAGCTCATTCCAGGTCAGCCATGTTTGTTTACTAACTCTATTCTGCACAGTGAACATCACCCCCACTTGACCTCACCTGCAACTGGCTCAACAGCACCATAATATGGACTTAACAAGTAATTGATTTTTTTTTTCTACCAAAACAAAAGATTTATTCAATGTTGGCAATGAACTCATCAAAAGATATTTATACTTGGCAGCCTGGAATCGATATATTGCCACACTAAATATTGCAATACTTTGGTGTACTGATACTTCCCAAACCCCACCTAATAGGTAGGTGGAGAAAAATAAGCAATAAGTAAGTAAGGAAAAAAAATCTTCTTTTTTATTTTGGGCATCTTCTGCAACCAACAGTTTGAATTATTCAACACAGTTGATATGTCCCTCAGCTCTAGGATGCACATATTGCATTGTTTAATATTAACAGTGGCCAATACTGGCGATTTTTTTAAACATTAGTCATCACAAATGTATATGGGATGTGCTGTTATTGATGTTTTTCTCTGGCATCAAATCAATTAATGCTGACATCTGGCAGATTGAAACTGCTGATTCAGAGACAAATTTCTACTGAGCAGAGGAAATGACATGTTGGACAAACTCTTTTCTGTTTTTATTATAAATCATTTGATAAACTGTACGCATTGTGGAAGAATTACACCAAAACAAGAAGTCCAAAAAACACCGACATTGGTGCTGTATCAGCTAAACTGTAGTTTTAAACATTGGTGTGGGCATTGTACTTCATTTTAATCAGTGCATAACTACTTTGATTTTCCTGGTGTGTGTGTGCATGTGTGTGCGAGGGTGCCACAGAAGATTGATTGCTCAGTGATGAACCTAAAGAAGAGAAAGCCATTTCATCTGCCATGGGGCAGTGATCTTAGTGACACATGAGAAACTCTCTCATTCTCATAGCATGCCTGAATGCACACAAATACACAATTAAACCTTATAATAAGGGCATGCAATACTGGGCAAAATGGAGACAATCTGTCATTTTCACCCAAAGTGCATCAAGAAAGTAGTTTTTTAAGTAATAAATGAAATTAGTAATGGGTCCTTAAGTGTGGAAACAGAGAAGAAACTCCCTTTTTCTTTATTTCAAATCCACTGGATTTTAAGTTTGAAGTTTAGATGCCCTGAGTATTGGTAAACATAAGCAAAGAGGATTTTTTTTTGCTATGACTAAAAATACATCTCGATACGTCAGACTTAGGAACTTTTTCATCTCTGGCAAAGACAACAGGACAGATTCCATTCATTGATTAAAAAAATGTTATTTAAAGCAAACCTCACTTTAAAATGACAAAGTAAACAACTAAATATGTAACATTATAAATCAGAGAATTTGACTGTTATTTAAAGTTACATTGTTTGAAATTCAAATAACATAAGTGCATTTTCTGAGCCCTTAGCTCAATATTCTGTAATTACAGCTAGTAAGCTGGATGTGTTACTGTCATCATGACTGCTCACTTGTACATCCCATGATTTAAGCATAGGAATGTAAGTATGGCATTCACTGTATGGCAAATAAACTAAGTGATGTAAAGTAATGTTATTTGTGTTTGGTAGATTATTTCTCTGTTGTTACAATACCTCTTGGCAATGTATCTTTAAACTTTGTAAAGCCTGTTTATTTCACTTTCAAATGGAGCCAGACTTGTGAAGAACATGCATTTGTGTGATGAACATGAGAGCAGAGTATGTGGGTTGTGCCCATGAAAAATTTGCCAGTTCCTCTCTCAATGCAAAATAGCCTATTCTGCAGTTGACTCCTGTCTTGTGTTTGCTTGGTGAATTGGATGATTAAAGTCTGAAGAAACAAGACATATTGTTAATCTAATGGCTTATTCATTCAACAAACAGGAGCCTCGGTAGCGTGTAGTAGAAACATACACAGCCACAGCAGAAAGTCAGTCAACATGGTTGCCATATTGTCCTGCAAACCCTCACTGCAAATCTGTCAAAGACTGCCAACGGTTCCTAAATGCTAACAGTATGAGGAAACGGTCTACTTTTTGTTTCTTCTTGGGATGCCCACTTCACACCCTGTCTCTGACATTCCCCATTATATGCAACTTGGCCTTCAGTTTGGAGATGATGCTGTCTCTCACTCCAGATAAATCTTGGCTTTGCAGAACTCCAGCTTGAAGTTTCCCTATTGCACAAGCCCTATCCAAATCAGTCAAACATTGCTAATTTTTGTGAGCGGACATCAACTGACCCCTTTAGCAGGGCTCGTGCTCACAACAAAAAGAAGCTGTTTGGCATTGACAGAGAAGCTGGAAATTATTCTTTTTTCCACCCTTCTGCACTAAAAAAATGTCTTTTTATGCTTTTTTCAGTTGCTTTCTTTGACTAATAAATGAATTAATGTAGCAATCAATCAGTGTGAATCAATCAAAATTAAGCCAATAACTGATAGTGTTTCACAACAGTCATGTTAAAGTGCAGGAGTACAGAATTATACAGTAAGCATGAAGCAGTAGAAAATGATGCAACAACAGCAGACAAAGGTCATTATTAAACATAATACACTGCACCTCAGTGGGAGGGGCGTTCTAGTACCTCTTATGTACATGAAGAGTGATAATATTTAAAGAAAGAAATATGGATGGCAAATGTGCTTAAGTGACTGCATATTTAACTGGTTGTCCTGTCCTTGTATTGGCTGCATGTGGGAAACACTGAGACTCTATGAGCATGAGGATGTGCATTCACTGAATCAAAACATGAAATCTTGAAAACATTGCACAGTTTCGATGCATTTGGACACTTTTTGGCCATGCATTGTGTCCACACATGATGGCTGTTGCGCCCTGCAGCAGAGCAGAGTGATGGAGTCAGGGTGTGCCTGAGAGTGGCTGCTTTAGTGCATTAGCAGCCTCCTGCAGGCCACATGATCCATGTAGACCTTGAGGAGCACTAATTCCATTACATAATGCTCATCTTTAGCTCAAAGTGTGTGCACGCTCTTTGTGGGTATCAGTGTGTGTGGCATAATGCCAGTCAGTATTACTTTCAGTCTATTTTTCTTATTATTCTGAGACATTAATGGTTCTTACATACTGATTTAGCTAATTAGCTGCTTTAGACTGCTTCATTAGAATAAAGTACCATATGTAGGTCAATTATGTAAAATGTATATTTTAGATTTCCCTCTTGATATTAGAGTCTGAGCTGCTTGGGATGTAAAATAAATCTCACAAAAATCCGGAACACAATTGCTGTCTGACTCATATTTTCTTATTGATGTAGTCTCATCAGAAGCACTGGGAGCAGAAATGAAACTCAGCATCCACATAAATCTAGGACTCTGCAGAGGAGCTTGAGAGTCTAAAGTAAAAGCTTTTCTTTTTTTAACTCCAGCGTTTCATGTCTAGCTGGCAGCTGTACAGCAAGTTAGATGTCTCTTCATCACCAACCAAGGCATGCCTTCGCCCATCTCCTCATCCCTACATCATCCCACCATGCTAGGTGTCACAGAGTAATCACCATGGTAACATTAGTCACTTCAGACTGCCTGTGGACTGACCTCAGGGTCACCATAAACTTTGCAGAGAGATTTACAGCTGTTTCCCCTCCCTCTGCATGCCAAAGACTTACATTGGTTGGCCTTGCTAACAATGATGATGGATGGTCTGATTAACTGGAACGGGCTGGCAGATGAGCTGTGACTTTTAAGGAACTCAGCAACTGCATTGATCAAGTGGGCCATTGGCAGTGACTTTCTGCTTAAATCTACTGAAGGGCTATTGAAAAACAGTACCGCAAAGTCTTAAAGGTCTCATGTCCTGCAAAATCAAGTTTCTTTGCTTTTAATGTTGTTAGAGGGGGCTTGTGGAGCAGGAGAACACAAGAGATTTTTCCAATGCCTCAGTTCATGGAGAAATGCACTTTGCCTCTTTAAAATGCTCCATCTTTTACTTCTTGGGGGTTTATTATGGGATTGCAACAACAAATTATAGGATAACAATATTTTAGTTTTGCATTTTCTTGGAAAATAATAAAGTAAATTACTGCTGTAATTGTCTCTCTAAAAATTACATATGAAGCATCAGTATATGACAGAATAAATAAATATATTTGGAGTGAAATGTTGGTAAAACATCTGTATTTAAAAAAAACAAAAAAGTTTAACACATTATCATGTTATCCATATTATTGCATTGAAAAAGCACATGTTAAATCATACATTTTATTTACTTTTGGCTTAAAAATGTGACCAAAAATTGTATTCGGATTCTTGTTTCGTTATTACATATTTTGATTTGATAGTATCCAAAATATGTAACAAAGTGGCCTTCAGGAAGTGAGGAAAGGATAGATGTGACATTTTTGGTAACCAAAGCTGCCCATTCCCTGCACCCTGTACTGGAGTATTCACACCTCTAAGAATTAGTGTTCATATTTTGGTTGAACTGCAATATCAGCAAAATGACTGTGCTGATATCTATCAAAGGTGTCTGACAAGAAGAGCCTCTCTTTAATCACACTGATCTCTACATCAAAACATGTGACAGTGAGTCCTAGATGTGTCCTCAGAGAAGACTGATAAATATCATCCATCATGTTTCTACTCTGAAGTCTTCCTGTGTTGTGTGAGCAGGTATGGGTCCAGTTTAAAATCAGATACTGTAATAGAGTAGGTGCTCAGCTAGCACACAGTAGTGGTGTGTAGACAGAAGGCTGGCTGTGGTCTCAGATGCACTGTAATCCTAGGCTGGCAGGTAAATATAGCCTGCGGCTGCTTTGGGTCGGGGCTGAGTGCTGCTTTGCTCTGCTTGACCTTGGCTCATCCTGCCCTCCATATACTCAAAGAGGATGGGGAGGCACCAGCCCTCATTATTAAGCTTCCTATTACTGTAAACTTACACAAAAACATACACAATACTGAATATTCAACATCTGCCATAATGTAAAAGCTTTTACCACACCCCTAAACCTTAAACCTCGGTTCAGGAAGCAAGAGTTAATACTATTTTTATTGTTTTTTAAGTTATTGTATGTTACTTATCAATAATCTAAACTGTGTATACAGACTGCGCAGTTGATGTTTATGTTGTGACTTTGTTTCCTTTATAAGCTTTTGATCAGTGAAATTGCAAGAGAGAAAACTCAAGAACATTTAATTTTAGAATGTCAACAAGATTAAGTCCTATCTCTCTTTAATTAAGCTGTACATTCAACTGGCTTATAGCTCTTTTCAACCAATAAAGTTAATTTGGTGACAATATCTGTGTACATGAGGATGTAGAATGAGCTGTGAACCCAGATCAAACAGACACACTCATGGACATAAACTCTTCCAAAAAAGTTTGGCAAGGTTATTTTGGTTGATTATTTCACTCCTTTATTAATACCAATTGGCATTTTATTGTTGGAAAGCCTGATTAGTCACCTCTACAATGAGGTACAACTTCTAGGGATCCTGCATTCATGGAATTAGCATCACAGCTAAACATGCACAAAGCACTCAAACAAAATTTATTAAAATCCCCTCTTCCCCTGAAGAAAAGCAAGGGTGAAAAACCAGTCTTCTTGGAGTGTTTTACACCCTGAACTAGGGCTGAACAATATATCGTTATCGTATCGATATTGAGATATGAACATTCAAGATACTGATATTGAAAAGCAACGATATAAACAATATAGATTTCCCCCCGCGCTAAAACTGCACTTTCCACATTCTTTTGTATTATGATGTTTTTATTTTTCTGAAAAATGCTTGGTTTTCACTGAACCCATAGTTGTATCGTATCGTATCGATATCGAGATATCTGGCATGAATATCGAGAAATGAAATTTTGTCAATATCGTTCAGGCCTACCCTGAACAGATGCCCACGGTCTGTTTTTGACTGCAACAGTCTCACGAACATGGTCTGAAATTTGGAAATGGTACCAGGGCTGACACTAAAATCCCGAGTTGCAGGAGATTTTGGCATTGGATATTGGAGGGCGTACGAACCAGGCATTTACCTGTGATGCTCATCACTAATGCATGATCCTTATAAGTTCATTGTAAAGGTGAATTGACTATTGATTTATGAAAGTGGATATTCAGTGATGATGAGGTAAACCATTGAGGTATATTTGTGCTTTCTACCAATATTACAGCCAACAAATGGGATTAATATGCTCAACATGTACAGCCAAAATATCAGCTGAAAACATCAGACAAAAATTGAATATCTGGCGATACTGATAATCAACATTTAAGGCAATTATCTGCCAATATTGAACTAATCCAAAAATGTTGTGCATTCCTAATTTTGAGGTTTTGAATCAACTGATAACTTCAGTGATGAAAATGTGTGATTCTCAGGGGTGGACAGTAACAAAGTAGATTTACTTGAGTACTATACTTAAGTACATATTTTGAGTATCTGTACTTTACTTGAGTGTTATTTTTTTTGGAAACTTGTGACTTTTACTCCCCTACAGTTGAAAAACAGATATTGTTCTTTTAACTCCACTACATTTCCATGAAGGGTTTGCTACCTGTTACTTTTAAGTATAGCTTTGAAGTCAGCGGATGAAATTTCTTTTCTCTACTAAAATGCGATCTGCGTGTGATTTGTTCAAGTAGTGATGCGGTACCTGTACCTTGTGCAAGCGCTACACAGAGCCGGCAGGTAAACATTGATTGTTAAATAATAAAAAAAGAACTGCAATGGTTTTACAAGCTTTTAATTCTAGAGGTTCTGTAAGCAAGTCAGTTCATTCAGTAGGTTGGTTCAGTCATCAGGTTCTGTAAATTAATTGTGGCACTAATACAATGACACGTTGACATTAAAACGAAAATGTACTTCAAAAGCAAGTACTTAAGTACTTTAACTTAAGCAAAAATTTGACTGAACAACTTCCACTTGTATTGGAGCAATATTTGACCAGGAGTATCTATACTTTCACTCAAGTAATGTATCTGAGTACTTTGTCCACCACTGGTGATTCTAACTACATTTTTTCTGCACTCCTCCTTCATTTTCTTGCCATCCTCAGACAATTACACAACAGCACAGTGGTTTTTACACCCCACGTTGGTCAAATCTGGGACAACAAACATACTGCTTTCACCCAAAAGAAAATTGCAGCCTGTTGTGTAACATCTGCACTGTTTGATGTTTGAAGGAGGAAATAAGCCAGTCAGAGGCGGCTCCTGGGTGGAGAAGCTGTCATCGAAAATTTATGCAGACGTCATGTGACCAACAAGCACTTTCCAGTCATGCTCGGTGTGGATTGGGCTTCTTGTGGTGACAAACTGTCTGACCTGAAGTAAATCAAATGCCCATGCAGTTCACAGTGGTATTGGATGTTGTATATGATTACAAGGCTAGATAAAGCTACATTTGATCTGCAGTGTAATAACACACTATGCCTTAAAAATCATTAATAAGCATTCAGTAGCCAAGTATATGAACCCAGACAAGCTGAGATTAATTTCCTACTGTCCTCAGAATATAAGAAAAGATTCAGTATGCACATAATATGATTTTAATCATCAACCTTGGGCATAATACCGTCATTGTCCTGTTTGCAATTCTATGCAAGGACCAAACTGGGCAGAGAGGAAAAGAGAAAAGCGGAGTAAAGTTTTGGCCAATTAGCACTGTTATCTATAAGGTTACATAAAAGCTGAATGAGATACCCTGCAGCCCTGCTTTTCCACTCCCACACACTAACCAGAAGTGTATACATGCACATTGAGCTCTCTACTGAGAACATGAGTAAGCTTAGCACACACACGTGCACAAAAGCACACAATATCCATTAGCAGATCTTCAGACCCATCATAATAAGTGCAGGCCTGGAGGTAACTGGAAAATGCTTAGGCCTGAGGAGCCTTGTGTTGACTTACAACAATAAAAGGTTTTATGCCCCAGATTGGTCCATCCCATTAGATATATGGATTTGGATGAGGAGGAACAATGGCTGTTAGAGGCCAAAAAAGTGAGACAAGAACCACATATCTCCAGTATGTTCACAAAGGAATCACTCTATTATACAAAAGTGTAATAGAGTGAGAAACAATCATACCAAAGTAATTTTGTTTCCAGAAAGCGTCTACAGGATGTATATATGTAAACCAGAGATGAACAACTTTGGTTACCAAGAGGGCCACATGACACTTTTCTTCCCTGCATAAGGGCCACACTGTTACAGACCGTCAGTTCTCTCAATAGGTACAAAAAAAAAAAAAAAAGCACAGTATAAGGCTGATGATAATTAAATACACCACCATTCATAAATATGAACTCCAACAAGCTTCATGCAGAATTAAAGCCAATTTAAGATCCATTTGAACAGCAATAAATCAATGAACATTTACCATTTTTTTTAAAAGCAAACATTTGACCTCTGCTATTTTATAAATTTATAAAATATAAACCAATACTTCAAATTATATTATAATGCTTTATAAAATAGATTTTGAGAGATAATCATACCAATGTAAGTTCTTTGATTACTCGCAAAAACAAATATTAACCAGCACTCTAGATCAGGGTGGGAAACCGGTGGCCAGGGCCCTCTTACTCCATCAAAGTGGCCCACCATCAGTTTAAAATAAAAAAAAAAATGTTTGATTCAATTACATTAGAATTTTAATGTTTATAAATGTTGTTAAAGTCACTACTTAAGACAGCTGTTAATGTAAATTTCTTACTTTTAGGTGTCCTTCAAATTGTAAAAAATAAGCCCTCTGTCAATGAGGATCATTTTAATGTGCCCCTATTGTCAATAAAAGTTTTATCCTCTTGTGGTTCTATTACAAACCCAGATTTGTGCATGGTGTTGTATTGGTAACTTAGGTTGAATCACAGCTATTGAGGCTCAGGCTCTGTTTCTGAAAAGAATCAATGTTAAGGGACTCAGATGGGAATAAGGTGAAAAAAACACTTGATCAAGACACTGATTCATTGAAGCATAAATCAATACAGAATCAATCAGAAGTCATTGGACTGTTGTGACTAGTGACTAGTAAACATGCAGCTGTGATCAATAATGCTAGACAGAATGACCACAGTGTGGTCAGATAGTAATTCATAGTGGCAGGACTGCACCGGGTGAGTCAAGAATAGATCCTGTCACTGTGGATGGGAATCAACCTCCACAACATATCCTTCATTCTACAAAATATATGCAGCAGGGATGAATAATATTGGGTATAAATGACAGCCATATATTTCCCCCTGTGATATATATACTACAAAATTAAATGATGTCTTTTGGATGTAACACCATCCAAATAAATGTCAAATTAATTGTATATATATTCACAAAAGAAACATAATGAGAGTTTTAGAATTACAATGAGATTATGATGAAGAGATTATAACCTGTCACACCAGATGGACTGTTTCATAAATCTATGAGATATATGTCTCTAATCATCCTGGACAACAGTCCATGGAAAGTGTTGAGAAGGGCAAAACAAGACAATCTGGAGTGTTTTGTCTGTCACATTTGTTATGAGGCGATAAGAGACTTGCAGTGATGTCTGCCTTTTAGCACAACTAAACCAAATTCGTAGCAACTTCTTTTTCCATGAAAGCCTGTCCATTTCCTGACAGGGGACAATCGTTTCCACTTTAAGCTTTGCAAAATAGATCTTCCTGCTGACAGACATGGAATCTGACAAATCCAGCAGTATTGTAAGATAAGAAAGGCTTGTGTAAGACAAAAAAACAGATTAAGGTCTCTGGTTAACATGAGTATTCTTTAAAGTGTAACACTACTATATAAACAATGAGAATGGCCTGCAGTGTATACATTTTAATTGTGGGTCACATGATGACTGCATGCACTGTGGTTGCTCAGTAAGCCTTCTGATGGTGCCATTTGACAGACTTTTACAGTACACAGTTAAAGAAATGAGAAAAGTGGCCACTTTTGTTTTCGCCATGTTTTCAATGGCTCTGTGTTCTGTGAGCAATCCATGCTCCGTGCTGGGCTTGCGACCTAAAGGACTTGGACTACTAAAGAAACAATGGTAAGGCGCCACACTAGTATTGTAGCTCTATTTGCTCTCGAGTCTGTTTGCTCAAAGTTGGAGGGAATGAAATTCCAGTGCCGCAAATTTTTTGGTTTGCACATAAAAGTCCTCCGTCGTGAGAAGACATGTGAAACACACTTAAGGGCATATAAACCTTTGAATTCAAACCTCTATTCCAATGAAGTTTTTATGCTGTGCTAAACCTAAATTATAAAAGAATACAATGACTTTTAAATCATTTTTTGACCTATTGACCAGATATTTGATATTCAAACTGATGAACTTAATTTCTTTGCAAATATTCACTCATTTTGAATTCGATGCCTGCAAGATGTTAAAAAAAAGCTGGAACAGGGGCATGTTTACCACTGTGTTACATCACTGTTCCTCACTCAGTGTTTGGGATCTGAGGACAGTTATTATTGAAGCTTTGCGGGTGGAATTCTTGGTCATTCTTGCTTGATGTATGACTTCAGTTGCTCAACAGTCCAGGGTGTCCGTTGTTGAATTGCGTGCTTCATAATGTGCCAAACATTTTCAATGGGAGACAGGTCTGGATTGCAGGCAGGCCAGTCGAGTACCTGCACTTTTTTACTAGGAAGCCATGCTGATGTAGCACATGTAGAATGTCGCTTGGCATTATTTTGCTTAAATATAAACAGGGAAAAAGACGTCACTTGCATGGCATCATAAGTTGCCCCAGAGGCTGTCTATACCTTTCAGCATTAATGGTGCCTACATGGATGTACAAGTTACCCATGCCATGGGCACTGACACACCCCATACCATCACAGATGCTGGCTTTTGCACTTTCAACAATCAGGATGGACCGTTTCCTCTTAAACTAAGAGGACAGAGCATTCATGAGTTTCATTAGTTTAGTGTGATTTAATCTCTTGTTTCTTATCATGTGCCTAAAGTTTTTTTTCCCCTTGATCCTCAGTGTATGTTCTATTATTGATTATTTTGTTGTTGTTTCAATCTTGTACAGTGTCCTTGAGTGCCATGAAAGGTGCTTTTAAATAAAATGTATAATAATAATAATAATAATAATTATCATTATTATTATCATTATTATTAGTATTACATTGTTCAAAGGGACACAAAGTCCATGATTTCAAAAAGCAATCTGAAAAGTGGACTTATCAGACCACAGCACACTTTTCCACTTGTCAGTCCATCTCAGATGAGCTCAGGCCCAGAGAAGTTATGTGTTTTTTGCTTTGCATGGTAGAGTTTTAACTTGCACTTGTACATGTATAACAATGAACTGTATTAACTGACAGTGGTTTTCTGAAGTTTTCCTTAACCCACATTGTAATATCCTTTATAGAACAATGTTTTTAAAGCAGTGTTGCCTAAGGAATCCAAGGTCACAGGCATTCAATGTCGGTTTTTGGCCTTGCTGCTTCTGTGCAGAAAGCTTTTGATGATATTATGGTCAGTCGATGATGAAACATTGTTCTTAAACTGTTGGACTATTTGCTCACATAGTTATTCACAAAGTGGTGAACCTCACCCCGTCCTTGCTTGTGGATAACTGAGGCTTTCTAGTTGCTCCTTCTACACACAATCCCAGGTTTTTGGGAACATGTTGCAGGCATCAAAGTCAAGATGAGTAAATATATACAAAAAAACTACACAATTTATCAGTTTGAACAATAAATATATTGTCTTTGCAGTGTATTCAGCTGAATATAAGTCAAAAATCATTTGCAAATCATTGTATTCTGGTTTTGTTCACATTTTGTACAACACCACAAACTCATTGGATTAAGGATTTGGAATCTGTGTTAAGCCATATCCACTAACAAGTAATGATAGCTACCAAAGCCTTCTTGTTTAATTGTAAATATTGATAATGGTATCTAATCAACTGACCAACAAAGATGTATAACTCTACTGAAGACACCAGCCTTCCTACCCAAAAATATGTGGTAAGAATTAACAAGTGCAAACACAATGCATTTGCTTTTCTTTTGAAATTAATTATGATCAAATTGCTTCCCATGCAAAGCACTGCACCAATCATCTCTATGCAAAAATAGCTCATCAAGTACAAGGTTTCCATTTGCCTCCTTTCAGTTTCTATTTTTGATCACATAAGTTTTCATCACTACAGCGGGGATGGGTTGTAGATTAGAAACAAACTCTGCAGCTGTAAGTTATGAAGGCAGCACAGATGACAGGAGTCCTGTGCACTTTCTTTGCAGATTCTTTTAACTAAATTACTGTCCACTCCATTCAGAGTTATGATAGGATCTCTGCTGGCACAGTAGTGAATGACCTTTGCACAAGGGGAGAAGTAGAGAGGAGAGATGCCATGCTGCCGAGTTTGATTTACATCGAATGGAGCTAATTAACATCCCAGGAACATTAAGACCTGCCTGTGCCTCTCTCCTGCCTCTATATCTCACTGAACGCTTCCTCACTCCTTCTTGTGCATGGAAACAATCTCCTGCAGGAGGGGGCTCTTGTCAGATAATCAGTGATGGATGCATCGACAAAGTGGTTGATGATTATGGTTAAGAGTGAGGGAGTGATGCCAGTTATACAAAAAGTAATCCAGAGCTGGGCTTATTTAGCTTTAAGCTAATTCCTGTGGCAAAGTGAAATGCTCCCTTGGTAAGGATGGATGTCTCTTTCAGTGGCCTTTTCTCACTTGATTCAGAATAAGAATTGGATAAACTAACAGATTTCAAACTTGAATGCAAACTTTGAGAGTACGATTATTAAAAATACAGTAGTGCCAGTATGTTGGATCCCTGACATATCCTGATGTTATTAAAAAAAAAACACTCCTTAGAGATAAACTATGCTTTGGTTAAACATTTAACATTAATGCCAAATTAAATGTCAATGCATCTCAAGCTAAGTCATTAGGGAGACAGATATAATAGAGAGTGGGTATGAATCAATGAACCATAAATGAAACCCCAACCATAACAGCTTGATTGATCTGTGAAATAAATAACATACAGCTGGATGATTTCAACAAAAGAACATTACACATGAATTATTTTGACCAAATGTAAGATAGTTTTCTCTTGTTGTCCATTACATTGCAGTTTTAATTGCGTTTCTACCTCTATTTTTATATCAAAGTTATACGTGTCCCAAACAGCATATGCAGCCAATGTTAGCAGGAAGACTGCCATGAAATGTTCATTGGTGGATAAAATTTTCAGGTAATTTTGGTCATGACACAAAAAAGAAGTAAGGATGGAAGTATCAATTTCTTACAAGAAGTCTCTGGTATTGATTATTCTGCTGAAGTACTGATACAAAATGAACACTAAAATGTACCTCAGTGCTCCTCTCTAGGCTGTTTTTAGTCTCTATATTCATGCCAAGACAGCGGCCCATTTTAAGTCATACGTCTATCAGAAGCATCAAACCATACTGGGCAGCACAAACTACAGTCAGAATGACAGAAAGAAAATATAAATGCATTGCCACTCTGCAAAAAGCATGTTAAAATTACTTTTCTAATAACTTGGAATTGAATATTTTCAAATTCAAAATATTATGATTAGTGAAAAATGTCAACTTGATAAACATTATGCATGCACTGTAGGAGAGGACTGGTATCAGGTCAGTATCTGCATCGTAAAAATTATCAATCAAAAAGTATCAATTTGAAAATGTCTGATATCACCGAGCACTATGAAGAAGTGATAAGATTTTGGTGGTGATCTGAATGCAGATACAGATCCAGGAATTCTTTTAAGGAGTTGTTAACAGTGCAAGACAGAGCGGTTTTCCACATTTTCACAAATAACTCACTAAGTTCTCAATGGATTTTGATGACATTTTCTTGTTAGTGAATACTGGTCATGGCACAAAAGAGAACTGATAACATTTTTGTGGCAATATGAATCCAGATACGGATCCAAGATTTCTTTCAAGAATTTGTTAACAATGCAAAATAGAGAGGTTTTCCACATTTTTGTCAAAAACTCGCTCGACAATGTCAGAAATGCCTTTGTGGAGGTTTGTGCACTTGGAGCACTTCTAGATATATATATTTTATTATTAGCAGGAATTGCAGCAGCAGACATGTTTTAAAGAGAAACTGCAAAATAAGTTGATTCAATAAAACAAAATGAAGACCTGCCCAAAAATCTGGATGTAGTGAGGAGGTTTTCAGGAAAGAACACTGAACACACCAATGGAAATAAAGCATGATGTATGAATTTTTAAGGTTCTTGTCAGCATGGATCCATCCTGCCTTGTATCAACAGTTTAGGTGGTGGTAGATAGTGCTATAGTGTGGATGATATTTTCTTAGGATGCTTTGGATCCCTTTGTACCCATTGAACATCATTCAGTGGCCTCCACAGTAACCAGATCTCAATCCATTAGAGCACCTTTGGGATGTGGTGGAACAGATTTGCAGCCAACAAAAAGCAACTGCTCAATGCTACCATGTCAATAACAGCCAACGTTTTCAGCACATTTTCAAAACTATGCCACAAAGAATTAAGGCAGTTCTAAGGTTTACCCAAGTGCCTGGGTCTATAAGTGATATTGTGTTACACTGAAGAAACAATACTTTACCCTGCCAATCTAACCAGCACAGCTTAGCTCCTCAACAAAAAAAGCTAAGGAAAAAAATGAATTTAAGGCTGAAATTTTACAGAGATCATTGATAAATGCTGATCCTATCCTGCTGGTTTATGGTCAGGACAAACATGACAAAATATGGATGACTCAAAAACCATTCAGCTCCTTCCTTTGTGCCTCAGTCTTAAAGTCTTAGCACCAAGTCACATGCACACACCTCTCAGAGTGACAATAAAGATGCTTGTCTATCGTCCCTGTAGGCATCAACTAAGCATTCATACCAGTGTACCCAAAGACACATTGCAGGAGAGCCTCATCGGTTCCATTTGCCATGAACAGTAAGCCTACTGAACCCACTGAACCCACAGCTGTCAAATAGGTGTTTTTAATCCGCTGAACCAGTGTGTATTACAGTATATTTGTGTTTTGTTAATCATGTTTGTTGTGAGCAGGCATGAGTGCAAGGCAGTGCAACCCCAACATAATCTGCACCCAGAGGCAGCAGTCAGAGAGGGAGAGAGCAGCGAGGAGGTGAGAGGAAGGGGTGAGTGAGAGCTCTCGTACCTACAGTGTGATACCCTACGATCCTGCTTTAATTGTATTATTCAAATATTGAAGTCCTGGACAGCACAAGCATGAACTGATACAACAACAAGACTCAATTCATCAGTTGCAAAAGGGATGAAGACAGCCCATACAGACAGAACAGATGAGTTAACACTGCATGATCTGTTAGAATTTTCCTCCATCTTCCCCCTCCATTTTATATCTACCCCCAAAATAAAAAAAAAAAATATGTAATATGGGGGAAGACACAAAAGCTAACACCAACTCAGCCCTTTGCGAAAAGAGCATGCAGAGCAAGCCAATTAGGATGTGATAAATATGCACAAAATTGCATGTATGTTCATCACATTCTACTTTCACTGCATTAATATGAATGAGCTGCACCCATGTAAGGCTGAAATCAGAATTAAAAAAAAAGATGCATGGCCTGTTATTTAACGAACACTCCATACTGGTCACACCTCTCCTGGCATACCAATCATGAGAAGCCTCTTTTTCCTTCCCCTATAGCTATATGTGTGACCGAGCGAACACAACCTGTACCAGAGCTTATGTGCTTGACTGGTTAGCCTACACACACACACTCACACACACACCTGCTGAGGCCGCAGGACCAACAGTGTAATTAGCCGTGCGTAATTGCATCCTCACTAATCCTGCACAATGGATGCAGCAAAGAGAGAAGCTGGTGGATAGATCAAACAAGGCATGAGGAGGGAGAAAGATGGATCTAAGAGGCAGCGTCACCTCCCATCTTTCTTGAGATTGCCAGCCATACCTTGCGCCTGCGGTCCCTGGATCGATTCCTCTTCTTTAACTTTTCCTCCTCCTTCTCCCTCTGCTCCTGGGCGGCGGCCTCCGCAAGGTCTTTGGTCTTGCGGAGCTGCTTGGCGGCTTGCGCCATGGTGCCGCTGCTACTGCTGCCGCTCCTCCAGTCACCGCTGCTCCAGCCCTCCTCCCGTTTGCACAACCACCAGTCGTCCCCGTTTCCTCCTCCTGCGTCCCTCTATCCCCCGAGCCCCGTCGCTTACTACCTCGTCTCTGGTGGCCACCACGACATGTGTGTGTGAGGCAGGCGAAGGAGGGGGTGCGTCTGTGTCCAGAGACCTGTGTGGACGTGAGGGATGTTGATGCTACGGCAGCCACAAGACAGCCTCCAGCAGCCACAAAGAAAGATGCTACAGCGAGTGGTGCTGATGCTGCTGCCTGCGCCGCGGCTGCTACTCATCCAGTCAGCTTGCACTGCGCTGAATTGGCTCCCCTCCCCCCTCCTCCTTCTTTCCTACCTTCCTCCCTTCTCTCCTGTCTCCTCCCTTTCTCTCTCTCTCTCTGCTTGCAGGGACCAGTCACGCAGTCCTGTGTTCAGCACGGTTGGGATCCTGCAGCAGAGCTCTCTCTTTTTATCTGTCAAATGTCCACCTCTCCTTGCTTGCCTCTCTCCTCAGTGTTCCTCTCGGCTAAATGATTTCCTTTTACAAATGCTGTCGTTCACTTGCAAATGTGAGGTACAAAAGATGAGGGCGCCAAAGCTGCAGAACACCTTCAAATTATTCCTTCCTCACGTGCAAACCCCCAGTACCAATGAAGTTATGATGTGTAAAACAAAACTAGAACAGGATACAATGATATGTCAATCTAGATGAATATTAAATACACTACACAGACAAGTTCAAGCTGACAAAAAAGGTTTTTTTTTGCAAATATTCACTCAATTTGAATGTGAGTCCTGCAACACATGCCACAAAAGCTAAGACAGGGTCATGTTTACCATTGTTACCTTTCCTTTTAACAATATTCAATAAGTGTTTGGGAACTGCAGTGTTTTTAATCCAGATTGTTTTCAGTGCAGAGTTCATGAGCCAGCATCTGTGATGGTATGGGGATGTGTTATTGCCCATGGCATGGGTAACTTGCACAGCTTTGAAGGCTCCGGTAATGCTGAACGGTGCACAGGTTTGGAGAAACATATGCTGCCATCCAAGCGATGTTTTTTTTTTTTTTAGGGACGTCCCTGCTTATTTTAGCATGACAATGCTAAGCCCCATTCTGGAGGTGTTACAACAGCCCGGCTTTGTACTAGACTGGTCTGCCTGTGGTCCAGACCTGTCTCCCACTATAAATGTGTGGCACATTATGAGGCTCAAAATATGACAATGGAGACCCCATAGAGTTTTTAGAAGCAACAATGTTACACCTTTATTGGAGCAAGGGTCTGTATTAAGCTGATTTTCTGCTTACTTATTGGTAAATCAGTGTCTTAGCATTTAAAAGGGCAGAAAAAATGTGGTATTTTGTTCCCTGTAAAAAGATACATTTTGCATATAATGCTGGTGTGATCTCAATAACTACTTCCATCTATTAATAACAGTATTGGCTAAGTCATGTTTAATTAGCAAAATATTGGAAAAAAAATCCAGTATCCTGCATCCCTTCCAAATGTGAGGTGAAGACCATATCACCATATCTCTCTTAAAAATGCAAATAAATACACAATCTCTTTAAGTTTCCTTCTACCATGATGTCCCACTGCAACACCGAAGAGCATAACACAATGTGACATGATGATTTGATCCTATTGCCCAGTAATTCTGTGATATAATTATTTCATGAGGTTAAAAAGGAATATTTTATGTTTTCATTATAATTTTGATTTGAATGACATATGACGATACATAAGTTTTGTAAGATTAAATTTTGGACTTTCATGCCTTTTCATTTGATAGGGGATAAAGTGAAAAATATAATCAAAGAGAGATATGACATGCAAGAATGGGGCCAGGGGTTGGACTTTAACACAGCCACCCATTGAGGACTACATCCTTTGTGGGGGGCAACCATAGACTAAAAAAGAACTGGACAAAGCCATGTGACATCAGCCATTTGATTTTCAAAGGGGCATTTGGAAAATCTTCGATGCCCTCTAATGGACACTGCCATACTGCATGTGCCATCTCAACCAAACTTTAGCTCTTCCTCCTCCCAGACAGAAGGTGTTTCTCAATTCAGAGTTCACAAGTTTGATCTTGCGTTCTCTGGAAGTTTGGACTTGGCAAGTTTGTCCGAGAGTTCAGACTTCAGGGGTATGGGAGTCTGCAGAATGATCCTACCACAAACACGTACCTACATCTCACATGCCTTGCCGGTAACCACCCACATCGTCCATTTAGAATTTAACAAGGACGATTTTCATTCAATGTTCAGGTTTCAAACACAACTCTATCACAAATAAGTATCTCATTCATAATTTTATGTGGCAACAACAGTTACTTACAGTTGTGTGACTTCTCCTCCGCCATGTTAGAGTTTCCTGCTGAATGGTGGGGATTGCTGTGTGGGATTATAGCTGCAAAGAGTCCGCTCAAGTTCCGTAGCAGACTTGGTAAAAGGGGCGGGCGAGTCCACATCCGGGTACATGAACCAAACTTGTTTTGATACGACTTGGATTTGGAACAGAACTTCGGCTGTGATTGATGACATATCTCGAGTCCGCAAGTCCAGAAGTATGCTGAAGTACACATATTGAGAAATAGCCAGAGAGACTTAAGGCCATCTGGCCAATAGTGACTGCATTTCCAAAACTGGACATTAAAAAAAAAAATCCTTCATAAAAAGGAAAAAAATGGTTGTGATGTAAAAAGAATTCACCTCCCTTACAGTGAGAGCACACAGACATTTTATATATTTAGACAGAAGCTGGTTTTTGAACCAGTCTGTTAATATGTCCAACAAGGCTTTAAAAAACATATTTTCTCTACAAAAAAATCATGTGGGTGTCAGGCTACTGCAGTCAGCCTCAAGTGGACACTCGGTGAACTACAGGTTTTGGCACTTACACATGGGCCTCAATATACAGTCTTGGAGGATGCAGCCTGGGGGCAACCTTACATCTAGGCCATCAATGAAAACTTAATGCAAAACTGGTCATTGACTCTAAAGGTATCAATAATCTCACATTGTAGTAACAGACGGATAAATATTAACAACAAGCTAAACATTCAACCGTCATCCCCTTGTGGTATTCTTCACAGTCATATCTCATTATAATACTGTATGTATCATGTAATGTTCTCTAAAGCCCCCTTTTCAAAGAGAGAGGATGCACTGACATCAAACTCAGTCATTCTGCTCATTAATTCCCCCTCCTGCCTCTGCAATCTCATTTTTCTGCAGAATGATGTTGCAGTGTAACATGCTGCATTATCCAGGAATACATTAATGTTATATTCATATACTTCAGCTGCTATCAGCTGAACATCAGAAATGTGCCGTCATTCTAAGCTTCAAGCTTAAATCCGTTCTGTGGCTTGATGTCAGCATTAAAAAAGGATTCTGCCACAGGAATATTTCAAAGGACATGTTTCTTCATCCAAATAATCCAGTCTTGTCCTTTTAAGGTTTGTGTGGTTTTATGTTGTGATATTTTGTTTGTAGACTAAATATTTTACAGTTTGTCAGAGGGACAGCTTTATGTTTTCTTACCTGCTGCTGATGGACCTATCAAACTGTAGGTAATGATAGCTAAATAATTCCAGAGCTGCCCTTCACAGCCCTGTTGATTATCCTGAGTAGCACAGCGGCCTTGAGAAATAGCTGTCAGTATAACTGGACTAATACATCCAAATGACCCTTGAGGCCATTTGCACATAATAAAAACATAACAGGCAGTAGGTAATGTTTGCACCTCTCTGATGGTGCAAAAGGTTAGCTCAATAATATGTCAAATGTTCTTTGGCAAGAACTGGATGACAAGTCAATAAGAGACTTGAATGCATGGTGCATGATATCAGTGGAATGAGCAAAATGCCATCATGGTGCATTTAAACACAAAATCACTTAAAGGTTTATTAAGTTTTTGTCTAAATACTTGAAAGATTACATGTTTGTAGGTGAAACTTGATAAGGAAGTTCTTCTCTGCTAATAATTATTTCTGTATAAAGACAAATACATAAAAGGCTGAATAGACTACCAGAGATCAATGGTTGCATTGTGGGTCTTACTAATACCTGGAAGAGACATTGCTTTTCTTCTGAGTTTCCACATCCATCTATATATCCATTATCTGTACTGTTATCCCTTTTGGTGTTCGGGGGGCAGGAGCCTATTCCCTGCTGACATTAGGCAAGAGGCAAGTACACCTTGATCCAGTCGCCAGCTGATCGCTAAATAGAGACGCAGACAACCATTCATGCTCACATTTATACCTATAAGGGCAATTTGGAGTCACCAGTCATGTTTTGGTCTGTGGGAGGAAGCTGGAGTGCCCAGTATACATGCATGCACGGGGAGAAAGAGCAAACTCCACACAAAAAGGCCAAGGGGATCAAACCAGCAACCCTCTTGCTGTGAGGCACTTAACCACCTGCTGTGCTGCGCCGCCCTGAGTTTTTACAGCCATGCATAAATAAATTACCTTCATAGTTTTGACAAATGAAAATACATCCTGATGGTTTCAAGTGTTTTTCAGTTCACTCAGCTCATATCACATTTTAGTCTATGGCATGTTATCTGTTTTAATAAACTCAGAAGGTGATGTGATTATCCTGAGGGTTTATGAATTGGGACTAATTTGTATTTACATCACTGTAAGGTTCCTTAGATATTTGAAATGCACCATATTAAAAAGTGCTTGAATTTGAGTCTAATTTGAGTGTAATAGTATGAACCTTGGTTATGTTTACCCTTTTTATTTTAATTTCTTTTTTTTAGACATTTCAGACTATAATATGTGTTTTCACCTCCTTCATCTTTCTTCACTAAAAGCTGATCAGTTATCATCCCAGGTGCTGAACCTTGCAGCAGGTATGGGGTTAAAATGCAGGCCTAGGCCACCCTGCCATATGTCCCTAACTAGCTCTCTCTCCCCCTCTCTTACTCTGTGCACTGTCTGTCCTCCTGTCCAATAAAGGCAAAAGCCAAACACCTCATGGCAGATGTAGAGTCCCCATGGATCCTTGAAAAGTCTTCAAAGTCATAAAATTTATTTAAGAAATATTCAAAATGACCCATCCTTTCAGACCTCAAAATAGGCATGCTTTCATGTTACTGAGAGTCCACATGCACGAGCTTGGAACACATCAAGAGTTATCGGCAAAAATATGGAAAACTGCCCTCTCTCGCAATGTTAAGCAATCCCTAAAAAAAACCTGGCTCTGCATCCAGATTTGGATCACCACCAAAATCTAATCATTACTTCCTTGTGCCATGACCAACATCACCACATCCAAATCCGTTGATGAATTTTTGAGTTGTCCTTTTCACAAACTAATAAACTAACAATGCCATAGACCAACACTTCCAAAGTCGGGTTACCTCTTGGTGAAGTCATCCTTCCACCTGAGGTCTGAGGTGTGCTACACAAACACAAGACCACAGAATACATTGGTCCAGATCGAGGAAATAAAATAAAAGTCATAAAAATGAATCCACACAGGATTAAACAGGAAGTGATTGTGTTGAGTCTGCTCATAATAATCTCACTGTGAATCTCCTAATTGGAGTGAAGGAGAATATTTTAGTATTGACAAGAAGCATATTCTAAACAGGGCGCTGGAGCAGATGGTGCTTGGAAGAATCATTGATGAACAGGATTACATAACCATGCTGTGTAAGATCTCATTCCACCTGCTCCACAGCCACAAAGTGACAAGCTGGATATGGAGAAGTGTAGCAGTAAAAGCAGAATTAATGTTTATTTATTGTATTTAAAACAACTTAAAAAGAATACAAGTCTAGTCAAGTAAACATCAAGGACCGGCAAAAGAGCCCATATTACACTGATTTTAAGGTCTCTGCATTGGCTACCCATTTCTTTTAGAATAGATTTTAAGATTCTTCTGATTTTTAAAGCTCTTAATGGTCTTTCTCCTTCTTGTTTATCTGATTTGCTTTTACCCTTTGAGCCCAGTAGAGCCGTCAAGTCTTCAGGAAGTTCTCTGTTAACAGTCCGAAAGTTAAAAAAAAAAAAAAAATTACGGTGAGGCATCTTTTTATTATTACAGCCCCCGCTTATGGGAAGGCCTACCTGAAGACCTGAGGGCTGCACCTTTTAATGTTTTTAAAAGCAAACTCAAGAACCATCTCTTTAGCCTGGCTTTTACCTGAATAACCTTTTAGTGGTTTGATTCTCACAACAGCACCCTTTTATTATCTGCTTTTTTTTTTTTCTTAACTTTATTTCAGTTTATTTTTATTCCATTTGATGATATTTTTAATTTTACACTTTAACCTTACCTCCAGTGTTTACTCATTTTAAACCTTTAAGATGGTGTTTCCTCAGTGCATACTGGGTACATCTTTTACTTATGATGCATTTTACCAATACTGTGTATGGATTGCAGGGTGGGTTGGCTAAGCAGCAAGAACTTTGACTTCATAGTGTCAGTATTTTTTATGTGGTGTCTGATTCAAAATATTGTGCTCTCTGCTGACCCTTGAGCCAAAAATGTCCACACAAAGAAACTGCTTTAAATCATAATACATCATTTTTTTCTGAAATTTTCTACATTTTTCAGGACTGTAACTCTTTAAATATCAGCTTGAATATGTGTTGATACTTGTTTAATTAAATAACAAAATATGAAATGCTTTCCACATAATTGGTATGTGCATGTTTAGTGATGTGTTTCATGATCTTTTTTAAAATAAATGGCGATGTGAGCCTGAGTAGAGTCATGACCCCCTGCCCTTGCTGCACTCATGGATAGTAGTAGTAATAATAGTAACTTTATTTGTATAGCACTTTTAATAACAAAGGTTTACAAAGTGCTTTGACAAAGACACAGGAACAAGCGGAAAACAACGCTCAAGAGCTTAAGCACTGAAGGAACTGACCAACTAAAAGCCCAATTTAAATAAAAGGTGCCTTACAAACACAAACAAAGGGTGTAATAAAGCCAAGCACAATGAGAACCTAAGAAGACAGCAAGAGCACATCTGGCCTCTCTCAGACCAATGGTTCTCATGAACACCCCAAGAGTGGGCACAAACAATCCAGGCCCAAGCACCCAACACGATCCAAAAAACATGAAAGGCCCCCAAACCCACTGGACTGGAAACAGCACACCACCACCAGTCTTGACATATTCAAGACTCTAATCACCAGCAAAGCCTCATCCCCTGACATCTTATATGAAAAAATATACATATATTTTGATAAAACAGAGGGAAACATGCACTGGAACTGGCATTTATAGGGTTCAAAATCCTGAAAATTACTGAATATTTGCTAATTTTGAGCACAGATGGAGTGGTTCAAGAGATTCCTGCAGAAAAAACAGAAAAAAATAATGATGTATGATGATCTGTTTTTTTCCATGTACATTTTTTGCTCAATGGTCCCCAGAGGGTATGAAAAGTGTCAATATTGTAAAAGTTGACCTGTAAGAGTAACTTATAATAGATTAAGATATACTGTATGTCAAGAAAGAAGCATTTTTGCAGACATCCATGCCATAAGCTGTAACACAGCCATAATGATGACCAAATTTAAAAAAGAAAATGTCAGGAATTTACAAAAGTGACCAAGGGGTTTTAAGGTCACCTGTGTCAGCCACATTGAGCAAGGTGTTACATAATCTATAAGAAAAACAGATAGAGGTACTTTCAATTATTTCAAGGGATTGAGAAATATATAGTAAGTGAGTTCAAGTGTTGATGCTGATATTTTCTAAAAGAACACAACACTTGGTGCAACTGAAAAGTGGAAGGGGCAGGGTGGAATAGAGTGCAGTGAATTATGTGTGATCCATCGCTTTATTTTTAGCTGCAACAGAATTAATCAACTGACACATGGGAAAGCGTGCAGTGTGATATTTACAGCCCACAAGTCACGCTCTACATTCCTGAGTAGATTAAACAGTTTCCTCTTTATGGTGATTCATAATTCTTCAGTGTTTTACAAGTATCACAGCTATTTAAAGCCTCACTGCACTGCAACACCATTAACCACTCATGCCCACAATGTAATAGCACCACTCAGTGGTCAAAGGCTGTTATTGCAAGTAAGTTTCTACTTTGGCATTACCCCAGAAAATCTGAGGTATGGCTATTAAAAACTAGACTAATGCTGTAATACAATTTCTATTAAGCATTAACATCTTTCAGTGTCTTTCTCCCTCTGCTTTAACACAGCGCTCCATTCAGGTCCTCCTCTGATCAAAACAGCAGCAGGTATTCTTTGGACAGTTGTCTCAGAACCTCTGTTGTTCTTTTCCTAACCTTCTAACACAGACTCAAAGCAAGTTCCTTTGAGCACAGATATGATCTCAGAAAAAGGAAAATAACATAGTGAAAAGATCAGGTGAATAGGGACGGTGATCAAGCCCTGTGATTTGTTTTTCAGAAACTGTTTCACCAAGAGCACAGAGTGAGCTGACGTGTTGTCTTGATGAAGAACGACACAGTCCTTTTTCAGTTGTGGTCTCTTTCTTCTGACTTTTTCCTCACAGTTTTTCTAAAACTTGTTTGTAACAGTGCTGATTTACCACTGACCCTTCTGGAACCCACTCCTCCAAAGTTATAATGTTGAAAAAAAAAAACAAAAACAAAAACAAAAAATCGATGTGGCCCTGAATTTGGACTTGCTTTGTCATGATTTCATCATCCTTGATGACACTGGTGTTTACTATTGCAGTGACTGACATTTTGTCTCAGGATTGTATTGGGAGAGCCAAGTTTCATTGCATGAAATCACTTCAAAGAAATGGGGTTTCTTTCAATTAGTTCCAAAATATCTCCACAAATTACAGGCATTTCTCCTTTTGATCAGGAGTCGGAATTTTGAGACAACTTCCCAGCTGTCTCTTTATAAATGGAGACAATTTCTGCTGTCCTTCTGTAGGCTGATTTGTTGATCATTCTGAACAATTTGTTGAATGTTTTCAGAAGTTTTTATTTGCGCAGAACATCCTCTCTGCCTTCACAAAATCTTTTGTGCCATTCAAACACACGTGCACGTAACATGCAGTGTTTCTGCTCAGTTAATGTACCAAGAGAATCGGCTGCATCAGTTTGGCTATAATGGTTCATTTGACGACTCAGGACTTGCTTTGGCAGTTTCCCATCTTGACTGCACGCTACATAAAAAAATGTTTCATCTAACTTTTTTACTTGATATCAAAATATTTCTTAGTTAATGGCTGACAGTAAATGGGCTGCATCTTGTGTTTGAATCCGTCTGCTAAAAGCACTTTTTTACATCACAGGTCATACTCAGCCATTATTACCACATTCAAACCATATTCACACACCAATGTTGAGGTTGCTGATGTTTATGTCCAAGTAAACAAATAAGTCCACTGCAAATATTCAAGTGCTAGTCCTTCTGTTATCATGATAAAAATGTTTGTTTGGATTCAGTTATAGCATCTGCATTCTGCTTTTGTTTTATGTTTTATTTTTCTGTCCATCCATCCATCATCTGTCATCTATCATCTATACTGTCTATCCGTTTCAGGGTCACAGGGAAACTACCCCAGCTGACGCTGGGTGTGAGGTGGGGTACACCCTGAACCAGTCTCCAACCCAGAGGGACTGTAAAGGGGAGGAATCCAGGAAGATTCCAAGGGCCCTTAACTGATGGGGCCCTTGAAATTATTAGTCTCAGTATCATTTTGTAATTGATATTTTGAGATTTATTTACATTGCCTTTACAAAAATACTATATTTTTCTTGTTTTCACAGCAAAAAAGTAAGATTGAGGCATTTTTTCGAGACTTAACTCTCATAAAATGTCATTTAAACAAAAAGGCCCTTTGGAATATTTATTAGAGGATAATCTGTAGTAAAAAAAAAAGTCATCTAACTGTATTTGAAGTAAAAAATGTGTATGTATGTTTGTGTGCTGTCCCTGCAAGGCCCCGCGTTTTGCAGAAATCTTTCCTGTTGTGTCATATGCCATCTGGCTGAACTCCAAAGGAGACTCTGTATCCACCTGTCTTTGCCCTTGACGATGACTTGCACTTCCCTCAGCAAAAAAAAAAAAAAAAAAAAAAAAATGAATTGGGACTCGGCCAGAGCTGCTCTGTCCAATCTAGAGTCTCTGACCATCTCTGAAAAAACAAGAGAGGCTGTAAGAGGTTGCAACAAAAGGGTGCATTGTCCCCTCACCTTGATGCAACACTTATTAACATTAACTTTTACAGAAAAGACACTATGAGCTACACCTTTCAGAAACAATAATTTAAACTTCTCAATTTCTCCTCTGTCATAACCTTGGATCGCTGGCAGCCTGGCTTCAGTCTGATACCTCTACCACAACCCCAACCTCCTTGTCCTTATTACCACCCATCCTCTACAGCAGGAACTGGCAACTGGCGGTCTGGAAGCCACATGTGACCCTCCCTGTCACAAGATGCATAACTGTTTGAAAGTTGAGGCAACCATCTTTTGGGTCTTATTGAAAAAAAGGGAAAGCTAAAAATATATATATATATATTTGGAAAAGTAGTCCACTGCAACAATCTAGGTGTTCCTCATTTGGGTTTTTAGTCTTCGCTAACTGACAATTGCTCATAATTAGGAACTGTAGAATATGTTCCCTAAACTAATGTGAGGTCTTGTTCAGAATATTTTCACTTTTAGTTTGAGACTACATATATAATATTTCTCTCCCTATTTTAAGTTGCTGACTCTTCACAATATTTTCAAAATAGCACAAACTTATGCAATTTGTGGAGAAAATTTTATAGAAACAGATCAAACATTTAAAAAAATAAGATCTACTGTGTGCAAAGATTGTATTATATCACAGAAGAAAAGAAATTCTGAGTCAGCGCATATAAAAAGACAAACCTATTAACGGACCACTCCAGAGATTTCCAGACACTAAGACTTGAGCTTATGAAGGTGAAAAAAAAAAAAAAGTTCTGCCAAAACTTTCTCAACATTTTTTCGTGGAGAAGTTAGAGGGTATGTAAAGGTTTGCACTATTTAAACACGCTAATAACAATTCTCACACAAGTTTATGAAACAAATAATAGAAAAAAATAGACCAAACTTACTAAGAGTAATTTAGGGAAAACTACTATTTTCAATTGTTCTTCATATTATGTTTATTAGTAGCCAGTTTGTGGTGATTAGGGTGACTTGAAATATAGTGTTATCTACATTTCCACAAATTTAACACAGCTGATTTTGAGTGTTATATAGTTTTGATGGATTTATTTAATGATTTATAGATATTTTTTGAACTGATATAAAAAATATCAAACAAATATGATGCCACAAAAATGTGGCAACATATTTTTGTTTAGGGATAAAATCATGCTGCATAAAAATCATCCATAGTTATTAACTTAAGTTAATAACTTAAAGACATCAACTTTAAGAACTGACACCGGTGTGATACTGAAATGCAGATCAAGCTAATAACAGCATGTGGAAAAACCCAAATATTTTAATCTAATATAAGTACCGCCTCAACTTAAACAAACTTTGCACATCTCAAAACCTTAAAGGTCCCATGTCCTAATGTGTTTGACTGTTTACAGGTGTCTATTCAGCAAAAATTTGATTTAAGTTGAATTAAAAAAAAATGGAAAATTGTTGTCTCTGTAGAGAATAAGATACAGCTTTTTCCCCTCCCCTTTGGAAACACTCTGATCTCAGGAAGCGAGGAGGTTAAAGGAGGCTATGATAATGAGCTCTACACTGGTTGGCTGCCCAAACGATATCTGGTGGGATGGGGGGAGGGATTACAGACTGCGGAGCTGACTTTCAAAACAGTTATGGCATCTGACTGTGACGAGCAGAAAACACACATGTAGGTGGAGGCTACACAGCTATTACATTATAGAACAGGAAGTAGATAACAGAGCATTTTAAGAGATATTTTTTAAAGAGGCATAGAGCATTTCTCTGAGAATTTAAAGTCTGGTAAAAGGTTTCATGTTCTTCTGCTCCTTAAACCCCTTCTAACAACATTAGAAGCAAGGATAATTGATTTTTAAGGACACCCAACCTCTAATAAAATCAAAACATACTATTTCTTCTTTGAGAGTCACCAAAACAGAGGTATATGGTTTGGCAAAAAGCAAAGTAGAACTTCATGTTGGCTTAGTTGAGGGTTTGAGCTCAGCTCTGCCTGTCACATGACAATGTGTCCTTGAGCAGGATGTTGAACCCCAAGTTGTAGGTAAGGTGATAAGTAAGTGAGATCTGGTGTGTAAAAGTGCTGAGTGGTCCAAAAGACTAGAAAAGTACTATACAAACTCAAGCCCATTTAACATTTACCATAAAAAAGAAACATTGTAAAGCGAAACAAACAAAGAAATGCATTATAAAAGTGAATTTCCTCCATATTGCACTCACTGTTCATCTGTATATGTATTTCTTAAAACTTTGAAGAAAAGCCCATCCTGTTAAAAGGAGCAGTCTCTTTGTTAATCATTAAAACAAATAAAAGCAGGTGTCACTTAGAGTCCTCTATGCATTTAGTACCGAAATACACCTTAGTGTTTGCACATCTCCAAAGGCCAACACACGCTTTTATGTGATCACACCAACAGAATCTCTCCTCCCTCTCTGTCTGCACTGCAGCTCTGTGACTGGCTGTCTCACAAAGCAAAGTCAAAACAGTAATTTGTATTTCAGTTTGTTTATGGTTGTATTTATATGGATAATTCCTGCTGGTGTTTAAAAAAAGAAAAAGAAAAAGAAAAAGAAAAGAAAAGAAAAAGCTTTGCACTATTTTGTTGCTGTATTGAAGGTTGACAAAAGTACTGATGGGGCAAGTACATAGGCTTAAGAAGAAAAAAAAACACACACACACCTGCAATATTACTTGAAGTTTATGGGTAAATTCAAAATCCGTAGCCGATCTGAATGTATTTATTTATTTATTTATTTTTTGTTGATAAATTGATTATTACTAGCTTCAAAAAGACCCAAATAACAGTATTTCAAAGCATCAACCTTTCCAAGTAGATGCTTTGAACACACAAACAGCCCTTTGAGGATAGACTAACAGATGATAAAGTGAAACTTACGGCTTAAAAAAATGGACTTCAAAATCTCTAGCTTCTTTGTCTTTTCCTTCAGAACTTTATTATTAAAGTGAAAAACCTTCATCAGATGTGCTTCTGTCACTGTCACAAACATCTGTGCACCTACACACTTCAACCTGCAGGTGTCAGCAGAGTTTCACTCTGTTTCAGAAAACATTTGGTCGAGAGCTTTTAATCTAAAGGTGGAGTTTTTTATGTTCTCCAGCTCTCTTATAAGAGGCAGATGATTGAAATAACAGGGAATAAAAAAAAATCCTCGATTAAAATTTTTGTTCAATGTTTCTCCTTTAAGTGATGCTCAGGCTGTAAGAAATTAGGGCATTATACTGGTGCACAGCTGAGCTAAATAATTGAGTTAAATCCAGTTGAGTTGTCTCAGCACTTAAATTCCTGTATGTTTGGGAATACGTTTGCATTACTGCAGTATGTAAACATAAGAACAAGGATAGTACATATGCAGATAGCAATAGGCAAAAAATAATAGACGATCAAAAGAATTCATGCTGAATCTTTTAGAATTATTGTGAAACTCAAACATAGATCTCATTCTTTATTAGTTAATCAGCTGTTGCTGTGGCTGAGAGGCAGATGTTGAAACTTAGTGCTGATCAGAAGCCTGTGCAGCCCTGTATGACAGAGATGACCAAAATGAGGCACGGCTTTCATCAAAAGTAGCATTTATGTGCACGTATGCTAAAATGTATTTAATGTGGGAACCTTCTATCTTCATCTAATTTTAGGTGACTCAGTAGAAGTCAAATATGTCAAACCTTTTTTTTTTTTAAATTTCTTAGCAAACCAAAAAAGGAGCTTTGTGCACATACAGGACAAAAAAATGTTTCACTTTTGGGTGCATACAATCACTGCGCAATTTTTTACAGTAAGCTGGCTTGTTGGAGACAAACTGGTTGTTTATTAGACTGCATTGAGTGCATTATAATCCATGATTCTAAATGCCTCTCTTATCAAGCAGGAATCCAATCCAATCCAACAACTTTATTCATATAGCACGAATAAAAAAAAAACACTGAAGTTTACCAAAGTGCTGCAGAGTGATGACAATCAGAAATAGAATAAAAGAAAATGAAATAAAGCAGAGAAAAAAAAAAGAAAAATAATAAAAGCCAACTACAAAAGACTAAAAAAAGAGCAGGCCATTAACCGTATACCCCCTATGTGACCCAATCAAAGGTAAGGTCTGGTTCATGACCACATTACTTGTTGTAAACACTTGTGGGAAAAATAGATAATTTCAGATCTAGAAGATTATAATACAATTCAATAAATATAATGTTTGAAATGCGTTAAGAGGTCCATTTATAAAATATATGCTGACTTTATTTTTCTCACTATGAGAATAAGAGCCGAGTTCCTCAGACATTTCTCAAACTAAAAGATTGATTTTTTTTTCATGATTTTATGATTGATCTTTTTTCAAGATCAATAGTCCCTCAAACTATTTTTTAGTTGTTTATGTTCTAAAACATTATTAGTTCTTTTCAAATACAACAGTGGATGTATGTATTACTTTAACACATCTGTCTTATAAAATCAATGTGCAAAGAGTTTTTCAAGCAAAAATAACTAAAGAAAATAAATTCAGTTTGAACCACTATGACAGGCTGTCTGGTAAAATTCAAATTTAAAAGGGAAAACAATCACAGTTTAGAACTTTGGAGATGCTAATTAGATTTCAAAAAAATCAGAAAAAGCAACGGGAAAGCATTTTTTCTGTCTGATTGGTAACACTCTGAACACTACATTTTATTACCTTTGTTTTGTCTGACATGTTGGACGGTGGATTTTTACTTCTACAAAGGTGGTTAAAGTTTTTGCCTCCATTTGTCTGTCTGTTTATCTGTTAGCATTATAACCCAAAGAATTTTGAACAGATTTTGATGAAATTTTCAGGGAATGTTTTACAATGTCATATTATCTCAACCTATTTGGTCATGGCACAAAGAAGAAGTGTTACGGTTCTGGTGATGATCTGAATGGGGATCCAGGAGGTTTTTGAAGGATTTGTTTACAGTGCAAGAGAGGGTAGTTACCACATTTACACAAACAACTCAGGAAGGCCTCTACTAATTTTTTATTATGTTCTTCTTTTGGTGATCTGAATCTGGACGTGGATCTGGGAATTCTTTTTAAAGGATTTCTATACAGTATGAGATAGGGCAGTTTTCCATATTTTTGGCAGTCACTCACCCAATAATGTTGGAAATGCCTTGGTGGTGGTTTGAGCTTTCAGTGCTCTTCTAGTTGTAAACACATCGCTTCTATCACACACAAACCTCTTCTCTCCATAATTGCTACTTTACGGGAAATGAAGAAAAGCGCCCCACCAATGATTGAACAAATGTTGTATTGTCTTCCCTACAAACTATTTTCTTTTTTTTTTTTTAAACTTTGATTTGGCTAAAATGTACTAAAACCCACTGTCCAACATATAAGGTGACTAATAGCTCTGTTTTACGAGAATAGAAAAAAAGAAAATAACAAAAAAAGTAATAAGAGGTTTGTGTCTGCTGGACGCATCCTTGAGTCAGATTTACACCACACAAGGAGACGTGAGATTCAAGGGGGCTATCTTTGATTTATAAAAAAACCCCTAAATAATAAATATCATACCACATCAGGGCAAAACTGACATGAATCCATACATTTTTTTAAAACTACTTTTAGAATATTTTGCAGATATTTTCTTGAGATCTTCACTTTGCCCGTTTAACCTCTTATTCTTGGGTTGTTACACTTTTCATCTGAATGGCCTAATAATAGTAATTTTATAAAATAACCAAGCTTGTTTTCTTAAGTTCACTGTGTTTTTTTCTGGAAGATTTTTACAACCTCAGGTAGGTGCAGGGTTGCTTCAGTTTCTCATCATTATTTATGCAAAATTGTACTTAACGCATCGTCCATTCAGACCCATACCACACAGACAAACATGAGACATCCACTCAAGGCCTAAAGTTCCTGCAAAGTTTTATAAGACCCTTTGCAATGTATTCTTTGGATGACTCCCTCACATTTGTATGGATCATAAGAATTTGATTGGTGCAGCTAATTTATATTCCCAGACAGAAATGGCACCAGATAAAGGCACAGAATCCCTGTGTTCTTTTGAAATTTCATGCTATGCATGACTGCTCCTCCATTAGGAACCAATGATGATTAGAGCGGGGCATGCTAGACCCACTCTGAGAGAATCAAAGTGCCAGGGGGAGGGGGAACCTTGGCGGACACTCAAAAATTATCTCAGAGTCACCCCTGTGGAAGCCAAGATGCCCCAATACTGCAGACCAGCTTCCTGTCAAGTGGAAGAATAATGCAAACTTTCTCTCTTTCCATCTGAAATGCTGATGAGGAGACTAGTGCATACCGCAATTCTGCATTGCTTATAATACAGTCTCCTTTTTCATTGTCAAAGGCCTTTCAGTGAGCAGCCGATGATAGAGCTGTTTGGGTATTTATCAGCTTTTAAAATCAGCATTGGCTTACTTATCGTGCATCATTAAACTCCAACCCGGCCCATTTAACATGTTCGTTTGCACAGAAAAAAGCAGCGAGTACAGCACAGGAGGTTTTGCCTGACTCTTAAAAATACCCTCTGAATTCTACACTGTATCTGCAGCATCCTGTCCCTCATCTTGCCGGGAAACTCTCCGACCTCTGAGGCTTGGATTACCTGGCACGGCCCGAGGAGAGAGCAGCACAGGAGCACTTGAGGACAAGACTCGCTCTGCTTTCAATCAATGCTCATCGACTGTGCCTTTTTTACAGGAGTTACATTACAGTAAATGTGTTTGCTTTGCAGTAGTTCTGCAAACTGCAACGGCAAATACATTGTTCCATAGATTAGGAGGTAAAGCTGAGATGTAGAGGTCTGATCCTCTTCAAACACCCTGATGGAGGTATGACAACATCAATGCATTTCCTTACTGCAACTTTACGTCAGTCAACACCACAGTGAAATATTTTGTGGAGCTGGATAAGACGTGATGGAGGGAGCATAGATAGATAGCAGCAGTATGCGATCAGCTTATGGGATAAAGTTTAAGGAATAAGTAAAATGTACTTGAGAGAGTGCATTTCTAACACTACAGAAGTGTTGATCAAAGTCAATCAATCAATAATCAATCAATCTTTATTTGTAGTGACAATTCATAACAAATGTTATGAAGTCACATGGTTAGATGTAACAAAGTGTTAACTCCAGAAAGAGTCAACAATTACAATTTACAAGAGTTAGAGCACAAACTCTCCAAGAAGATTAAAAACATCAGTTTGTGGTGTGGACCTATAGATACTTACAAAGTGTAAATATTAGCTCTGATAGTGTTAATTTTTCTTAGCAGATTTTCATTATACTTACTCTGCAGATAGTATGAATTAGAAATAAATACATGACTCTAGCTCTAGCTGACACAAATCCAAACATCTTATTGACTCCCCTTTTCCATATTTTAAGATTTTTTTGTCCCCTCAAGATCTCAAATTATTTATCTTATTCTCTCATAACAACAACACTGGTTATCCTATTAAAGCCTTACGGATTAATTTGCGCATCATCCCAAGATAATGACAGATAATTTAACAAAGTATCTAACAAAAAATACTATACTCACTGTGATAGGCCAGCGCACAACATACTGTTTGTCAGGTCCTTTGGTCTCCCAAACTTGAAAAGATCAGAAAGATGACAGGATCCAGGGCAGCTCAGCTGACTTTGGTGCATTTATTTTCAACCATTTTGAAGATTCAGGAACAGTAGAAGTAGTAAGAGAAGCAACAGCAGTATTAGGTTGTTAAACTTTAAAAAAAGAGACATATCATGTTAGTTCATACATTGTTTCATTAAACTTAATGAAAACCTTATTTTAAGTTCAAATGTTAGCATCTTGAGCTGAACAAATTCATTCTTATCAAATCAAACTGATCAGAATTTGTACCTTTACGATTTAAGATGCTTTTACATCTGCCTTAAGTAAAACTAGATAGTCTTTCAATTAAAATCAACTTCCTGCCCTCAATATTTACCATGTGTTTCAGTATCTCACAAATTCAATATCAATAATTTAAACAAAAGCAGCACATAACTAACCTTTAAATCAAGTTATTTTATCAATATTTGACTTTGGTTTCTTTGAATTTTGATAAATAAACCGCAAATACAGCAGTTGGGTGTAACTTGTTTGTATTAGTTTTTCAATTTGTTTCAATGCATACTTAAGAATTTCTACTGATATGGTTATTTCCCTCTGACTAAAATATGCTGTGTTATCAATAAAGGTATAATTTCAATTTACTCAAATCTGAATTTTAATAAAGAAAATAGTCATGTCAAAGTAAGTAATTAAAACAATTTTAATTCATTATTTTAAAATCAAAGCCATTAGCCTTTTTAGGCATTTAACTTTAAGCCTAAGCAGCCAAATAATTGGTATACAATAAACAAACAAATGAATACATGGTACTAAACTGTCAAAGCTTTAGGCACTACTCATGTGTCAATAATGCCACGAGTTCCTTAGAATAAATCAATGTTTTAACATAAAAATCAAAACCTGCTAGTAGTGTCTCTGTAGTCTTTCCTCTCCTTGAAATAGCCTGGAGTTTTGTCTTCCTGCAGCTTCTAGCACAGACTGACACAGGTGTCAAGGCAGGTAATTAGTTACCTCTTCTCACCTGGCTCAACAGGAAGTGACATTATCATGGCATTTGTCTTGGCAGCTGCTCCTTCAAAATAAAACTACAGAACACCAAATTAATCGCATTGAATATTTAAACACATTTCTTTAAATATCAACCCAACAATTTAATGAGTGACTTGATAGTTTTAACAAATATTTCAACTTATTTAGTCTTTAGATTTGACCAAACAGTTTTGTCACTAACCACAATTCAATCAATCAATCAATCAATCAATCAATCAAACTTTACTTCTAAAGTACTTTTCATACATAAAAATGTAGCACAAAGTGCTGTACTTATGAGGTTAAGCCGACCGCTGTATTTGTGAATAACAGAGAGAAAAGTTAGTATAGCACTACCTATGGGCTCCTTCTCTTAAAGTCTAAAGTGTTTTAAAATGTTATATTGGTTTAATGCCTGAAATAAGGTCTTAGGTAAACACAAGCTGAAGGAAACTTTTTTTCTCTAAACACAACATCTGGAAGAATCCCACTAGTGAATTTTGAATCCTTATTGGCTCTTGTAAAGAGAATGTTGCAACCAAGTTTCTGACTGTGACTACAGAGTCTGTTTGGTTTGTACAACATCATTCTTGATTGTCTTCATACTATTCTAGAAGATGACCCATGACTGATTGAGTGAGACCCCAAAAAAACTTTTAAACTCTAGCTGTTGTTTTTTTTCTTTCTTATAATTAGGTTAACTTCCTGTCATAAAAAAGGCTGTCTTCATGCAACACCAATAAAATAGAAGTGTTCCCAGTGATTAAACCTCCACCAAGGCATTACCAAAATTGTTGAGTGAGTTACTGTCAAGTATTTAAAGATTATGAATTTATGAGGATATTACATCTTAAAAACACTAGATCCTTAAATACAGCCCTAGTTATTATATGACATGCTTTAAATTATTTTAATTGTTTAATTTGAACTAAAAGCGAGTCTTTTTCTTCACATATAAGCTATTTTTTGGCATCAAAAAAAGGCTTGGTAAGATTATGAACCCTACATTAGAAGTCCTATTCATGGGGCGAAAAACACTGTTAATTTTTTTTTATTTATTTAAACAAATATGTATCCATTACCTGATGATAAACATATTACACATAAGATAAACCTCTTTTCTCTCTCTGTTGCCTGCTCCATCTTTTAGAAAATGTGAGTGCAAACAAAAAAAACTTCTGTTTCAGACACCCACTGAACCAGGCGTCTGTTCAGCTCACAGCTAGTGTCAGAGTAAGGAACATGTCTGTGCAGCTACAGTAAACATTAAAGCACAGCACTTGAGAGCTGAGGCTGCACTAACTTCCTTAAAAGGGGCAAAGTTGGACATATCTTATTAACAAACACCAAAACAACTAGCTCTGAGCAAGGCTGAAACAGGGAGTTCATAAACATGGCAAAGTTTAATTTAAAAGTATTTCTTGGAACATCTGGGATCAGTGCAAACTTGTTTTAAATGGGTAAACTACAAGACCTGTGTTACATAGTTGGATCATGTTATCTCATTTTATTTGGTATTTTTTCTCCTGCACAGTTTTGGTGAAGTTACAACAATACCAGTGAAAAGTTTAAAAAAATTATAGAGGGTTGGTTTGGGCTGTAGTGATGGGGCCTGATTTAATAGCTCCTATGGATAGATAGATAGATAGATAGATAGATAGATAGATAGATAGATAACTTTATTGTCCCCAATGGGAAATTTGTTTTCACAGGCTGTCAAGCAAGAAGACGTACATTTAGGAAACACATAACACACATAGGAACATAGAGTACTCATATTTACATCACAGTAGACACATTAGTCAGTGGGTTGCTATGGAACCCCACAATGCCTGTCCACATCGCTGGTGAGTACAATTTTTAGTGTCTTGCAGAGCAGGTCATCTTCATCTTTTCTGCCACAGAGTTTTCCTATTTGATGCAGTCCTTTTCTTTCTCAGATGAATATCTAAATACTTTGTCTCCCCATAAGCCCTTACATAAGCCCATTTCATCTCAATAACAGAGTGTCATAAAGGCTTTTGCGGTGGTTAACACCATAGAAAAACCACCATGTGAGAGACACTTCCTGAACCAGATGTCTGTTCAACTCACAGCTAGTGTCAGTGTAAGGAACATGTCTGGGCATACCTGTGCAGCTACAGTAAACATTAAAGCACAGTGCTGGAAGGCTAAGGCCACACTGACTTCTTAAGGGGGGGCATGATTGGACACAGCTTATTAACGAACACCAAAACAAACTGTTCTGAGCAGGGCTGAAACAGGGAGTTTATGGGCATGCCAAAATTCACTATATTAGTGGATTTTGTGGCAAGGAACAAAAGTATTCTTTTTTTAACATATGAAGTCAGTGTAAACTTGTTTTAAAAGAGTAAAATATCAGACTGTGTAAAGTGGTTTGATCATATTGATGTTTCTTTTCCCTGTTTATTTTAGGTTTAGTTACAACAATTCCAGTGATAAGTTATTAAGAAATGATAGATGGTTGGGCTGGGCTGTGGTGGTGGGGCCTGATTTAATATCATTCCAAATGGGACCCCATAATGTCTGTCCACACCCCTGGTGAACACAATCTGAAGTGTCCTCACCAGCAGGTAATTTTTATTGTTTCTTTCACAAAGTCAATGTCTTTATCAGACGATTATCTAAATATTTTGTCTTCTCACTTGTAGATGACTCCAGCAGTGACATACATAAGCCCATTTCATCCCATTAACACTTCCTCTGAGAGAACAGCTTGATAAATCACACAAAACACTTCAGCAGGGCTTCATAAAGGCTTTTGCGGTTGTTAACATCTTAGAAAAATAAAGACATCACCAGAAACCACTCTTAACTTTGAGCGGCAAATAACATTAAGATGATGTGCATGAGTCTATTTGGGGTCATTAAGTTTGCTTACTGTGGAGGGATGGGAGGGGGCGGGGGGTGCAGCAGTAACACGGAGTTTCATCTGTCTGCTGCTGGTTTTCTTTAAAAATTCAGCAGGTAACTTTGCCTTTTGTTTTATAAATATGCATATGAAAGCTATGAACAGATTGTAGAACAGAGTGAGCAAGAAGTCCAACCATTTTTTAAGTGACATAGATTAATCTGTGGATCAAAAACCAAAAATAAACTCTGTTTGAGTTTATGGGGCAGTGCAGCTTTGTGAGTGGCACCACAAACTCTCCCTTCGCCGTCCCCTTGCCCCGGCTCTGCCTCGCTCACTGCAGAGACACAGAGGTAGGGAGACAGAGAGAGGCAAGGGTGTTCGGATCAGGAGAGGGAGGGGGCAGAGTTTTTGGAAACGGGGAGGCAAGCTGCACTGCAGATACTGGGCGTTGGCTCTACCCGAGGAAGGAGGCAGAAAGAGGCTCAGGAGAGGGAGATAAAATGAGAGGTACTGGGACAGTCTGTGAAATATATTTTGAGGAGACTTACGAATAAGTATAAAAATGTCTTTATAGGGAGGAAAAAAATCTGTTGCTGTCATTTTAATGTTAAAATTAATACTCGAGTGTTGAGATTTGTCTGTGGCTAGTGTATATGCTTCGAGGTGGGAAGCTTCAGAGCATAAAGTAAGTTTAAATGGTAAAAGACAGATGTTTGCAGGTTTTCTGAGGCAGTTCTTTGGAGGAGAATCTGCTGTTTCATGCTTTCATTTCAAATCCACTTCAAGGACCCAGATTCTCCTAAAATAGCGAGCAGCTCATGCTCAGTGGAGCATGCACAAAATGACTAAAGTGTTAAAAAAGTTGCAACTGTTCCACATTAAAAGCTCCATGCAAACATCATTGTAGTAAATATGGACTAAATAAGACGAGAAAACTTTATTGAGGTTGTGCACTCTGGCTAACCCCTTCATCTTCATCAATAAAGCCAAACCATACTAAATTCATGTTATGCTGAGTCACATTCTGCACATTAACCTGTTGCTCCATCTCTCCTGCTGTACGTCCACTGCATATCTGCTCAGAAATGAACCAATCACTCGGTCCCATTTCTGATGATGCACTACAATCAGTGCACCCTGGATTCATATTTCATTCTGTGCATGCATGGGTGCATTAGCTGGGTCAGATGAGGACACGTCCCAAGCACACACACATACACACACAGACACACACACACCTACAGAGCAGGAAAATCAGCCCAGCTGTCATATTGTTATAAGGTATATAAAGCTGAAATGAGCAAGAGGCTTCCTTATCACCCAACCCACCTTAATAACGGCGATGAAATATTTAATGCTCTCACTTTTTACCTTCTATATTTGCTCTCTGCTGTCTTTCCCTCATTTTCTCTGATGATCTGCTCCTTCTATTTTTGATTCTCTCCCTAAACTTCTCTTCATCCATCTTCCTCTCTGTCAGTCTCTTTTCATCTCTCTCTGATCTTTTAATTCTTCCTCGCTCTTCTTCCTCACTCTTCTTCCTCTCTCCAGGCCAGAGAAATGTGCTGTGTCTGCACGGGTGGGGGTGGGGGGGTGGGTCATTTGGTGCAGCAGACGGGTCGTAATTGATAATGGTGCTGCTTTTGCTATCGGGAGAGCTGTGTTTGCTTTTAAGGAAAAAAAGACAGAGACGGAAAGAGAGGGGATTGCAGGTTAAAGAGGGCTAAGAGGGCAGGAGTGTGGAAGACTGAAATAAGACAGCTTCAAAGTAAAAAAAAAAAAAAAACAGAGGAGAAACATGTCAAACTAGAGAGCAACCTACAAAAACAATTATATGAACATTTTTTATTTGACATTTTGTTAATTTTGCTGTCTTTATTGTTCTGGCCATCATTTAGCAACTACATAACAAAAGTCAGAAACTTGGTATCAGTTATCTGTCTGCTTTATTAACTGTTCAACAATCTGCTGGCACAAAAGTGAATGTGAAGTGTATATATTTTGCTGGTTCTTTACAGTTTAATGGTTGAATTATAAAATAATAAAAATAGTATTGTTTATCCTTTTTATTGTGTGTGTTTTTACTTAAACTAAATAAAAAAAACTGAAGTCAACTTTAAATGCACTAAAAAAATCACTGATTAAACTATATATGTGAATACTGAGGCAAGAAGATGCTTGATTTTGACTAGACTTGCTGAAGTTCCCTGGAACTTTGAATTAACTTGACCAACAACTTTGACAATGTCTGTATCTTGGAAATTCATTGTCTTATGAGTATTTATAAATATTGTTTTATTATTATTATGAAAAAAAAAAATCTCTTTTCTGTCCACAAAGCTACATGGCTTCGAAAAAGCAGGGTAAGCTACACCAAATTGTAAGCAAGTATTGTTTGTCCATGTCCATTAATTTGAATAAAATCATGACTGCAAGTCACATTTAACTTGGTAAAGTCTGAAGGCAAGGTAAAACATGAAAATAAATACTATATCTTCACTGTGGGCAAAATATCATCTTTTGCCATAATTATTATTAATAATAATTTTATGAAATTTTACCATACAGAGGCCTGATGTTTTATTGTTTTTTTATATTTCTTTTGAAATCTGCATAGCTCTAAGAGGGATTGGGAACCAATTGGGGGGTTGAAGGATGTAAAGTAGCAAGGGGTCTCTCAGTTTTTTTTTTTTTTTTTTAGCTTTCATCTGCAAGGTCTATTTTGATGAAATTTAATACACTCTGAATGCCTTAGGTACAATAGCATTTTAGACATTGTTATTATTAAGACAACTGTAATGTAAATCTTAAATTACACACAAATTTAGCTTGTGCTTCGAGGTCTTTTGCAGCATGAGGGTCCTGGGAACGGGCTTCCTACCGGCTTGGCCATTGTGCCGCCCAACATGCAGAATACAATTTCCATTGAAGCACGAAAAAGTAGACTTTTTTGTCTCTTAAATGAGTAAAGTAAGACTTTTCCCTAAAAACAATACTCAAGGGAAGTACAAATACTTCGACACTGTACATCAGTACAGTGCACCAGTAAATTGACTTTGATACTGTCCACCATTGGTGCCGGTATCTTACAGCAGGAAGGTTCCTGGCTTGTGCACCAGTCTTTCTACTTTGTTGGTGAGTTTTTGGGTACCCCAGTTCCTACTATGCCTTCTCATTAAAACTGACATCACTAATTCCCCAAGAAAGGAAGTGAGATGCTAGTGTTTATTAACATGAATAGATATGTGTTAGCCTCCTAAGTGACTTTACTACTGACATCAAGATGTTTTTTTAGTTTGAAGCCATTTCTTAAAAAAATTACTCTTCGTCTTCAGAATAGATAATAAAGGCATGGTTGTAAAAAAATGACATGGATATTGCTCTAGTGCTTGAAGACTAAAAGATTATCACCACGGGTGAACAATATTATTGGAACGATATCAGAATCGGCATGTAATTGTCTAAAAGTTGATTATCAGTATCACTGGATAAGAAAATTTTAGCAGATATTTACAGTTGATATTTAGGGTTAAACAAACTGGTCATAAATATACCATTCATATAGGCTGTTATATTGACAGATTGTACAAAAGTGCCAGAATGGTTTACCTCATCACTTAATGTACACATTAATGAATCAAGAGTATCTTTTCTTTTCTAACATAAATACCCTGTCACAAATATAGGCAAAAATCCAATATCATGCATTAATTATCATCTAACCAAAGTTTAGTATAGCCTACAGCTAGTTTACTGTACTATTGTGAAGTCAGGTCACTCTGCTCTGGTTTTATTTTTGGTACCATGACTCAGACTCTAACACATGATAACAATGGTTTAACTTGGATTTAAGGTTTAGTGACTGGAGTGCAATATTATTTTATTCCACAGAGATGGAATACCACTGAACATTTTCACCTGGATGGCTCTTACGTATTTTGAGAATGACTCTCTCCTTGAATACAAAGGTAAAGTTATATTTGCCAGACAACTTGCTCTAAGGAAAATACATTTTTCAGATTCAGCACAACCTTAAAGAAAAAGACTTTTTCCCTGTGTGAACTGCTGTCGATGCAGTGGTTTGTAAATTCAAGGTTTTTCAGCTCTGGTGCCTGTCTGCGTCAGGCCTGCTTCCACACTGAATGTGCAGCTGAAATATTGATGAGATCTCCCAGGCTGAACCCCCGCTCACAGTGCCCACGGGTTATACTGTAATTAAAATGTTGGACCCACCAAGGTATACTGACAACGACTCTAATATACTTACAGAGGGCATGAACTTATAGATTGTACTGTAAGTGTAAGCATGTAAAGTGGCACAAAAACACACACATGTCCAGGTTTAAACCCTACAAATACATTCCCCGACTTGCATTTACTCCCTTCAGGAGAAATGCAGTCCGAATGAGAGCATATGTTTCTACTTTTATACTTTTTTTGTATTTTGTATGCAGATTAAAATCCCTCAACAGTCCAAAAAAACCTTCCACTCTCAATCCTCTCTTGGGTTTCAAAAGAGTTATTCTCAGAAAATGACAACAAGTGAGATGGCCAAAAATAACAAAGCTGAATAAATCAAAACACTGTTGGGACTCTGCAGAGAAGAAACTTTATTCACGTCATGCACAGGGGAACAACTGCCACACCCAAAATGCAAAACACCCAGCCACATACACCCTGCACCCCCTCACCCCCTCAGCCCACGATCCTCATATCCCTCCTCTGAGGATATGAGATATGCTGATGAAGCTGGTGGGTCTCCCATGGCTGAAGACGAAGCAGTTTGGCACTTCAGAGACATCAGAGTGAGTCAGGAGCACTGGAGGGGGAGGAGTGGGGAGATGTCTGTCAGTCTTTGGTGTTTTCACTGAGTTTGCTGCTCTATTCTTCATCGAGTATGCTCTTGAAAATGTGTGATATGCCTTTTAGGATTGTTCTGTAGAGTTATCAGTGATGGACAGTAATATAATAAATTTGCCATTGTTCTTGAGAACAATACAAACATTCATTTTTAAGGACCTATGAATTATTTGAGTGTCTTATTTTGGAATTTTTTTTGCTTGCACTCATAGTAGACCAAGACCGAAAAAAAACAAACTGTGCAACTGATTTATCACAACTCCACGCCATTTTTTTCCAGCTATTTTTGATGTGCCTAGATTTTTTTTTTGTAATAATGCATGTCAAACCTCAACCCTTTTAAGTACAATTAAGTTAAAGTCATCAGGGCTGGGTTATCAGAGTATTTGTGCTGTAATGATGTCTGTTTTATGTTTTAAAGGACTTATGACTATAAAGATAACACAAAAATTCTAAACCAGATTTAATTCTTAAAGAAATTTTTAAATTTCACAAACAGATCAATGATGAATAATTTAGTGTCAGTTTAGTGTCTAAACATGGTTCACTCAAGCATTGGCTAAGAAAACAACAAAGAAAAACAACAGTAGAACTCAGGGGTATGTTTAATTGTGAAAGTAAGAGCATTTGCACAATGCAAAGGGAACTCAAGGGATTGGGACTGAACAGCTGTGTAGCCTCAAGAAAACCGCTAATCGGTAAGGCTAACCGGAATAAAAGGCTTCAGTTTCCTTGGGTCATAAAGATTGGACTCTGGAGGACTGCAAGAATGTCATGTGGTCTGATGAGTCCAGATTTACCCTGTTCCAGAGTGATGGGTGCATCAGGGTAAGAAGAGAGGCAGGTGAAGTGATGCACCCATCATGCCTAGTGCCTACTGTACAAGCCTGTGGAGGCAGTGCTATGATCTGGGGTTGCTGCAGTTGGTCAGGTAGAGGTTCAGCAACATTTTGCGCCCAAAGAATGAGGTCAGCTGACTACCTGAAAATACTGAATGACCAGGTTCCATCAATGAATATTTTTTTTATCCCTAATGGCACAGGCACATTCTAAGATGACAATGCCAGGATTCATCAGGCTCAAATTGTGAAAGAGTGGTTCAGGGAGCATGAGACAACATTTTCACACATGGATTGGCCACCACAGAGTCCAGACCTTAACCCCATTGAGAATCTTTAGGATGTCCTGGAGAAGGCTTTGTACAGTGGTCGGACTCTCCCTTCATTAATACAAGACCTAGGTGAAAAATTAATGCAACACTGGATGAAAATAAATCTTGTGGCACTGCAGAAAACAAATGCCGAAACAATGCCACAGTGAAATTGTGCTGTAATCAAAGCTAAAGACTGTCAAACAAAATATTTTAAATATTTCTTTTTTGGTGGCGACGTTTTCTTTGGCCAGGCAGTGTATTTATGATGTTAAGTTATAGCGTCTGAGCAAGCTTTTAAGATTCCACTTGTGAAGTACCTTTTGGATGAATGAAGAGGTCTGAAAAAAGCCAAACCTCAAATCTTGGTTTGTGGTTTTCACTTCCCTCTGATTTTACTCTCCAAGTATCTCTTGTGTGCATTTATCAGAGTTGTTGAGTTCATTTCAATCCACTTACAGCACTGCTGTGAGCCAAATGACAAGTCAATAAATAAACGGAGCAAAGTAAATAAATAAATAAATGGATGAGAAATATTAAAAAGCTTGTAAGCATTCTGCAGAATCAAAATCTGGCTAAAATGGATCCAACACCTGACTCAAATATTTGATTCACTTTGTCCAAAAGGAACGTTACTACAAACTGCAGTCATGTTTCATTCTATTGATGTGTTTGATTTGATGTGTATTTCTATCCAAGGAAGGTCTGTTTGTCTCATGATCAGGACTGAGGCCTTCAGAAGTGTATCCTGAATGTGAACTTGGTCCACACACACGGTTTTCTTCCCTGTATGCAGCAGTTTTTCTGCAGCCTGTTTCAGTCTCATGAAATATGCAGAGTTAAGCTCACTTGCTGCCTTTTACACCAGTCAGGACTGCGTGACTTTGAGGTTAGTGACCCAAACCAAAGAGACGGCTTACTCATCCGTGATACTACTGCACCTTTGCACAAGCTGACTCCTTACAGAGCAGTATGTAGTGCGGAAAGAGAAGATTAGTGGATTAGAGAGAAGACAACAGAATCATATTTTATATTGTTTAAAATAACCTCAGCATGCCAATACAGTATGCCACAGTGAGGAGGTGTAGATATTTCTGCTTTGGTTACTTTTAAATCAAATCAATCTCAGCGTTTACCAAATTGCATACCCAGGGTGCAGCTCCAGGGAGAGACCTTCTATGCCAGTGCCACTCCAGATTCTTAAACATTTAATGATTTGAAAAAAATATCTGAGGCAAGAGAGACCATGGAAGTGACTGTGCAGACTTGATAAACATCACTTTAAGAAGTCAAAAAACTGACAATGACGAGAAAAGTGGGGATGCATTATATTGCCTTTTTTTTTGTTGATATCTAAATTCAGATATTCTATCTATCAATCGCTTATACCCCTTTTCCTTCCAGAGTCGGCTGTCAGTGGACAAGAGTCAGGGTACACCCTGAATTGTTGCAAGCCAATCATTGGGCCAACACAGAGAGACAGAAAACCATTCATGTTCGGATTCATCTCTACGAGCAATTTAGAGTCACCTCATGTTTTTGGTCTGTGGGAGGAAGCCAGAGTGCCCAGAGAAAACCCAAGCAGGCACAGAGAGAACTCCACAAAGAAAGGCCCTGACTGACACGGGGTTCAAACCAGCAACCAGCTGTGAGGCATGTGCACTAAACTGCCAACTTGTGGCCTCATGCAGATATTTCCAAACTTAATTTAGCTGACACAAATATCAACTCTGAAATATGGAAATAACTGATGTGATTTTCTAAATTACACCTACATTAAATTCCAAATGCATTTCTACCAGTAACACCTGATTCATCTGCCCTTTTAAGAGCTCTGTACATTGATCACATACTTTCAGCTTTAACTTAACATTCAAAAACTCAACAAACTTGCTGCTTTTTAAGGCAATAATACAACAGTAAACATCTGCCGAAAATTTTATATCTGCCGATATCAATATTTTGCTTCCCCAACCCTCTTTCCAAGGTCTTTCCTCTGATTTTTTTTTTCTGTTTTTTCTGTTTACGTTGATTAAGTTCTCACAGCCTCTTATTTAAATAAACAACAATACAAATATTGTGGTTTAATTCTCATACTTTAGCATAATATTTGGATTTTTTAGGCTGGAGCCTATCCCATCTTACATTGGGTGAGAGACAAGGTACACCCTGAACTGGTTGTAAGCCAATCGCAGGGCCGCATGGAGAGACAGACAACCATTCACACTTACACTCATACTTAGGAGCAAATTGGAGTCACCAATCAATCTAATTAGCATGTTTTTGGTCCGTGGGAGGAAGCTGGAGTGCCTGGAGAGAACCCACACATGCAGGGGAAGAACATGTAAACTCCACACAGACAGGCCCTGACTGACCTGGGGATCGAACAGACAACCTTCTTATTGTGGGACACGTGCACTACCTGCTGCACCACCAGCTCAATAATACTTTGTGTATTAATTGGACAACACAGGGTGTGATTTTCCGGGTAGAGGGTGCTTCTGCTTCTGATTTCTCCCTCCTCTGTCTCCAGAGGATACGTTTATCTTCTGCTTTGCACCATTTGAATGCATTTGTAATTCTGACAGCATATGGGGGCATTTTCAAACACTGACCATTTCAAACAGGTGTTGTGGGTGTTGAACAAATTGGTTTGCAGCTCAGATTGATGACAGTACTAAACAAGATGACATGCTCAAAATGGCACTGGCCAAAATTTAAATCAAACTCGCTGACAGAGCATGGCATCATGCTTTGGGGAATAGATTGAATAGTACAAGCCTGGAGAAGAAAGCAGGATAAGTTGATTGAGTGATGATGATAACCAGCCACCATCCACACAACCTGGGTAAGCCCCATCGAAGGCTGCGTTTACCCAAAGTGCTTTGTAACAGTGAAGCTCCCATACATTTAATTCCAGCCAAGCACTGCACCCCAAAGCTCTGCCCTCCCCAGTCGCCTACAGGGACAATTTTAGAGCTATGGATAAGAAAATAAATCAGAAAAATCTGTACATCAGAAATTTTAAGTTTAAACATGTTGTCCAAAACTAGAAATTAAAAAGAGTTGCAGTGTGATTGGATAGAGAGGACCTGCAAAGTTGTTCATATTGACTTAGAAATAGCTCTTCCTTCAAGGATTTTCCTGTCAGAGTGAAGCTCAGACACAGAGCTGATGTAAGACTTCAACGAGAATGAGTCATCTCCATTAGGGAAGCTCTTCCTCCCTCCCTCTCCCCTCTTTCCCACTAACCCTCCTCCATCCTCTCATCCCCTCAATGTTTCAGGACACTGACATTTCTTAATAAATAAATAAAGATATACTTCTATTGAGTTAAGTGCCACTTTCAGCAGTTTGGAATCTGAGGTCTATTACAGTCTGTTCACAGTGCTGCAGATTTTTCTTTTTACACAAAAGTGTTTATTTGGTGACATTATGTGGCTCTTATTAACAAAGCACTTAAAAGGGTTTTGGCTGGGGCTGAATCAGAGGGTCACAACAAGATAGGATGTGCAATACATGGTCCAGTTTATCAGAAATACCATGGTGCAGTGATAGCGCCATTATTGCTAGATCACAAGCGGATAATAACAAAAGTGTATCATTATATCTGATTAATGGTGGAATAAAATGAAGTTAACTGTAAGATAAATAAACAATTGACAAAGACTGAAATGGTACAATTTTCATGCTTTTACATGTAAATTATATTTACAGTTATACCATTGTAAAAAAAAAAAATCTGTTATAACAGATTTCTCACAATAATGAGTTTTCAGAACATGATCAACTCTTTTAGCTTTAAACATTTTGCTGGCACATTTTAATCAATGAATAAAAACATGTTAACCTGTATAACCCTTGCTTAACAGCTTCCTACATTGCCATTGCACAAACCTCCTATCTTCATCTTTTATGATTTTCTTTTTTGTTTCATAAGACAGTGCAATTGGTCACCTTCCATGTTGACAGGGTCACCCACAGGGGTAGTTGGGCCCCTTAAAGACCTCATAAATGGGTCCCTGATATAACCTGATAAAATCAATGCACAAATGCTGGACCTGTAGAATTAGTGCTAATTTGCATCCTTAACCTGGCTTCAATCAGTTGTGGTGCTTAATAGAAAAAAAAGTGATGAGGGGGGAGTCACGGATAGGCGACATCTGATGTCAATCACATGTGGCGGAAGTCAGTGTTCATAATATAAGCAGATGGACAATTTATCCTAACTTCAGTGTTATGTGTTAAAAAGTGTATCAACAGCATCAATGATTGAGTTGAGAGGAGCACTGTTGCAAGCAGAAGTGAATATGAAGCAGTGTCACAACATGCACGATGATCACATCGGAGACAGATACTGCAGAGTAATTTGCCTCAGTGAGTTACCCGAGCTGTTCACTGCTGCATTCACACATCAGTTCACATGGACTTTACATCGATAAAATACTAAGGGGCGTAAGGAAATTACATGGGTAACATCTGAGTGAAAAACTCAGTTGTTTGCGTTCACACATGCGGCTCACCATGGTAAAGTCTGGATGATTTCAGGGTTTTCTTGGAAGTGTGAATGGGATTTAAGGAGTTAGTCTTTGTGGCCCATAAAGTCCACCCATCATGGTGAGTCAAAGTTTCTGATGACTGCAGTACTTCCTGTATTACTGTAATTTCTTGAATACAACACGTCCTTGTTTATAGCACCCCATCTTTCATGCTGTTTTCCAAGTATAACACCCACCCACATTTTGCCCAAACCTTACTCTCTAAGACAACTCAAAAATTGCCTTTATTAAAAGTTTTAAATAAAAGAAAATCCTCTTATTTTCACAACAAATACCTTGGATTAAAACAGTTTAACAGTCAGTTCAATAAGAATTATGCAAGTTTGGTGTTGATATTTTGCAGAGAGACAGAATATTTCGGCTTTTTGTGTCAGATGTGTTGTAATTGCAAAGTTGGGAGATGAAATATTTACATATTTTGCTTGTGCTTGTGTATAATACGCACCCGAAAATTAGACCTTATTTAAGAGCAAAAAAATGTGTGTTGTAAACAAGAAATTACGGTATTTCTTTTGCTTTATGTCAAAGATTTTTTATTTTCTGCCCTTCTGAAGATTTGACAGCAGCAAGTATCTCGAGTCATTTCCGTTAGCCTCTAACCACGCTGTTGCTGTCCTTCTTAAATCTATCAACATCTACTTGCATTTACACAATTTATTTCATGGATGTAATTCATAGAAGTTATGAAGTATTGCTGAGTTAAGTCAAATTCATAAAGCAATCTAATAAAACGCCATATTCATTTCAATAAAGTTATTGATACTTGACAGGACAACAATATTTCACCATATTGATTTTTTGTTGTTTCGACTGAATACAGTTTTCTTCATCATGTGCTTATTTAAAGAGGCCTTAAAGGGAATTTAAAGAGGGAATAAAAAGTGAAGAAGTAGCGAGGAAGAGAGATAAAGAGCTATAAAAGAATCTGAGAAGACAAAGTGGAACTTTTTGACTTTGACCTTCATCTCCAGCTTTGAGCACAGTTACCTTGGGACACACTGTCAGTCACTGACATCATAAAACACTTGATAAAACACACATACACACAGGTGCAGAACTCTGCGCAGACACATCTGTGCCTCAGTGTTGTAAACCTTCCCTATACCCTAACGTTACCATTACCTTCAACCCCTTCATCAAGTCCAGGACCTCGAACAGCACTTTGAAGAGCAAAAAGGGCCAAAACGTTGCCACTTTCATGTCTAAACCTCAAAGCAGTCAATGATGCAAGGAGTGAAATATCATATAAATTCAGTGCACATCTTAAAGTTATGAAAATCACAGATGAAGTAAAGAGAAGAGGTAATGATGTCATCGTCCTGCCTGATTCACAGTTAACAGTCTCTCTATACCATGTGCCTTATATGTGGTAGAACAACTGACATACACACTTACACACACATTATTCAGGGAGCAGACACACACTGACTTGAGGGATTACATACTGTCTCTGAATACTAAGTGGTACTTAGCAGGATTGACTACAGGCGCCCCATGCTGCTGCTGTGTTGCTAAACCCATTACTGTCTGTAAGTAAATGTACCCTCCTTCTCCCCCAGTCATGCTCTGAGACACAATTTAATCACAACTTTCATCTGAAATTCTGAAAACTGTCTGTGATTTTCTTTGGAGACTGAGGGGCCGAGAAATCAAAAAATGCACAAACATATGTTAACGTGATTTATTTTAATTTGAGCACAAGAAATGTTTCCATGGATCCATTATCGGAAACAACTGAATAATGTTTCAGTTGAAACTCAAAAAAGGGTATAAAATAAAAGTTTTCCTGTCTGGAGCCAAAGTGAGGTCCTTGGAGACTGACAAAAGTACTTTTTCAAATAAACTTTTGATGTTTTCCTGAATGTTTTTGCTCTTTGTTTTTCCCCCAGGAGGTCTCTGTGTTTGGCACTATTTTATGATGAAGAAAATGGCTATGTGCTCATCTGCTGTGGGCACTGATTCCTTCAATCTGCTGTTCCACTCTATAGACTCAGGAATACACAACAACAACAGAGAAAACTCATAATGAGTGATTTTGACTGAATGTGGCAATCATACTCATACTGTGGATGCATGAGGTTACCTTTATGAACAGCAGTATACAGAATAAATTCCTCCGAATGACATTCAGCAGGTGGACTCAATGTGACAAGCTGAAGAAAACATATGCTGCATCATAAAATAATGGCAAACACAGAGACTTCCTGGGGGAAAAATAAAACTATGGACATTTTTTGCTCAATTGTGCACGCAACATAGCTTTGTGGCTCATTTTTACCTGAAACAAACAATTCCACAAAATGACTGTACCTGCCAACAGCAGTGTGCCTTACACTTACAGTATTCTGAGCTTGTTCTCCTAAAGGTACAGTGCTGCTGGGAGACCCTTTAGTTACTTCACTGATATTGTGAAGTACCTGATAACCTAACTTGAAAAATATGAAACTATCCCTTCAATCATGCCACACAGCTAAATATACCACATTACATGACCACCATCAGTAAAATTAATCTTGCAAAGCCTCAAACTAATACGCTTGTCCACAGTCAGACATGATCACACTAATCAGTGTCCTGTATGGAGCAAGAGTCAGTAGCTACAGGGTTTAGTTTAGCAAAGAGTAAGATAGAAGTTCAAGCCTACAGCAGCATTTCAAGCTTTCAAGTTTTGAAAGATTCAGACCTCTTCAAGCACCGTCCATGGGATGTTTCTGTGATGGATTGGTGAAATATATCTCATGGATATGAGTAACAGTTCCTCTAGTGCGTCATGTTAAAAGTTCCTTTCTGTGCAAGACACTTCTGACCTTGCAGTGCAGCTGTATCAGCCTGACTCAATGTCTGTGGTTAGATAGATCAATCTTGCAAAGCTTCAAGATGAAACGATTAACATCGGTGTGCAGAGGCATTGACCAATCAATGTCCTGTGAGGAAAAAGAGATGAAAGCTGCATTAGTATCAGTTTCATTCAAACTGGACAACATTTATCATTTTATGTTGAAGAAAGTTCAACACTGAAACATTTCTCTATGGAAAAGATTTATATGTATGCTCTATTTATTTTCTTTCAGCAGTGCCCATCGCCAGCATAATTGGATTGGTAATGAGGAACAATTGTTTTTTTTAAAGGTGCTGCCTTCTAGAGTTTCAGTTTCAGACTGTTTTTTGCATGAAGTCAAGGTCAAATCATCATGAGATGATACACACAGATGGACATGTAGACATCTTAAAAATACAATTCACCGATGTACAAAACCTTACATTTTTTCAGAATTCACATGGGTGAGTTGGCTGTGTGAAAGCAAACAGAAGGCATTTTAGAACCCTCCCATGTCATCCTTACAACTCCACTGACTGAGCAAACAGCAGGAAATCTTCCAACTGTGAGGTGCAGGTGTGGACAAGCACAAATTTTCTTGTAGCCTTCAGAATTGCATGCATGAAAAGGACATACAGACAGGCAGTCAGGAGTACACGTAACAACAAATATAACCAGTATTGTTCGATGATTCACTCAAAATTTGTAATAAATAAATTATTAATCATAATTTCTTTAAAAGTAGTAAATATACATTACTCAATTAGTTTAAAAAATACCAAGAACTTTGCTTTTTAGTTACTCATTACTTTCCGCTTTTCAAATAGTGATCCACAAGAGATTAAACATGATGGATGACAATTTTATTTGCATCTTTCTTGAGCACCGACCGTAACCTAAAAGCTTTAAATGAGTTTTAAAATACAGCTCACTCTTTAACTCTTGTCCCACATGTTGAGTAAATCTACTCAGTAAGAGACTGAGAATATATATCATGCTGCAGTTTCCACATATTCGAATGTTACACACAGTTTTCAAAATCAAAAGTATGAACCCAAGCTCACCAGTTTTCTCACCTAAAGATGAAATTTGTAAGCTCGATATCACAAAACTGCTCTCAATGTAGAGAGAAGCTCATAATTCAGTTTCTCTAGAATAAACAACGGACACCAACTTCACAAAAACTACACTAAAATGAACAATTTTAACTCAAGTAGTGATGACATGCCATTAGTTGTGGGCACGAAAGGATATCTTTAGGAGTACAGAAGGGAAGAAGTTTTGAAGCTGGGGTCAGGGGAGAAACGGGAATGGGAGACACAGGTTTAAACTGTGTTTGGATAGTTTGGTAAAACGAATGAGGACAGATTCAGCCACTTGTCCTAACATTGCTAAACACAAATTTTCAGTTGAGATCATGCACTTCCTTATTTTTTGGTTGAAACTTTGACTGTATATTTTAAATTGTAGTATTTTGACAAGTTTAAACTGTCACTCTACCAAATAAGGAACAATTAGATGGATCCCAACAAATAGGGGGGGACTTGCTTTGCTCTTTACCCTGGGCCATCAACTTGCTACAACATCCCCTGCCCACAATAGCAGAAATATAACCAGGCAACAATGGTGACTTGTTGAGTGCATCACTTGAGAAAAACAGACCGAGAGAGACCCTCTTCACTGCAACAATGATGTATTCATGCTGCAGCAACAGATACAGTTACGTAATCAGTTTCAAACGGATAGTTAGCATCCCAATATAGCACACACACACTCACACTCCCCCCTGTCTAAACCTCAAGGCCTCCACTCTAACTCCCCCTCTCTCTCCCTCTTTGTCTCTCTTGTTTCATCACTCTCCCTCCCTCCCTCCCTCATTCAGCTGTATCATGATTCTGCAGCTCAACCTCTGCAGCATGACTCCACTTTCCTCTCTGCGTCTCCGTCTGCCTCCCCAGCAGCCCACATAAAGTCCAGCAAGAAATTCTGGGATGGCTTAAAATAACTGTATGGGAGACTATACTCCGCTCACACATGCACACACTCCCTCATACACTCAAGTTAAAGTGCATGTTAGGTCATACTCCTCTCTAGACGCACATGAACAGACAGAACACACTAAGAGCTTTTTTTATTACCATAGACGGGATTTTATTTTGTTATGGATTCATGAAAGCTTTCCAAGATATCCCTGGACATAAATTAGACAGAAATAGCATTAAAACACAGCTGTTCATCTGGGGCTTTAAGAGAAAAAAGATGTGTTAATGCCCTGCAGCAAGACATAAACAATTTTTATGTCGTCTCACTAAAATTTCTATTAAACTTTAATCTCCTTTTGTCATTATGTTTTATAGCAACCTTGTCTTGCTGTGTCACAGCTCTTATGAAAAAGTAAAAACTCTGCTTCACTGCCTTAGAAAAGCAAAGGCAAGTATGCGTTTCTGGAAGCCCAAAAATGAGGAAAATTAGTTCTTCTTCAAAAGAAAACTATTACTGTATTTAAGGGCGGATAGAAAAAGGGGTTTTAAACAAAACTCACAGAATGATGTTTTTACATCTTGAATCATGATCTCTGAAGTGTACCAACTTGTTATATATACAGCTTTTCATACTAAGTAAGCCTTTTTTTGAGAGCAGCTTTCTAATGGGATTGCCTTTGATCGATCACTGATTTTTGTAAGTAATAGCCTTTTTGAATAAAAGTGCCTGATACCAAGTAACTTGTCTTTAAAGTAGACAGAAAAAATAAGAGAGGTCCACCTGATAACATCAGAGGAAAATTTGAAAATTAAAAAAAGACTTTATTTGTTTATTGTGAGCTTGTAGGAGAATGTTGCCCGCAACAAAAATAATTAGTTATATGTCCATAACACTGTTGTTTTATTTTCATTTTGTGGACATTAATTTGCTTGGTGCTGAAGCTGTGTTTAATTTAAGTAAAATATTTTCCATAAGCTTGTCGTTGAGTTTGTTCTGTTTAATTTGAAGTGTATTATGAACCTGCTTGTGAAAGATTAGCTCTCTGATGCACTTAATTTCAGAACTTGTTGCCAGAGCCCAGTTGGGCTCCTGTAGGGCTTGGGGTGTAGGTTACTGAGCTATATGCTGAAAAATAAAAAAAAGATATGGCCATGGACAACTCCTACATGCTTTTAGTTAGCAGGTATAAGATCTATTTCTTCGTTAATTAGTTATCTAATGTCTGCTAAAACACAAGATTCCAAGGAAGCATTTTAAGGTTGAAGATATACTTGCTTTTTAACTATATGGTCACATGATGGCCACCATGCGTTGCCTGCCACAATTCAGCATGTTGTTATGCACGTCTTCCAGAATTAACATGACACAGATGCACGCCTCAGTCGACACATTGCAGGTAGGATCCATTTGGAGGCAGAGGAGATATGATGGACTGATCACAGCAGCAGATACAACTACAACAGGAAGTTTTACCTAGAAAGCACTCACAGAGCGTAAACCTCTGCCAAGGTAGCTCACATATTTTTATTACATTTCAAAGCAATAGTTCCATGATAAAGTTACCATCATAATATGATCCCTTGACCCTGAAAACCCACACTTAGCTGTCATGTTGATATCATTATTAGTTAGACAGTTACTGAGCAAAAACGGTGGTTATCTGAATCACCACCAAAATCTAATTATTTTTTAGTTGGGCCATTACCAACATCTCCTGAAAATTTCAGCAAAATCCATCCAGTAGTTTTTGCGTAATCTTGCAAACAAACAAAAAAACAAACAAACAAACAAACAAACAAACATAAGGGCTGAAAACATAACCTCCTTTGTGGAGGTAAAGATGAACTGGTGAATCGAGTCCACAGTCATCAACATCTAAATAATGAGTAAGACTGCACCAACAAAAATACAACTGTTCATCCATCCAGCCCACTAGTAAATTGATCCAGTATAGCCAATCAGATCAATGGAAAGCCTGCTATAAACCTGGCCCAACATATGATCACCAACTGGTCAATTACTAACCACTCCTCTTTCAACAGAGATGAATATACATGTAGTTAACTACATTCAAAAATGATAATTGGGGCCGTAGGGGAATTTAATTTCCAGTTCACATCTACACAGAATAATCCTCTCTTCTGTCTCATGATTGCAGGCTAGCAGCTGGGGTGTTTATGCCACAAAGTTTTTCTTTTTTATTTCAACAACATACAGACCCACCTTCCAGTGGTGTAGTTTGGTTTATTCTAGTGGGTATACTCGGACACACTCTGATGGATGTTTGTCTGGTTGGGGCCTCCGTACACTGAAGACATTTTTGCCACATTTTTACCCGAGTTATACACCATCCACTGAAAACCGATCTGAGACCCACTTATGGGCCTCCACCCACAGGCTGAGAACCGCTGCACAAGTAGGTTGTATTTGGAGCTTGATCCTTCCAAAACTGGTCTTACATCATGGAGAATAAGTGATGCAGGATACCTCAGGATGAATTTATCACTTAAGAAAACAGTGAGTGAGTAAAAACAGAGGGTCAGAGCTGGACTGATGAAGATGTTGAGTTTTGATTCATCAAAAGGCTGACTCGTCATTTTTTAAGTCTTTGTGTTTATTTAAACAGTGCACATGAGCTATCTATACACCCTTTGAATTACAAAATCACACAAAGTGACATCATACTTATGCAGACGTGTGAAGTGAAACCCCTCTGTTTAGTGCTCTTAATTCATCGTGGAAGAGGTAATTTAACCTAAGTAAAAAAGATCCCCTTCATAGCCAGAATCACTTTGTTTGTCTCTCAGAGCTGATAAATGGATTGTGCAGATTTTCAGTTAAAGGATGTTAAATGCTCAGTAAGACTGCTCTTCACATAAGAGTTTATTGGTGATGAAGCTGTGTAACAATGTGAATAATGTCATTTTGATCATGTTTAATTGAAATCAGAAAAGGAAAATTAAAAACAACAGATAAAAATAAGGCATGAGGGAATTGGACAACCTTGTCCATCAAAATGACAGACAGCAAAGAGGGCATTCCACACCACTTTTGCACCTGTTATCAATTCACACGCAATCATAGTAGATCACCCACAACATGCCCGCTAATAGCGCATGCAGTTTTTTAGTTTGCACACACAGATTAACGCTTGTTATTGAGGATGTTAGTAGATCAGGCCCTTTGAGTCGCACACATAAGTAATTCTCAACAAGTGATGAGTCACATCAGCTGTATTAAGGTGAGTCACTGCAGTCAAACAGAGGCAGCCTGAAAAGTTTACACAGCTTGTCTGTCCGTCACATATCAGCTCAAACATAATGTGATTTCTTTGAAAAATTGAATTTGACTCTCTGCTGACAGCATTTTCAAAAAACATTGCTTTTCATTTACAATACAAAGAATACAAATGTGATACAAGAGATGCTCTCACGAACAAACTACAACATCTGACAGCTTGTTTTTTTTGTAATGAAATGTATTTATGACTATGTCTGCCTTATGTTTCAGCTGAATTTTGTTGAAAGCTTCTTAGTTCACATATATCGCATGTTGCTGCTGATCTGGAATATCCTTAATCTTGGAAATCTTTGGAAAGTTTTTTTTATTCGGCAGTCTGGGATTGTCATTCTCTTCTCTGCAATAAAAAAAACATTGCATTGCTGTTTTTTCCTAAATCCGGAGCTGTGAACAGTCAGTCCAGGGAGAGCATAGTATTAAATGTTAAAATTTGCTGGAGGATGATAGAGACATAAAGAGAGAGAGAGAGAGACAGTGAATGTGTCTCTGTGTAGGTGGAGACAGCAGAAGGGGGAGGAGGGTTGCAGTGAAGGAGGCCGATGAGAGACTCTGCAGATTAAAGACAACACCTCACAGTGTTATAGATGGTCCAGGATATTGGAGACGGATTAATAAAACAAAGGAAATTACACTCACAACCAAAAAGCTCATTATTTTCAAAAAGAAATGTTTACTTTGCTGAGTGGCTTGTAAATTGAAAAAAAGAATGGATGGACTAATTATTTCCTCTGATAAATTGAAGTCGAACAAAACACAATTACTGACTTAGCAGTTTTCAAGTCTTAAAAAACAGACATATCTCAGGGCGGACAGCTGCATTATTGAGCGAGATGGTATGTGTTTGGGCTGTTTCTATCATAAGGTTCACATTATGCATAGCTCAGGTATTTGGACCTCCTGGACATCAAGGCCATAGAGCAAAAACTTTTCAGCCCATGACCTCCAACATAACAGTGCCAGGCTTGTCAGCATTGGAGGCAATCTCAATACAGAGAGATATCAAAATGAGATTCTGCAACCAGTGGCAGTCCCCTATCTCCACACTCTGGGACTGAACTCTATCCTCCAAGATAAAAACCCTTGCCCTCACAGAGTGGAGTTTATAAGAGACCACCTCCAGAATTTGGGAGTGGAGAGGATGGAATGGTCTGCCAGCAGTAATGACCTCAACCCCAATGAACAAATGTGGGCTGGCTGGGGCATGTTGTTCATGCCAGAGTGACAGACACAACCATGTGGCTGACTTGTGACAAATGCTGGTTGAAGAATGGGATGCCATCCCAAAGCAGTGTGTGACCAGGCTAGTAACCTAGTGACCAGCTTGAGGAGGACGTGACAGACTGTTGTGAATCTAGAGGTGCAGCTGGATTAGCTTGATTTAATGTCTGTAATCAGACAGATCTTGCCAAGCTCCAAACTACAATGATTGTGTGCATGGCCATATCAGCATCCTTTATAGCAGGAGGAGGTGGGAGCGAGATGAGTTAGTGACTGCTCATACAGACATTAGCATAGTTGCTAACAGATTCAGTAGTTGTTTTATCAGACCTGGAAAGCATTTCCTTGATAATTGGAAAAACAAATAACAAGACTGAAAGCATTTCTCAATAAAAAAGGTATTTTTGCTCCACTTTTGACATGTTTGGGTAAAAGTTTGTTCTATTAAAAGGCTCACGTTTTGTATTTTACAGCATAGCATCAGCGCCCACCTGCTTGGCCTGTAGCAAATGTGATTGACAGAACGATCATCCAGTCACCTGCCGTCACTGTTGGGGAAGTTACTTTTAAAAAGTAGTTTTTTCTTGTTACTTGTTTCTTCTTAAAAAAATAATCTGTTTCTTTACTTAGTTACCCTCTGTGGAAAGTAACTTTTTACATTACTTGTTACTTTTACGTTACTTTTATGTTGCTCGACTTCGGGCAGAACCCCATATCTGTTCCTAAATGTGTAGGCCTACATAAAGTTCTTCTATGGACATAACAGGTATTTAATTTGTGCTCTTTAATATACAAAACCACGTCACATACCATGTGGAATGAGAGGTCCTGTCCGGTGTTTCCAGATTTTTCTTTTGAAATTAGCAACCAGGTCGATAAAAAGTAGCCCTAAACAAGCAGCCTCCAATTTTTTCTTTTTCTAATGTGATATATTACCTTTTCATTACAAAAAGAAATCTACATAAAGCGTGTTTTAATGTTCATCTACATGACATTTCAATTTCACAGTGCCAAGCAACTATTCAAAAAAAGGAAGCCCAACGTTGTTTATAATAAGCGGACCTGGCAACTATGGCTCTGGCGCATGCGCCCTGTGCGTGAGTGTGTTTGGGGTTTGGGCGCGATAACCAGGAAACAAGGAAGTGGAAAGGACAAAATACCTACCGCACTCATATTTTGCTTTTTTGTGGGGAGCTGGGAGATAAATAATCAGTGGGGATTCACACAGACAGGAAAGCAAGCCCCAATAAACAACTCGCGACTCACAAGATTTGCAATCAACTTTAGAGGGAAACAGGCCCAAAGATGCTTATAATGATTGGACTTGGTAACACTGCTCGTGTCTAATGCGGGCAGCTGAGAAGCCTTTGTTACCACATTTTTAGTAGTAGTGTGTTAATTTACTTTTCACCCAATAAAAGTAGTTACATTACAAAGTAACGCATTACAAACAACACTGCCTGATTTGTATGCCTGTAGAAGGTTCTGGCCATTCCCAAACCCTTTCTATGGGCTGCTGCCCAAATGCACAAGTGAAAGATATTGAATGGTTCATCTAGTGTGTCAGGTTCGGCTGTTGTGACTGTTTCTTCCACATGCTACTGAGGCGCCTGTTTGTTCAATGAATAAGTTGTTAAATTACAATTGTGTTTCATCAGACTTCCTTGATTCAGTCAACCAAAAGACACCAAACAAGAGTCAACAGCAGAATAAGCTGTTAGGCATTGGCAGAAAGGATTTGACAAATTTTTCAAGGATACAACCCACATACTCAGCTCTGCTGCTCATCCCACAAATGCATGTTCTTTGCAAATGTGGTACCATGTAAAGGGAAATAATCAGGCTTTCCATCAGTATACGTTTTTTGCCAAGAAGCATTGCTACATTCATCCATCCATTATCTGTACTGCCCATCCCTTTCGGGGTTGCAGGGGGCTGGCGCCTATCCCAGCTGACACTGGGCAAGAGACAGGATACACCCTGAACTGGTCGCCAGCTGATCTTAATACTAACCTACACATGTGAGCAATATAGAGTCACCAGTTAATCTATGAGCATGTTTTTTGGTCTGTGTAAGGAAGCCAGATTGTCTGGAGAAAACCAATGCATGCATGGGGAGAACATACAAACCCTGCACAAAAAGGGCCTGACTGACATGGGGTTCAAACAAGCAACCTTCTAGCTGTGAGGCATGCACACACCTGCTGTTCTATTGTGCCGCCCAGCATTGTTACAACAAAGAATTAATCTACCAAACACTCATTTCTTTGCTTTTTGTACAATGTTTATATCTCTTCCCATGTGCTTTATCAGGGTCCAATAGGCCTAAAACAGACTGTTTATATTGATTTATCTGTTTTTACATGTTCATGCGAGTCACAATACAGATATAAAAATACAAGCATGTGCTGCAGCTCAAAACAGTGGTTAATACTAGCTGACACTCTTAGTGCCTTTTCGTGTCATGTACCTGAGAGCTATTATTAGCCACCTTGCCCCATTTCACTTCACTGTCTGTGTTCTAAATGTACATAGATAGGCAATAATAGGAAGTAAGTCAATAAATGGTGGGGCTACACTGGGGTATAATCAAGGCCGCCCATAAAAGGGGGATAAAGGGGAACTGTTTCTGGGGCCATAAGTCGTGAAGGGGCCTGTGAAGATTTGTAAACCCTCCCCTACTAAAATGGTACAATCCTTACTTTTATAATATTATTGGTGTGGATGAGGAACATAAATTTAACATTTAACACACTAATGTTTAATTTTTTTGTCCATGCTTAGACCTGCAACAGACATTTTTTAGGGGGGCTTCAAAGCTGCACATAGGGTGAATATCCCAGCCCTAACTCTATTAATTATTGTCTTTTTTCTATATAGTTGATCATTTTACTTTTTTTATGTCTTTATTTGAGTAATTGGACAGTGGCTGGAATTTAAAGTTGGGAGAGAAAGTGTAGAATGACATGGAGTATGACTTCTGTAGGCAGGCCTATGTATAACCAATCAATCTGTCAATCTTTATTTATATATTGCCAGTTCATAACAAGTGTTATCTCCAGGCAAAGCAGACTGAAGCCATACTCTAGATTGTATATTTATACAGTATATACATCCAGATATTTATCCATCCAGGCAGAGACAAAGGGACTAAAAATAACAAGTTTTGCTAGTGACAAACTCATGGATGCCCAGATCATAAATCTGTCCTCATCCACATTTGTCTCTCATCACATATAAAACCATGACTTAGGCTTTATTTGCACAACAGTCACAGCAACACAACTACTTTACTGGAGCAAACTCTTAAGGGACACATTCATCAAAAGGCAAATAAAAACACAGCCAGTGGAGACAGACAACTAGCTGTCATGCATCACATTTTTGAGTACCCTCCAAGTATTGGTTAATATCAATTGCTTTGCAGAGTGGTGAAGATTGCTTCCACCAAACTGGTGCCTGATGATATAATCATGCAAAGTGTTGTAAAAAGAGAGAACTACTGCAAGCTGTTGGTCACTGCAACATGGCTCGCAGCAGTAAGTGAGGAGGAAGGAGGAGAAAAGCAGAGCAAACTCATTAGGTGATTTTTGTCATGTGGATGAAGTTAAAAACTCCATGTCATGGTCAGATTTGTGAACATAGGAGAAGAACAAACACTGATGGAATCATTACATAAGAATCTCATTCTGGTCTATCTCAGTGGGGTGATTCACTTTAATTTGCTTTCCCCTCGCTGATTGTTCACTTCCTCCTTCAGACAAGAGAAGCCGCTGACCGCAGCTTTAAATACTGAAAGACTCATCATGAGGTCAGATCTTGTCAGCATGTGTGACACAGAGAGAAAAAGACTAAATAGTCTGATTCCATGTGTTGTGTGCATCAGTGTTAACATGTTCAGCTGGGTTAGCACGAGTTCCTCCATCTGCTCTGTATGACATTGAGAACATGCTCCATGTCAGATTCCTGCAGTTGCAATGTAAAACACGTGTAATAAATGTGTGATGACTTGGCCCAGGGATGTATTGACTACCTGCACTGTAACATGATTTATGCTGACAACAACAGTTCAGGGATAACAGGGTGTCATAGAGGGAGAACAAAAATGAGGACTGAAAAATAAAATATATATATATATAAAATGTAGAGTTCAAACTAAATATGGCCACTCCTACCATACAAAGGTAATATAAGGGTGCACTCACTATGAGCATTTGATATCAGACCCCTTAAATCCAGTTTGTCTGAGCAGTGTGAGTGCTTCTTCCATGCTCATGGCTCATTTTCTTAGCTCTGGCATGAATGTTCGAGATGTGCGACCTTATGACACACTTGCTCATGCACGAGCACAACTGTTACATGCACATGATGCTCCTTTCCGAATCTTAAACAATGGTGTAGCTTTGGAGGGCTGTATCTGAGCATGCAGCTTAAAATAAACTATTGAGTCAGTAAAGTTGTTATTTTCTCTGTGAGGCTCTCTGTGTTGTGCCAGTTGTGCTTTGTGCATCATTTGATCTGTGTGTTTTACATCTGAAGCACTGTGAGTGAAGGCCAGCAGGAAAGTGGAGAGGGTTAGCCTTCCTTAAAAGAATATTTCTGATTTCACTAAAGCTTGATTTAGGGCATTGTGTACAGTGTTATGACTGAATTATTTGTGGTATATAAAAGGAAGTGGTATCCCCAATAAGATATTTGCCTAACAGAGAAATTGTTCATACTTTTAAGTTTGTACAGGTCTGACTAAAGAGTCCATCAGACAGCTGCAGCTCAGCCAGAATGCTGCTGCTTCTGTAATCCTCACCAACACCAGGAAACTTGATCATATCACACCAATCCTTATTTCAAGATTCAAGATTCAAGATTTCTTTATTGTCATTCATACTATATACCAACAGTACACAGCAAAACTAAATTATGTTGCACCTGGCTCAAGATGCTTAGAACAGAATAAATAATATTTACATAATAATAAGATTTTTTATGTACAGTGAGGTAGTTTGAAATCTTCAAATCATAGGACTGAGCTTTAATGCAGTTTAACAGTACGTAAAATAAAGTACAGTGTAAATCGCAATTTCGTGCAAATAGAGAACAAAGTCAGTGCAGATGCAAATAGCTTGAATCAGAATACACTTATATATGCACATACACACACTCATACACTTTAACATATATACATATGTACATATATATACATACATACATATACACTGCCTGGCCAAAAAAATAGTCGCCACCTGGATTTAACTAAGCAAATAGGTACGAGCGTCCTATTGGATAATTACTGCATGGGCGATTATCTTTCAGCTGGCAACACGTTATTAAACCCCAGCTGATGCAATGAGTAGCTTCTCATTTCTTTAACAACCATGTCGAAAGACACGTCCTGTGTTCATGGAAAAGATGTTAGTCTGTTCAAGAAGGGTCAAATCATTGGCATGCATCAAGAAGAGAAAACATCTAAGGAGATTGCAGAAACTACTAAAATTGGATTAAGAACTGTCCTGGAGGAAGGTCATGTGGTCTAATGAGTCCAGATTTACCCTGTTCCAGAGTGATGGGCACATCAGGGTAAGAAGAGAGGCAGGTGAAGTGATGCACCCGTCATGCCTTGTGCCTACTGTACAAGCCTGTGGGGGCAGTGCTATGATCTGGGGTTGCTGCAGTTGGTCAGGTCTAGGTTCAGAAACATTATGCGCCCAAAGAATGAGGTCAGCTGACTACCTGAATGTACTGAATGACCAGGTTATTCCATCAGTGGATTTTTTCTTCCCTAATGGCACAGGCATATTCCAAGATGACAATGCCAGGATTCATCGGGCTCAAATTGTGAAAGAGTGGTTCAGGGAGCATGAGACATTTTCACACATGGATTGGCCACCACAGAGTTCAGACCTTAACCTCATAGAGAATCTTTGGGATGTGCAGGAGAAGACTTTGCGCAGTGGTCAGACTCTCCCATCATCAATACAAGCTCTTGATGAAAAAATTAATGCAACACTGGATGGAAATAAATCTTGTGACATTGCAGAAGCTTACTGAAACAATGCCACAACGAATGCGTGCTGTAATCAAAGCTAAAGTTGGTCCAACAAAATATTAGAGTGTGTGACCTTTTTTGGTGGTGGCGACTTTTTTTTGGCCAGGCAGTGTGTATATATGTAGTGTGTATATATGTATGTATATATATATATATATATATATATATAATAGAGAAAGCCTGGAAGGTGAAGGCAACAGTAGTGCCTGTGGTCATCGGGGCACTCGGGGCAGTGACCCCCACACTGGAGAAGTGGCTCCAACAAATCCCTGGAGAAACATCAGACATCTCACTCCAGAAGAGTGAAGTCCTAGGAACAGCTAAGATACTGCGCAGAACCCTCAAGCTCCCAGGCCTCTGGTAGAGGACCCGAGCTGAAGAGGATGAACAGCCACCCACCCCACCGGGGAGAGGGGGGTGGGTGAGAGAAGAGTTTATTTTATTTTTTTTTATATATATATGTATATATATATGCTGGGACCAGGGACCAGGACAGGTTGTTGGTTTTGTTCACCCCCAGGAACTTGGTGCTTTGGAGTATCTCCACAGCAGTACCATCAATACAGAGAAGAGTATGGGTGGGCTGTTTCCTTCTTAAGTAGACAATAACCTTCTTGGTTTGTCATTATTCAGGAGCAGGTTGTTACGGCTGCACCAGTCCACCAGATGATCTACCTCCTCTCTGTTGGCCTGCTCCTTTTTGTCCCAGATGAGGCCCACCACTGTTGCATCGTCCACATACTTTATGATGTGGTTTGTGTCGAACCTTGCACTGCAGTCATGGGTCATCAGGGAGAAGAGCAGTGAACCGAGTACACAGCCCTGTGGGGAGCCAGTGCTGAGATGAATGGTGTGGGAGGTGTTTCTTCCCACACATATGAACTGGGCTCTGTTGGTGAGAAAGTCCAGTATCCAGTTGCACATGGGGGGCAGGCCTACGGGGCCCAGTTTGCTGACCAGGTACTGGGGGATTATTGTGTTGAATGCATAGCTGAAGTCTACAAACAGCATTCAGACATGAGTGTTGTGTTCCTCGAGGAACAGAACCAGGCCATTGCTACACTAGCTCCCTGTGAGTCAGAGGATAGATTTTAAAATCCTTCTCTTGGTTTGTTAAGCACTAAATCATATTGGACCAAAATATCTTTTGGATCTCTTAGACCCCCATGAGGCATCCAGAGCCCTCACGTCCTCTTGGACTGACTTACCAGGGTTAGGATTAAACAGGGTGAGCAGCTTTTAATTTCTAAGCTCCTCACCTGTTGAAGAAACTACCAGAAACTGGATACTCTCTGCATCCTTCAACTCTTGTTAAGTAGGTTTGAAAGGTCCCATGTCCTGGTGTATTTGACCATTTACATCATGTCTTGGGTGTATGTTAAGAAAGGATTTGATTCAAGTGAATTCAAAAAAATAAGAAAATTCTTCTCTGTGGAGGATGCAGCTCTTTTCCCCTCCCATTTGGAAATGCTCGGACCTGAGGAGGCTGGAAGGCTACAGGAGGCTATGATAATGAGCTGCCCAAATGATGTCTGATGAGAGGGGGGGTTACAGACATGGAGCGGACTCTAAAATCAATCATGGCATCTGTCTGTGACAAGCAGATATATATTAGAGAAAAACTTTTTATCTAATATTTTTCCTTTTAGCCTTGATATTCCTCAATTTTTAGATTTTGTTGTCCTACTTTGCTGATATTATGTCTCTGCAGCCCTTAATGTCACAAATAATGTATTTGTCTGAACTCTGTTAAGCACTACTAATCACTGTATGTATGAATAGTGCTCTATAAATAAAATTGCTGTGTTTTGCCTGGCCTTTATACAAGTGATACTCCATGGTAGGGGTGTAAATCACTAGTTTCATGACGATACGATATGATATCGATTCTTTGGACAACGATACGATATTTGCCGAAGTCACAAAGTCTGCCACGATTCGATTTCGATTCGATACGATTCAGGGGCTTTCGATCAATTTAAGACGATATTATGCACACATTTAACATAATCAGCTACATTTCACCTAAAGCAAGAAAGAAATACAAAGCAATTTCTAAGTTTTGACAGTTTTATTACTGAAATGTGAAGCGATGTGCTGACCTTTAGGTATGATAGGTTATAGGGGATTATAACCATCTGTATGATCTAATCATGTTTAAAATTAAACTTGGGTTAATTAGTGGTCAGGTGTTTTTAGACTTTGCTTCCCTGTTTAATGGTAGGTGTGGAGGAAGAATAAGAACAAGCTCTCACTGTTTTCCTTTCATACAAGAAGTAATTTCATTAATCAGCGGGCTACAAAATCAAATGATGAGATAACTTACTGTACTCCTGTGATTACTCCCGTCGTGTGTGTGCAGTAGGCATCCTCTGCTGTCAGATTGACCGTATCTTACCTGGATACAGTGGTGCTATTTTCTGATTGGCTGACATGTCAAGCTCCCGTTTAGCTCTGTGATGCTAAGAGCGTGTTGCTACATGTTAGCATATAGCGGTGTTACTCGGTGGGCGCTACACAGTACATTTTAAAGCAGGAGAAATACCAGGTGTGGTGTGTGAGAGAGCGAAAAGGTGCGCGTCTCATACACTGAATGCTTGAGACTTGAGAGCCCTGTAAAGTTGAAACTTCAGAACGAGACGCTATTGGGCGGAAGCGGTGAAACGGATATCCGGTCAGTATTTCAAAAATAAAGGCGTTGAAGATGACGATGTTGATCGATGTTTTGAGTTTCCATCGTTTTGATTGGATTATTGCTTAACCAATCGATGTATAGATGCAGATCGATGGATCATTTCACCCCTACTCCATGGTATGCCCTTCACAGGGTGGACTACTTCCTGGCAGTATGTTTAAAAATATGTTGTTGTTGTTGTATGATTGATTAAATTGATTAAAAAAATTTAAAAAAATCCTCAAAGAGATATTCTTTCCACAAGCAATAGATGGAGATGGGTAGGAATTCTGAGGGAAATCCCCCCCCCCAAGGCTTTTTTTTAGGTATTGTGTTTTTAAGAGAGTGTTGAAAAAACAAATACAAATGATCTGTGCCTAAAAAATCTGGTTGGTTTATCCTTGAGTCTGAGTGCAATTTAGTGCAAAGTTTGAATATAATATCTCAAAGCCTTGTTAAGATGTCAGGTTTCTAATCCAGGAATAACATTAGCCTTATTTCCTTGACCTTTGATCTTTGAACTCCAAAATCTGATCAGCTTATTTCTGAGTCTGAGTAGCCATTTAAAGGGAGTTTGAAGTTTATCCTTTAAAGCAATGGTTCGCCTTTTCTCTTAGAGCCCCTCATGGTTGTACCTAAGAAGAGTTGAGCACCCCTGGGATATATATGAAAAAAATAAAAAATAAATAAATACATAGCCGTACACAATACACAACCAATTCTATTGTTTTCATGGTTATATCAAGAAAAAATGGGTTTTCAGTTGAATGCTTGTTCAAAGACCTGAAAAGACAGTGTGTTATCATTGTTTTATATAACACATGTAAGCTTAATTTTGACAACATCAAAGCTGACAGAGCCTCATGCCCCCCTTGATACCTTTTGTGGGGGTGAGGGCCCAGACCCTAGGTTGGGGTCATGCTCATAAGCCAGGTATGAACATGGGGCCCAGTGATCTTGGCCTTTGACCTTGAAAATCTAATTATTTATTCCTAAAGTTGAAGATGAACATTGCTGCAAGGTTTGAAGAAAATTCTTGAGATATGGTTGACTTAAGAATTGCTAAATTGTACATCCAATTTACAAAACAAAAATGGAGGAACATGTGATGACAAAAATAGCTGTGACTGAGGGCTTTTTCCTGCTCTGGATGCTAAGTGCTGAAACTTAAATGAAATACTTGATTGGTTTGGTTTTGTAAATGAACACTGCCAGCTGTGGACACAGGTCCAAATCATGATTACAGATTTTTATATCTTGAAATTAAATACAATTGTGCATTCTGGAAGCTCTTCTCAGACAGTACAACTAATTAACCAATAATTCTAGATGAGCGACATGCCATACTGAGACTAGCTCAGTGACACTTCATTGCAAAATTCAACAAAGTCTGCTCTACAAAACTCTCAGGGTAACTGATGGGATGTGGCTAGAGCTCAGAACAAATATAACTGTTGAGCTGAATAAGCAGTCTGATTATCAGATTAGACTTTACATTATTTATATAAAGCAGTAAATGCTGCTTAAAGCAAACAACAGTATAAATCACAGCACAGAGGGAAGATTTCCTTTTATTACTGGTGGAAAGAAACTTTTAACTGCGTGTGGACTGTAGTCAGTATATATATTGTGTTTGTGGATTGAAATGAGCCAACATCTGGTGGTTTAGTCAACAGATTTATACTCTGCACCTCTCTGGAGCTCATATATTTTGTTGCATAACATCATTAGAGTGTGACAGATTGAAACTAATGTTGGCATCTTCTTGAAACTTGGATGTCTCTCCTGCTCAGGAAGAACAAACTGATTGAACTCATTATTTTTCACATTGCGTCAATGGATTTATAGAGGGGAAATGTTTTGTAGCACATCTACACAACCTCAACTGAGTATTAAGGTCAGGCACAAGAAAGAAGAAATGAGGGAAGGCAGACTTATTTTCCAAGATTTAATTTAAGAAAAAAAGGTAAAAAAAAAAGAAAAGAGTACTTCTTACAGATGAAAACTGAACAAGTAACAATTCCAAGTAAATTGGAATGTTGTGTAAAATTTAAATTAAAACGGAATACAATATTCTTTAAACCCATTATTAAATTTAAAACTCTGCAATTACAAGATAGAAGATTTCAAATATTCACTCACTTTGAAAGTGATGCCTGTAACACATTCCAAAAAAATGAGACAATGGGCATCTTTACCATTATGTTACATCAACTTTCCTTTTAACAACAATTAATAAGCATTTGGGAACTGAGGATGATAATTGTTGAAGCTTTGTAGGTGGAATTATATCCCATTCTTGCTTGATGTACAACTTTGGTCCAAGGTCTCTGTTGTAGTATTTTGCACTTCATAATGCGGCACACATTTTCAGGGAGGGACAGGTCTAGACTTCAGTCAGGCCAGTCTAGTACACACACTTTTTTACTACAAAGCTGCAATTCACAGGTGTGCAAGTTACCCATGCCATAGGCACAAACATACCCCAATACCATCTGAGAAGTTGGCTTTTCAACTTTTGGCTGATAACAACCAGGACAATCTTTTTCCTCTTCAGCCCGGAGGACACGACATCCATGATTCCCCAAAACAATTGAAATGAGGATTGTGTCAGTCAGTCTCAGATGAGCTTGGGCACAGAGAAGCTGGCAGGGTTTCAGGGTGTTGTTGATATATGACTTTGCATGGTCGAGTTTTAACTTACACTTGTAGATGTAGAGAGGATCTATATAAATGGTTTTCCCAAGTGTTTCTGTGGCCCAATATCCTTTGATGATGATGATGATGTCATTTTCTAGTGCAGTGTTGCATGAGGGATTTGAGGTCATGGGCATTCAATGTTGGTTTTCAGCCTTGGTGCTAAACTACAGAGATTTCTCTGGATTCTCTGAAACTTTTGATGATATTATGATCTGTAGATAATGAAATCCCTAAATTCCTTGAATTTGTATGTTGAGAAACGTTGCTCTTAAACTGTTGGATTATTTGCTCATGCAGTTGTTCTGAAAGTGGTGAACCTCACCCCATACTTGCTTGTGAATGACTGAGCCTTTAAGAGGAGGCTCCTTGTATACCTAATCATGACTCTCAAGTTTTCAATTAAGCTGTTCATGTGTGGAATGTTTCAAACAGGTGTTTTTTTTTTTTTTTTTTTTTTTTTTTAGCATTCCTCAACTTCCTCATTCTGTTGTTGCCCCTGTTCCAGGTTTTTTTGGAACGTGTTGCAGGATGAGTGAATATTTGCAAAAAAAACAAAACAAAACAGAAAATCAAATTATTAGTTTGAAAGATTAAATATCTTGTCTTTGTAGTGTATTAAAATGCAAATCAAATAATTCTATTTTTATTCACATTTTACAAAACATCTCAATTTCATCGGATTTGGGAATTGTACAAGTGGCACGACCCAGGTCAAAACAATGAATATAAAATGAAACATAATTTAACCAATATAGTGAAAATGCCTACAGTTTTGAAGTATCAATAATGATGTTGAAATTCAAATTTTTTGGAAAAAATGAAGATGATTAAAAAAAACAATTATTGACATTTTGACATTTTCTCATAGTGCATAATAAAAAGTTTCCTCTTCTCATAATTTCTTTCTAATTTCTGACCGATGTAATGTTTCCCAACAAAAGTTTAGTAAAAATTGAGAAGCGTTTAGATCTGTATGCGTGCTTCATAACGGACATAAGTGTGTGAAAGTGTGACATAACTATTTCTTGGGTTTTTGCCAGTTACTTTCCTTGAGCGAGGGGAATATGGAACAGTTTTATTTCTGTGACTACTTAGGTGTCCACAGAGATTCACATACGAGAAGAGATGCTGCTGCTGCCTGATAAACACACTCAGAGAGAAAGAAAGAGAGAGAGAGAGAGAGAGAGAGAGAGAGAGAGAGAGAGAGAGAGCTACTGATGCATTGCAGATAAACTGCAGATCTGAGTGTAACTCCTCCCTTTCTCTTTTCATATTCAACCCCCTCACGCCACTTTTGTTGCTCTTTTTTTACCCTGGCACCATTCATGACATCATCAGCACCGTCAGACCTCCCACTCACATCACCCCATCCACTATCTGCTTCCTGTCACACCTTACTTACCTCCCCGTCTGATCCCCTTCACCTTGCACCTCTCACCTGGTCTGTCTTTAAAGCCAGCAGAGATCTGACCTTTCCTGAACGATGCTGAGTGAGGTCATTAAGGACGGATGAAGTTTATTTATAGGAATAAGCTTATCACCAATTATAACTTCTTATGTAAACTACATTTTCAGGTTGAGATCTAGATATTTTTACTTTCTCGTGAAATAGGTCATTAACCAAGTTTAAGAAATGTGACCAATCTCTTCCTTTTTACATTTGAGAGTCTAATGCACTGTATCTTATTTGAGTCTTATATGTATATTTAGCCATTACATTTATAAGTCTACTGACAGTTCTGCATAATAACATGAAACAGAGTCCAAAAAAATGCCAAAAAGGAGGTGTGACTTTGCATTATGAACTGCAAAAGGACTGCTAATTATTTTCAAAATTTACGGTTAATAGGGGACAGTTTTAACTGAAGATCTAAGTCACCTCAAGTATGTAAAAAATTTTTATAAAAATAAACTGGACAGTCATTTTATCCCCCCCCAAGGAGGTTATGTTTTTGTTTGCATTTGATAGCTTGTTTGTTATTTTTCTTTCACAGGATTACTTAAAAGAAAATCATGAATGGATTTTGATAGAAATTTTCATTGAATGTTGGTCATGGCAGAAGGAGGAAGTGGTTTGATTTTAGTGGTGATTCGGATCAGACTGTGGATTGCAGATCCAGGAATATTTCTCAAAAAAAAAAAAAAAAAAAAAAAAATTGACCTGCATTGAACGCAGCAAAATTAGCCCCAGCAATGTAGTTTCACTAAATTTTGAGTGATTTTTCAAAGCTGGTCAACATCAGCAAATTTATGTTGATATGTGATGGGCCTTTAGTATCTATTAAATAAATAAATGTTAGTTATAGAAGTTTTTACAGATTTATCACCTCAACATTTGGTGGGGGGAAACAAAAAGTCTTAGCGTCCCACCTTTTCAGGCTCACAAATACAGAACATTTATAAGATTAAATGTGATATTGAAGTTATAGTAAAGAGTGTTTACTCTGCATTTCTCTTTGAGTGAGAGAAAAGGAAGAAGGATTTACAATTGAATAGTAGGAGTTTTCAAGCCTTGTGACCACCTCTAACCTTACACAGCAGCTGGACCTGCCTGATTTATTGTCTGTAATCAGGCAGCTCCATCTTGCCAAGCTCCAATCTACAATGATTGTGAGTGGTCCAAAGCAGTGATCCAGCTGCTGTGCAAGGCCAGTCACTCTGTGTTTATCTTGTCATTGCAGGGGATCTCATAATTGCCACAAGGATGGGTAGGTCCCAGCATTGTTCTGTCATGGACCAGCCAAGACTTAACCAAGGAAAGTGTGGAAAACTTAAATGGCTCCGTCTGCATAAGGCTGGACATTGAGACAGGAAACGCTAAAAAACTATAATGTCACTTACTTACTAGATTCTCCTACCAAGGCCTTGGGTATTTTTGCACTGACAGTGTAATCTATAGGACATTTGAGGTCATGTGTTTCACAACAATTTCCTGTAACCACAAAGGCAACCCTCAAGCGTTTGGATTTTCTTGGATCAGCAGTTTTGTTTGAACGTCTGAGAAAAATAACAAACAACAATCAATATACAACAAAGCTCACATGGGAGCTGAACATGCAATAACCTGAATTCTCCACCGTCAAGGCTCTGAAGTGCACACATATGCACAAACAAGAATGAAGAGGGAGAATGGGGACAATGTGCTCAGACCTTACATGGTTCTTACTAACTGGTATCACGCTACTGTAATGACAGTGACACTTTACAGATAAATATGCTTTCCTCATGTCATAGATCATTTCACATGACAAATTGGTAGCACACAAGGGATTCAGGGTTGATAATGACTCGGGACATGGTAATGACCTTGATACCGCCCTCTCCTGTGATGAACAGCTCATGGAAAACTGCTCATGATTAACTAAAGGTCATTGATGCCACACAAAATGGATGAATGTTTTTGCTGAGAGGGCATAAAAGCAATAATGTTATCATGCTTTAAGAAAAAAGAGGAGAAGACAGCTGTGGCGGCTGGGAGGGGGTGATCTGAGCAGAGCGGGATAGACAGAGGAGGCAAAATGAGACAGAGAGGGGAGCAGAGCGGAGCCAGGGACAGATGGATGGAGAGAGACGTGAACGCAATGAAGATCAGATTTTTCTATGATACAGAGGAGAGGTAAAGGAGGTTACACTTTACAATAGAGGTGGCAAAAATAGGCAGAGGTACACAGTAAGAACTCTGTAACTAACTTCCTGTTTACCATGGATCAAATTAGTTATGCTCCTTGATAAGTCAGAGTTAGTTAGTTGCTGACAACCAATCAAAAAGAAAACAAATGAGTAATGAACTACAAGTTACTAACTTTCTGTAAAGAAAGCAACAAATGTGTTGACTGCAAGTTCAGGAATTCGGAATGGAAAGAGCTAGTAACTGCTAGTTTACCAGGAAACAAATATATATATTTTACTATAAGTTATGCTTGGTAGTGATTTTTGCCCATTGATATAATAATCCACACTGAAATTGTAGTCATTTAGTAACAAATTGGTAACCAAAGTCAATTTATCAGAAACAAGTAAGTAACCAACAGTTAGCCAAGGCACAAATAAGAAAGTACAATAAAAGGTTTGGACATTTTAAATTGGTGAATTATTCCTCCCCCCTAATAATACAACTTGGTTTTGTTTTCTATATTGACAACTAATAAAACTGCCACTCTGTGTACTGGAACATGAGCTTCCAGTTGGTGTGGATTTTTGCACATTTGTTTTTGTACTACCCACACATATAGCTGTGTTGCTCATTCCACAAATGCACAATCCTTACAAATTGTACCTCTTTGTAAAGGTGACTAATCAGGCTTTTCAATAATATAACATACAGTACCAATTGGTATTTCTTAAGAGGAAAAATGAGCAAACGACAAATGATTACAAACATTTTTTGAGGTGTATAGATGTGTAAACCTGACGAACAAATCATTAAGAAGTGAGTTAACAGGAAACAAACTCAACATTAACCAGCAAAATTAATAATTAATTAATGAGTAATCAACTTCTTGTAACTAGCAGCTAGTTAATGAGTAAGTAAGGAAAAGTTAAACACTGTAAAGAATCTTACTGTAGCGTACTGTCGAGCCAACACTGTTTGTTGCTTAGTTTTAACCTGTAAGTGGCTCATTTACGAGGCTTTCGGTGGCACCATGCACTGCTGTTGACCCTCGGGTATCTCCTCTCAGGTACAAAGCCCACAAATTCCTTTATTTGGCATTTATGTTAACTAGTGCCATGGGCCTCTAGCAACCCTACTTCCAAAAAGTCAAACTAACCCTTTGATATTGAGACAATATTAATGATGACCTATTCATTAGTTTCTTATTCTTTTTGTAACATCTGTAAAGTGAAGCATGATACTTAGGAGAATCTTAGCTATTAAGTATTACCTATTAACACATTAATTACTTTTTGGATTCTATTTCCTGTTAACTAGCAAGAGGTAACACTAATTTCTTTATAAATAAAAAACAAAACAGTTGTTTGCTACTAAGTAACTTTGCCATTTTTGTACACCTGAAACAAACAAAAGATGACTACCCAAGTAAACAGTTAAAAAAGAGGAAGGAAGTAATCAGTCATCCCAACAGAGGCTGCATCAGAACAGACAGAACAAAACAGAATGGATGATGAAAAGGGAGGCAAGGCAGACACTGTTTTAAGCGCCCTTCTGAGCAGCTCAGTATTTACGGCTGGATATGTGTCGAGTCATTCTGTCTGGCCACCCGCATTCATTTAAAAGTGCCCTCTATTTGTCCCTGAGCTCCACATGTCCTATTATCTGAACTATGAAAAAGGATGTTTGCCAGCAGCTCTAACAAGGTGTATGACCATTCAAGAGCATCGACAGAACAGGTGAGCAGGACAAATACATGCTCAGTATTCCACAGACTTCCAGTAAGTGATTCATATCTTTTGCCTTCAAGCTGGGGGCTGAACAGGACTGTGATATCACATGCAAAAGGTCTATAGAAGAGAATAATAGACAATAGTTGAATATAAGATAGAGATAACAAATTTATGCTTGTAAGGGGCCACACCTTGGACCAAAACTAGGGTTCCTTGTCTGCACACATAGCATGACTACCACCCATCAAAATGTCACATCCACAAGACACCCTGATGTGAATGAAGAAAAAAACAGAATTTATAAAGATGGTAAAGTTGGACATGTAACCCTGACAACACGTTTTTACATCCACAGTTAAACTGAACTGAACTCTGCATCTGTTTAATCTGTCTGTCTCCCTATCAGTCTGTCCTGCTGTCTTTCATCTGTCTGTCTGTCTTATTCTCTCTCTTTCATCTTGCCTGTCAGAATTTTTTGATCTGTCTGTTTTTATTAACCCTCAGTCAGTTCCCTCATATTGTTTGTCCCCTGTCTGCCATTTTGTCTGTTAGTCTGTCCTATACCCTGCATTTCTGACTGTCTCCCCTCTTTCTTTTTCTATGTGTGTCTTGTTTTTCTGTCTGTTTCTGCATCTGTCTGTGTTCCTGTCTGTCGATTTGTCTTTCAAGCAGTTGATGCACCAGTTTGTCTGTATCCCTGTCTGTCTGTCTGTCCATCTGACTATCTCCCCTTTTGTCTGTTTGTCCATCTTTAAACCTGTACCCCTGTTGACTTTACCATCACCTTGTCTGTCTGTCTGCCCCCTCCCCACCCTTTTCCTGTCTGTATCTGTCGTTATTTCTGTCTGTCTCTGTTGGTCTGTCTTTCTGTGTACATGACTGTCTGTTTGTCTGCCCATCTGTCTCTCTGTCCATTAGTCTGCAATCTGTTTTCTCCATATGTATGTTTTGATGTCCATCTGTCTGTCCACCAATCTGTATTCCTGTCTGCCTGTTTGTTTGTCAGCAGCCCATGTGATTGTCTGTCAGTCTGTCTGTCCAGCCATCCAACTGTCTCCATTTTAGTCTGTCTATCCATCTGTCTGTCTTTATGTCTGCCTCATTATCCATCTGCCTGAAGGCTACATATTGTCCATTGGGAAGGCCGCCCGCAGAATGTTTTATCAAGTTGTGTCTGGTGAAGGGGGCTCGAGAGAGCACTCAGTCACATTTTGTGTTCTAAGAAAGCGCTCACTGGGCACTTTGGCATGTGTAACACATAAGGAGAACACCTAGTAGGGCACTTTGTCACATTTGACCCCCTAAAAGAAGTCCCTGGGTGGTGTTTTACTGTTTACATTAAATATAATACTATCAGTATCTTTAATATGTTTGTTTATTAACTTACCTCTTTACCATCAGCTTTGAAAGACGACTTTTCTCTCAATATATAAAAAAGAAAAGAAAAGAAAAGAAAAGAAAAGAAAAGAAAAGAAAAGGGCTTTTTTTGTTTTTAATTGCAAAAACACAATATTTAGGCATCTTTTGCAGGGGCTACTTTCCATAAGATAAGCACCCTTTAGAACATTTATCAAAGGATATTAGTTTTGTTTATGCAGTTTGCTGTACAAAATAGCATTTTTAAATTTTGGGGTCTTAAAGCGCAAAAAGGTTAAAAAGCAAGACCAATAACCTGCATTTGTTGAATCTTTAACTGGGTTAAAAGACTGGAGTTTCTTTCAGCGTGATTCCATGAAAAATAAAAACATTTGAATGCTTAAAATTGTCAAAATGCAAAAAAGTTCTGTAGAGTACATAGTTTAGTTCACCATTTATTCTTTTATTTTAGTTGAACAGTGATTTCTCTACTGTTTGAAGATCATTTTGTCTTTAAACAGAATAACCTGTCTGTAATAAATTTAAGTTGTCTATAAGACAGTATATATCATCATATTTGTTGAGCACTTTGCTTTAAAAATGCTTGGTTTGAGAGAATGTGCAGAGCTGGTTTAGGATAGGGCCCAATGAGACACCTTATCATAGGGCCCAAAAAGTTTTCTTGTTTTCATAAACAGATGACCTCTGCTGGTGTCTGTTAGAGATCCTGGCCCTCTATGGCTCCCTCTGCATATGGGCCCAGTCCACTCTGGTGGTAGACAGGTCAACTTTGTGGTGATTGGTCAGCTCAGTGCTGCTCGACACCATGTTGTCAGCATCTCTGCATTCATTCTAATGTTTACACTCTGCAAAGGGCTTTCTACCATGAACTAATGGGCTTAAACTGATGACAAAACAATGGTAGGATGTCACACTGCTAGGACATGGTAACAAGACATTTTAGGCAGGAGAAGGAGAAGTCTTAATGCTGCAAACTTCTTGTTTTATTTACAGAGGAGCTCTTTGATTTTGACACCTAGTAGGAAACCCTGGTGGGCACTTTGTCACATTCTGTGCACAGAGGGGGCAGACAATTTACCATTTTATGTCAACAGGAAAGGCATCCTAAAAGTCATGTTTTGCCACTGGAAGGGCACCTTGGAGGGTACTTCCCCATGTTTTATCCGTCATAGGGGCATCCGATTGTGCTCTGTTGTAGCATCAATCACTGCAAAGACTGTTTTGATTCCTGATATAACCTGTACATGACTTAAAAAAAAAAAAAAAATCTGTTTTGTATCTTTAAATTACTTCAGCCACAAAATGGCGCCACTCTACCAATCAGTTTATAACCAAACTTGACTAAATTGATGAAGCCACTCAAATAAAGAGCACTTCATCTCAAAAACACCTCTGGCATCTTTGAGAATGGAGAATCTCTTCATCACACTGAAAAGCCCACTTACTCATGCAACTCAGCTGAATTAAAGGTCAGGTAAGTCCTTGTATCAGCATTAATAATAACTGGGAATCCTTTGGGAGCTGCTGCCTTCAACCCTTAAGAATTACTGTGACCAGATACAAGGTGAACACACTCCCTCTTTACGCTGGTTTCTGCAAACTGCTGGCTCGGACTCACTGGGCCTGACTGGGATGGGCTCGTATGCTTGCTGGAGCCTTTTCATTGTTGCTGCTGCAGTGCCATTTGAAAACACTCCAACCCTTCTGCAGTGCGCTGAAGCCCAGAACTGATGTGAATGACTCCCCTATTTTTGCCAACCCATGCACACACCTCTCTCTGCTGTATACATCACACCACCCCCGTCCTTGTAGGCCATAAGAAAGCACCTCAAGGCTCCAAAATGAACAGCCTAACAATAAAATATCAGCGTCTGAAACCCTGCAGCCTGCAAGAGGAATTCTGGACTAAGAAGGCCAGGGAGCAGTGGTCAAGGTCATGGCAACGTCAGCAAGACAGGCAACTGTGGGTGTGGCTCAAGAAGTAAAAACATCATTCACGATACATTTCAGTGCTTAAAATAGACAGACACATGTAATGAAAAGTCAGTGTGACCGTCTCTCCCTCCCTCCCTGTCCGACACTCTTTTTGTTTTTCTCTCTGTCTGCCTTTCTGTCTGTCGGGTGATCTAAAATTGGCTATGCTTGATGCATTAGCTCTGCTTGACTAAAGCTTGCGGTGAAACACCAATGAAGGGAGCATGAAAATGTAGACAGGTGATTAATGGTAAGTGTCCAAAGTGTTAAAAGCTGAATAAGTTCTCTGATCACTCACTAGATCTATAATGGCAGACTTTTAGGTTAAAACCAGGGTGTGAATGCTCATGCTGCAGGACTTGCAGTATGGCTGCACATAAAAGAGTACGACAGTCTAAAACACATTAAGTAATGGCACCCTAAAAAACACCAACGCAGCTGTTTTGGTGCATCACCCCCATGGATTAGTGATCGTTTGCATTGACCTGATGTGACCGAGGATTGGGTGGAGGCATGAAGATTGATTGGAGATCAATTGCCTGTTTGTGAGGCCAAAACCTTGGAATGGTAAGTCCACCCTGAGGCTCTTCTTTTCAGGAAAGACTGTCTCAGCATTTGGATGATTTACAATATATAATAAATCCTTTGTGATTTTGAAGGAAAGGCAGCAGTGCAGGCGCTCCTTGATGGAAAGTATGACTTTATTATTGTGATTTGTCTGAAAATGTTAGGACTATACAGGTGAGCTATTCAGATATACAGTTAACAGTCATGGGCAGGAGTGATACAAAAAATGTTGGAACCAAAAGTCACCTTTGGCGAATTTTCTTTTTGTCATAAAAACTAACCGAAAAGTCAACATTTTACTTAACTTTTTTGTTGGAAAACTGACTGTATGGAACAAGTCTTAAAAGTCATTTTTTAAGTGAAAAATGACCAAAAGTGATGTATCAACATGTTTTCCTGCCTAAAAAGGACCCAAAAGTCATGTTTTGGCATATTTGTTTCATCATTTATCCGAGTTCTGTCTTTGCCGCATTCCCATACTGACATTCTGGCCAACTTTCACTAACGTGTAGGGGAATATCGAGTCCAGTCAAGTTCAGTGACTTGCAACACAAAAGATTCCTAAATTATAATTCTTTGCAAGGAATATCAAGAAAAACAAGGCTTTTTGAAAGTAAAGAATAAAGGAATCTTAAAACCCCTATGGCAAAATGTAGCTGATAGAATATTTTAGGGGCCCCTATCAGTAATGAGCCTTCACAATCTTTCTTACTTTCTCCCCTTTTACAGCCCCCCTGGTCATGGGCACTTTTGCCAGGGGCCTTAAAAAGCAAAGGGCCACATATGGTAAGTGGGCTTTAGCTTTTGTAAATATTTTTTTGGTCATTTGACTCATACAAACTTCTGTACCAGCAATCCCCCATAATCATTCATGCCACATCCACACACTGATAGATTCCTATTTAAAGAGTCCATTAGTATTATTGATTTATTCATCTGACATGGACCAACAGTCACATTTATACTGTAATATTTAACAGTACACAGTGCCTTTGGTGTCTAGAACAAAATTCTGATTCACAAAACCTGTCCATGGGAGGCTTTTAGAAGTTACACGCAGAGATAAGAGCAAGGAAATTAGAAAAGTAACAAAGTGTTAATCTAAATACAGTACAGTTATGAATACGAGACATTTTAGACATCTAATTACATTTGGACATCTACATGACACTGACATAGCATTAATGGGGTTAAATGCCTTGCCGAAGGCCACTTGGTCATGTGACGGCAGGAGCTGGGATAAAACACCAACTATCTGGTGTAAAAATGGATGACTCTATGCCAAGCCCCCGACACTTCAGGGACAAAAAAATGTCTCACATGCAAGGTAAACATCCAGAATGATTGAACCAAGAAGGCCGAAGAATCTAGCACTTCTCCCATAATGCTGACTTGATATTTGCCGGTAAGTTTAAGAAAAACCTTTGAGGAAAACTTCCTAACTTGCTTGTTAACACATCCCATCATAGCAGGAAGTTTTCCTGCACTTTGCATGCAGAGGAGTGAAGGAGGTGAAAATTTAAGAGCTAGCCGAGCAATTTCAGAATAAAGTGTGAAAAAAAGTAAATCCTGTTGGTGCTTACATCAGAAGCAGCTCACCCAAGTAGATTTCAAGATTTTCTTTACCTTTAGTTTTTTTTGTTTTTTTTTTACATGGACCTCCTACTTGAGTCAGTTTTATCAAATCAATTCAATACAAGTGACTATAGCGTCAATTATTATAAAACTAAGCTAGCTATACCAAGAGCTAGACAGAAATAGCAAATCAACACAATAGAAGGTCACTATGACAGAAATATAAAGAAACTGCACATTTTGTTACAGTAGAACTGATGTTTTATCTAAAATTAGGATGTTTGTTTCTTAGTGATGCAAACTTCATTGGTTCAAAACTGATGCCTGACAATGTCGGCTGTTTTTTTTGTCCTTCCTCCTCTTTTTCTAAATAAGGCGGTCATTGGCTAAGAATGTTTCAAGAACATGCCATAAAGTGTCCCTTGTTACACTATTGATCTACTGGCCTCTTATGGGCCTGGATGTTTCCTTAGATCAGCTGATCGGGGCTTACTTGTGGGTTGCACCAAGACTCTGGAATGACCCTCCTGATGAAATCCTGTTTGCCTCTTTTAAGTCCTCTCTTAAAACACTTTTATATAAAAGGCTTTTAATCAGGTGTAAACTCTTATATTGTTTTGATAATTTTACTTTATATATTTAAATTAATGTCACTGTTTTTATATTTTCATCTATGCATCTATATGTTTTAATTTGATTTGTATTTTAAGTGTCCTTTTTTGTGAAGTAGTTTAAAAGTTTGTTCAGAAAAGAGTTATTCAAATTTTTTTTTTCTCAAAATGATGGCATTGTGAGCTTGTCACACCAAAAGCATAAAAATACAGACATTGTCATTAGTACTGGCTATCAGCTACATTTTGTTTCAAACTTTGGTATCAGTGTCTGCCCTGATTTTCACAATCAGTGCAGCACTATGTTTTACATGCACACCTTATCTCCTCTGAAAACATGTTAGACTGAAGATTATTGATATTGAGTCTTTGAGTAAAATTGTTACAAGCAAGTACTGCCCTCTTACATTTGGATATCCTGGTGTTCTTTGTTCTTCATTTATTCATTGGTGGGTAATGTTCCAAAATGTTTTCCCCATAATCTGCCTTAAAACAAAATGTAGAGAGGCCTCCTATTGTCCTCTGTCTTGGGCCTCCAAATGACTCAAACCACCCCTGTCTACAACAAGATCATGAAAAATTTAAATAGAAAAAAAATCCCTGAGTCATTGTTTACTTTACGAACCTGTGTGCATAAAATAGGCCGCTGTAGATATCTAAAAAGACTCTAAACATGAATGAATTAAAAAATAAATGGATCGGAGCATTCTTAAAAGGTGGTACAGTTTACTCATAATCATGACATAAGTGTGATCAACATACTACAAGCTGTTCAGTGTTTTGGGGATTTCCCTCTCTCCCAGTAAGAAAATGTGAGAATACAAAATGATAGATATGAACCTGAAAGCGTAGAAAAATAACAATGCAAGATGTATATAAAAAATAACTTTGCTAAATGATTAAGACCGAATAACAGAAGACTGAATAACAGAAGAAACTTGTGGCATATTGGTGATGCAATGCCTTTTACTTTTTGGGCCTTAAACAAAGAATTATAAGTGAAATGAATTTCCACTATTTCACTTAAAATGCCCTTTTTATCACTTTAAAAAAAGTTTTTAGCATGTTCATTTACTGATTTTTTTTTTTTTAATTGTGCCTTTAAAAAATTTAAAAAATGATTTGAATAAAATACAGTTGACAAATAAATTGATAAACGTATATATATAAAGTTTGAGGAGTAAAAAATAATAATCAAACAATCAAATTAAATACATCAATTAATAAATAAAGGTACATTAACCAATATAAAAAATGAATACATACATAAAATAAATTGAGACACAAAAAGTTATTTATTTAAGTAAATAAACACATAAAATAAAAATATAAATTAAAAGAAAAAATAGATTAGTAAATAAATAGATTAAATAAATAAAAACATAAAAATAGTATTTCAATGAATAAACAACAGATTAATTTAAAAACGAATTAATAAAAAGAAATATATAAAAAAATAAATACATAAACAAATAGATACATTAAAGATAAAAAAATAAATTAAAACACAAATAATATATAAAATTGATAATTACATTAAAAGATTGACAAATAAATAAATAAAATAAATAGACACATTAAAACATAAATGAATGAATGAATGCATAAATAAATAAATAAATATATTTTTGTTAAAGGTGTTTCTTTTACATTCTCTAAATCCAGTAGTGTCGCTCTCCATGGTGCTGAAATAACAAACTCAGTTTAGTTTGAGCACTGCAGACCTGTCAGATTTATGAGACTGTTCGTTGATCATCGTTTGTTAAAACCATCTTTCAGTGTTTAAAACTTTTTTCTCCAACATGAAAGTTCTGAATGTGTATCTGTTTAATGGGCCCTCTGTGTAGTGGCTCATGTCCATGTGGTTCAGACTGAACAGGATCACTGGGAGCCTGTGAGGGGCCCACGCCCTCCTCCCCCCTCCATCAATGGACGGAGCAGAAGTGTTTGGACTCGCCTGTTTCGGCACAGCCTCTCATATATAAGGAGCAGACGGAGGAGGGCTCAGTCGCTGTGAGAGCCATACACCCCTCACCTGCACACACACACACATAACACACACACACCCACATACACCCTCGCCTCCACCACCTGCTCGGTCCCCCTCATTCTGCTCACACCCTCCGGCCGTCTGACCGGATGAGTTACCCGGTGGACACGATAGGGAGCCCCTTCAGGAGAAATATGGACACTCGGACCAGCTACAGCTACAGCCGCTCCGGCAGCTCCCCCTCCAGTGGATTCCGCTCCCAGTCCTGGTCCCGGGCCAGTCCCGGCTCCTCCATGACCTCCACCTACAAGAGGACCGTGAACATGCCGGTGTCACGAGCTTACAGCTCCACTGTGCTCAGCTCCGCCGACAGCGTTGATTTTAGTCAGGGCTCCATCCTGAACGGAGACTACAAGAGGTCCAACGAGAAAGAGCAACTTCAGGGGCTCAATGACCGCTTCGTTGTTTACATCGACAAGGTGCACTTTCTGGAGCAGCAGAACAAGCAGATCGAGGCGGAGATCCAAGCTCTGCGCCAGAAGCAGGTGTCCCGCACCCAGCTGGGAGATCTGTACGACCAGGAGCTGCAGGAGCTGCGATCCATGCTGGAGCAGATCCACCATGACAAGGCTCAGATCCAGCTAGACACTGACCACATCGAGGAGGACATCCAGAGGCTCAGGGAGCGCTTCGAGGAGGAGGCGCGCATCAGGGAGGAGACAGAGGCGATTATCCGGGTCCTGAAGAAGGACACCAGCGACTCAGAGCTGATGAAGTCTGAGTTGGAGAAGAAAGTTCAGTCCCTGCAGGATGAGATCGCTTTCATCCGAAACAACCACGAGGAGGAGGTGAGCGAGCTGATCGCACAGATCCAGGCGTCTCAGGTGACCGTGGAGAGGAAAGAGCTGCAGAAGGCGGACATCACCGAGGCTCTGCGGGAGATCCGCTGCGAGCTGGAGGGACACTCCAACCAGAACCTGCAGCAAGTGGAGAACTGGTTCATGTGCCGCTACGCCAAGCTCACCGAAGCTGCCGAGCAGAACAAGGACGCCATAAAGTCCGCCCGGGATGAGATCGCCGACTACCGGCGCCAGCTGCAGTCCAAGACGGTGGAGCTGGAGTCAGTCCGCGGCACCAGGGACTCTCTGGAGAGGCAGCTCAATGAGATCGAGGACCGACACAACAGCGACCTGGCCAGCCTGCAGGTAAGAACAGCAGCGAAGGAGACAGAGCCGTGCGTAATGACCTGAAAAGACCTTAAATGAATCTGTGCCAAAGCAGTATAGGGGGTCATTTAAGGTTTTGTGCTTTATTAAACGTGTTGATGCATTTGAAACCTAATAATCAGAGTTTCTACAGTCATCATGTTGACGTTTGAGAGTCACTGTGATTTATGATGCACCTTAATTGTAAAAAATGACGCAGTTTCATTCGAGGGTCTCAGAGGCTTCATAAAAGTTATAAAATATCAGTTTAACTGGTCTTATTTCATATTTTGTATCGTGTTTGACATAACTTCTGTCATAACATTTACTGTGAACGTTTTCTGCTGCGTAATATTTGCTATGAGCTCATCATTGCTCACTTCTCTGCGCTGCCTTTTTTTTTACGCCTCCCAAGTGCCATGAAACAGTTAAAAGAGTCACTGCAGCAGAGTCTCTCTCTCTCTCTCTTGCTGAGTCAGAGGCCTGGGTCGATATTGGCTGTGTCCTTACATCACACCAGAGGGGTGGGGGCGGGGGAGTGTGTGTAAAGAAAAGTGTGAAGGCTGTCCTTGAAAATGAGGCATTCACAATCTCTAGAATACTGTATTGCGTCAGAATGAATGAATGCAGCAGGTTTCTGTGCTCAATTTGGAGAGTTTTCGAAATATTTATGAACTGATGATCATGATCCTCTTTGCTGGGGTCTGCCTGCACATACCTCCCGTGTTACATTAAGTTTTTTGCATGTTGTCGTTTGTTTTTTTCTCCAGGAGACAATCCACCAGCTGGATAATGAGCTCAAGAGCACCAAATGGGAGATGGCCCGTCACCTGCGCGAGTACCAAGACCTGCTCAATGTTAAAATGGCCTTGGACATCGAGATTGCTGCATATAGGTATATCAATACATAAAAAAGTAGCAAAGAGATGACATCAAATATAGTTTTATATTATTTATGAGACAAATATTGATGTCACTATGGGCATCTAATGGGTTTTTATTTCGCCCTATGACTGCATATGGACAAGGGTGCCACCTGAAATTGTGGGTCCCATTAACATAGCCCAAACCAGCCATCTACAGTTGGTTGAACCACCCCTCCACCATGTAAAAAAAGATGAATATAATATAATATAAGATTCTATGAATACTATGACTTTCCATATAAGCATCGAATTTGTGTACTCTGCCTAACAAATCTGAAAACTTAGGTGAACTTTCTTATGTCATTCAACATGGACGCAATTGTTCCAGTAATGATTTTATTAAAATACCATAAAATAGCTAAAAGAGTGAAAACAGATTCAGTCTGTTGCAGTTTGATTGAAGAACTAGAAGTGCTCCAACAGACCTCCACCTTATTGTCAGAAAGACAGAAAACTGCCCCATCTCACACTATTAACAAACCTTGAAAGACATCCCGGATCATCTACAAAATATATTCACTTTTCCCTTGTGCTATGAAAAACAAATCAAATCTGTTGAGAACTTGCAGAGTTACTACTGAAAATGCAGAAAACTGCCCGATCTCATAGTGTTAAGAAGTCCTTTTAGGAAAAATCCCGGATCTACATCTGGATTTGGATCACTACCAAATATTGAATAACTTCTACCTTGTAACACGACCACCATTTCCTGAATATTTCATTTAAATCTGTTCAGAACTGTTTGAGTTTTCATTGTCACAGACAGAAAACACCAGCAAAAACAACCTTGTTGTTAAAGGTAATAATCACATTCAACAATGTGATATAGGCATATGTCTGGCCTTGGAAGATGTTAATAAGCATCTAACAGCCTTTCAAAATCTTATCACAACAAAGTGGCTACCTGATTTACACTTTTACCTCCTTTTTACTGCCACAGAAACAAGACAAGACACAAATATTTTTACTGGCTTGGTGTGAAGATATACTTGTGGTATTATTTTACGAAGGAAGACTTTAAGACAAATTTTTAAATTCCAATTTTTCTCATTGGTCTCAAACAAACTTCATCCAAATATATGACACTTGAGAACCATTCAAAATGGTCCAGAACCACCATTTAAACATTTGAGTTTATAACCCTTAGCTTTCAGTTTGAGAACATAATGCCATTATTTTTGCTTCGATGCTAAATAGTGGTTAGATAAAGGGCCTTTTTTATTTGTCTTAAATACAAATACATGTATCCTTCAAGGTAATTAAAAACAGTATTCCAATTTCAGTGTGGCTCAAAAACTACCAAATACGTCAACCTGTTTTTCTTTGAACCCTTTTATTATTAGTTTATTACAAGATTTTACTTTTGGTCTTCAGGAAAATAGTACCCACAGTTAATTCCCATACACTAAATAGTAGTGGGAACACAGTTTTAGTAATGGTCTCACCTATTTCAGACATAATCAATAGATTTTATGCAGTACCAGATATAAAATATACAGCTTTGAGGCCTTAAATGACAAATAACTCACTTCAATCTGGATCAAAACTACCAGCAATTGCTATTTTCATTTTATTTCAGCCCTTTATTAGTTTGATATCACCTGAGTGCTAAATCTTTTTGAGGGGAAAAAAAAAAGCATGGTGGGGGTTGTGAACAATATGCATAAGGCTGGCAACAACTTTGCATTTTAGTGGTATGCAGATTCAGATTAAAAAATTAAGACCCTTTCAGGCCATTACATTACATTATAAATAATAATTCTTGATCGAAACCACCAAATGATTAAATATGAATTTGAATTAAAACCCTATACTTATTAGAATGATAACACGATTATCATTCATGATTAATAAACCCCCACGTAATATTTTTTCTCATATTTTGTACAGAATGGTGGATGTGGCGTTGGGGAGTTTGTCTTGGATGAATCAAATGTTTGCAACAACTCTTTATCATTAATTTTCATGAGCCAGATTCAAAATAAACAAGCTTCAGGGCAGTTAATTACAGTTTGTGGTTTTACTGGGACTAAATGGGACAATACATTTTAAAACTAGCGCTGCACAAACAGTTACGATGGATACAAATCAATGCTGTTGCTGAAGTTAAACATATGCAAGACTGATTGAGAAATTGTCATGAAATCCATCATTAAGTATAAAGAAAATGACTCATTTTTAATTGTATTAAGTTTGAAGTGCTAAAAGGTCGCTTTTATTTTGCAGTCCTGGCATGTTTAAGATTACAGACTATACTGATATTCCTATTAAAACTCCTTTGGTTCCTCATTGCCTTAAAATGGCCTTTACATCTAGCACTGCCTTAAAGTAACTAGTGATGTACCAAGTTCCAGTGAAGTTTAACAGTTTAGGACTGTGAATGACTTAAAAACAAATAAGCAAACAAACAAACATATGAACAAAACAGATCTCCATAATAAATAACGTGAGATATCTGTGTTTTTGTGTGATAACTGTCTCATAGTATCATGAAATCATGCACTGTGATTGGCTGTTTACCAGTCTAGGTTGTACCCTGCCTCTCACCGAAAGACAGTCCTCACATGCTTTTAAAAGTTAAAATCACCAAATAATAGAATAGTAGTTTTAATTGGGACTTAAGTTAATCAAAAGATATAACAAAAATAAAATATTCCTATGAAGGTTACTGAAAGTGGGCATTTTTTGTTCTTTACGCCACATTCACACACTGAAGTTTTGGCCAACTTTTGTCGATGTATTGGGATACATCAAGCCACACCAAACTAAGTCAGGCCATGCAGAAATAAGTTAACATCAATTCGACAATGCTGATGTTGGTCCACAAATTTTACGCATGCTTGAAAATTTGTGACATTTGCATTCATCTCTGTTGGCGAGCATTTTGGCACATGGTGAAATAGCATATAAGTCTGCTTTATATGGTGTTTGTTAAGTGACATCACAATACATTTGAGCAACATTCAGTAGATCCAAGCTTTGTCTGGCTAAAGTTCTGTAAGTTGAGGTACCCATTCATTACAGCTTCATCAGCAAACATTTAAAATCCACCTTCAGTTAGTCATACAACAGTCAGGAAATACTCCACCAGTCCAGTGTTTCTCTCTGCTTTCGATACATTGACCTGGTTTGACCCTTCATCGAAATCAACAATACTTTGATGTATAAATTGCTATCAAGAGCAAAAAATTAAAATGATACCAAAGGGTTAATAAGCACACTATCATGCATTTTTCTTCCTCAGGAAACTCCTGGAAGGTGAAGAGACCCACTTCAGCTCTTTCCCATACCGTCAGCCAGTCAGCACCAAAATCTCAAAGTCTAAATCCGACGGTCCCAAGCTGAAGGTGCAGCACAAGTTTGTGGAGGAGATCATCGAGGAAACACGGGTGGAGGACGAAAAAGCCGACATTGATGAGGCCCTGGCGGAGATTGCCCAGGAGTTATCAGCCACTCTCGGAGATGGAGGAGAGGAGGGAGAGGAAGAGGAAGGAGGACAGGAGGAGGCAGAGGGAGAGGGAGAGGCAGAGGCAGAGGAAGAGAAAGGAGAGGGAGAAGGAGAAGGTGAGGAGGAGGAAGTCGTAGCTGCCACTGAAGCCAAAGTTAGCTCAAGCGAACCCACAAAGGAAGAAGGGGAAGAGGATGATGAAGGAAAAGGGGAGGAAGAAGAGGGTGAGGGAGAAGGTGGAGAGGAAGAAACGAAGGAAGAAGAAGGTGAGGGAGAGGGAGAGGATGAGGGAGAAAAAGGTGATGATGCAGAGGGAGGTGATGAAGCAGAGGAAGGAGGAGAGGAGGAAGAGGAAGTTGAAGAGACTGTGCTGTGCTCCAAAGCTCCAGAGTCCAAAGCCTCTCCTGACAAAGAGAAGGCCGGAGACAAGGAGGGCAGCGGAGGAGAAGAGGAGGGTGGTGCTGAAGAAGAGGCAGAAGATGCCGGAAGTGATAAAGCATCCAAAAGTGGTGATGAGAAAGAGGAAAAAGAGGATGCAGACAAAGGAACGAAGGAGGAAAAAGATGAGAAGAAGGTAAAGGAGGAGGAAGTGGTAGCTAAAGCAGAAGCTCCAAAAACAGAATCTGCAAAACCTGAAGCCAAGAAGGAAGAACCTGCCAAGAAAGATGCATCAAAACCCAGCTCTCCAAAGTCTGAATCACCTAAACCTGAGTCTCCTAAATCTGAATCTCCTAAGCCTGCATCTCCAAAGGCTGAATCCCCTAAAGAAGGCTCTCCAAAATCTGCCTCCCCAAAACCAAGCTCCCCAAAATCTGAGTCACCTAAGTCTGAATCCCCCAAACCAGACTCCCCAAAAGCTGAATCCCCCAAAAAGGAAACCGCACAGCCGGAGCCAGCAAAGGCTGCAGAGGAGAAAACTGAGAAGAAGAGCGACTCAACAGAAGACAAGAAGATAGAAAAGAAAGATGTTGCGATGAATGGTGACGTAGACAAGAGGAGCCCTGAGGAGAAAGGGAAGAAAGAATCTGACGTGATCGCTAACGGCGTAGATGAGAGCCCGGTGAAGGATGATGGCAGCCAGAAGGTGGTCATCACCAAAACAGTGGAGACGATCACCACCGGCGAGGATGGCTCCAAGCATGTCACCAAGTCCATCACCGTGACCGAGACCGTAAAGGAGATGGAAGAAGTGGAGGAGGTACTGCAGGAGAAGCTTGTGTCCAGCAAGAAAACGGAGAAGCACTCCACCCAGTCCATCAAGCAGGTGACGGAGGCAGACTGAGCAGCCTTATCCAGCAAAGGAGGAGGGGGAGGGGGCCGGAGAAGACCCGAAGACAAGCAATCAACCCAGAACTAACATAACAAAGAAATCATACAGCTAGAGCGACGTAACTCTCAAACATACAAAACAAAGCATAGAGAGAAGCCGAAACCTTAATGCTACAAAGTACAAAAATGCATGTTGAGTGACAGCTTACAATGCAGTCAGGGGCAAGCGACTGAGACATTTTATCCTCTTTTAGTTGTTTCTTTCTGCAGTTTAAGGGCGAGCTTATAGGGAGGGAGGGGGGTTTGTGCATGCTAGCTCAGGAGAGGGGAATACTTTCCTCTTGTATGTATGGTAGACAAACACTGTAAAAAGAAAACATGTGTAAAAGGGACATTTGGGTGGGAGAGCATGAGAATTATTGTGAGTGTAGAGGAGAATTTTGAGTTTAAGAAAAGAAAGGGGACAGACAGGTGGGAGGGTCTCACTGAAGAAGCCTTACTTGACACGTGAAGACACCAACTGAGCCAAAAAGAAACTAACAAATACACAACACACTGAAAAGAAAGACAATGGGTAGAGATATGATGAACACATGACCATATACATCCAGTAACTGAAGCAGTAAAAGCTTAAACCTGAAGAAACTCCTAGCCTTAAACATGCTTTTTATCCGTGTCTGTTCTGTTTACCTGAGTGCAACTGAAAAATAAAACTGTAAATGCGCACACATTACATGCATTCTTGTATGCATAGGATGGACTTGAATTTAAATACAGAAACCACTGAGGTGCTACTGTTTGCAATCCCATGTCTTTGTTCATCATGAACGATTTCCCAGCAGCATTTGCTCAATAAATGTCATACTGATGAAAACTGAAGACTTGTGTTGTGTCATTTTATGTAGGCTATTTGTATAAAAGTATGTTTTACCATCGCACACAGGAGTCAGTGGCCATTTTGGAAACTGCATACTACACTAGCAGTGCATACTGATTCTGCCAAAATGTTGTACATCGTATGATAGTATGTGATTTACAAAAACTGCAGCATCCAATCCACTTTAAATAGCACATTTTAAAACAAAATCATGTGCTGCCCAGGGACTACCAAGAAGGGACAGCATAAAATAAAAAGACAAAAATAACAACTAAAAATTAAAACTAAATAACAGAGTACTTTGAAAACATGAAAACACACAGAAACACATAAAACGCTGACAAATTGTAAAAATACAATTAAAAATAAGAACAAAAATTACAAGCCAAAATAAAGAAAATAACTATCATCCTGAATTAAAAGCCAACAAGTATAAGTAAGTTTTAAGATGAGATGTAAAAGTAGGCAGGGTGGGGGACATTCTGATTTCAGGGGGGAGGTCATTCCATAGTATAGGAGCCACTACAGATGTAAATGTTAACATTTAGCTCCTCCAGGTTCATTTACCACAGCCTTTCAGAGAATACAGTCCATGATGAAAACATGCAAACAAGATTTAAACATATTTTAAAACAAGAAATGCATCTGAGGATGATCCACTTTTTAATTTTGAAAGACTTTTGTGTTTTACAAAGATGGTTGCTAACGAACTGCTAATACCGACTACAAGAATGCCAGAGGATTCTACTTTATAAAATTATTAATGATCAATTCTTCATGAGTACAAACCTCCGCCAAGGCCTATCCATAATGTCTTGTGAGTTATCGTCCAAAATGTGGATAACTGCCCTGTGATCAATTTCTTGAAAAAAACCTGGGTCCACATCCAGATTCGGATCACTATAAATATCTAATATCTTGTCCCTTGTGCTATGACCATATAGACCAAAATCCCACAGTCTTTAAGTCAAGAGAACCAACGTGATGCTAATTTCCTGGTTGGCCTACAAAAATATGTCATCCCTATACCACTCTATAAGAAGTATGCATTGGCCCAATGCCCATGGTTCGGATCAAAATGGCGGACAGCCATAGTGTATATATCCATGACAAAAGTCTTAGCATTATTAGCATTTATTCAGAAACATCTATAGACTGGTAAAATGAATACAAATCTAGGAAATATATACTTTTCTAGTTGTTACGTGAACGATATACATCTGAACTGTAAATGTTCAAATGTGAAAAAAAATGAGAATCTTGTAAGATTATTATCCATCTGTGAATTGAAGCTAATTTAGCAGTACTAGCCATTAGCTGGCTGATGTTTAGTTTTGTTTCCAAAAAAAGGATCAGAAATCATCAAAGTTGTTGGATTGGGCAGGGAAAGCACACAGTCCATATATATATATGTATATATATATATATATATATATATATATGTGTGTGTGTGTGTGTGTGTGTGTGTGTGTGTGTGTATAAAATTTTAAGACCAGTTGAAGAATTGCAATAATTTACATTTTGCACTGTTGGATCTTAAAACGGTTCGAAGTAAAGCTTCAAAATGCAAAAAGAAGAAATAGGGGTGAGACAAAAAAGCATTTGAGTGAGCAATTTATTGCAACCATTAAACTGAAATAGGCTGATCAAAAGTTTAAGACCATAGCTAAAAAATAAACAAGCCCTAAAATAGAAATAAAATTTTCAAAAAAGGACTCAGAAATGAGTAGCTACGCCATTCTTGTTAATCACCTCAAAAATTTGTGTCGGCATGCTTGATGCCGTTGTTTTCAGGAGACTGGTGGGAATGTTGCTCCAAGTGGTGAAGATGCCTTGTTGGAGGGCATCACTGTCTGGAACTGATGTCTATTATTGTAAACTTCCCTTGCCATCCATCTCCAAATGTCTCAATTGGACTTCGATCAGGGGAACACGTAGGATGGTCAAAAAGAGTGACGTTATTCCTTGTAAGTCCTTTGTCAGGCGGGCAACTGTGAACTGCAACGCTGTCCTGTTTAAAAACCCAGTCATTACCACACAGACGAGGGCCCTCAGTCATTACCATACAGACGAGGGCCCTCAGTCATTTGCACACAGACGAGGGCCCTCAGTCACTACCACACAGACCAGGAAAAAGCACCCCAGATCATGATGACGCCCCCTCTACTGTGTCGTGTAGAAAACATGTGGGATCTCCTTGTCATGCCAGTAACATTGGAAGCCATCAGGACCCTCAAGGTTAAATTTTTTCTTATCAGAGAATAAAACTTCACTCCACCTATCAATGTCCCATGTTTGGTGTTCTCGTGCAAACTCCAAACGGGCAATTTTGTGGCGCTGAAGGAGACGAGGCCTTTGAAGACGTTTCTTGTTCTTAAAACCCTTCTCTCGCAGATGCTGTCTGATGGTTATTGGATTGCAGTCAGCACCAGTAACAACATTAATTGGGCCGAGGATCGTCCCGTGTCTTGACGGACAGCCAATCGGATCCTCCGGCTCAGGGACGGTGACATTTTTTTTAGGTCTACCACTTGACTTTTTTGTTCTATAACCCTCAGGATCTTTCAAGAAGTTTAAAATGACTGTCTTACTGCGTGCAACCTCAGCAGCAATGGCACACTGCGAGAGGCCGTGCTTATGCAGCTAAACAATCCAAACGCATTCAAAAAGGAAAAGCTTTTTTGCCTTTGCCATCAGGAGGTTATGACAGTGTGAATATCTAACAGAAAAAGACATTGAATCGACATTTTTGAGAAGATTTTGGCTTTTAAATGCTTTGGTCGTAAACTTTTGATCAGCTGATGAACAGCCTATTTCAGTTACGTGGTTAATTGCAATAAATTGCTTACTCATTTTTTTTTTTTTTGTCTCACTACCATTTCTTCTTTTTGCATTTTGAAGCTCTACCTAGAACCTTCTTAAGATCAAACAGTGCAACGTGTAAATTCTTGTAAGTTTTCAGCTGGTCTTAAAATTTTGATCAGGAGTGTATATATGTGTGTGTGTGATTAACACAGTGTTAATATTATAAAAATAGTTACTCTGGCCCACATGCAGTCGGTGGCACCAACACACCTTACACTCATTGCCACCTGGCAGAAAAGAAAAAGAAAAATAATAAGAAACTATGCTCAGCTGCATGTGAAATACAGCAAATAATATGCAGTATACATGTCATACTGCATTCTCATTCAGCAGGAATTTTTCAGAATAGCCGGGGTTAACAAAAGTGGTTACACAGTTTTCAAGCTGGGTCCAGTAGTGGAGCCAAACTTATTTAACTTTAGTGGCCGGGCTAGGCCTCTTACTCTCAGGGGTGGCCTAAAGTATAAAATACACTAAGACACACAGAGGCTCACATGGGTTGAGGAAATTTTTCATTTACATTTTTATCTTTACTTGTCAGTTACTAGTCAGTATGGGCCAACATAGCCCTAAACCAGCACAGAAAGCGCTGGGCAACATGTCATTAGTCGCAGGCATGAGAGCATATCTTTATGAACCAGAGTACTCAGAGGAAGACATCTTGCAGATAGAATCACAGGTAGAAAGAGAGATGGGAGAAACTGTTGTGAAAACTGGGAAGCAAGACAGATCACAAGTTATCTGGTGGTGCAGATGAACCAACTGTGAGCTCAACGAACTCGGAGGCCTATTGCTGTTACGAGTGGGACTTAGTAACACTGCTTCTTCTGGACCGTTAAGAAGAGCTCTTTATTTTTGGTAAGCCTTCATACTGCTATTGTGTGTTGTAATCCTGATCGGTAAAATGGGCACTGCAAACACAATGTTCTGTCAGTGCAGAGGGGTGAGTCCTGATGTCCATATTGAAAGCAACAAGCCAAAGTTCTTGAAAGCCCTATTCATGTGACTGAATGCAGTGAAATATGAATTTGACCATTTCTTTCGCCCGTTTTTACATTGGGGTGAATACAGGAGCAACCCATCTTTGTAATATCCAAGGATTACATCAATATGTGCTCCAGTGACCCCACTGCAGCACTCTAACCTGTACAGCTGATGAGAGGAAAGTAGCGTGTTGCCAACAGAATGATATGTAGCCCATACAATGCATGTCAAAATAGTTCTAAATACAGGGGCCTTGGAAGAGTGAAATTCAGTAAAAAATCTTACTGTAGCATCAAGTCAAGCCAGTGTTCTTTACTGAGTAGTTTTGGCCTAATAGTGGGTTAATTATGAGGCTTTTGGAGGCAACATTGACTGCTATATCTCGGCTAGTGTCAGCATCCGGCAATCTCCAGTTGGGGACAAGGCTCTTAAGTTACTTGATTGGAAAATGTACAAGTGCCCAAGGCCTTGAGCAACTCCACTTCAAAAAACCCAAACTATCCTTTTCATAAAATTGTACATAATTACTTACTTAACTTATCTCATTATAAAAGTTGTTCAGTATAGATTAATTCAATACCATTAATCATTATATCTAACATTAAGTGAATATTTAAATTCAAGAAACTCTGGGTTAATGTTTCACAGACCTTGCTGAAAAGATGGGTAAGATTTATTTCCCTGCATAGCAGTGAATTTGTTGCTGAGAGCTTTTTCTCCATCCTTAGTTTTGATGGATGAGCCGCTGAACTTGCTTGTTGTGAGGTTTTCAATATATGACTTTATTTTTTGGCAACATCATAAAACAAAAGAAGTGATGGCAGATGTTAGTGCTGACTGCCCGAGTGTAAAGAGGTGTCTAAAGTAGGGTCCAAGGACTTTTTGTAATGGCACCATCAGGGCGCTTTGTTCCATAACTGCATCTGCAGACTGTCTAATGTTTAAACAGTTTATGTGTCCTCAGGGGTCAGAAACAACAGAGTGGCTGCTGGGTGATATGAGAAGTCAGAGAATAATGTGCATCAGCAGGTGGAGGGCTTCTGGTCTAAATAAGATAGTACAGGGTTTTGAGACTTGTTACTGTTATTGTCGTGGGGGTTTTGGTCATTCCAGGCCCAGTGCAAAGACCAGTATGAGGCCCTTTCACATTTAGCTCAAGATTTATTCTAGCAAGTGATTACATGTTTTGGAGCTTGTCTTTTCAAGTATTAAAGGGATATTTCAGTATTTTTGAAGTTGGGTTAGTTCAGGTACTTGACAATTAAGGGGCTCCCAGTGCGGCTGTATGTTGTAGGAGACTGAGCTCAGACTCTGGTTAAGGTACAGTGGTGATAGTGGGTGCAGTTACTTTCTGATACTGTGTGAGTTTTGTGTGAAACTACATTTGGTCAAATGTATGATTGGACAAAAAATTTCAAAATGCTTTATTTTTCCTCCCAGAAGTCTTGTGTGTTTGGCACTATTTATGATGCAGCAAATGGCTATTTGTTCTTCCGCCTGTGTGCATTGATTCCACCAATCTGCCATTTCAGGGCCAGGTCTAGGCCGGGTTTGACAAATGAAAATTAGGTGTATTTCAGAAATAAATAAATAAATCATGAATTTTGATCTACTGCGTGCCATTTTACCACACAGTAACCCACCTGTTCATTTATTTAATGTGCATAGCAAGATTTGGCCATTATTTGTTGGACATGAGGACGTTTGGGGCTTATCCAGGGGCACTGACCTTTTTGGATAATCATTATCTATGCTGATGCCTTTTAAAGTTCTTCTATTGGCCCCTTGTTTATACTCAAAATACACATCTTAATCATTGAAATATTTTTTTAAACATAAACCTTGTGTCTGATGTTCATCTGAAATGACTGTACCTCCAAGCCCCTTGGTAACTGGACAAGACCCTGGGTAACTGACTGTTGGTACTTTATAGTTATACAAACCTATAGTTACTTTTCAAATTTGCATAAGTTGTACAGTTACTGGAGTGCTGGTATTGTGGAGTGGGTTGCAACCATGCACTTATCAGATATTGAGGCTCTCATCTCGAGCGGGTGGCGTTTTTGAATCTGACTTGAGGCCCATTTGCTGCATATCTTCCCCAACTCTCTACCATTCTCTCCAAGTCCATCCACTGTCTCTCCACTATCATTAAAAAAGGATAAAATCCCCTCTAAAAATATCTCTGATGTGTACAATTACTGCTGAACTGATGAAAACATATAGTGGATAAAGTAATGGTAAATGTAACTTGAAACCACAAGAAAGATGTATAGGAAATAATACTGAAACACGAGGCTTCACAGTTGTGCAGCAGGTAGTACTTGAGCCTCACAACAAAAAGTGTCTCTTTCAAATTGTGCCTTTCCCATGCATGCATAGCTTCTCTTCCACAGCCCAAAGTCATGATTGTTGGGTTACTTGGTGACTCTAAATTGCCCTTAGGTGTGAATGTGAGTGTACCTGGTTGTTTGTTTCTAAATGTCAGCCCTGTGCTTGGCTGATGACCGGTATAGTGTGTTCTCAACCTCTCCTCCACTGGCAGCTGGAAAAGGCTAAAAAGAAAGTCTAGGAAAAATATTACAATATTAATGATAATAATAATACATAACACAGGCAAAAAAAATGTCATAACTCTCTAAATAAATGCAAAAAAGTATGCTTCCTGTATAAATCCTACTAACCATAATGAAAAATCAAGTCAAAGAATAGTATGTGTTTAAAGAGTGCCAATAATTGTGTAAGGCTTTTAGTGGTGTGTCAGTAAGTGAACTGGCTTGTAGTGCCTGGTGATACAATGTGTCAAAGTCAAATTTCTTGCCAATGACTACTTGCTTGTCAGCATTATAACTGGTAGCAATAGCCACTTATCAGTCATTCGCCCCAACTGCCCTGCCATTTTAATATTACAGCAATTCAATCTGTATGATTTTCACCTCCACCATGAGCACTGCAGTATAGGGATGGAGGATGAGTGGACCCCTATTTGCTCCATCTCCAGAGGTAGTCTCAGAAGTGTGATATATCCTACAATAAATGTGAGAGGGGAGCATGCAGACTCAGTGGGGGATAGTAGTGCTTATGTTTTGTATCTGCCTTTGTGTGTACATGAAACAAATGCTGTCATGCTTCTCCTGAGCAGTATTCTACTGTGAATTGTCACATACATAGTCCTGCAGAAGTAGTGCCAACATTTTGAGATGTAATGTTGATGGAGCTTTGTTGTGTCATTTTTGCATAATCAAGAGCTTATCAAGAGCTAATCAAGCACATTATTCAACATCACTATAGCTGTAGTTTGTAAGCAATAACAGTTTACAGATATTGGCCTTAGTAACCTTGGTCCCACATGCAGCAATATGGACTTGAAATGGTAAATGGACTTTAGCTTATATAGCGCTTTTCTAGTCTTTGACTACTCAAAGCAGCTTTATACAGCAGGTCACATCCAACCATTCATACCAATTCACTCTCACATTCACTCACTGATGGTTGGAGTTTATATGGCAATTGTCCATCAGTATCAACTAACACAGTCACGCCCTTTCAGACTCATTTACACGCCACTGCAGCAGTGGGAGCAACTTGGGGTTAAGTGTCTTGCCCAAGGACACATCGCCATGTGATACATGGAGCTGGGCTCGAATCTGCAACCTCCTGATTACTGACCAAGTGCACTATCAGAATGCCAATATACAGCTCAGTTTCTGTGTCAGTCTTACAGTAGCTGAGCTGACCAGAATTACCTCTACTAATGTGTTTTCAATCGACATAAACTCTAGCGCTGCACATTAGTGCAGCAGGAAGTGTTTGTTCCTCATAGCAGGAAGGTTTCAGGGTCGACCTCCTGAATCAGTTAATGTCTTTTTGTATGGAGTTCATGTTCTCATTGTGCATGTGTGGGTTTCCCCTGGGTACTCCACTTTAAGCCCACAGACCAAGAACATGCTCATGGGTTTAACTGGCGACTCTAAATTGCTCATAGATGTGAGTGTGCACGTGAATGCACACTCACATCTATGGTTGTCTCTTTTTGTCAGCCCTGTGATTGGCTGGAGACTTGTCTTGGGTGTACCTTGCCTCTTGCCTTGTTGCAATTGGTATAGGCTCCAGCCCCCTGCAACCCAGGAAGGGACATGAGGCATAGACAATGGATGGATGGATAGATGGACTTCATTTGACCCCATTAAAAAAAAACAAAACTAAAAAAATCTGAACTATCCTTTTAATACCTTCCCAATGACGTAAGTAGTAGATGTAGTAAGTTTTTACATCTGCCAGATTTCAGGGAGTGTGTGTCATGGCACAAGGAAGAAATGATTACATTTTGGTGGTAATCCAAAAGCAACTGTTCTCAAAGTTCTCAACGGATTTGGGTGACATTTTCAGGGAACGTTTGTCATGGCACATGTGGGAATTGGTTAGATTTTGATGATTATCAAAATCCAGATTTGCATCAAGTCATTTTTTTTCAATGACAGTGTGATGTTGGGCAGTTTTCAGTATCTACATGCACAATAACTTGCCTGACAATTGTGAAGATGCAATGGTGGATCTCACTTGGCTAAAGTGTTCCGATAAAACAAAGCAAAAACTTCTTATGCATTGTCCTTTTTGTGTATATAACCCATATGTAAGTGTTTGTCACTCAGAATATGTTTGATGATAATGTGTCACTTGCAAAGGACTTCTTAATTATTCACTTAACAAAAATCAGAGTCACACATGGCTTTAAGAGGTGTTTATTGACCATCTCTCACCCCCAGTTATACATTCAGTATTTATGCATGTTAGAATCATTATGAATTGTGCAACCAGACCTGGACAGACTACTTTGGATATTTGCAAGCATTAAACCTTGATTTGTTGCTGTAGATGGCTGTTGGACTGTTTGATTGAGCACCACTTTAAGCTGTACTGACAGGATTGCGAAGAATTTGCCGCTACTGGTTACTGAGCTAATGGACTGTTTTGGCTAGCGTTTGCTGGTACTGCTGGTTCACTTTTTTGCCTTTGTGCTCTTTTCCTCAGCGGCTTCAGGCTTGGCTGCCTTTTCTTCTTCTTTCCCCTTTTTGGTTTCAGCTTTGTCTTCTGTTTTTGGAGCAGCTTTTTCCTTCTCTTTGTCAGTTTTGGTATCCTCTTTGTCATCTTTCTTGGCGTCGGCTTTCTCCTCTTTCTCTTCACTCTTTTTTGTTTCCTCCTTTTCTTCTTTTACGTCTTCTTTTGCTACTTCCTGCTCTTTTTTCTCATCTGTTTTTGCTTCTTCTTTCTCCTCTTTTACTTCCTCTTTGGCTTCATCAGCTTTATCGTCAGCATCTTCAGCTTTTACCTCCTCTTGTGCTTCTTCTTCTTTTTCCTCTGTGTCACCCCCCTCTCCTTTGTCGTCTTTCTCCCCCTCATCTTCAGCTGTCTCTGTCACCTCTTCCTTTTGCTCCTCTTCATCACCAGCTGTATGAAAAGTTTAAAACATTAACACAATGTTTCATCATGGCCTTCATATTAATTTAAAACAATGCAATAAAAGATTATGGAAAAGTTGGACTAACCCTCTTCTCCCTCTTTTGTTTCCTCATCTCCTTCCTTAGCCTCCTCCTCCTCTTCCTCCCCCTTCTCACCTTCCTCTTCTCCTCCCTCTTCCTCCTCCTTTTCTTCTTCCTCCTTTGCCTCCTCCGTTTCCTTTCCTTCCGCCTCTTCCTTCTCCTCACCCTCCTCCTCTGCTTCTTCCTTTACCTCCTCCCCTGCCTCCTCCTCCTCTGCCTCCTCCCCTGCCTCCTCCCCCTTCTCCTCCTCCTCCTCCTCTTCTGCTGGTGGGCTGGCCTCGGCCTGCTGGGCTTGGCTTGCAGAGATGACGCCCTCGGTGGTGCTGACGCTGGAGCTGAGCAGGCGTGATGTCATCAGGTAGGAGGCACCAGAGCTCAGGCTGGAGAGGACGGGCCGGGCGAAGGAAGGTGCTGACAAACTGTGGCTGTAGAGGGAGGACACGCCCCCAACCAGGCCCACATTGAAGCGGGACTCCTCCCCCTCTAGGAGCTTCCTGTACAGGTGGGAAAGACCAATGAACAAATGATTAATAGATCAATTAGTTTTTAATGAAATAACAGTTAAAATAATGAAAGATCCCTTGCTGTAGGTGTTTCTGCCTTGAGTTAAGTTACCTGGATCTTATCAGGTCTGATTTAATCACTAATCATTACAAATATTAGCTTTTCCGTGAGTAATTCACGTTATGCCACATTCACACTTCAAATTATAGTAGCTTACGTTGACCAATGATGAGAATTCATCAAATTTCAGTGAAAGTATGTTCCTGAGGTCAATTTTGCCGTCTTTCCTGCAGATCAACAAAGTGTTGTGCTGGCAGAGTATGACGTTTATTGACAGCCCTCTGACATATTGTGGACTGATTTTGAACATCTGTCAACATAGATTTAATGAATTGGTAGCGCTCAACTTTGGCCTAGCATAGCTTGGCACTGCTAAATGTTGTACAAATGTATTCTGACGAAGGTCATATAAAGCAAACATATGCCATTTCACCATGTGCAGCTACAGCTGGTCTCAGGATTCCTACACTATACCTAGAAGATAAAAGATGGCTTTTCCCAAAAGGGCACCTCAAGTTATACAACAGGGGTTCTACAACCTACAGAAGCCCCAAACCCACACATGCCACAAAGATGACAAATCTGTGACTGAGGGTTGTTGAGGTAAGTCAACTCTTGCTGGCATTTACAAGTGGATTAAATGCCACAAGTTTTCAAGAAAACTTTGTGTAAACTATGTCAACCTACCTGAGGAACATCACAATTGCCTAACCAACAGTAATTTAGCTCTGTGTGGCCTGACTTATTGCATCACAGCTTTATGTTTCCCAATAAATAGGGCAAAAGTTGGCAAAAACGTTGGGATTAGAGTTTATCATCAAATCAGCAATTAAGTACTCACCCTTCCTTGTGAATGAACACTGCAGAACATTTTTTTTTTTATCTCTGTATTTGCCTGGAAAAAATATGTCACATATGGATCAGCTGATGGCTCACTCTGTTATCTGTGGTCGCTTACTACTTAAAATTCCTGTTATTAATGAAATAAGAAAAGAGGGGAATATAACTGGGGGTCTTAGCTTGCATAAGGAAAAAACATCCACAGCCCTGCAGTTTGAACAAGAGTACTGCCATCACTGTCAAGTCCTTGATACTTCAAAAGTGCAACAAAAAAAGTCCAAGCTATATTATACTGCTCCCTATACTTCTCCAAGCAATACATTACTCAGGTACAGTGGAGGCTAACAAAAACATATTGCTATTGTTGCTTTGTGAGATCAACTCTTAGTTGCTTGCAGTGAAGGTGGCCCCAAGTCCCCCTCGAAAAATGTTGGTACACTGTAAGCCATCTTATTACACAAAACTTAATGCAAGCATACAGTATCTTTAGGCATCAGTTTCATGATTATCAGGCTGCACTGTTGCAAACTGGTGCTAACAGGGCTAACACTGATGCAATGTTTGGCTGCTTCTGATCCATCACTGCTGATCTCTCCTTTAGCTTAGTGTTAGCTTAGCAATGACCTGGCACTTCTGTCAGATAAATGCTTTGGTCATAATTCCACCAGAATATTTTGGGGTTTGTGCACTCAGAAAACGTAGAGTTTTGTACTATCTTATTTCGTATTGTATCTTGTCTTTGCAAAGAGCTTTGTGACTCATGTCTATAAAAGGCACTACTTAAATAAACTTTACATTATTTCGTTTTTGACCTTTATGATATGTATGTATGCTTAACCTTTGCTTTTATTGTATTTTTCCAAACAGTATTCCCAGGTAATGTTATTTTATCTTCCCAACTCATGTGACCCTGTCCAATAATAGTTTTCTGCAATGTAGTTTCTAGTGTTTACTTTTGTACCATGAACATATCTTCCTTTTCCCCCTGTCGTTTGAATTTTCTCCAGAGGAGTTACTTATGTTTGCAGTTTAATAGTTGTTCTTGCCCTAGTGTTTCCTTCCTCTGTGATGAGTAACCCTATAGGTTTCTACAGTGCCCTTGGCTTTGCCTGTATCTGATTACCCCTAAGTCTTTGTGCCTCTTACTTACAGTACATGTTGGTGCAGTGTCAGCCCTCAGCACCTTTTGTGTGCTTAGCTGCTTCTAAAGGAATTCTGGAGGAACTATTTCAAAACTTTTCTGTTTTTGTGTTTCAGTAAAATTTATTGTTTGACCTCTTGACCTTTCTGTCAGTTAAGGCTTCTTACCATTGGACTACTGCAGTGTTTCATAAAAATGTATTTTCTTATATCTTTTCTACTCTACCCTTGGAATAAGGATATTTAGTTAATTTGCTGGTGTATCTCCAATTAAAAAAAGGTCACTTTAAAACTGTGAACTAACTTTTTCACCTTAGATGAACTTATATGTAACTCCTAAATAATACAATGAAATGTTAACTTACTCAACAAATGAAAACCAGTACTTGTAAGGAATAAGACTACTCTGATGCTTTTGGTTCTTTGTGACCCACCATAAGGCAGGATAAGCTTTTCACCTGTATGCAGCAATCTCAATATCCAGAGCCATCTTGACATTCAGGAGATCCTGGTACTCTTTCAGATAGCGAGCCATCTCCTGTTTGGTGCCCCTCAGCTCCCCTTCCAACTCTGCAATGGTGTCCTAGATGGAATAAAATGCCACAAACATACAAGTGAAGATAAGCAGCAAGGGTCATTTTACATTTGACAGAGTAAAGCTCTGAATGAGTAACAACATATAATATCGGATTACACCTTTGTCCTCATCTGACCTGCATAGCAGCGATCTCTGCGCTCTGCTTCTCCTCCATCTCATGCAGCTGTTTCTCCAGGGATCCATTGAGACCTCTGCAGGCATCGATCTCCAGCAGCCGTGTCTGGAGCTGGCGTCGGTACTCTCCTGCCTCATCCTTGGAGCTCCTCACTGCGTCACTGTGCTGGGCCACGCTCTCAGTCATGGATCCCACCTTTCCTCTGAACCACTCCTCTGCTGCCTGCATGTTCCTCGCTGCCAGCCTTTCGTACTGGGACCGGATGTCCCTGAGAGCCCCGGAGAGGTCAGGGGTCGCAGCCTCAGATTCCACTGCCACCTGGACACCAAGCTGGACCTGGGCCTGAAGCTCAGCCACCTCACCTTCATGGATCCTCTTGAGGAAGGCCAGCTCCTCCAGCAGAGTTTCAATGCTCTTCTCCAGCTCAGCCTTGCCCAAAGCAGCCTGATCAGCTTCACGTCTCACATCCATCAGCCTGCCCTCTGCCTCCTCACGGGCCAGCACCTCCTCCTCATATCGAGCCTGCAGGGCTGTCAGGGTCTGTTCCAGTCGCTCTCTCTGGCCCAGGGCAGCCTGCTGTTCTGCTCTGGCCTCGTCCACAGCTGCCCTCAGGGCCCGGGCCTCCTGCTCGTAAAGTGCTCTCAGACGGGAAGGCTCAGTGTGCCTCTGCCTCAGCAGCATCAGCTCTGCCTCCAGGGCACGGTTCTGCTGCTCCAGCTCTCGCACTCTCTCAATGAAGCCAGCAAAGCGGTCATTGAGCTCCTGAAGCTGGCTGCGCTCCTGGGTGCGAACGGCGCGGAATTCAGAGCTGATCTGGGCCGCCTGGCTGAGCTCCAGCTCCAGGGAAGAGGCCGGCGAGGAGGAGGAGAGCAGCACCCGGCCAGGAGAGGAGTACTGCAGACGGGAAGAGGACAGCGGGGCAGCATGAGAGGAGTAGACGGAGTGGGTCCTTCCTCGGCTCATCACAACACGTGGGGGAGCCTCAACATACCAGCGTCTGTACGGCGAGGAGGAGTAGTAGGGGTCATATCCGAGGCTACTCATGGTTGTGTGTTTGGAGGACAGGCTGCTCTCCCTCTCCTCTCTGTGGATGATTGTGTGTGAGGAGGTGTGTGAGGGGCTCGGGTTAAAGCCTCGACTGCTCACTGCTGCAGCAGCTCAAGCTTTTATAGCAGGAGGCAGAGCTCTGACGCAGGCGCTTTCTCCCCAAACTCTGACAGTGCAGGCTCTATAGGCTTACACTGCATTGACAAGAGAAGAAACAGAGGGACCATGGGAATATGTTTAGAGGTTCAGATTTAGGGAAAGATGGATGGAGAGAAAAACACAGGGGGAAAAGATTGCAAAGTTACTTAGGTGTATTGCCCTGAGTTTGGCATTAGTATTGTTCAATGTTTTGATTTAACATTGTACTCTGAAAACTTTGCACAAACAGCAACATGCTTCATGGTACTGCAAAGGAAAATAATTGCAAAGCAAGGAATAAGTATAATTGCTAAACTTGACATGGAAACTTTGCCTTCACAATAGCAACAGTAGATATCTTTCATAAATGTTCAAAGATTTCATATTATAAAGGGAAACTGATGCATACTGTGATATCCTTGCTGGTACTGCAGAAGAGAGAGAGGGAGGGAGAAAGAGGCGGGAGAGAGGAGGAGGGGTGTCCTGATTCAACAATCGTGACACAGCATCTCTCCATCTGGTGGCGGGCAGAACTACAAGCACGACCTCAAAAGACCTGCAGTGATTAAAAAATCCCACCCAGACAGAGAGGTGAGGGGTTAAGGACACAGGCTAAATTGTAAACCTTTGAAGAAAATGGCTGAAGGAAACAACTCTAAGGCAACATAAACATGTTTTCTCAGTACATGGTGCATCATCTGATCTTTGTTGTAGTACTGATAAATTGCTCTACTTGAATTGATCTTTTTTAATGTGGATTGCAGTTTAAAAAAGTTTCAAAACAAAACATGAAACAGATGTCCATCTATCAACCATACCACTTATCCCAGTTGGGACTGGATCCCATCCTAGCTGACACAGGGCAGAAGGCAGGAGGGAGGGTACACCCTAAGCGGTGGGTAGTGGTTTACAGGGCCATATAGAGACACAGACAACCATTCACTCTCATACTCATACCTAAGTGCAATCTAGAGTTACCAATTAACCTGGGACTGTCAGAGAAGTGCCCAGAGAAAACCCACGCAGGCATGAGGAGATATGTGGACTACACTCAGGAAGACCCTGGACAACACGAGGAGTCATAGTGGCAACCATCTTGCTGTTAGGCACCAACCTGCTACTCCACTGTGATGCCACTGAAACAGGTTTGCTGGACAAAACTTTATAGCAGGGGTGTGAAAGTGTAGGTATATGGCCCACAAATTTGAAAAGTAAAACAAATAGCCATGAGTATATGCTAAAGTAGGTGTGATTCTGTTCACACATCCATAAACAATGTTATGTATTTCTTATGTAAATGTCTTCGTGATCACTCACATTTATTGCCTTAGCTTTGTTTACAGTAGATTTTGATTCTCTGACAGAATGTTTGAGAGTATTTTCATTAATGTTTCAATAACCTGCCAATTTTCACATTCTAAGTGCCCTTGATTAGGGGTTTGTATTAGCAAGAATCTGCCACTACAATTGCATGTAATGATGCAGGGGTGACAATACAGAATAATCATGACAAAAGCAAAACTACACCCCAATTCCAAAGAAGTTTGGACTTTGTGTTAAACATAAAAAACAGAATGCAATGATTTGCAAATTGTTTTAGGCCTATACTCAGTATATATATTTTGAATTTGACACCCCTAACACACTGTGAAATAGCTGGGACGGGCATTTTTACCACTGTGTTTCATCACCTCTTCTTTAAACAACACACAAGAGTGTGGAAACTGAGGACCATAATTGCTGAAGCAATGTAAGTGGAATTCTTCCCCATTCTTGCTTGATATATGACTTCAGTTGCTCAATATGTCCAGGTTCTCCATTGTATTTTGCATTCATAATGTGACACACATTTTCAATGGGAGACAGGTCTGGACTGCAGACAGGCCAGTCTAGTACCCACTACAAGGCCACGCTTTTGGAGCGCATGCAGAAAGAAGAATGATCTTGATGAAATAAACAGATTTAGCTTGGATGCCACCAGACAGTCTGTTGCTCCAATACCTGTATGTACCTTTCAGTGTTAACTGTGCCTTCACAGATGTGCAAGTTACCCATGCCATGGGCATTAACAAACCCCTATTCCAACACAGATGCTGGCTTTTTGGCTTTGTGCTGATTACAGTCTGGATGATCCTTTTGCTATTTAGCCCAGAGGACACAATGGCCATGATTTCAAAAAACAATTTGAAATGTGGACTCGTCAGACCACAACGCACCTTTCCATTTTGCATCAGCCCATCTCAGATGAGATTGGGCCCACTTGTATTCCTTTAGGGGCACAAGTAAAACACAATATAAAGCATATTAATCACACAACACTAAAAGCACAAAATGACCTCTTTGATTGAACAGAATGAACAATGTTTCAAATCAGGTGCTCTTGCTGAAAAACAAAAACAAAACAGGAATTACATTTTTTGCATGGTAACTTCCTCTAAATAAGAGTCTCTGCTTATTTCTTTATTTTTCCCTTTAAGTCGCTCTTTTAAATGTGTAAAACTAACCAGCCCCTCTAATCTGCAGTGTAGATACCTCTGCAGGTCATTTACACCAAGCTGATGACATGCATTTTCACTCTTTGTGTTTCAGGTGAGTGTGTGCAGGTATGAAGAAGCTCTGTGAGAGCTCACAATTAGAAATCCCCCTCGTGCAGCATGCACAAATAAAGTGTATTGCAGTGTATTGCAGTGCTTTGCAGCAGTACCTCTATGTTTCTTATTTGTGCATTTACATGATTCATGCTGTAATTTGCTTATGCAGCAGAGGCTCAGAGAGCCTATACAGACGGCACTGTGCCTAAACAGAAGTGAGGCAGGCAGTGAGAGGTGGGGGACCTGAGGGGGATCTGCATGGACTCTGCTGCAGCCTGAGTCATCGTAACAGTTGTGATCACACAAACTCCCCCGTGAAAACTCATTCCCACCCGCACAGCAGTCTGACAATCTGCACAAGGGCTGATTTTGGCAGGAGACATGCTTACAGGACCTGAGGAAATGTGAAAAAAAAAAAAAAAATCAACGTAGATCATTAACATCACTTTATAAGCTAATTAGCTTGCTCAAATTATGTTTTAAGGATTTTTTAATGACTTAATTCGGGATTTTAAAATTCTTTTCTTCTCCAGGAATAAATGCAAATCAGAAACTTTAACATGCATAGCATCAAAATTCTTAGCCATCAAACCTAAATAATAATTCCTCCTGTGAACATGGTGGTACAGAACCTCTTACTTAACCTCTTCCTCAGACACAGATATGTCAAAGCTTTACAGTAAAACCAACATTATTCAGCATTTTACAGTGACACTTTTAAACAGTATAGTGTGTGACTTTCAAAGTGGACAATGCACTTCAGCAGCAGTGCCTCAAAGCCCGCACCTCTTTTCCATCCCTCCCCCAGTGTTCAGACCAACTGGAGACATTTATAGGTCTGATCTCCTCTTAGATATGAAGCCCAAAGTTAACTGTATTTTAAATCATGTAAAGGTTACATTCTTTTAGAATATAAAATCTTTTTTATTTGTTTTTTCCCTCATTGGCTCACTGATTGACTGCTATCATGCCCCAGTAAAGAGATTTCCTGAGCAGGCAGGGCTGGCACTCGCTCCGTGTGGTGTGAAAGCTTGGCAGAGTTGAACACAATAAACTCAGGTAGAGTTTAAATTCACTCTTTTTTAAAAAGAAGTTGTTAAAAATACATTGTAAATATCAAACATATTTACTGTTTGAAGGTTTGTTTTTGACCACTAGGAGGAAAATCATTAATACAAATGGAACATTGCAGAGCCAGAAGTTCAATGCCTTTGCACACTGCACACATTTTTTGCAAAACATTTGCAGAGGATTTACAAATCTGTTTGTTGGCAGTGCAGCCTTAAACACCAGTGACTGATTTCGCTGAGCAAAGTCATGGTCAAAATCAAAAACATAGTATCCTGTTTTATTTGACTGAACGCAGACAAATGAAAATATTAGGAATTTAAAGATAATGTATGAAGTGTGATGATAGCGTCTGTATACTCAAACCTCAATCACTGTGAACAGTTGGTCCTAATGTACCTGTGGTAAAATTTTAGCTCCTGAATTAACAAGAAACCTGACACATTCTCCTCTCCTTTCCAGCATCAGATGTTCCCATTTAAGTCATCTTCTATTTTGATTTTTGAAAAAAACTGTCAATCAATTAATTATAATTAATTGAAATAATTAAGTTTATTTAATCAGTATTTACAATTCAATTCACAAACATGTTATGCAAAGCTGAAGGCTCTGCTCTTTTGTAATTTTGACTTTAATAACCATCTTTTGTTTTTGTTTTATAGAAGTTACTTTACCGTAGAACTACAGTGGATCCAGCAGCATCCTTTGAACAATAACATGACCAGGTTTCATGGTCATCAGGTGCAGTTTGGGCTCTCTGCCTGGATATCCATTAATATATTTTGGACAGTTGAATTTCAATTTCACTCTATATTTAGATCATAATTTGATTGGCAGAAACAGGAGACAATGACTTTGTGTGGCAGTTCAGCTCTGTGGCTCTGTGGTTTTGCTTTCTAGGCTTCATCAGCACTTTTGTTTTTGTCCCCTGAGTTTAAGAGCATCACAGCAATACATCTCATGAAGGGTACTGGAGACTGTTTTATTATTGGTTTTATCCCAATCCAAACCTGGCAGTATGGATGAAGACAGAATATTTTCCATCTTAGGATCAGAAATGGCTCAAATCAGTTGGTTTGATCATTTTATGTGGTGATTTTGAAACAGGCCAGTACATTATCATGACAAATCAAATGGATCTTTGATTTCAGGCAGCCCTGTTGTAAATGATAAAGAACCTGAGCTTGTAGGGGGCTTTTCCACTCATTTGACAACTGTTGTACTTTGACATCACACTCACCCGTACACATACTGATGGTTCTGAAGTTTCTATGTTAAGTATTCATTAGCATGAGCCAATCACATTCATACACTTCCATATCATTTATACACCATAGAGAAGTGGGAGCATATTTTCAGGTTAAAGGTTCTTGCCAACAGATGCACTGACATGTGAGTGAAGGAGCTGGAAACAGACCATCAAACCTTCCAGGGGTATATCAAGTACTACAGAACAACCTCACTTTGAGAACTATTGTTTAATATCGTAAAATCATTTGGAAGTAGAGGAAAAACAAAGAGAGAAGGCACGGTTCATTTATGGATGAGACAGTACTCATTTCAGACCCTTTTACTTGAAAAAAAAATGTTATCAATAGTATTAGGCATTGTATTATCACAATGTTATCAAAATATGGAACAGAAAGAGAATATGGTAGAAGTGGGAAATACCACTTGTAGCTCATAAAATAAATGGTTAAGCAGTAAGATTAAACACCTGTGAGGAACTTGGCATTTCACAGTGTCTTTGAAAGGCGAGCATTCTTTTATGTCTGATCCTTAAATTGTCCCTGCCAACAACAAAGCATTTGTTGAATTAAACCCCTCCACAGTGTGGTGCCATACTGATGAAGAATGCTTGCTTTAGGTGCCAAGATTTGCTCCTTCACAGCACAGACTTAGTGAATAGATGGAACAAATGTGTGAGCTCAAATAAATCATGATTGAGGACTTTATCCTTTCCCTGTTTTGTAAATTTCTCTCTACTGTAATTAGCGTTGGAGTATGATTTTTGTATAAAAGGAACCTGATTAAAAATTAAGAGGTGTATTAAACATATTCCAAAAATACGATTCTTTAACCAACTGCTGCATACAATAGCTCCAGTACACAACCTAAAAAAATTAAGATTGCCCTCATGTTTTGCAATACAAACGTCCTCGAATTAAAACAAGTTATGTCTCAAATTTAATACATGGTAAAACTTGCCATGCTATGCAGCCCTCTTCATAATGTTTGGTACAGAGTGACCTGGCATGTCCATGCAGAGTAAATTTACTGATGGTATTATAGTGACTCCTAGTGGAGAAATAAAGGAGTAACAGTTCATAAAGTCATACTCCTGAAAGGAATTACACTCACTCACAAAATAATTGTCTCTAAGATGTGATTCTTTGGAGCTGGAGAGGATCAAGCTATTGAGTATCCTGAAACACTTAAAGATAGGCTTTAAGTGTTTCTGAAGATTAAGCTTACCCTCAATTTTAACCCCAAATGAATAGAAGAAAAAAATTACACATGGTAGTGAGAGCAGTAACAGAGGAAGCTTCAACTTAAAGGTCAGTTAGCTACATCATATCTGTTGTCTGTCTTTGCAGCATGCAGTCAGAGAGAGACCATGAATGTATGAGTGTGAACTGCTGTCAGTAGCTGTGTTTTGGTAACAAGTTGCTCAGTGTTACAAACTTGAAAAAGGCCATGTAACAAATGTAATATTTCTTTGACATCTTTACCCCTATAACCTCCAGTTTTTTTTAGTGATGGATATGCTTATCTCAGAGTGTGGCTCCTCTCCGCAACCAACTCTGATCTTTACACTTTTGTTCCACAGACCTCAGTTTAAAAGTCATGTTGCTATTTTGGCTCAATGGCTGACCTCTGGCCTTCCCAGCCTCCACACGTCCCAGCAGTCCACCAGAGCCCCGCCTCTATTGGCCAGGCTTGTATGTCCGTCAGAGTATGAGGCCTCTCACAGGTGGAGAGTAGAGAGGGCCTGCCACTATAAAAGAGTTTGGTATGCTGTCTGTGGCTCACTGTTGGTCAGCCAGTGTGTGTGTGCACAACTTAGAAGGGCTGAGGGTTCTGTGTTTGGTTTAAGGTAAACCAAGACTACACACTGTAAACATGGCAGGAGTCCATCGTTTGGTTATCGTCCGCCACGGTGAGAGTGCCTGGAACCAGGAGAACCGTTTCTGTGGCTGGTTCGATGCTGACCTCAGTGAGAAAGGTGTGGAGGAGGCAAAGCGTGGGGCTCAGGCTATCAAGGAGGCAGGCCTCAAGTTCGACATTTGCTACACTTCCGTGCTGAAGAGGGCCGTGAAGACCCTGTGGACCATCATGGAGGGCACAGACCAGATGTGGCTCCCCGTGATTCGCACCTGGCGTCTGAATGAGCGTCATTATGGAGGTCTCACCGGTCTCAACAAGGCTGAGACGGCTGAGAAACACGGAGAGGAGCAGGTGAAGATCTGGCGTCGTTCTTTTGACATCCCCCCTCCACCCATGGACAAGGACCATCCTTACAATAAAATCATCAGTGAGGTAAAGTTCTGCAAAACTGACACTGTGCAAGTAAATATGTGTAATAGTGGTGCATTTTCCTTGAGTATGACTGTTTAGCTTGATGCACTTTGGTACGGTTCGGTACTGTAAACCTTGATCTAGTGCAGGCTTTCACAGCCAACTGTGCCCCTACCTGGTGAATTGCACTACCTGTAGCTGCAGCCCTTACAGTTAGATTGAAATGCTGGCACCCAAACAGAGGAGCGCCACAAAATTCCCAGTGTATGGACTGGTTATCATAGCACCTTTCTGAACTTTTGATAGTGGAAAAGCAAATGAATGTGCATTGTACAGAGCCAAGCTGGCCACTTTGTGGAAATGCACCAAAGTTAGAAGAGGCCCTAACAATAATCGTCCTCAAAAAGTACAATTTAAGATACCAAGGAACCAACTCCATTGATTGAACTAAGCCAAAGATCATAGAGAACTGACATATTCATTCAAAAGAGCTCTAATGTTTGCTCAATGGTCTTAAAATCAGTTACGTAACATGTGGAGTAAGTCATTTCCTCCTGTCTCTACCCCCTCCAGTCCCGTCGCTACAAGAACCTGAAGCCGGGTGAGCTCCCCACATGTGAATCCCTGAAGGACACCATCGCCCGTGCCCTGCCTTTCTGGAATGACGTCATCGCCCCCGAAATCAAGGCAGGAAAGAATGTCATCATCGCTGCCCACGGCAACAGTCTGCGTGGCATTGTCAAGCACTTAGAGGGTAAGCGCTGGACAAAAATGATAGAGATAAAAGAAGATTTGATAGTGGACATCCAATATCCAATATCACAAAATGGCTGACAAAAATAGAGCATTCTACATTTGCATACAAGGCTGGCTCTTAGATAATCACAGACACTCACACACAAACAGTTGTGGGTTACAGTGACTTAAAATAGCGCACTGGGACTGAAGAGCTCTGAGACGAGGATGAGGGTCAGGGGCTGGTTCCCGTTACAGTCACGACCTTTATGTAGAAAGGTTGTACTTTTTCAGGGAGTGTCCAGACGTGCATGGGACTTTAGAGTCAGAGAGACTCAAGGGCAAAGCAAATGTCAGGTAAGAGTGATATGAAGGTGAAGAGGTAGATCAAGTTTCAGGTGAATTAAAATCACTTTTAATAGACTTTCTAATCCACATGAAGACTCTTTTCTCTTCTATTTGGCACTCATAATGGCTGTTTTAATTGCATTTGGCATAATTACTTGAGTTATTTTTCTTTCAAAAGTTTGAAATTGCTGTTCCAGTTTTCAGATCATCTACTGATAATCAATGTACACATTTACAACCTGTGTAGGCCAATAGGACAAAACTGTACACCTCCAAGAAACATTGACCAGAAATATTACATCAGTATATTGATATATATCAATATTTCTCCTGCTTTAGTTAAATCTTGTAATCAGCTGAAATCCAGACCAAATCTACCAAATATTGTAACATTTGGGGGAATTTAAACCTTTTCAATGCTGAAGTAATTACAATAGGACACAGTCTTTTATGAAAAAAAGAAAAAAAAAGGTTATTTTCTCAGTAATGGGAGGTACAGGATGTTTTCATCCATGTAAAGGAGATTTCAAAAGTTAGAACACCTTTGGTTTGAGTCATCATTTGTTTCTATGTGATGTCAGATTTAAGTTTTACAAGCCTATAGAGACGGTTAGGCGAGTGTGGTTCTTTTGGGATTAAATGGAACACCCATGTCGTTAAATTGACCTTTAGGACCGCTTCTTTTTTGGAACATGAAAATAAAGAAAGTATTCAATATGTGTGTTTCTATTACTCCAATAGATACTGATAAGCTAAAACTGAATTTTAACACTGTTTAAAGCTGACAGATCCTCAGACTCAAGGTCCCACCGCCCCCATTATGGGGGCCAAGATCCCAGGTTGGGAACCAAGCAATTGGATAGAAAATTTAAAGGTCCCATGTCCTGATGTGTTTGACCGTTTACAACATGTCTTGGGCTGGGGAGGCCACAGGAGGCTATGATGATGAGTTCTGTGCTTATTGGCTGCCCAAACTATGGGTGAATCCCAATTCTACCCCTTTGTCTACCCCTTCCCCTTGGCCCTCTGTTTTGAAGGCCAAGGGGAAAGGCTGAAAACAGGTCCCTAAGAAATGAGACGCCACTAGATTCCCGGTATGTCATCACCCAGAGCTGCTCGCTGGCTGTGTCGTAGGAAGATACGACAATAGCTGTAGCTACAGCTGCAAAAGCTAGCTTGTTATAACGAGAAATTTTAAATCCGACCAACAATTCAAAACATGTTTAATATTTACCAAATTATTTAATAATTACTTATAATTATGCGCTTCCTTCGGTCTCCGCTCTGCCATCTTGTTAGGGGACGCAGTGTATTATGGGAAATTTCTCATACACCTTTTTTTCAAGTGAGGTCATGGTCTGTCTTCATTTCATAGCCCTTCCCCTTAACCTTATGGAGAATTGGGATACCCCTTCACTAGACGTGAACGCGCATAACCAAGGACTAAGGGGTAAGACAAGGGTTAAGGGTTACAATTGGGATTGACCATATGTCTGATGGGAGTGGGGAGGAGGGATTACAAGCCATGGAGAGGACTTTCAAAATAGTCATGGCATACGCCTGTGACGAGCAGAAAACCCAAATGTGGGTGGAGGCTGTATGGTATTACATAATATATCCCAAAAAGTGTAAACACTGCATTTTAAGGGTCATTATCTTTTTTTATATCTATCTAAATGAAAAGTTAAAACAAAAAGGTGTCATGTTCTTATACTCCCTGAGCCATATCTACTAACATTAAAAGCTACGCAAATTAATTTTGGAGGACATGGGACCATTGAAATCTGTCTAACGGTGCAAAAAAAAATCAGTGTTGTTGTTATTTTGTATAACTGAGACTGTAATAAAAAGTTCCATATTCCCCTCTAATTAATTATATTTCAATAGCTTTATTGTGTATTCCATCAATCTATTATTGATACTGCTTTCCCCCTTTCAGGGCTGCAATGGGGCTGGAGCCTATCCCAGCTGTCATTCAGCAAGAGGCAGGGTACACTCTGGAGAAACAAGCAACCACTGACACCTACACTCAGAGCAATTTAGAGTCACCATTTAACCTATAAAGCATGAATTAGGTTGATGGGAGGAAATGAGAACCAAGAGAAAACACATGCACAGGAGAACATGTAAAACTCCTCATACATGCCCTCTCAAGTTAGGGAGTTGATCTAGATGTTGCATCACTGCGCAGCCCTTGAAGGGTTGAAATCCTACAGATAAGTGAATATTTGTTAGTACTGATCAGGACTGAAACTGATAAAAGATTTTACTTCAAGATGTGGATGAATATTTCAATATAATTTAAAATGTTCTGTGAAGTAAATATTTTGTCCTCGGTTGCCTCAAAAGGTAAACTGTTGAAGGTTACATGTGTACCACAGAATCCCCCCATGGAGTGCTTCTTTCTGTAGGACTATTGCCCTCTCTGTCTAGCGAGGCCCCATCCAGCCTGTTATAGTATCAGTTCCCTCCTCTCTGTTCTGTCTGCTGATCTGCATGTCTGTCTACCTGTCTTTCCAGGCATGTCTGACGCAGCAATCATGGAGCTGAACCTGCCTACAGGAATCCCAATTGTGTACGAGCTGGATGCCAACTTGAAGCCTGTTAAGCCCATGTCTTTCCTCGGCGATGAGGAGACAGTAAAGAAGGCTATGGAGGCTGTAGCCGCCCAGGGAAAAGCCAAGAAGTAAGCTTAATTTGGCGGCAGAAAAAACAGACTGCTCCCCATCCTTAAAGCTTTCCTGCCACCCATTTGTCCATCTTTGTAGTCCATTCCAACAGGGTCAGTGTTTGATGGTTCTTTTGAAGGCGAGCCATTCTCAGCACATTAGCCCTGTTTGTTTAAAATACACAGAGATGACCTGCCAATCAAGGCGAGATGTTGGGCCCCTTGAATTTGCAGCCACATGTCACTCAGCCCTTTTAGATTGTGGTTACGCCCTGATGTTGAGGGCCTCACCATTCTGGCACAACCAATAAAAAACTGTTTTTATGTAGGTGTGTCTGTCCAGTTTTTTCAATCTGCTCATGTCTCTTCCCCTTTTTCCTTAAAAATACATAGTCATCCTTATCATTACTCCTTCAGTTTCCCATTTGAAAATGACTTGTTTCAGCAAAGAGTAGAGGTGCTGCGAAATCTAATCCAGGAGGCAGAGAGAGAGGGGAGAGAGGGAGTCAGAGAGACGAGTCAATGGGTTCATCCTGGCAGGACTCCTGTGATGCAGGAGAGAGCTTTACCTTTCCTCAAATTAAGTCAGATCACACAAAGCAGCAGTGACAAACATCTACCAGAACATCCGACAGTTACATCCTGATCCTGTTTGACATTAAAATAGTTGAGGAATTAAACTTCAATGTGCTAGCTGTTTGTGTATTAGAACAACCCTTTAAGCATGACTGTATCTTTGACCTTTAAATACAACAATATTATGGTCAGGCAGGAAAAAGAAATCATAAAAGTGATTCTCTTTTGTTGTGCTCTTTTGTAAAGGTTAAAATGATAAGTCAAAATATTAGGAATGTTGTAGATACGTAAAATGAAGAAAAAAAAAAACAAGAATAGTGTCAAATTATAAAGAATTATGATGAAATCCAGTTTCTTTTTACTAACATTTGCGTCTGGGTATTGCATTTAACCTTTGTTTTCTTTAATATTATAATATTTAATTTTACAAAAATGTTGGGCTGTATATCACTAAATTCTTGATTTCTGACCTTTTTCTTAGTGTTGCATTGCAGTATTGTTCTTGACATTATTTTCACCACTTTCACTTTTTCTCAATAGTTTGTCTTTTTTTCTTTAATCTCCTTTTCTTCTATTTCTCATGTTTGATGCCTATACTGCTCTGTTTTGTGAAATACATTTTTGAAGTACACCATAAACACTTAAACCAGTATTACATTATTACTTTATGTAAACTACAACAATGCTGACTATTTTACCAAACTTAAGTATATCAGCATTTTCTTTTAATTAAATGTAAATGCTTGTTTAAGACAAGAAATCTGGAGTTATGCTTAAGCAAGAATGTTTGACATAAATTGTCAACCCATCATTTCAAATATAACAATTTAGGCTAATATTTTTTATCAGACACAATTCTATATTGTTTTCAAAGTGAAAGACAAAATCAATCTTATTAGTTTCTTCGATAGTTATAAAATAGTTGCATTGGAAATAACTTTAAAGTTATGAAAAACATCAAAACCTTCTCAATTTATATTTTAAGGCTTTTACGTCTCAGTTTTGTTACCTTGATGCCAGGTAACATAAACTAAGGTTGTCAAAAAAACATACTTTGATACTTTTTTAATACCATATTTTAATACCACAAAATTTTCCATTCAGTAGTATAGAAAGTATCAAAGTTTACAAAAAAGATCTTGAATCAGATGTGTAACCTGAGGCCGCAAAAAATAATTCACATAACTTTTTTTTTTACCTTTTTACGAACACAATAATGGTTGCAAAAATAGAGTTTACACTTTGATCAATCTTTAGAGAAAAAAGGAGTAAAGAAGTATTTAGAACGACATATTTACTAGTTAACAAAACAAATAAACCTTTAGGAATCCACTCAAAATGTATTAGTAATGTATAGTTACGTTTCCTGAACCTGCATTTTTAGCACTGCAAGTCATCAGCGACATATTTTCTCAAGGACTATTTATTTTTCTATTTTGATTGTTTGCTGTGGTACCGAAACAAATACCAAATACTGAATTTCTGTACTAGTATTGAATCTGTTACTTTTGGTATAGGGCCAACCTAAATACAAACTGTAATAAAGGGGATAGCAGATGGTGATAAGTGCTCATTTTAACTTCAGAAACAGACCATTTTAAATGAAGTTCAGTACAGTACGTTTCTTTCTCAAGTTAAGAGGTGCTGTTAGTTTCTTAGCAAATCAACAGTCAGTATTGTTACAGCTGCATTGTTGAATGCCTTTAGCCTTCATGATAAGAAATAGAGGGGTCTACCATGACACTCATTTATATAATGGAAGTGGCAGAAAGAGGTTCCTTTAGTGCTAAGATGGTAAAAAATAAGCCCAGAGACATTGATTTTTTGCTCATAATTAGCCTGGTTGATGCTCTAAGGCTACACATAAATGAAACAATGATTATCAAATTATTAAAAAAAAAAAAATAAATTCAGCTTCAATGTACAAGAGCCCAGTCCTACAAATGTATCTATACAAGTCATCCCTGTTTGGAAGATTGTGGTAGATTACTACTCTCTAAGTTTGAGTCCTTTTTGAAAATTCTTCTCACTTTAAAGGAAGCAGCTTTAAGTCTCTATTTCTGCGGGTAAATAACATGATTTTATTTTGACTCTTTTGTTTTTAACAAGTTATTTCTCTTTCTCATCGTTTTATTGCAATAAATCAGGGAATTAAGATCAGCAGTTTTACCCAAAAGGTTTATTTTGGTTATTTATCAGCCTTATTTATCATAAAGAACAACACAAAAGTCACTTTGAATGTCATACAAAATATAAGCATACTGCATTAGTAAAACACATAAAACCAGATGAATCAGAGACGAGTGGAACTACAGACAGGAGTGATCAGCCTCATTCAAGTCTTGTCTCAATAGTTTTACACCCCCTACTGGCCTTTAAGAGGAACATCAGCTCACAGTGAGAATTATATACCAGAACAGATCAAAGCAGGAGGTCCTCTACCTTTTAAAGCGTCTTACATAATTAGGCAAATAAAATGCCTGAGAAGGGCAGAATCTTCAGTCTCAAGACTCAAAGTCTGTGCAAACTGATTGCCAAAAGAACTTTTAAATTGTGGTTTATTTGATCCTTCTCTGAGACTCTTTCTCAGCATCCTCCAATTGTCATTTGACATGTTATCACAGCAGTCCAGATCCTCCCTTTAACTCCAGATAACAGGCTCCCCTGTCAGCTTTAGGAGGAAGGCATCTGAGGTGGCAGATCTGGAACCATAACTCAGATGAAAAGTTTTCTCCATCAGGCACAAGCTTTGATGCTGTTTGTGATGTTCAGTGCTCAAACAGGCTGTAGCTCAGTCATGGTTTACCTCTGAGGTTTTCCCATCATTTGCAGTTTTAGTGCTTCCTTGCCTCTTGAAGGGTTTGAGGAAGCTCGGCAGTGAAGCGATCTTGTAGCGGTTTTTCTTGTATGTGACTGCTTTATAAGTCTCTGCTTTGGAGTCGTCTACATACTCTGCAGCACTCGTCACATTCTTCTCAATGTTGTTGATCAGCTCCCCCTGGGTGAAGACAAATGAAATTAACAACAGCCAGGGTTTAATTATCATGCCATTAGTAAAGATCTGTATCACAGTTATTAGTGGGGAGCTGTCTGACCTGAGTCTCTAACAGCATGGCAGTGTCAGTGAACACCTCGTGAAGCTCTTTGATGCTGGACTCCAAACAGATGATGTCCTGATGACGAGATTCAATCTCACTCAGAGCCTGACTGGAAATCCGAGCATTAGAGTTGACCTGTGAAAAATGCATTAGTTGATTTTATGACCAACATCTTTATGAAATTACAGTCAATTTTACCTGGAAGTGGTCACCAAAGGTTCCATATCTAAGGCTGAAGGTATCCATTATTATTAAAGGTGACATATTTTGCTCCTTTTCTGCACTTTAACATGGATCCTTGATGTCTTCATGAAACGTTACTAACATGCTTTGGTCCAAAAAGCCTATGAAAAAAGCACAGCTGCATTCTTGCCATGCTGACATAACCACTCTGTTCAGAACGGCCGGTTTTGAGGGCGGCCCCCTCATATTCTAATAAGCCAGAGCAGAGCAGTTTGCCTCGTTGTCAGATCTCTATTCATTTTAACAGCGGCCAACACAGTAACATACAATGGAGACTCAACGTTACAATCCTGAACACACACAAACCTCGTTTCCCCCAAACATCATAGGCTAAAGCACAACATCCTAACCTCAGCTTAGTCATTGCAGTGGGACACAGCCGCAACTTAGCCTACCTTCCTAGATGAAACGGAAGGGTAATTGGGTGGGTAAAGGACTGATTATATTCAGCCAAATGTTAAACTTCTCTTGACTAATGTAAGAATGCCCATACATTGAAGTTTATCCTTCAGACTTTCAACAAGTAACGTGAACATTGACAAACATGTTGTGCAGTTACCTCTGGTTCACGTTCCCCTGCTGTTAGCATTGGCTTGTAGCAATGAGCAAAATAAATACTACACAGCATTAAAATACTCACATTTCCATCATCAGGTTTGGTGACAGATTGTTGGTACTGAACCCAGATTCAGGAAAAGTCTAGTTGCCAGTCCTGTGTTGAACTGACCGAAGTTGTAGAAGCAGTTGGACGTGAAGTGATTGGCACACACGCACAGGTTTTAGACTGCAGCTGGCTCATTCCCTTCAACAATAAAATTAATCAACTGAGCCCTTTGGCCCTCCGAGGCTGGTAGCCTATATGCAAAGATATATGTGGCTGTTTACAGCCAACAACAGAGCAGTGATAGGTTTTGAGTCTAGACATGGTGTACGCTGATCTCTAACTAAGAATGTAATCAATATGGCGGCACTTTGCACAGAAATTTCTCAAGCCGGGGAGGCAGGCTAATGCAAACAAAATGCTTGTTACGTAACAGAATATCCACAGACTCAACAGGTCGCCAAATACCATGAGTTTACATTTATACAGCCTGCTAAATACAGGTTTTGTTGTCTACTCTCACATGTTGTGGGCTGGGAGGAAGGCCAAATTCCCAAAAATGTGTTAAAAAGGTGATTTTTGCATAATATGTCCCCTTTAAGTAAAAAGAGACTGGATGCTTTTATTAGGTTTAACATTAAGTATTTTCTGATATTGTATCACAGGATGCAAAAATAATGCAGTGCAACTTTTCTCTAAATCCTCCAGCCCAAAGCTGAAGCGAAATTTGACGGACAGAAATCCTGAAGGGCTAGAACTTTGCTCACTATAAAAGAATATAATTGAATAATTCAATTCATGGCATTTTTGTGACATTGACTGAAAAATATTCACTTACATCTGATATGAAAATGGTGAGATTGTCACGGTGCAGCATCTCCTCCAGCTCTTCATCTGTTGTCACTTTATCAACTAAAATAACCAGAGAAGTTTATGAAATCAAGAACGTCTTTTGTCTGAAGGCTTTATATGCATAGACAAATTCCCATGTAAGTTTGTTGCTCTTAAGTCTTTGCAAAAAGCAAACAGGAGATGCAGGCATGAAACAACATTTTTGTTAATTCACCACAAGATGGCATGACTACACCTTATCTGATTTTACTGCTGTCTTATTTCTCTCAATAAAACTCACTCAAGTTATACTGGAAATCTTAAAAGGAGTATGTTTGTGAAGAGATGTTTAAAACCAAAACCTAAATTTTCCCCTTAAGTTATCAGGAGTAAAAAAATACTGACTATATCACACACAAAACAAACAAAGAAAAAACAATCACCATCATCTTTCTCTAAAAGTAAGTAGCAGGTGAGTCATCAGTGGCTTTTTCCATTAAAAATACAAGAACTGCACCAGTCTTATAAGATCCTGGTCTGTGATATGTCCACTGTTTACACAACAGGAGGCGGAACAAGATAATATTTTGGTTTCTATTGTTTTTGGCAACTCACCAATCTCCAGCTGCCTCTGAATTTGTGCTTTGCATTTCTCTCTAAAGGAGATTTGAGCCTTATGGTACCGCCTCATGACATCTGCAAACCACCGAGTCAGATGAGAGTGCTGGTAAAGGGAAGGCGACAGAATGTAATATCAGATTATTGAAGTTTTTGAACAGTCCAGAAATGTGTTATCTTGTCTGTAAAACAAAAAAGCAAGGCTCAGAAGAGTAATCACAAAAAGCAAACAGAGGATGTTATGAACTCAAAATTGAATGTGCTTATAAATCGGAAGAAATCACAGAGTAAAATTGGAGCCAAACCTGGTTGTTGTAAATCCGCTGAATAACTGAGGCACTTCCACAGTTCTTATCTGAGGGCAAGTCCTTCTGCATTGCTGAAAAAATAAGACAGTAACTATGAAATGAAATATATCTTTAATCACGATTTTGGTTCTGAATTGATTTTTGAGCCAATTACTTTCTTGATTCGCACAGGGAATCTTGTTTTAGGGTTTACTCTTTCTGCAGTGCACATTTCCTACAGATGGTTTCGTGTTCAAACAGCAGTATTTTGTAGGGGGACAAGTCCAGGCTAAAGTGTCCTCTATCATACATCACAGCCAGTGGTCCTGTGAGCATGAGTTGGTAGAACTGGCACATCCCTTGCTGCATAAGTCTTACCAAAGACGGTAGAAAAGATGCACAAAAGAACACACTGGTAACATATTAAGTGTGCTTAACCCAGCTGCTGGTGAAAATTAAGTCTGGGAGAACAGAATCTAAATCTTTTGGGACTTTTAGAACTGATTTATAATCATAGACATCCATAATTGCTGTGACAATCCTAGCAAAAACTATGTCCTCCTGCACATGCAACTGTAGAAATCACGACTGAGATAACTGAAAATCTGTTCAAGAAAGTTTTAGCGAGCTCTGCATGCCACTACAGTTTAGAATTTACTGTTCACACTAAGTGGACTAGAGAGGCTGTCCTTGTCAATCCATTTGCAAGTCAAATCCAATGATAGGAAGGCATTACCTTTACTACAGGAAGTGTGTCCTTGTAGCACACTTCCTCTTTATCATCTCCAACAATGATATACAGCTTCACATATTCATACTCTGTGTTAACACAAGCACAGATGTGTCCCAACCAAACTAAGAGCCTGATAAATTTCTATCAATCACAAAGTGTTGAGTTAAAAAAAACATTTCCACTCACATTTCAACTTTGCTTTAACCAGGTTGGCGTTCTTCTTTGTCTCATTGTTCAGCAGCTCCAGCTCCCTCTTATCTCCTTAGAAAAACAAAAGAATGTCATCTCATGGAGGGGCTGTTTTTTTTCATCTGACGAAAAGTGCATTTCACTTCAAGTGTCACGTTATGATTTTGAGTATTCCTCAGCCTCCCCAGTCTTTTGTTGCTCCTGTCCCAGCTTCTTTGGAATGTGTTGCAGGGATCAAATTCAAAATGAGTGAATGTTTGAAAAAAAAAATATATATTAGTATAATCATGAAATTCTGTGTCTTTGTAGTGTATTTTCTAAAATATAGGTCAAAAAGGATTTGAAAAATATCATATATATATATATTTTTTACATTTTCCACAATGTCCCAACTTCATTGGAATTAAGGTTTGTACAACCAAAGTGCTGATTTCAATTGAGTATCCTGGTATATGCATGTGTCTTTTGTGTATATGCGTCTTTTATGCATGTGTCTTTTGGTGACTTATTATCAAATGTGTCAGATGTTTTAACATCAAGTTTTTATCTTTACATATATCAAAATGATGTTGGCAGGCTAAATGACCGTGCTTTTCTTATATCATAGCATTAACCAGTAGACATCTGTTGCCTGCTCTACACACAAACGCGTGTTTGTCAAAGGCTGTCTAGCTTTTTTGTTTGTCTTCTCAGTGTTATGTGCACCCTAAAGCAGGAGATGGATCCCTGACAGAATCAGCACAAAAGTCAAAGCATCAAGTTTCCTCTTTTCTGTCAGTTAAACATGTATTTTGTTTATTTTTATAGCCTCAAACCACATACACAATTAATTCTTAACTGCTGAAGTTCTTACTTTTCTCTTGGTTTGGATTTGAAAGGATGGCACCATGTCTTCTCTCCACCTCCTCTGTCTGACAGGAGATCTTCTCAATGAGGCTTCTAACCTCCCCCACCTAAAAAACACAGATAAACACAAACACTGAGACTGAAGATGACGAGAGTAAAAACAAACAGAGGCTCTGTGAAGTCTACCTTTTTGAAAAAGTCCTCCATGTTGAACGCGCTCTCTGCTGCAGCTGTCACATCGTCGTTCCTCTGCCGCTGGAAACAAAGCAAGGGAATATTAAGCCACCGAAACGCACCAGTCCTTTGAAAGTTTCCAACACCTGCTATGTTTTAATGAGCCATTCAAAGGGGGAAGGAGTACTGTGCCCGCTTTAATATGCTGCCGCGACAACAACACTATCAAACAGCGTAATTAACCATTTCACAGCGCAACATGGAGTCTTTTAACAACCAAAAACTGTTCATGTCAAGTACTTACCCCGGCCATGCTTCCCGCCTTCTTACATTAACAAAGAAACATCTCCAGGTTACTTTCGCTGCTAACGTTACACTCCGACCTCTACCTGCAACAATGCAGGGCTGAGCGCACCTGTGAGTCATAGGCGGAAGTACGCATGCGCGATACCGTTAGAGGAGCAAACAATGGAGTCAACTGCCACCTGTCTGATCAGATAAGGGTGTAACCTACAGGAACAACAATTAAGTGATCTTTGTGTCAGAAAATACAGCACTTGGGGCCTGTTAAACACCTCGGTCTATTCATTTCAAATAAAGCCTATATTTTGTTAAAGCGGGGGAAGTTTAAAGGGATAGTTCAGTATTTTTGAATCAGGGTGTATGAATTTTTTTTTCTGTCGTAAATATGGCCAAAGTTGTGATGGTTGGCTTTGACCTTGTAAAAAGGAAACTAGCACAGAAACTGGGTTGTTTCTTGCATAATGGGCAAAGAGTACCTCTCAGTTTAGTGGAGTTTGGATGAAACAAACAACAAACAGCACTGGGGTTACTGAACACTGTACTGAACACATTCACATAACTTTTCTTTTCCTCTATCAAGCCTTTGTTTAGGTTCTGTGATGCTCCAGGGTGAAGACCTGGTAGGCTACACAGTGGAGCCAGAACAAATGGGCTTGTGAGCAGAAATGTAAAACATTGAACACAAAAAGTGCTCCAAGAGCACAGACCTCCGCCAATGCATTTCCAACATTGTTGAGAAACTGTGTCACAATGTGGCAAATTGCCCATTTCACACTGTAACAAATTCTAGAAAAATTACTGAATTCTTACAGCCAGGGCTGACTAAATAGCCTATGTGCTCCAACCAAACATGGTATTTTGTTGCTTGTTTCCCAATTAATATACAGTTAAAAAAAATGCAAAAATGTTTACACTTTGCATTGTGGATAAATAGTTACACTTAAGTATTAAAAAAATATCATACTTTGGGAGAGTGCAGTTCTAACACTCCAGAGAAATTTTGCTCAAAAGTCGCAGAGTTAAGTTTTACATTTTCAACTCTACACTTGAAGACCCAACTTGCCAAAAAGAGTGAAAACACCACTTTGAGGTGTCGACCCATATAAACATTAAGGAAGTGTTAATATTAATTCTGAAGTGTTAATTTTTGTATGTAGATTTTGCTGTGTCGAGGCATATTTGACCCTAACGGATGGAGCCTGAAAATCTATCATAGTGGAAACACAAGCAAGATCAGGGTTTACTGAACCAAAGCAAACTGTTTGGTGCAAACACACCATTAAGTGACTTTTCCTCATGTGTCAAATTAGCCTACATTTATGATAACGATACCAGCGGTTCATGTCTGTAAGTCACTTGCTACCAAAGCAGACTTTAGATCCTTCATGATTTTTTTTTTTTTTAGGGGGAAATAGACAACAAAACACACTCAGAAAAAGAAAAGTCCAGTTCTTAATGTCCAGATGTGTGAGTCTGTTGAGACCAAAGCATCTGCCATATGAAACTGTTTTATTCAAGCAATGTTAAAGAACATCTTTGAAACAGCATGAATTTTTTATGACCATCTAGCTACATTGTATGTTTCTGACAGCTAAGGTGCACTGCCTGTCTCTTCTTCGCTCTGCGTTGACACATAGGTGGATCAGTGCATCTGCATTTTTCACCAGACACAGATTCTGCCAAGAACCATCTTCAGCTACAATAACAAACCCTTCCCTGGCCTTTTCACATGACTGACACACACAGCCCAAAGCCTCCGTCTCAAATCAGAAGTGTTACTTTTATTAATAATGCAGTTTGCATTGTGGACTCTAAAGATTGTCTTGGTTTCTCAGTGCATTCAATACCTCCATCATATTTGAAGTGTCCATGAGCAAAGAGGAGAATTTTTTATTCTTTTGAATATGACATGATTCCTGCTCTCTTTAAATTAAAAACAGAGGGCACCTTTTTTTTTTTTTTTTTACACAAATGAATTATAAACATTTACAAAGTCAAGCCTTCAAATCATCCTGAGGGCCAGGGGTAAGATCGGTTGTGGGACTGTGGCAGGATCTTTGCTCTTCAAACATTTAAATTCTGCATGCCCAACACCTAAGAAGTGAAGATTTTTATTTACCTCTTTGTCACCTCAGAGCAGCAATGGTAAGATCTCCAAAACTATGGAGCAAGTCCTGTTAATTTAAAATTTTAATAAAGTGTTCGAATCTGTATTGAAGCAAGCAGGATAAAATCTTAGAAGTAGCTAACCTAACAGTTGACATTTCATGCCATTGTGATGTGTTACAACTCAGCTATCAAGCAAAAGTGTTGTGAAACAACATTGTGATGTGCTTAACTATAATGGAAATTTTACAAAAAAAACATGTTTGTTTTGGTGTAATTAAAAAACAAACTATCAAACACGTTGATTAAGTTGTAATAACATTTTCCACATATAAAGTAGATGTAACATTTATAATCACACGCTCTGTAACTTTCTGAAACAAGCTTAAGTCTGCTTATGGAGGGTTTGTTGAAAATTTATTGTCATCTCATCTGTCCATCAAAAAAAAAAATAGAGAAGTGACAGTAGTAGCACTAATGATTACTCAGATCATTAAGACAAAACATGTCATTTTGAATGTTTTACTGTGAAATTGCATAAGGCTTTGCTAAATTAAAAATCACATTGTTGGTAAAAGTGTAGTTTAATTTGGAAGTGAAATCTTAACAAACTAGTAGTGCACCAAAACCATGACTAACATTCCCTGAAAATCCCATCAAAATCTATCTATAACTTTTCAAGGTATCCTTTGAAACAACAAACTAACAAATGCCAGCCAAGTACATAACCTCCTCGGCCAAGGCAATTTAAAAAAAGTCAGAAAAATTCCTCTTTTCTTCCGATTATTGAGGAAAAGTTAAACACTGTAAAGATTCTTACTATATGGTATTGTTAACCTATAAGTGGGTTAAATAACAAGGCTTTCGGTGGCACTGGCACCATGTTCTGCATGATAGTACCAGCCGTCCATCCCCAGGTATCTTTCCCAGAGACAAAGCTCGAAAGTTCATTTATTGGCACTCATATTTACTGGTGCCATGGACCTTTAGCAACCCCACTTCAAAAGGCCAAACTAACCCTTTAAGAATCAACCTAGTAAGAAATGCAAATAAAATTTAAAAAATCTACATTCATACATTTGTAGGAAGATATTCCTGTGTCACGAATGCATCACTCTTTAAAATAAGCTACTTAAGATATGAGATAATGGAGTTTCGTGCCTGGCCAAAATAATGGAGTATAAAGTATCAATGAGGTTATCATCATAAAAAAAAAAAAAAAAAAAAAAAAAGATTCCCATCATTTATTTCTCAAGACATTTTTTTTCTCTTTCTGTCAAACAGACTTTGACCCACTGTAAAATACTAATTGTTTTCAGGAAAGAACGGTTTGTTCTTAGATGGTGGGTCTTGCACAAATATTTTCTTTTCTCATTGGCCAAACCTTCTGTCCCCCCAACTAATGAAAGGTGCCAAATATGAGGAGATCACACTGTGACAATCATCAGTATTAAAGGTTTTCATGGTTTTCAAGCAAAGATAATTACACACCCAAACTGGAGGTAACATTTTAAAATTTACTTCATCATATGAATCCCTGTTTTCAAGTTAAAACATCACCTTTGCAGCAACAATGACTCTGTTTCATATGCAGAAGAGAAAATATGGAAAGTATGACCTTTCAAATTCTTTCCTCATTCAAGCAGCAAGTGAGAAATCTGAAACATACATAAGTCAGAGCACATCACCTGCTCTGACTTATGTATGCCACTCTGACTCCTCCAAGTGCGTTCATCCAATTCACAGCTGCTTGAACACATGAATACAACATACAAACATTCACTCTGCACACCTCTGAGCGTGGTGCCCTTCACACCACACTTTTTTATTCATTAGAAAGAAGTGGAGACTTTCCCTTTATAGGGAGTAGAATCACTCTCTTTTTGATATAAAATATTTATGATAACATTATATATCTTTGAAAATTATTAATTGATGCATTTCTGTCTTCTTACCACTAGATGTAGCCTTAACACAAGAGTCTGGTGTAATTTGCCATTCTCTGTGGCTGTAAAGTATGATAATCCATTCTTTTGACATCCCTTCATATCACTCATTAAGGGTGCACTCTGTTTATTAAGCTATCGTAATGAAATAATGAGTAATGTATATATTTCCTCTAACAGAAGCCTCCTGGACAACTTAAACAGATAATAAAACAACAATCACAATATCTACAGGCAGCAAATTAGGAAGAGTTTACCATGTGTTTATTAAATTCACAAAACATACAGTTTTTTGTAAATTATTTTTGGCATTTAGCAGAAAAACAAACAAAAAGGTGCAAATGACATATGTATAAAAAAAATATAACAAAAAGAAACACAACTTAGTCCCCATGCTTTATTCCTCTAAAACTGATCCATAGATTTAGACCCTCCCCACCCCAATTTACTCTTCATGAAAAGGTCAGACATCCAACAAATCACTCACGAATCATATGTAGCGCCACAATAACAGCAGGAGAAAATAAGATACATTGAGATGAAATTAACGAGAGTGACATTTTTTTTAAACATTAGAAATTACCAAAATATTGGAGAAACACTTTAGTTATAGAAGCAGTAAGACCATGCTTTTTTCAATGAATTCAATATAGTAATTCAGTAATTCAATATAATTAATTATTAAAATATTCCATCTTGCTTTTTGCAGATTCTGTGGTTCTGTTGGCTTCTTCAGTGCCAAGCGGCTGGGATGAGGGTCAAAGACTCCAAATCTGAGGCCATGGTTTTCTGCCAGAAAATGGTTTCCCCCTCCAGGAGGGACTGGAAAATGTTATGAGGAATAAGGACATGTTGGTTGACTTTCTTGTACCGCTGCCTCCATGACCTAGCCCTGAATAAGCAGAAGAAGATGGTAAATGTAGAATGGATTTATATAACACTTTTCTAGTTTCTTTGAATGGTTAAAGCAGCTTTACACTTCAGGTCACATCTACCTGCTCACACAAATTCATTCTCACATTCACTCACTAATGGTTCAGAGGATCTATGCCAGTTGTCTATCAGTAACAGCATGACACATTCATGCCCTTTCATACACATTTACACACCACTGACGCAATAGTGGGAGCACTGGAGCACTTAACTTGGTGTTAAGTGTCTTGCCCAAGGACATATCACCATGTGACAGCAAGAGCTGGGCTTGAATTTGCAACCCTCCGATTAGCGATGTTGTATCTTGACCGCTTGTGATTTGCAGAAGATTGAAGGAGACTTCGTGATACTGGCTTGCTTCAGAAAAACAGGTTTATTACAAAGAGCAGTATCATACAGGCACTTCAGGATACCTGGGAGGGACTGCTGATGATGTCCTTCTCCAAGACTTCAGTTTGACCACAGCTTATATAGGATCAGAAATAGTTTACATCAAGACAACAGTAGGACTAACCTCTGGCTATACAAATAAAGGCACCACCTGTCAATTGTACCATATATTTACTAAACAATGGTTAACAGGTCATCTGCATTCTTGGTTAAGAGGGTCATCTTCATTCCTCCCATGATCTCAACCCTAAGGACACATACCTGTACCTTTCATGGTTTCACATCAGACACTTCACAGACAAGATGTGCATTATCAGACTACATTACTGATGCCCCATGGATGACTGTATCTATAAAATTGTGTATTGATTTTCTGAAATACAGTAATAATTAATGTTAAAAAGTTTGTTAACTTTGTATTATAGAGGTCTAGAACAGGGGTGTCAAAACAATGGCTCATGGGCCAGGTGCAGCCCTTGATCCATTTTTAAATTGACCCAAAACATTTTCTTAGAATAAAGAATATTTTAGATTAGATTAGATAGAACTTTATTAATCGCTTTGGGAAAAAAAAAAAAAAAAAAACAACTCCCTCAGGGAAACTGGAAATCTGGTCCATATTAGAGCCTGAAGCTGAAAAATTATGAGACAATACAAATAGTTGATGTATTTACAGCCAAAATGATAAAAAAAAATCATGTTTGATAAAACCTTGTTGAACAAAGACAAATAGCCATTTTGAAAGCTTTCCATTATGTGACTTATGTAAAAGGTGAGAGTGTCACTGTGCAGTGACCACTTTGTGGAGCTGCAGCACAGGCCTTTTCATTTTATATCCACATAACACCACACAAGTTTATATCCAAAATCACTGATAAACACAGGTATCAATGTTTTAGGCCCCTTGGACCCTTACACAGGAAATTATTCACATCACGCCCTCATGTGAACCTCAGAGAAAATAGTTTGGACACTCTTGGTCAAGAACAGCAGTCCCCAACCTTACTTGCTCAACAAACAATTTTTATGTACAAAGTAAGATGATTTGGTAAAGTTGTGGTTTTTTTTTAAGTGAAAAGGGTTCTTAAAAATTGAATAAACTTAAATTTTGGTCATAATTCTGTAGTAGAAAAAGTTAGGAAACATTACTTTGATCAGTAATTAAAATAGTAGGATTATTAATAAAACAGTAATCCCTTACTTTATTAGTTGCTCGGAAATAGTATCATTTTTACAGTAATAAATTATAAATAACTCATTACTACCCAACCCTGTTAATTCATGAATTATTTTGTACTTTGAAGTATTAGTCATTGGATAATTCACCTAAGGACATAAACTTTATGTACATATTTATACTCATTATAAATATGTTGTTATGCACCATAATGTTCTGTCATTCCCCTTAAATGAAGCAGGGGGCCTCATTAAAAAAATAGTCTAGGGACCTCTTTTGGGCCAGGGAGAGACTTGGCAGTCCCCCACCTTTTCTTGCATCCAGGCGGCAACCTCTGGGGCTGTAATTAGAGGCCCAACTGCCAAATGTGTTAGTGCCCGAGTGTCCACTTGGAGCTGGCTGCAGAGAAATTACACCTTGATGACTGTATGCAGGGCAAAGACGGTTATTACGGCCTTAATACACATCTTTACAGCCTAGTTCATAATACATCTTCAGTCTAAAATTAAACACATCTATGTGCTTTTATTGTGAGGGGGTGATCTTCACGCTGTTTTTCTTTGATTTATTTATTAAATGTATTATGTAACAGTAACTAATTAAACTGAAACCCTGAAACATTGCGTCTTAGCAAAGAGGAAATTGTTTGTGTGTTCTGTATTTGTCATCAGCCTGAGCTGATCAAGTGTTTGTATTAATTTTTGATGGATGTTTTATTAATTTTGACCTCTGAACACATCAGGTAGTTGCATACTGCCTGATCTCTCATGTATTCATTGGGTGTAATTCAAATATGTTTGTAATCATCCACAGGACACAGTTAGATTAGTACATGAACATACAATTAAACAGTGATTTTATCTCAGGCCTTACTTTTTCAATCATTACAGTTGTGACAGAGAACTGTATAATCTATTTGTCATGTCTTGACAGTCAAGCCATGCAGATGAATATGAGTTATTTTGTTAAAAAACAAAACACTTTAGAATCTGTTGGGTCAAAAAGGGAAATTAAAGAAATGTTTATATGGCCCAGTGCTACATGATCCAGAGCCTGCCTAGTGGTTGGAGACCCCCAAGGGATCAAAACCAAGAAAGTCTTACAAGTTGTTTTTCGCAGCTGTAATGACCTGATTTAATATTCCACATCACACTCTCAATCAGCACCACCTGCACTATTTTGCAAAGGTAATTCAGTCATTTTTGGCCGACATCCTGTCCTGGCCATAATGAGCTACTAATTACTCATTAGCAGTTGGCTGAGTTCATAAAGCTAAAACAGATGTACCAGACCTCTCCCTCTTAATCCAGCCTTTTTTTGGAGGATGTGCATTGGAAACAGTATGTTTCTGCAGGATAACAGCAGTAGAGCTTGAGTTGTAAGAAGCCATTGTAATGCACGGGCTGGGGGAACTCCTTCACAGAGAGAACCTCCACAGTGCCACTCTGAATTAACTCAGGCAGCAGAGCGGGGCCTTGCTGTCTCAGCAAGCAGGGACTGGAGAGTGAGAGACACTGGGAAAAGATGAGGAATGGAGCTGATGAAAAAGTTTTCCTTTCCCCCCAAAAGTTAAAAAAAAGCTCATCCATTGCATTTGCATTTAATCAGACTGCCAGTTTTCACAATGCAACACTCTTATACTGTGTACGGGTAGATCTTTGAGGCATTTCTGGTGCATCTTTAACACAAGATGGTAAGATCTGATTCATGTGATGGAACGGTTGACATAATCCAAGGCATGTGGATCTGATGAATCCAAGTCTAATCAGGTCTAATCATTTTACCCTGATAGTTTTCAGAACGAGCAAGATCAGGTCAGGTTAGACCATTAAAAATGTGTCATACAGGGATTCTGGCACCTGTCCAGTCTTGAAGTATTGAGTGTGTTGTTTGGACTGAAAATTGTTGAATGCAAATTTCAATGTCATTGTTTTGTTTGTTGGTTTGTTTTTTCAAGGTTGTTGATAGATTGCATTTATTAGCATGGGTAAAATTACTTGGTACCTATTTTAACTGGTCATATATATTGGTTTTTCAGTTTATTGAGATTGGTTGATCTAGACTTCCTTCTGCTTGCATCATTGGTGAGCTTCAGTCAGAAAAGGTTGGTGACCACTGTCTTAAAGGATTTAGCCACACAATTTGAGCCAAACCTTCACAACTTACACAGCATTAGCTTGAAATTGTAACGTTCAAACACATTTTTAGGATTTAAAACATCTATGGTTAACATCTTAAGCCAAACACCAGCACACCTTCTGGAGTCCAATGGAATTCATATATCTTCAAGCAATATTTGACAGTTTGTTGTAAAAGCTTGGCATTTGTGCCCTCTCCTTGCTCTAAATTAAGCCTTTAGAAACCACACACCTCACTGAATGACAGCTGGCATAGGCTACAGCCCCATGGTATGTGCGTATATGCACAATGATACAACACTGTGGTTATTGCAGAGCTGTTTTCAATTTGCATTAGTTTATACTCTTAAATAACTAAATAATGAAAGTACAAATTTGAATTTATTTCCTGAATTTAATCTATCATAAATTCATTCATGATATAAACTTTAAGGCAGGAGGTATAATCATGTACAAAATCATGCAAAAAAAATAGACATTTGAAATGTGTGTATGTCAGCTACACGAAACACTCAACAAACTGTTCATTAATATCCAAAAGCAGACACATTAATTAAAATAGGAAGCAGCAGCCTCGGAGGGAATCTAACCATTAGTCAGTTTTGAAGCTGTGATCCATCTGTGGAAAAGTGCAGGACCCCACCTTTGCTTGTTAACAGTTTTAATAATACATCAATAATGCATATTTGCCAGCAGGCCCAGCAGTGCTTAACAGTGATTTCACAGATCGCTACACCCCGTAGTCAGCTGCCAGGCAGCATGGGAGCAATTTATCAACAGCGCTGATAAAGACTCCCCCTGTGAAGAACCTATGGGACTTCAGGGGGGCGACACTCAGCTGTCATGTTTGTGTATTCACCCTTTTCTGTTTAATTTTTGCAAACTTAAGATCCAAGCAGAACTACTGCAAAATACCCTGTAATGATAAAAGAGGAAAGAGTATCAAATAGGTTCAGCTAAGAGACTGTGACATTTACAGCAGTTTTCTAAAAGTACTTCAGGCCCCTATTGAATGTTTCTTATAATTAGTACGACGGCTGTCAAATAATAAATAATTGAAATAGATTAGAAATAGAATAGGAACTATTTTGTCTTGTCCATATTACCAATGTGAAGCAGAGAGATATTCTAATCAAATGCAACAAGTTGGATCAATGATTTAATATCTGTTATAAGAGAGATCTATTTTACCAAACTCCAGTCTACAAAAATTGTGAGCAGTCCAAAGCGGGATGGCCCCGTCAACATTCTTTGGAGCAGGAAGAGGTGGAAGCTATGAGGAAGGCGACAGCAGGAAGTGACTACCTGTACAGAGATTAGCATAGATGCTAACATCAGTAGCAGTTTTATCAGACTGCTTTTCTTTATTAAAGCAGCACTGCAGATCTTTTGAGCCTTCAAATATTCTCTCCAAAGTCTGTTCAGTGGAGCTCGGCGCTGTAACAGAGAGAATGGCCCCCTTCCCCCACAGCGCTTCCCTGCTCTGTTTAGGGGCTATGTAACTTTTGCTCCTGTGACGGGGACACATATCGCAAGATGCTGCGAGAAGTGCAAACTGCTTTACGGCACTACGCGAGATTTGGCTTCCAACTAAAGAAGCCGGTGTTTTGCATGTAGTAGTAGCAGCCATGGCATCCGCAAAGCGCGTGAGGAGGACTCTTTCTCCAGATTCAAGGGCCAAAAAGAGACCATCGGACAACACAAGGAACAAAACTAGAATTAACATTGGAGCCCACTTTGCTCGGTGGCGAGAGCGTCGGGAGATGGAAAATTGCAAGACGGACGCCGAGCTTGCAAAGTTACTGCTGGAGAGGTAAGTTATGTTTTCGTCGGGTTTTCCCCCGTTCCACACTTGGTTTCAGTCGGTGGTTGCTCCGTAGCATTGCATGCTTTGTGTAACTTGGTGGACGTTGTTTGTCACTAAATGCTACGAGCGGTTATTTGCCGGCGAGTTTCTCAGATTGCTGGAGATATTCATGGTGCCGTGACGCTTGGTCATTCACTATTTCACTATTTCTCCTATGTCTTCGGACGTCCTGTCGACTCACTTCTCCCAGCTCTGTATGTCAACAAATGCACGTTGCTGTGAGGCTCTGTGTTACGACAATGCAATTACACCCAATGACCAGAGCGGCCCCTTGAGAGCAGACAAACCTGAATCTTACATGGTGGGGCTTTAAATGAAATACAAATAACAACACTGGAAGCACTTCTCAGTAAAACGCATACTTTCGCTCCACTTCCAACATGTTCTCCTGAGAGTTTGTTCAATAAAGTGGCTTAAGTTTTTTATTTTACAAAGCCCCCATGTACTACAACATCTGATTGGCCCATAATAAATATGATGGACGGAACAATTCTCCAATCACCTGCCGGATATGCTCTTGAAAGTTTCTGCTCATTCTCAAACACATTCTATTGGCTTTTGCCCAGATGAACTCAGGTTTGGAAAAAGACTGAATACAGAATCCTGGTGGATAAAATGTCTTCAATGGCACATTGGAAATTGGAGGCTGTAATGCACTTTGTAAATCTCTTAATTTTACCTGTGAGAGCTCTGAAAGTTTGGATGGCACTCTGACTGAGACCATCTTTATGAAATCTATTTTCTCTTGTTGGTGTTTCTTTTCTTTTTTTTGTGGATTTGCTTTGTGATTTGACCACAGTCACTGACTGAAATTTTGGGCACCTTGAACAGATACCATATTGGGCCCCTTCCCATAGAAGCTCTGCACAGTCTTTTAAACCAAGCATATGTCAAGCTATCAGATAAATATGATGAAAGAATATAAATATGATGCTGAAGACCCCACATTTTTATATAGCAAATAAGACATTCTAATGGTATAGTAGCTCCCAGCCCTTTTCTGCTGAGCCCTCTGTGCAGGAGAAAATGTTCACTGTTAACATTGTTTATCAATATGCACAAAATGCAAAATTAGTCATGAACTTTGCATCTACAGGCACTACAGACTTGATCTCATGCCTTTCTGCATACAGCCAATAAATTGTCATGATACACATGCCAAAAATTGCACCAGCTTGGTCCAACTTGCGGGGGAGAAATGACTCATCACAAATTCTTGTCTTTTTTGTGACATACTGTATGTTGTAGCTTCATTGTTAGTCATATGTTTACATAAATGTTCTTTCACAAAATTTGCCTTGCTTTGGTGGCAGGGGATTTAACTGAGGTGTCTTATATGAATAACATTTCATGGGATTTTAGCCCATCTTTTTGCAATAGAAACAAGAAAATATGTGTTTTGTAAGTGAAGGGTAACAAAACATCTTGCTGCTACTGTTATATCTCCAGGTTCAGTCAGCGTCTGTCAATTGAACAAGCCATTATTATCAAATGCAAAGTATCTTAAGAAGTATGTACTGTGTAAATTTTAATGCAAATTGTTGCACAGTGGAGATATTGCACAAGAATACCTTTTAAACTTAAACTTTGCAAAATGGTACCATTAAGATATTCAATGCAAAAGTTTTCAGTCATAATTGCAGACAGATTGCAGCATACCGCTGACAGCCTTCTTGGTGTGCTTTTAAAACAATATGATTACCTATCTTTCTCTCCTTCAGTACCTTCCTCCTTCTCTGTGTCTCATACACACGCATACATAATTTAGCATTCTTCAAATCTATTGCGCCCACTCCTTACACCTGCCACCCCTTGTCTCCCTCTAACTACATTTAAAAACAACTAATTTCATTAAAACCCCATCACATGTCACATGTGGTAACTCTTGCCATGGCTCCAGTTAACTGGGGGGTAAATCTGAGCCTCTTCACATGAACCAGCTAATTAACCAAGCAAGCAAGGGTAAAGGTTTATGCTCAGTGCAGTCTGGCTTAATTGCATTTTTGCTTTCATGATTAAAAGCTGGATGTGATATAATCATATAATGCTCGGTGGGTGGGGGGCAGCACTAACAGTGAGGCCATCCAATAACCTCCAACGAAGCTTAACTGTAAATAGCCTTCCAGCAGTAAATATCATAAATCAGAGATGCCCAGAGTTTTGCAGGGCCATTAGTGATAAGGTGTGATAATATAAGTTTGTGTTTTATCCACTTTATCTCGTGTCTACTTTTAACACAGTTATTGACTTCCTATATTTTCTAAAATGACCTCTAGCGACGTAGAGACAACTCTGCCAGACAAAGGAGCAGAAGATTACTGTGGAGATAAAGCACATCACGCCCACAAACATAAACACAACAGCTGTGATGCATTATAGATGGAAAGCTGGATGTATCTGTTTCCTGTATAATGGATTTTTTCTCTGTGTGATCCTCAAATGTCAGCAAGCAACAAGAAAAAAACATAAAGCATTACTGTTTGATTATCTCCAAAGGGAAAAAGGCCACTCTGCCGGAAAGTAGAAATATGTTCTAAAATAAATGAATGTTTCTGGTATTCTTGATAAGAAAATAGTAGAACACATGAAAATAGCTTCTTTAAGGCATTTGTTATTTAGGTGCCATTTATTTTATGCAAGGGCTTATCAAAGTGTAATCTCATACATATATGGCTTAAGGACCACCTGCCACAATGATCTGGGAAGGTTCTTTATTTTGATTGTTGACACAATGTCATAGCTCTTTTACTTTTTTATGAATACTACCTGTGATATTGTTTACATTATTATCGATGCCATGGCTCCATACACATAATTTAAAATAAGTAACCATAACAATGCGCATACAGTCAAAATCTTTTTTTATATTACAGTTGCAGCTGCTTCAGTTTTCACCTTCCAGCCAAATGCCTGACGGGTGCCGAACTATTACCAGCCAACTTCCAGCCACTGGGAATCTCCCTCACTAGAGCACAGCGCGGGACGACTTTCTTTGTTCCACTCCTGCCCGCTCTTGCTCGATTTCTGTCACAGTGCCTTTACGTGAAAGTGCCTCAAGTAGGCTCTGTTTTATTTACACTTCAAAACATTCACATTAAATCTGCAAAGCCAGAACATCTGTGTTGACTGATACTGCAATACGGCTTGGATGCGCACAACACGATGTGAACCCCTACTTACAAAGGCACTTTGTCACAGCGCTCTTTTCTCCCTCTGAGTCCACGTGTCTCCCTCTCTCCAGTATCACACCCCTATTACTACCTCTGGAGAAGGTACAAAAAGGGGTCCACTCATTCTCCTGATTCAGGCTCCAGGATGCTCACAGTGGAGGTGAAACATCAGGGAGGTGAATATTATGCCTTAGAATAATGAAAAGAGTGAATCTGGCAATTCACTCCTGCCTGCACCTGCAAAATTCTTGCTACCCAAGTAAAACACTCATTTAACAGATAATTCCTTCGTCACCCATGTAGAATATGATGCAAATAATAATAAAAAAAACCCCAAAAAAACAAAGCTAGTTATTTCAGTCAAATCTGTTGCCTGTGGTTCGCATGCTCTTCCCTCCACATACCTAAATATGGCTGTTGGGTGAGGGAGAACTTTTTAATCAAATTTACCATATTTAGAGCCAAGACTAATGAAAAGCAGAATCACCTCCATAACCCTTTCCTGGTAATATCAATGTATGGCCGAATGTCCTTGCAGCAGAGTGTCACACATTTCTTGGCACTGTCTTATTTAATGTGTGCAGGGAGCAAAGTATCATCCTTGAAAAGAGCTTCCTTTGACTGGGAAGAACAGGGCAGATGGTGCCAGATCTGTGCCTGTTGTATATCTGAGCCTTAGCGCATTTGTTGTAGCTGACAAAGTCAATTTCTTTTTCATCCTTGCTGGTTAGAATAGCAAAACTATTCCAGATATTGGACTTGCTGCACTTTGTTTTTGTGCAGTAAAATCCGTCTTATCCTCTTTTCCACATCACTTGTCGACTTCATGTTGTAGATACTTGCTACATCTGGAACCTACAGAGATTTTTTGCTCCCTGCAGCAGCGTTCAGACTTCCTGCTCCCAATGGTGCCTAAATAAATTAATCAATCAATAAATTTTTATTTGTATAGCACCAAATCATAACAAATGTTACCACAAGACGCTTTAACAGAGTAGGTTTATGCCATGCTTTTCCTCCCTAAATTCCCCCAGTAACATGACCATTCATGCAATTGTAGGGTGTCCTCATGATATCGTGCTTCCCTAATAAGAACACATCCAGTGGGCTTCAACCTTTGCCCTTATGCTGGTTTCCATTTTATCTCATAGGTCAGAATGTCCAAGTTGCAAATTAGATATGTTACTGGGAATGCCCCTGTTGGTCAGAATTTATATTTTTGGAGTCCAACAATCTTCAGGTATTCCAACTTTACCAGCTCACAACTGGAACCAATTTATCTGGGATATGACGCAACTCCCAGTTTGCATTAGCATTAACCACTCACTACATCATCATGGGGGATCTAACTGCACTCAGGATGATGGGCAAGTCCTTGCACTTCCCAGCCACAGGTCAGTCAAGACTCAGTCAATCTGTAACTCATTCCATCTGTAAATGGACCGCACCACCGTTCGAGGAGCATTAGTTTTACTACAGCAACCAGTTGCTACATGCTGTCATGTCATTGTGAGGGATTTCATTACAGCCATGATGGTGGGCAGGTCTCAGAGTGTTCCAGTCATGGACCAGTCTAATAATGTTTACATGTAGTCAGAAAAGCTGAGTTATTGCTTTCATTCAACTATAAATGCACTTTTAAGAGCACATAAACATATATCTGTCCAGCTGATATTAAACCATATAAAATTTCTTGAAGTTGTACTACCACACTTCAGAGATGGGGACTCAAGTTTGGGACTTGAGTGGAACTTATATTTTACACAAAGGCAACTTAGACTTGCCCCTCAAAGACTTCAGACCTGACTTGGACCAGAGTTTTTATACTTACCCCCAACCATTTTATTTTGTCCCTCTGGCTCACTACAAGTACAAACTGCAACTGATGTCCTCCCCTCACATCACACAAACCCTCCACATCTGGTATGCGAGTGGCCAAACTCCTGAGACAAGCATGGCACCTGCAGCAGGAGCAGGCTTGAGACTTTCCCGGTATAGATGACTGTCTGTGGTACCACGCTTAAGATAACCAATGCCTAAAAAACTAAACTTTCACTCTCATTGTTTTAAGCAGCCCACCATATAGTGTTAATGAAAGTCAAGGGCCATTCCCCCCTCTCCTCAACTCCATTCTTTCTCTCTTTTTCTGTTTCTTCGTCTCCCTTATCTTGTAACTGTTGCGCACGGCTTGTCAAAGGTTACAGTGAGAGAGACAGCGGAATGTTCAGATAAAAGAGGGGCCCTAAAAATCTAAAAACAGGAGAGCAAAAAGCTTTGTGCATCACCTTATTCTCTGTTTTCAATTAAAGGCTGATATTTAACATGTCAAAGCCCAGGGTGTGGCCCATAGAGCGCTGCATAGAGCACCCTGTTCAGGCTGGTCTGACTGAGAAAAATATATGCAAGTGTAATCCAATCTTTCTCATAAAGCAGCTGAATTATCAATGTGTGGTTGACTTAAAAACACCTTTATTTTCAAACATTACTGTCGAAATAAATGTTTACATACTCTTTCAATTCAAATTTTAGCTAGACCTACTCTAGGTCTTATCAAATCCAGCTTGGTTAACCTTATATTGGCCTTAAGTGAGCTAAATCTTGATGAGGAGTAGCTCTGGACTGTCTTTTTAAGTGAACTTGGTTTATATTTTCAGATAAAGAACTACAAACTCATTCATTCTCATAAGTTTGAACTGAACTTTGAGCTACCTCAGTTTATGTATGAACATTTTAGGGGATCATAGATCAAAGGTCAAGGTCAAAAATCCCACCATCTTTCTTTGTTGTTTAGTGCAATTTTGTGACTGCAAAATTACAGATATGCTTTAGGGAATTTTCTCCAAACTTAGAGCAAATATCACCCATGACATAGATAAATGTATTTAATTTTGGAGGTTAGAGGTCAAAAAAGTAAATGTCAGGTATTCTTTGGGTCAATCCTTGCTTTAAAATGTGATCTTGTATCTCAAGAATACTCAAAGGACTCTCTCTAATCTGACTCATGGAGAAACTGATGACAATGTTAAGGTCAGAGGTCAAATATCAATGTAAAACATCTTTGTCGCCATCTTTTGCTTGTAAATAAAATATAACAAGGATTCTTTGGGAGATTTTCATCACACTAAAATGAATTAGTTTGCATTCAAAGTTCTTCATTCACAAATATTAACAAAGTTCACTTCCCAAGAAACAAACTGTTTCACTACTTTTTGTTAAGGCCAGAGTAGATCCTCAGAGGATGTTAAAGAAATGCTTGGAGCTGTACCCATCAGGTTAATAATAATGACAAAGCTGTGATGTTACAGCATCTGGTATTCAGTGGCACCCCCAGGGGGAAAATTGCTGGCATGTTATATTTTTAATGAAAAAGAGTCAGTGGGAATGCAATACACAGCCACAGACTGTGTATTGTGGAACTGAATCGGACCATAGATCTTGTCACAAATTGATAAAACCAAACAGACAGGACTTCCATTTGGCTAATTATTGATGGTATTTTAGCTTATTTATCATGAAATAAAGGTTTCTGAAAAGTCTGAGAGTCACATAAAAAGTAAACAAGACGCAGCACCAGTTAAACAGATGCTCAAACCATATGCTCAGAGGAAGCCTGGGTACATGAATCTCATTTTTATATACACAAAATTACACAGAAGCAGAGTTACAGTCACTAAAAGGCTACATCTTAGGTTAATTACTGCTGCATTATAAACTTAGCTTTATAACTCTAAAAGTGTATTTATTTAGTCATTGTTAAACAAAATCAGACAACAATATACATTTCCTGTAATGACCATCATCAAAAATAATTAGACCTGCGGGAAATTACTAAAAGTACAGCACTTTTTTTTTTGAAGTGTTTAGTGTTAGTTTAGAGTTTCCTGTGTGACAGTAAACAAATAACAAATAAATACATGTTGATTTACACTCTTTAATTATATGTTGGACAATCATTAGCATGCTACATTTCACAAGACATCCATTACCATTTGATGGAAACGCAGAAGAAACTCTTTGACTGCTGTTAATGCTTCACACATTTTCCCTTGAGAGTCCTTTATTGGAGCACAAAGCTCTTCATTAATGTCATTGTCACTCCAGTAAAGTGTGCGTCTTGTGGATTAAACTTCATAAACACTGGCACAGAAAATCACTGACACACAAGAATTGCGGTTGTATAGGCAGATAAAAGGCACCCACCCACATGCAAGTGTGAAAATCTCCTGGACACATCAAGAAGTTAAAATAACAGTGACTTCAGTTTAACCTCACACTGATCTCTTTTTCCTTCAGGTCAGCTCCATCTCCTCACACAGATCAACAAAGTAAACAACAGCTGTAAGATTCCTCTCCACCTTTATCTGACCCTCAGATGTGTGAATGAAGTTCCTTTCACCTCAGCTGAAGAACTCTCCAAGCAGAAAATAAATCCCTGCTGCTCATTCAGCCAAGACAAATTTAAGAGCACTTTTATTCTGACTGCAAAGCTCATTCAGTTCCGACAGGGAGATGAGTCAATGAGAGCCTACTACTATTTAATCTACTCATTCCACATGAATTATAATAATTTCCCCTCACAATCAGCAACAAAAAATAATAAAAAGATAGTCATTTCTTGTTTCCTGTTTGAATAGGAAACAAGGATGAATCCCATTGATGAATGGGATTGGACTTCTCAGTCAGTTTGTCAACAAGCTTTACAGTCAAATGTAACCTGTGACTTTAAGAACTGAAAATTATCAGAAAAATGATAAACTGGTTTGAGTTGAGCCAAGCCTGAGGCCACATGTTGTTATGACTGGCTTTGAATTTTCACCTGTCAGACCAGGACTTTCATTTCTTTTTAACTCTCTATTTTAGCCTGTTACTGTGTGATCCATTACATTACTCAGTTTACTTTTTTGGTTTTAACATATAACTTAACATGTTTGGTAATCCTTAAAGCTACATTCACACACTGACGTATAGGCCACCTTTTGCTAATGTATAGGGAAACGTCAAGCTAAGTCAGGCCACACTGAACTGAATTAATGTCAACTGGGCAACGCTGATGTTCATCAGGTAACCATTAGGTTTTACGAATGCATAAAGTAAATGTGTAGTAAATAAGGTTATTTACTACACTCAATAATAATACTGCTTTTATCCTAATTTGATGAAGTTTGTGAGCATTTTTGGCTGTCTCTGTTAGACTTGCAAATCTTTGAACAGAGAACTGTTTGCTTGCTTTGGCTTTGTCACCAAAAAGCCAATTTTACATTCAGTGTTTTTCGCAGGCAGTCAAGCTCTCACAGTTTCATTACCTTTCATAACAAGCTGCCAGCGCCGTTTATGTAAATGCATCATGATTTCATCTTTAGCCCAATTCTGCTGAATTTTTCAGCTTTCATTTGAGTTTCAGGGGACAATGGAGAGACTCTCCAGAATAGCTTTGCTTCCATTTAAGCTCATTGTGAGAATGGATCCTGTAATCTATCAGGATGGATCATAGTTGAAAGTCTGCAGTGATGAATAGATGATAGAGGATTATGATTACGAGGGAAACAAGGAGGAATGACCCATCCTGAAATTATTTTTTATCCAAGGGCTGTGAGTGTCAGATTGTGCCTCTCATTTGTGCTCTTTCAGTTTTCTTTAGTTAACACAATATAAAACCACATCAGGATAAAATAAGCTGCAAACAAACAAAAAACAGAAAATCAAGGACAAATAAACCACGGTTTAAACAGAGATTTAATGGAGACGACCGTGAGTTAAATTACTGTGGTGAAAACTTTGCTTTTATAAAGATTTATAACGGTATTTTGTATTTTTGTTGTTTTTCTCCTACACAGCGTGACCTCTAACCTTCACCAGTATACTCACTACCTCTTTGTATTATAAATTCAAGAATTCGACCTGCACATTCAAAAGGTCCAAATTTCAGTACAGCTTTTTCTGTGCTAAATTTGCTCCCCTCTCCTGCAAGGTGAAACCTGTTTACTATGTTTGTTCTTAAACATTACACAGAACTCTTTGGGTCATCTACAGACAAGGACTGTGTATTTAATAAAGGTATTTTTCATAGGAGATAAAACATCTATGCATCACACACAGTTTGTTATGTTAAAGTTAATTACATTATTTGATCACTTATTGCTAAAAGTCAGTGATCATACCTTCACTATCCTTACTTTTTGTAAGGATATCTATCTTCTGTTTCTGATTCTTTACTTTTTAATTATTTAACCTCTCGAAACACAATCTGACGTTCAAAATAGTGTTCAAAACATGACAGGTGTGTGCCAAAGTTTTCCCTAAACCTCTGACTCCTGATCAAAAGGAAAATGAAAGCAAATTTGTGGAGACATTTGGAACAAACTGAAGGAAGTCAAAGTTCTGTAAAAGGTGTGATTAATGAAACTTGGATCTTCCAGTACAATTCTATAGTCTATGCATTGGAAAACACCATTGTCACCAAGGCTGAAGAAAGCACGACCAAGCAAGTCCAATTTCAAGGCCATAATGATTGTTTACTTTGAAATTAAGGGCCTGATCTACTAAAGGTTTGCGTGAATAAAAACACGTGCAAACTTGATAGCATGCTCAAAGCTGATCTACTAACCGGGTGCATCGAGGATTGTGTCTGTCAAATGAGCAAAATAGCACGCGCAATCCATTTAGCATGTCTGCTTTCATGAATAGGCAGAATACATTCAGATGATCAGAATGCGCAAAATACTGGGAGGAGGAGATGCAAATGTTATCATTTAGCACCCACAATGTGATTTTTCAAACCTGAAACTGATTGCAGTTGGTGTTTTTGTGTCTATATTTAGCATGTTTGAGAGGGAGGTGCAAACTGGCACAGTGTTAGGCACAGAGGGCCGACGACGGAGAGAGAATCCTCAACATACTTGGACAGTCAGAAACAGGTCGCATTAACCAAATATTTTCCGTCATTTACCACATTTTTGATAAATGATGGAAAGATTTAAAGGCTGTCTGTCAGTATGATGGAGTGGAAAAAGAGGGAGGATCCAGTATGCCATCATACTCATGCAGACACAGGCGTAAAGTAAACCCTCTCTGTTTTTCGCTCTTCATTCATTGTGGAGGAGATCAATTAACTTATGTAAAAAAGATCCCCCTCATAGCCAGAATCACTCCGTTTGTCACTCAGAGGTGACTGTGTCACACTCTCCACGCACTGACAGCGGGTTTAGGAGCTGTGAATGCTTCAGGTCAGTCACAGGGCGCTGTGGCTGCAAATTTTTCTCCCACTGCAGCATGTGATTGCAACCACAGCACATCATTTATTCAGTTATAAGTAAAAAGTGTTCTTCGCCTAATTATCTTATTATTTTCTCGGTGCATATAAATGGATTGTACGGATTTTCAGATTTTAAATACATTTTCCTAACTTTACATGCAGATCTACAGACTGGACATTGTTTTGTAAGTTGTATGATAAAAGGTTAAAGAAAATGGTTTGTTTAATGAACAGTTTGGATGGGATTACACCTACGTTTCATAAGTAGGCTGAACAGTGCTGAAAGTTGGGATGTATTGAACTTTGAAGAGTTGAGTCACAGCCGACTACACTGCTTTAGCTACTATTAAAACTGACAGATTGGTCAAAAGTACAATTTATAAATCAGAGAAACCACACACAAGATTGAATGCAATCTTACATTTGCACGGATCATCCTGCTGGAGACACTGACATGCTCCAGTGCCATTGTGGAAAAAGGACGTTAAAGATAAACGCTCAGTCTGTGTGTGTGTCACTGTAAGGCTGCTCTTCACATGAGGGGTTATTGGTGATGAAGTTGTGTAACTATGTGAATGCTGTCATTTAGATTATGTTTAATATGAATTCGAAAAGAAAATGTTAAAAGCGAGGGCAATCGAGAGACAATCGAGCACCATGTGAATTTTTCCTTTTTTTCTAAGATTAAATCTGTGCTCATTAATGACAGAATGAAACAACTGTGTGAAGACCTACTGCATTGCTTGGGTCAGTGGAAGACCAAAATGCTGTAGCGTGTTCAATCAGAAGGAGGAGATCAAAAGAGAAAGACACTGAAAAATGTTTATCTCCAATAAAAGTGAATTACACCATTAGTCTCATTTTTTTAATAGCTGCACCTTGTTCACTGAGACTACTACAGAAATCTTTTGGTCCAAATCCTTGAGAGTGGAAATATGGGTAAATTGTGGGGATCTAATAGAAGATTGACACATAACCGCAACCCCTAAGCTTCGTTTCAGAAGATAAATCAAAAATCTATTTTACACGGACAGATTTAAACTCTACATCACAGTGTGACAGACAAATACACTGTGGAGACTTCAGCTCATGAAACCTCGCAGGACTGTCTGGCCTTAAATCTCATTATGAAAAGCAACAAAATCTGTTTATGAAACGTCCCTGTCTTGCTGGATAACTGACAGCCCAGGTAGGTGCATCTCAACCAGACGGACAGCCTCATATCTCTGTATGTTTTTGTGGTATGGAGTTACAAAGCATGACTGATCCTGCATTTTTTTTACTTGCTGCAGGAGAAACTGCAGATTTAAGCACAGTTCTCGTTTAGGTTGATCACAGTAAGCCCTGAACTGTGTCTGAAAGGCTCCTCTGGTTATTCAAGAATGACACGTCATGTTTGCAGTAGATGAACCTTGTCGACTCCTGGAAGCATCACTGATCACAGCCGAGACAGCGTTGAGAGGGGAGAGAAGTCAAAAAGAGTGGAAATGTCACAGAGGAAGATGAAGTCAGCCGCGGGGATGAGCAGCTTTGGTTATCAAAAGGTCCTCATTAATTCTCACCTCGAAGGCCATATCGTTGCAATATACAGTATATTCTCACCTAGATGGTTAAAATCACATGTAAATCCACACAATGATTACACCAGAATTAAATTATTGAACTAAAAAAGATAGAAATATGTGTCAAGACCTGAAACAGGAGGTAAGTTGTAAGGCAAGTTGAGTTGATGTGGAGAGTGTGAACAAAACAGGACATTTTAGTTTAAAAATCTGTTTAACCTGTTTTTGGTTAATACTGCACACAGACAACATATTTATTGTCCATACTGATGAATTAATGCATTCTGAATATGATGCCTGCAAAATGCTCCAAAAACGAATGGAACTCAAACTTAGCAAGAGCATGGGGACTGAGGACACTAAAAGTTGGATAATATTCTTTTGTCATTTTCTATACTTGTTAATTTGCTCAACAGTGCTAGGTTTCCATTTTCAGCTTTTATGCCTCCTAATGTTCTAGAGATTTTCATTGGCGAGCAGGTATAAGCAGCAAGTCAAACACCAGCAGTCTTCAGCTCTTCCACGAAGTGTTCTGGTTTGGACCGATTTGGAGCAGTAAGCCCTGATCTTACTTACGTTTAGAATTTTTGAAGTGGGTTTGTATTGTACTGTGTCTTTACAGAAATTATATGATTATCCTCCTGACCAAGCACAGTAATTTCATGTTATCCTAGCTCAATTTACCTCCACATAAAGATATAGTGTGTTTTCATCAAGTAAACTTATCGTTAAAATGGCTTGTGTCTTTATGCAATAAATCATCAATATCAGCCAAATACATACTTTGAAGATATATTTTCATTTGGCTCTTCTGTTTTTCCAAAGAGTTCTTCAAACTATGAAAATGTACTGTACAAGTGTAAATGTTCATGATAGCAGGGAGACTCTCTCCCATTAGAAGTGCAGACTAGGGCAAGAAAGGACAGTTTCAACATGTCCCCAACTTCTCATTTAGTTTAAAACAGATTATGAAGACATTTGAAAGGAATAATGGTCACTGCACAAGAAAGAAGTGATTACATTTTGGAGGTGATCTGAATGTGGATCCAGGACATTTTAAAGGAATATTTAACAGTGAGAGACAGGTCAGTTTTCCACATTTTTTACCAAAAACGTATTAGTTCCAGATTTTTAGTTTTTAGAGGTGATTTCCATGGTGATCCAAATCTGGATGTGGATCCAGGATATTTCTCAAGAATTTGTTGACAGTGCGAGATTGCAGTTGTCAGTTGTCCAACTTTATGACAATTACTCTCTAGACAGTGTTGGAGTGTTGGAAATGCCTTGGCAGAGGTTTTAGCTCTCAGAGTTTGCTCTTCTATTCAGCTAGTCACAAGTTGTACAGGATTTGCAAAATACTTTTTTTCTGATTTCAAATTCACATATTACGTGACATCCGAACTCCATTGAAAATGGGCTTTGTAGTTACATTTCTGTTTCTTTTTCAATCATTTAGTAATGCCTCACAAATGAGTTTTTGCTTATCAGCTTTAACAGTTGTATGTTGCAATTTCATGCAGAAAACCAGAGACCTGTAATAAAAATTGTAAAGGGAGTATTTTTGTTTTTCTAATACATTTGGTCTTTGTGTGTGATGCTTAGATGCAATCCTGCCACAACTTACATGTGGTAGGATTTTTCATGTTTTAAGCAGCTTCTATTTTAATGTAGGGACAGTATAATCAATATCAAGTAACAAAGTATCAATACTTTACTCTTTTGGGTTTTATTACTCCCGCAAAATATCAATACCATATGATCACTCTAACAAAATATTTATCTGTGAAGTTCTATGAACTGTTTTCAGTCTTTCTCTCTGTCTTCTTGTGAAGGCATCGGCATTGTGTGTGTCATGTGACTGTGGACTTATCAAACAGCACTCACCTGCACCGGCAAGTTTACACACAGAAACACAACAGTTTTGTTGCAAACTAGTGAAAGAAAGAAAATGCACTTTATATACTGCTACTCTCTAAAGTAGTTTAAAGCCACTTTTTTCAATAACAGGACTGATTATTAGTTATTTCATTTGTATCTGTGTCATGGATATTATCAAGTCATTATAAAAAAACATGTTCCTCAAGAGTTTGATGGAGAAATAGCTGCTTAATCTATTTTCTGTGTTAAACTTGTTTATGATGTGATTGTCTAGTGTCTAGAACACATGTATTTTTGTGCTTTTGGTCAATAAAAAACAGCAAATTCATAAACGCTATATCTGCATTGTAGGAGGCGATTGAAAAATTACCTGCACTGTATTGATGTGAAAAAGTCTGATGTAGCCCATCACCATTTTATTGATGTCTAAATTGACTGTGAGCTGCACTGAGTTAGGAGGTGGGCTTCAAACACACTTCTAGTCTAAACACAATGACTCTTTAAAATAATTGCAAGGTGTTTAGAATTTGAACATAAAAAAAGGCAAAGCCACTGAAATGTTGTCTTGTCAAACTGTGATTGCAAAGAGGATTTCTCCCCTAGATGGCAGCCTTTATGAAGAGTTTCAGTGCTAAACATTCCTATATTCTGCCAGCAAATGTAGCAGAGCTGAAGATAAACCAACACTAATTACTGTAATTGCAATTGTTTACTTTCGTTTTGTGATGCTGATTGAAACTGAGTGTGCCTCTGCTCTGAAACCCCATCAGGCTTTCATTTTCTTCAGGCTCCAAATCCCTCCCAGAGCTTCCTGAGGAATGCTAAACATGTTGGATCGGTTCAGTCTCAGAGCAGTCTGGAGGGGCGGATGTGTGTCGGATAACACAGGTAGCCTTGGCACAAAGAAACACACACAAAGGGATCCTGTGATGACCTGGGGCAGCACAAGAGGAGGACGCTGCATTTTCTTCTCCATCCCTCTGTCCTGCTTTCACCTCTGGCTGAGATTACTCTGTAACGCTGCTCCATGATTCTAATCCATTTCAGGCTCCCCAACCTTAAAGGCTTTGGACCTCTTAAAAGGAAATAATGTCTGCTCTCGCAGTGACCCTGATCACGGTTGTACTGCGTGTTTCAGCTCTAAGCACTAAAACAAAGAGGCTCAAATGGTTTTATTTGGGTAAATATCAGAGGCTTTTCAATCTCACAAGAAATAGGTGGAGGGTTAGAAAAAAAGTCTTTGTGAACGAGTTGTGTTTTTCTTTCTGTCTTTTCTGTATTCTGATAATAATCCTGTTTGGTGACCACTTGAGACTATAATAAACTTTCTGCTGTCAGGGGATGTGAAGAGGTGTGCACTCAGCATTCAGCTCTATCCGCCTCTGTTGGGTCCTTGCTTTGAATTTTGTAGCATATTAAGTGGAAACAGTACTCAGGTGTATGAAGTATATCATGTTAATCCTTGCAACTCAAAGCTATTTTCTGCTTTTCTCTGTCTGTCTGGACTTTTTTGTAATAATAAATGTAAAACCTCAACCCCGTCAAGCACAATAAAGCTAAACACATCTTTCATTTTATTTTTTTTATTTTTTTTTTTTCTTACACATCTTTCATTTAGAATTTAAATCCACAGACCGTTGTACAAATTACATACAGATTTATAATGAACCAGCCTTTTCACATCTAAATATGGTTCCCTCCAGCTTTCGCTATTGTGGAAAAAAATATGGCTAAGAAACTCACAGCAAAAACTACTCTCTTTTTTACAAATTTTCTTCCAGATGTTTTGTTTCCTTACAGAAATGTTAGTGCCAGTCTTGGCATTTTTGTCTCAAAAGTTCCAAAGTGCTACATCACATTTTCACACTTCCCTGTTATTTCTATTAAGAAGTGATAGGTGACTTTCTTTTTTATGGTTGACCTTGACTGCTCCTGTTGGATGTTACTGTCAAGAACATAAGGGAAGATGAAAATGGTCAGGATTTGATTCAAAAGCGATTCTTAATAATATCGGACATGCTAAGGACTGTGATACTTGACATTGTGACAAGTTGTTATTTTCAGTCCTTAACTGTCAACATTTATATCTAAAAAGAAAAAAGGATCTAATTTTTACCAATTTAATAAGAAACACATCTCAGGCTGTTCATTGTTTTACTTTTGCTTTATTAAAAACAGAGATAAATCTCACAGACTAATATCCACAGTAGTAGCCATTACTGCAGCCCGCTGTGCTCAACCTCCCGTCAGCTTTTATCTTCACTGCTCTGAAGAGCTTTAGTGTCACTGTTGTTGAAGTAATATTTAAGAGATGGCATCCAGCATGTAACAAAAGCCCTTGTTTTCATCAACATTGTGAGACCTCCAGTCTTTGTATGTAAAGTTAGTTGTAGATTAAGCTGTTTTCTCATATCTCTATAAACTGCGGGGAAATTTTACGAGCTAAGCAAGTCAAGTGTTTGCTGGTTTATTAGGCTGGTCCAAAATATGTCAGTCCTTTCCCCTCTCTCTCTTGTACAGCCATGATTGTTTATTCTCCAGCCCAGTGAACATAACCCGCCTGACCTGACTCAACAGCACCATCATGTGGACTGAAGAGTAATAACTTGTATTTCTTCTGAACCAAAAGCCGCATTTAACACTGGAAATTGAGGAATGAAAAAATATCAATACGTGGCAGCTGTGAATCGATACAATATTGTCAAACCAAATATCCAAATGCTATACATAGACTGTAAAAGAATTTGACAAAACATGTCATAGGAGCTTTTGTAATGATGTTGATGCCCTTTAATGGACACCGCCATACTGCATGTGCTATCTCAACTAGGGCCAGACCGATATGGATTTTTTGAAGCCGATGCCGATACCGATATTTGGCAGAAAAAAAATGCCTATTACCGATTAATCGTCCGATTAATAAAAAAAATACATATAAAATGAATTTTTAAAAATAATTTGGTCCCAAACCACTTACAACAATGAATATATGAATTACAGGCAGAACATTTTACCATTTTACAATACTTTGTCACTAAGTATTTGTTTAACTTTACAACAGAGGGGAATTTTCAAGTACAAAAACATGCAAAGCATTAAACCTCTGGAAAATTAATTATAAACCTTAAAAAGAGTCACTCTTTATCTTGTACTTCTTGTTGATGAAAATAATAAGAAGGTAGGTTATAGTTCAGGTAGAACAACTTTTAAAAAGTTGTGAACAGGTCACTGAGAGGAACGCAACAACATTCTTTTCATAAGCCTTTTATTTTTCTCCTCTGCAACTTTCAAGAGCAAAGAACTTTAAAATACAAAATAAAATAGTGGGCAAAACTGCAGTCAATTCCTGAAAAATGAAATAAATATATGAACTCTTGTCCTGTTACATCTGCCTTTCAGTCCCAGAGTCCTCATTAGTTTATCAGAAGTAGGTTTTAGTGCAGGTAGGACCACTTTTTTATTGTAAACATGAGGTAATATGTGTGAGGAAATCAGAATATTTTGTGGGACACTATACATATTGCACAAACTTCTTTAAACAGGCCTGATTAAAGTTCCCAGCTCTTACGAAGGCTCCCCCCGATGACGTCAAACAGCTCCGAGGGAGCAATGCTAATGCTAGCATAGTTAGCTAGCTAGCTAGCTAGTTAGCTCAACTGCAGAGTCGGGGACAAGCAGGTGAAGCCAGGCTTTTGTAATAATCATCACAGAACAGTCACAAATAAACCAATCCCCTGCCATCAGAAGGTCCAATTCGTCAGTTTTGTAAATGAGAGATCTGGTGTTGGTCAGCTCATCAGTGTCCGTCTGTGCGGCTGCTTCTGTAGCTTAGCAGAGAGCCCAGTGCTCTCGCTATGTCCAGCGGTATACTGTGTGAGCGCCGAAAGTCGGTCGTTATGTTGGACTGTGTGAGCGCTGAAAGTCGGTCGTTATGTCGGACTTGCAGGCAAAAACAACATTCAGCAACTCTGTGTGACTGTAGGTGAGTTTTGCCCCATACACTCCATCATCCATACACACAGCAGAGCTCAGAGCCACTTTAACAGCGTGCCGCCATCTTTCGCAACGTCATCATTCTGCACAGCTTGGACACCGAACAGTGTTTTGAGAAATTAAGAATAAATCTGCGTTAAATCGGCAAAACTCTGGCCGATCTTGAATCCCTAGAAAAGGGGTAAAATCAGCTGATTTAATCGGCCGGCCGATAAATCGGTCGGGCCCTAATCTCAACCAAACTTCAGCTCCATCTACACACAGACAGAAATGCTGTATTGAGGGACTTAAGCTGTCTGACTAATAGCAATGCCACATTTCCAAAACTGGAAATCCTCAATAAATCCTCCACAGATGAAAAATGGGTGCGATATAAAAATATCCAGCCCCTTACAGGAAGAGCACATCGATGTTTTATAGCTTTAGACCAATGACATTTTTGAATCAGGCTGCAAAGATGTTTATTATGGCCATTAAAAACATCTTTGCTCTGCCTTCTCAAGCCAGCCCAAGTGGACACTTGGGGTACTACAGCTTTTGGCACCTCTGCACGGGTCTCCATTTACAGCCCAAAGGTTGCCATCTGATACTACAGATACTACAATTTTTCATTTTCCAGCCTTGGAAGTTACCACTTGGTTGGCACCTGTACCACCTGATACAGGGTTTTGATACTCGTCCTTAATAATACATTATCTGTAAAAATAAATGCAGCAAACACTCAAGATATGAACCTGCATTTCTCATATAATCATTGTGATCATACAGTATCTCACCCCCTTTGTGTCACCTAATCATATTCACTTGTTCTTGTAAATATTTCTGCTTGTTCTTTCAGTCCCTCATCTTTTATTCATGTTGCCTGTAGTAGACGAAGGAAAGAAAGACAAAGAAAGCTCCATTCGACTGAATCCCACCAAAACAATACAGCTGAAGATGGGAACGCAGGCATTCAGAGGATTCTCACAGAAATGTCTCACCCCTTCCCCGCCCACATGCGACAGAGAGTACACCTCCCAGGTCTTGTGTAGACGTTGGTACAGAGTTCGTCATTCTTCACAAAACATGTCTTCTTGATAAATGATGAGGGCAGGGAGGAGGGCGTGCAAAGATAAAGCAGAATAATACTCATCTGTATTCTATTCATCCAAACATCCAGGTCTGTGGAGAGATGTTTTTATGAGTCTTACTTTTGGTATGTAAAGACACAAAAAGAAGGCATCACTTTTGAGACTCTGGAGAGAAGTTTGACGAGTCTGAAGAATAAAAGCATCTTTAAAGTATGAGCCTCTGGGGCTTTTGGAGAAGGCCAAAGCCCACAAGGAAAACATGAGAATACAAATATTAGACACGACTGTAATGTGAAATTTATAAGAGCTCAAACTTTTACATTAAACCACTGGAAGAATCAATAGGCGTGGACTAACTTGGACAGTCTATCTCACTTAACAAAAAGAGCAGTTCTACAGTCCATGCCAACTTGCCTGGAGCTGTTTACCATCCTAAGAGAAGCAGGAAATGTGTGCACGATGCTAATTAAGTAATGTACCTTCCTCTAAATTAAAACACTGAGTAAACAATTTGTACAGGGACTCTTTGGCGGCTGACCACATTCTAATCCATAACAATGCCATCATTCTATTAACCTCTGAGTACAGTCCAGAGACGCTCTCACTCAGCTCTGCATTCATTTATTTTGTTGATCGCCATGCTAATTTCGGTTTCTGTTCGTGTCTTATGGTGTTTCAGAATTTCTGTCTTGGAACAAGTGCCTACAGGGGAAACAAAAATAGGGGGGATACAAATGAAAAGTGACGCAGAGAAGGAGTTCATATGCAGCAGCAATCAACAAACAGAAACACACATTTCTATCCCATGTGCCTTTTTTTTGGTAATCTTATGCAACATGCCAGCAACATCAGAGGCTGGAAGCATTTTGCTTTCAGCTGCTCCTACGTCTATCAGTCCATTTTTGTATCTTTGGGATGCTTCCAGTGATTTCTGTCAAACTTTCCATCTTGACGAACAATGAAATGCTTCAGTTTTGGAGGTCAGTGGTCAAAGTATTGGTTCTCATGTTCATGCCCTTGTGAAAGCAAACCTTAAGAAATCTCTGAAGCATTTCATCAAACTGTGGCCGATGTCCAATTTGACTGAATGATGAACTGGGTAGATTTTGGAGGTAAAATTTCAAAGGTCAAAGGCCACCAAGATCATCCTTGCCTGTGGATATCTACCACTTACAGAGATTTTCTTTCCACTGGAGTCCATTTTATCTCAAAGACAAACTGAGGAAATGTTAGAACAGTTGCCCCCTTTGTCAAGCCCTGCCATTAGCAGGAAGTGATCCTTAAGCCAGAGATAAACTTGCAGTTTGTCCCTGCATTCGTTTTTGCTTCCATTGGCATCATGAACATGAGCTGGAACTACCTGTTGTGTCAGAAGGATACTACAAAAATGGCTGTAATTCTGAGACTAAAAGTTGCAAAATAAACACCACTAATCAATATCATCATTGAATATTTGTTGACAACTGATGACCAGTTGTGAGCCCTCACTATCAGCATCGTCTGCACTCCATGATACCATGATATTTCCCTCCGCACACCGTCTGAAATGATGTATGGGGTAATGAGTTACTGTGTTGACTTGCTGCCGACTGTGCTGATAGATGTTGCAGTCAAAGCACCAGAAAAAGTAGAGAGTGTATCCTTCAATAATTCACTTTTATGAATCATTATTTCAACAAATACTTCATTAGTTCATATGTGAGAAAACATCCAAGGAAACCAAGCTAACACAAACATGTCTACAGACAAAGTCAACTATGCTGTCAACTCCAAGTCATCAATGTACACAGTCACCAGTTGAATTACTACATCAAACTTATTTCCTTGTTTCCCTGCTTCTGTCATCAGCTGGGTCAACTGTTAGGTTTGTGTCTGTACAGTCTCACACATTACTTAGATGTTGATGATTGTAGTCTTGTTTTATCAGTTTGTCTTTTAAACCTTTTGTTATTGTTGTTTCTGCCTGCTGCTGTGATCAATCTGTCATCTCTCCTCTGCCTCTGATCCTACAGATGACGTGTGATCTGTCGCCCACATCTGCACTACTGATGCACTAAATTGACAATGACAGCTGGAGTGTTCTTCAGCTCTTGCAACCCTACAAGCAATGAGCGGTATAGATAATGTATGGATAGATAGTTACTGCCAAAAACTGCAAAGAAGTTTGATGTTGAGATAAGGTCAAACGTTAATCAACATCACTGAGGGCACACTTTCCTAAACAGTATGTAAAAAACAACTTTTCTGGTGTCTTTCCAGATTTTTCTAACCACTTCTTTGACAGAACAGTCTCCCAACTGGAAGAAATAAATTGTACGTTCTAAGTCCAGCAGCAGAACAATATTCATGCATTGTTTACAATGGAGCCCAACGTGCTGGAACATGACATGCTTTTCCTTGGTGGGCACTTGTTTTTCTGAATAATACTTAGTAACCTACACGGATGGTTGACACATCGCTCACGCCAATATGGCTCTGCCAGCCCAGACATTTTATCTGCACTTTCCCCGATAAAATCAGAATGGGCACAAACATAGCAGACCACATCGAAACAGAGATGAGAGGTCACACAAGGAGAGCAGAAACAAGCTGAGGCTATTATAGGAGCGCCAGAGGGAGATGCCAGTCTGTTACACAAACATTTATTGAGGGATTATACAGTATGCCTCACTACACTCATATACAGTCATAGCAGCCTGCACACATAAACACTCACACAGAAGCACACATTAAGTGCACACAACCACCCACACACCGTATCACTCACAAGGATAGATCCTGACAAGCATATCTTTAGCCTCTTAACTCTCCAGAAATCTACTAATCAGTGGAAATGAAGACTTGATTAGAAAATAATGAAGCCAAACTTGTTAAAATTGTTTGATACGCTCGAGATCCCTGCAGGCAGAATGAGAAGATTCCGGGATTTGATTCTACATTATGCAGCAACTCATTGGAAATTCTGCAGCCGCAGCTCCTCAGTGCGTCTCTTTTCTGTCCGGGCAAGTGTGGCCGGTCCAGTCCAGGCACAGAGGGACCTCCTTCTTCATCTTAGCAGTTCCTTTAGGTACCACCAAAAAGAAGTAATGGAATCTTTTCATGGGACCAAAATGGAAACATAACCACATTCTGACATTCATGTCTTGCAGCCAGAGCAGAGGCTCACGAAAAGTTCTGTTCAGCCTCTGCAGCTTTATCAAAATACAGTGAAATACTTGGAGGGAGAGAGAGTCAAGAAATGTCAGGTTTCAGATTCTCAAGTGTGACATTTTACAGCTCTTTCATGATGTACCCTTCTATTTTTTCTTGGTTTGAATGTGTTCCGCAGAAACATTTGATTTCAAACACCACTTCAGGGTCTGGGCAAAAGTGATAAGCAATTTTATTGGCAATTTCACTGACCAAACAATGAGGGTAATTGCAGCATGAATAACAGCAGAATATGGAGTTTAGGGGATTACAGTACCTCCTCATAAGGGAGCAGTGTGCATAATACACTTAAATATCTAAATTAATACAATAAAAATGATAGATCCTGTCTTATATAAACATTTTTATTGAGTACTCACAGTACTTTAATTATTTCTAGTAGTTTTAAGGCCTGAGAAAGCCTTCATTTTGAGGATTTCAAAGGTATCATGTCCTACAAAATCAATCAGGTAATCATCAGGAGACCTGGCTGTCTGTGTAAGTGCTGCTGCTCTCATGTGCCACCAGCATGGACAAGCCACTCTTTACTCCCACTCCCTCCTCTTGTGTTGTTATGTTACGCAGAGTCCTGCATCTACCAGCATATTTAAATATTAATTATCCTATGTGAAACCAGGGGTGAATCTCACAAAACTTCAAATACGATTTTGTGGGTTTTTTCAATGTAATTTCCAAAAATATGGAGGGTCATTCCATATTATAAACAGACTTCTTCACATGGAAAAGTGATACAAGTCCCATTGTAGAAATCATCTCTGAAATTTCAATCAGGGACACTTTATCTGCTTTTAGCAGTAACAAAAAGACTCCATATTGCTCCAGTACAAGCTCAGTATTACTGTATTTAAACTGAATAGCTGACAAAAATGTTCACTGAAAATATGGCAGTGGCACTCTGTATAAAGAGACAGTAAACAAACAAACAAAAAAAACATTTTTAACCCGTGTCTTCAGAATAAAATTATCACACATGCCATCATCAAACTGTGGAATTACAACAGTTTACATGTAACAAAAGCATCCTGACTAACACATCAGAAAAAGCAATAATACAAACACAATGTATAAAATTGTTGTTAGTCTCCCATCCAACTCAAGGTTAGCATGCTCTGGTGGCCTGAATGGAATGTTTATAATCCAGAAAAAAATCATCGGCATCTGTAATCCTAAACACCGTATTATACAAGATGTGGATTAGTATAAACTTATAAATCAACACACTGTTATATGGTAGTAAATCCTTCACCAAAGATGATATTTTTTATAGATTGTCTCACCATCTGCTGCAGCTACTGCTCCCAGATAGGCAGCGCGTCATTTTTTCTCCGTGTACTTTCCCAGCACACCCGAGGCTGTCAGTAAGCACTTGACAGTGAAACTACGCCCCACGCCGTCTAAAACAAAAACCTACAGCGGCACAGTTTCAACTGAAAATGGTGTTTACAGTGGTTTTATGTGAAGTATTTGGACTTAAAATAAAGACTTTTACCCCTGGTTGCTAATGTTTTGAAGCTCAAACGCTCCTCATTGCTGCTGTCTGATCACTGTGCATCTGCCCCCAACCTTTCACCGTTACACGAGCGCCCTCACCTCTAAGCAGTGAACCGGAATGGAAACATTGTAAAAGCTGTTTTTTGAAACTTTATAAGGACAATTACTGATGGGGTGCAGGATATTTTGTTTGATAAAATCACATTGTCAACTATGGAAAGGAGAAAACTCTCATTTTCTCAGTTGAAACTTACTTTTAGACCTTTGAGTCTGATGAATACCCCCTGCTCTCCTTCAGCCCTACAGGTAAAAAGCACTGATGACACTGTTGGCCTAAACATGAGCAAATTAAAGCAATGGAGGCCTAAACTGCCAAGAAACGAATAATGTTTTAAGCCAATGTGTTGGTTCTAGTAAGACAGACTATTGTGTTCTGTGCACTAGGAAAAACTCTGATGCTGCGCTGAAGTCATAAGAACCATGGCGCTATCAGTAGCAGCATGCATTGTGTAGTGTCTGTTTGTGAAAGGAACAGTGAGTGACAGAAAAAATGTGCAGCGATGTCAGTGACTGTGTTTCTGTGTTCATACAGTCGAAAGCATGGGTTTTACCTGATTAATTAGCCATGGGAAAATTAAAAAAACAAAACAAAACAAACAAAAACAATCGTAATTGCTGGAAAATTCAGCTTACACAACTTAATGTTGCATCCACCTTAACTATTGAAAAGTATTGGTATCAGTATCAATATTGGCAATACTGGCCCTGTATTTACTTGGTATCGGATTTTTGAGGGGAAGAAGCCTCCTGCAGTCTCAAAAAACAAATTTAAACTCAACAGTTATGACAACATATCATGGGTCACACTAACACGGCAGCTCAGTCATCATAGTTGACTAAAAAAGGCATAGAATTACAACTTCCATTAGGGCTCCAAGAGTGCAAACTTCCACCATTCATCAACATTGTCTGGCTAGTTATAGTCAAAAATGTGGAAAACACTGTTAACAAATCTATAGCACATCTCTGGACATGCACATGAATTCAGATCACCACCAAAACCATTTACTTGTTCACTGTGCCATGATCAACATTCCCTGAAATGCCGTCAAAATCCATTGAGAACTTACTGAGTTATTAGCAAAAATGTGGAATACTGCTCTATCTCACAATGTTGACAAATCCTTAAAAAAATCTTGATCCACATTCAGATTCTGATCATGACCAAAATCTAATCAATTGATTTGTGTTCAGTTTCTGGCCAATCCTGAAAATGTCATAACATTCCATCCGTAACTTTTTTAATCATCCTGATGACAAACAAACAAACGCAGGCAAAATCAAAACCTCCTTGGCAGAGGTAATAAAATTAATGAACAACAAAAAGAAAGTAACAACAGAGGAACGGTCCATTTTTGTCATCCAATCAACATATTTAGAATCCAATTTTATGAATAAAAATGAAACTCATATTACACACGCTTTGTCCTCAACATAACACTTTCCCTTTATCATAATCATTATCCTTTTCGCTCTGAGTTTAAGAAACTCTGTGAACATTCACCAAAGAAAAAAGACAAAGTGGGCAGGAATGGGCACTCAACAGTCAAAACAAGATCTTGAGAAAGCATAAAACACAGAAACAGCACTTGTTAATCTGTTTGATGTGGAACTGTCTTTAGGTAGCTGAACTTCGCTCACTTTATTTACCTCAACCCTCTTTTAAGATCAGAGAGGTGAGTTTCTCAGAACTTCAACCTTTAAATCGTTGCAGTAAATACACCAAGAAACTTCTGTCTTAATCAGCCACATTCTGAACTCTGGCTAACAGAGGTGTGAGGCCTGAGGTTACGGAGGAGTAACAGAGGGCTGCAGTAAAATCAATAAGAGCTCACCTCTCTTCCAACTTACAACAGCCCAGCAATTTACAATTTATATAACACACCCTCTCTCTCTACAACACTTACAGTCAAAATAGAAACTGAGGTGTCACCTCAGTTTATATCCTCAATTTTTCCTCATCTAAAAATATTCCTTTTAATTAGGCAACCTTAATGGGCTTTGCATTCTTTTGTCAAACTAAATCTTAAACTGTGTCGCTGTATTTTCATGTGAGTCAGCTCATACAGTGCCCGCAGCACCAGCCCCAAAAATACAGCCACCAGAATCTGACCAAGCCCATGTTTCCCCCTGCAGAGAGAATCAATCTCCTCATGTGGAACAGAGGATGAATAGTCTGACTGGATGTTGGAAACTGATCAGATCAGAGGACAATCCTGCAGATATGAAATGTTCACTAATACTGTTAAGCATGGCTACCATGACAGCCAAGTGTAAAAGAGATAAGAGCAGGACAGAAGAGGTGGATAGGAGCAGAACAATTTCCCAAAAGAGGAAAGATTCATGATAGAGATTAAGAAGGGGAACATGTGGCACAGAATAGGGATGCTGCATTTGTAAATGATCCACTTTGTCAACATCTTCACGCTGTGCTTCAGTTGAAGCTTAAAGAGTGACAATAGCCCAGTACTTGAGATCAGGTGCCTCTACCCTGGAACAACCGAGCTGAGTCTAAACACAGCGACAAACCCCTGTTAGATAAAGGGTTTTTAACATCAGAGTGTCCCTGATTTTCAATGTAAAACTGACTCTTTTTTTTTTTTAACAAAGAACTTTTGTCTATTTGAAATCTGGACAGTCTTCTGTCTTTTGTGTTTTAAATGTTATCTCCGTCCTTTATCCTTGACGAAATCCTAATGCGTGATCTCAAGTGGCATTTGCAAAGGACAAACGTCACTTGCCCTGGTAACTCTAACTCAGAAATTTCAAGGAGCTACAGTAACGTCGAGTTTATGAGCTTGGAAAAGGAATGCAGTCAGTTTGGGTTTGACACAATCCCCAGCTTGATATCTACGATCCCAAGTAAAGGATCCCAAGTAAAGGAGGGTTGTCCAAACTACAGCCTGGGGGCCAACTGCAGCCCATGGTTTGTGTTTTATTGGCCTTTGGCTAATTCAACAAACCAAATGAAATATGGCCCATATCAGGATATGAATCTTATGTTTGACTGCTATTCACTTCTTAGTTACGTCACTAGGCTAAAATTGAGGGACAACATAAATGATCAACATATTTACAACCAAAGTGAAAACAAAATATTAATGCTTGATTAATAAAAAAAAATTAAGCATAGCAACATGAACTGTCCTCATTTGTTCTACCTGCTCCATCTCAAAATCCAATTACTTAACATATTGCACAATCATTCTTTAGACACCAGCACCCACACCTTTATCAGCTTTTTGCAGTTTGTTCTTTTTTTGTGCTTGAATGTGGAAATGACCCAGTCTCCTTCCTCTCTGCAGCAGAGTGTATGGATGATGATGAATGATGGATTGATCCAGTGGTAGCTAGCGAACAGGTCCAACTGAAACATGATTGGCTGCCCTAAATTTTTTAATGATTGGCTTCTTGGCTTGTCAAGCCACGATTAAAAGCTGTGATGTTGGCTGTTTACTATGCTAAAATTGGGATGTATCAAAAGTGGCCTGGCCATCCTCATATTTTTCTTATGTTGGCCCTTGGTGAAAAAAGTTTGGACACCACTGTGTCAAATGATAAAGCATTGTACATTGTATATAACTCAATAAATGTTCTGTGCCTAAACTATAACCCGTTCCCTCTGGCCGAAAAACCTGTTTAAACATGCTGACAATCAGCTCCTGTCGGCAGTGGGAAAGGCTCTAATTGGCATTCAGACTTGCGTTGACTGACCCTGCAAGGGACACAGGTTTTTATTGTCTCGCCTCCCATCGGCTCCAGTGGGAATGTCACACCCGGGTGAATGCACTAATTTACTGGATGACGTTGGCGCCCGTAACAAAAGGACGCCGGCTTCTCAGCAGCAAATTCCATCCACCTTCATATCATCAGCGCTTGAATGTCACTCAGTCTGCACTGAGTTTGTTTATTTTGAAAGGGGGAAAAAAGTACAAAGTATGGGAAACAGTTGACCACTGTGTCCATGGCTTCCATGCTCCTTTCCATTGTTTACTTGGCCGTGTTTCGGTGCGCTGATGATGTCATCAGCGTGATGAAGTCACCAATTAACTTAATGAGAATGTTTTGGTCCGTGGGAAGAAGCTGGAGTACCTGGAGAGAACCCATGCATGCACAAGGAGAACATGCAACCTCCACACAGAAAGGCCCTGACTGACATGAGGTTTGTGATCCTACTACACTTCAGTGTTGATGGAGCACTGCATACCTGAGAAAGGAGTAGGTTTATGGAACAATCTTGACAGAGAAATCAAACTTCAGAATTAAATTAAAACAAAAAGATGATGTGGAAGAAGTGTAATGAAATATTAAAATACATGTTTTTTTTTTTTTTTTTTTTTTTTTGTTAAGTGTGAATTTAATCCCCATGTATTATACATGGATGTGGGGTCTTCTTTGGCCTGCAGCTATTTTAATTTAAAGGTCTGTTTTTATTTCATTGATGATTTGTAAAATAAAAAAGGGGAGGGGGTAGATCATATAAGATTATTCTTTCTGCTCTTTTTCATGCAAGATTTGACTTTTTAATTTTGTACATCACTGTTTTCATTTTCTAATGAATGAAATAAACATTAAAAACAAACAAACACATCACACCATTAAAGTTTGTGCTGTCTTTGTGTTTTTACATGTTCACTATAATGTCATAACCATCTATTGCAGGCCATGGATCATTAGGCACTGGATCAGAGAGAAATAAAAAAAAAAGTTTATCTCATTACCCTTTTGATAAGCAAAGTATGGTCTTTGTAAGCTCTTGCAGGCCACGTTAAATAAAGTTCAGGAGCTTGAATTTGACACTTGCATTAGATCAACTTCCTCCTGCTGATTAATTGAGTAAAAACAGTGTATCTTTTTGATTGAACTGTGCATGCCCCCTCTAATAACCAGCTGATCAAAGAGCCGCTTTGCCTCAATAAGCAGCTCAGTGTGTTGACTGATGCAGGTCTTGATACTGAAGCATGTCATCATGGTTACACAATATAGTTATAATATCCTGATGCAACGATAATGATTATCAGCTCTAAACCAAACTCAAAATCCAGCTCTGTCCAAATGAAACACTGCAGCCAAGACAAAGAGCTTAGACCTCTGCATGACCCCTGCTCCAATCAACACAACTACTGATCTAACTTGCTTATGTTATACTCATATAAACTGTAACTTAAATTCTTTTATATTTTCAGATGATAACTATTTCATATTAAATTTGTGATATGCAAATATCCTAAATTATACTGAGGTTTTGTGCCTGTTTGCTGACTTCGTCTTACCATGTCTGGCTAATACTGTGGCCTTTAGAAGGACTGCATTGGAGAGGCTGTCACATTTATCTTTTTTATGCTGTCCCACATGACTGCACCCTTGTGAACTCATCCAGCCATTCTGAGCAATCCAGTCAACATCAGAATACATAAAATCACAGTGAACAATGGCTCTGCCTGCCAGACCAGAGTTTGCACATTAAGATTCAGCTGTTGCTCTCAGGAGCGAAGAATGATTTTCGGCCGAGGAATGCCAACTTCCTGTACATCAGTGGCTCACGAGAAGGGAGACAAGCTGATGAAACAGAATCAGACAAACATGCCTGTGTTTTCTCCTTTAATTATCTTCCATGTTTTTGTCACCAGAGTTCAGCTTTATAATTACTTTAGTAACAATTTGTCCAGAACAGAATAAAAAATGTGAATAGTTATCATATTGTATAATTGTGACGCAATCGTAGGACATCAGAAAATCTCAACATCACTGGACTCAATGAAGTAGTGATTTAAACAAGACTATGATCCAGGCAAGGCTGCATATTTATATATACAACCAAGAAAGGGCCAATGTAAGAAAAATATCGAGATGGACAGACCAACTTTGATACGCCCTAATCTTTAAGGTAGCATAGCTAGTAAAACTAATGTAATGGAAAAACAGCCACATCACAGCTTTTCATGGCTTGGCAAGACAAAAGCCAATCACTGGAGAATATTAGGCATCCAATTAGATATTAGAGGCCCTGTTTGGGCCTGGCTACCTCTTGATCCATTCCTGTTGAGGGGGAGCATTACGAACATGGTTCATCTACACATTCAGACGCAAAACAAGAACAAACTGCACAAAACTGACAAACTTTAAGGGAACGTTGTCACCTAAAGGATTATTGGGCAATATATTATGCAAATTGGATTTTGAAGTGGAGCAGATAGTAGGGCAAATAAACCCATTCATACTGCTGTGCTACCATGATCCATAGGTGTTCATTCATCATGAACTTCAGATTCTTTTATCACTGGTTGTAAACATGATTATCAATCATGTTGTCCTGCAATTTTAGCTTAGTAGCCAAGTAATACAAAAACAGCGAAGCACCAATTTCATAACCTAATATGGGTCAAATTTAATTTATTTTTGGAACAAGTTCAGCCTTGATAAAAATCACAAAATACAGCCTGTGACGCAGCTTTTACGGTTAGACTATTTATTTACAGATTATTTATTTACTTTTTCTGTGTGTTAGGGAATTTTATGTTTAATAGTTCTGTGCAGTCAATTTGTGTCATTGTAAGAAGATGTATGTGTTTGTGTATGTGTTGCAAACAAAGTTGCCCCCCGGAGACATTAAAGGTTTTCCAAGTCTAAGTCTAAGTCAGACCATAGTTTTGATGTGCCTGAACTTAGGGGATCGACTGATCAGGAAGGCTTTCTCAAGGAGGCATCCTGAGTAGGTGCAAAAGACACACTTTAGTGAAGGCTGCAGGCTGTAGCTGGTCAGCACTGCTGGCTGAAGGATACGTCAGCTGTACTGTGTACCAAAGAAGTTCCAAAACAAATAGTGGTTGTCGAAAAAATATATACAGCATGGTATCACTCACTGTTGTTTTTGTGGCATGTATTCACCTAAAACTCTTTGTATAAAGATGGCACCCCATGTTCAGAAATAACTTTTGCTTACGTGCCAGCTATTTTTGTACAGACCCAGAACTGATCTCTGTCCCCGTAGCAAATGCTCAGGCTGGGTCTATGTACCTCATAATACCTCGCTTTAACAGTTCCTGAACTATCCCTTCAACCATTACCATTATATTATTGAAACTAAATTCTGATCCCATCTATCACATTTTGCTACCCTTACACCTGCTGGAGGTCACGGATGTTGAGGCCAACATAACAATATCATCAGCATAAAGCAAAGAAGCAGTACTGGAGTCCCCAAGCCAGGTATTCTCTTCCCCTCTGTGATCCAGCCCATGAAAATTGGAGACTCCTGATCCAGTGCCAAGGCACACCCCTGGAGGGGACCAACACCTAGCAAGAATGTCTTGGACTTAGTAGCAAAGGTGCAAAACTAGTCCTCGCTTTGGTTGTAAGTAGAGATTGGATAGCATAGACTAAGCCAATATTCCCGCATAACCCCTCACAGGACTTCCTAGTGCAAATTAAAGTAGACCTTATCTAAAGCAACTGACCAACCATCTTTGCATAGTGAAAGCTGTGCCTCTTCCTTAATCCTGATGCTTCATGTGATTCACCTAAAAAAGGATTTTAGGTTGTCAACCTTTACTGAAAAGAATGAATGTAAACTATACTGAGAATCAGTGTTGTGAAATCTTTTTCTACCTGATGCAAACGATTTCCTGAAATTTTAAAGACTTAGGGCCTGATCTACTAAAGGTTTGCGTGTATAAAAACAAATACAAACTTGATAGTGTGCACAAAGCTGACCTACTAACAGGGTGCACCGAGGACTGTGTCTGTCAAATGTGCAAAGTAACATGTGCAATCCATTTAGCGTGTCTGCCTTCATATATATGCAGAATACATACAGATAATCAGAACGCGCAAAATACTGGGAGGAGGAGATGCAAATGTAATCATTAAGCCCCCGTGATTTATCAAAATTTAGCACATTTGAAAGGCAGGTGCAAAACAGGCACAGCAGGCTGTGGTCATTGTGGCAAGAAACAGGGGTTGCATTAACAGAATATTTTCCATCACTGACTGAATTTTTTGATGAATGACGGAAAGATTTGGAGGCTGTCTAGCATTTTGAAGGACTGGAAAAAGAGGGACGATCCAGTGTGCCATAAAGACACATGTGTAAAGTAAACCCCCCTCTGTTTTGCGCTCTACATCGTGGAGGAGGTCATTAAACCTATAAAGAACCCTTCAAAGCCATAATCACCCTGTTTGTCACTCAGAGCTGACTGCATCACACTCTCCACACACTGACAGCGAGTTTTGGAGCTGTCAGTGCGTGGAGAGTGTGGTGCTGTCGGTGTGTAAAAGGCAAGAGTACCCGCGCAGTATGTGTGTGCATAGCTGCAAGACTGCTTTTCACATGAGAGGTTATTGATGATGAAACTGTATAACTATTTGAATGCTGTCATTTAGATGATGTTTAACTGGAATCAAAATAGAAAAATTAAAAATGACGGATAAAAATATGGCATGATGGAAAAGTGACGACCAGGTGTATTTGACTCAAACTCCATGGCTTCAAACTTTATTTTTCATTTATGGCCAATCTGCTCTCCCAAACTCTCCATGGTGACAGCCGGTAGCATGAGTAAAATCCTCATTTAAAGGGGGTTGTCCACACCACTTTTGCCCCTGTTATCAATTGCACATGCAGTCATTGTAGATCGCCCGCAACACGCTCACTAATAGCATGTGCAATTTTTTAGTTTGCACATGCAATTCAGCTCTTGTTATTTTCGATCTTAGTAGATCAGGCCCTTAGTGTTGATTTAACTGTCAGGAAGTTACTCAGTAGTATTTAATGTCATGAAATAAATTGTAACATTGAGATGCTTTGTTTCACACCCCAACCCCCTTGGAGGGAAATGTAGGTGCCCACCCACTATCTGTTTTGCTGCCAGAATCTTTAAGATTCTTTTACCCTAAAACAGGTCTCATGGGATCCTGAGATGATAGTGAGCTCACAGCTCCTAATTTTCAAGGCCGAGTGCACATTTCTATCAAGCAGCAGAGTTTTCAAAGCATGCAGTAATTGAAAAGGTAAGCCTCTCTATAGAACGATTGCACCCTTATCTCTGTACAACACATTTATTATGCTGTTTTAGGGTCTTTGTAGGTGAGGCTGTTTTTTCTGCCCAACTCCTTTACATTAACAGTGCCCACTGTTTCCTGAATAAACTTAAGGGCTCTTTAGATTTAAACCTACTGTCCAAGGACAGATTGCTATCCAACAGCTGTTGAAAAGAGATGCATTCACTGTGATGTGCAAAATCTTCAGTCATTCAGAAAGATTATTACACATATGTGTAATAATACCATTTGAAAACTCAACCCTAATCAGAATGTTAGGACATGCGTGTTGGCTGCCACACAACCATTCATTGAATTGGTCATGAATGCAGGGTTGCCTTTGGCTAAGGTGGGTCCATGAGTTTTATTATTTTCTTTTTATTTTATGAGGCTGTCTGCACCTTGCACATGTGACAACATACACACATTTATTACAAAACTAGAAGTACTTTTAGAGCACAAACTTCCACCAAGGCACTCCCAACATATTAGTGTGAGTTATTGTGAAAAATGTGGAAAACTGCCATACCTTGCAATGTTGATAAATCCTTGTGAAAATTCCTGGATTCACATCTGGATTTAGAGCAACACCAACATCTAATGACTTCTACCCTGTCCAGTGACTGAAAATTACTTTAAAATCTGTTGAGAACTTATTGAGTTATTAGCAAAAAGTATGGAAACTGCCCTATCTCATAATGTTAATCTATCCTTTAAAAAAACACCTTTGAAAATCTTGAGTCCTGAGGATGTCTAAGTGCCTCAGGTCTCTAACATTTTCCAATGCAACAGAGAAACAAGTAAAATATCTATCTATCTATCTATCTATCTATCTATCTATCTATTTATATATATATATATGTATATATATATATATATGTATATATATATATATATATATATATATATATATATATATATACAGTTGTGTTCAAAATAATAGCAGTCCCACATCACTAGCAAGATAAATCACTGTTTTTGTTAGAATTTCAACTTCTACACTGCAAGTAAGTTTCTAGAAGGTTTAGTACAGGTATAGAAAACCAACAGACCCAACAGGCATGACGTGCATGCTGCTGATTCTGTGAAACTAAATCATTAACTGAAAGGGGCGTGTTCAAAAAAATAGCAGTGCTGAGTTCAATTAGTGAGGCAATTGATTATGTGAAAAAAATAGGTGTTAAACAGGTGGCCCTTATTTAAGGATCAAGGCAACTGACGCTGGTATGCTGGCTGTGCATTTGTCCTTGAAACACAGAGTAAAATGGGTCGTTCAAGACATTGTTCAGAAGAAGAGCGTTCTTTGATTAAGAAGTTAATAAAAGAGGGGAAAACCTATAAAGAAGTTCAGAAAATGATAGGCTGTTCAGCTAAAATGATATCAAATGCTTTAAAGTGGCAGCCAAAACCAGAAAGGCGAGGAAGACAAAGAAAAACGACTATTCGAATGGATCGGAGAATAACCAAAATGGCAAAGGCTCAGCCAATGATCAGCTCCAGGAGGATCAGAGAAGATCTAAGGTTGCCTGTGAGTACTGTAACAATCAGACCACGTCTATGTGAAGCCAAGCTACCAGCAAGAAGCCCCCACAAAGTCCCATTGTTAAAAAAAAGACATGTGCTGAAGCGGTTACAATTTGCCAAAGAACACATTGACTGACCTAAAAAGAAATGGCGGGTAATTTTGTGGACTGATGAGAGTAAGATTGTTCTTTTTGGGTCGAAGGGCCACAGACAGTTTGTCAGACGACCTGAAAACACTGAATTCAAGCCACAGTACACAGTGAAGACAGTGAAGCATGGTGGTGCAAGCATCATGATATGGGGCTGTTTCTCGTACTATGGTGTTGGTCCTATTTATGGCATACCAGGGATCATGGATCAGTTTGAGTACATCAGAATACTGGAAGAAGTCATGTTGCCGTACGCTGAAGAGGAAATGCCCTTGAAATGGGTGTTTCAACAAGACAATGACCCCAAACACACCAGCAGGCGAACAAAATCATGGTTCCAGACAATCACAATTCAAGTAATGGAGTGGCCAACACAATCCCTGGACCTTAATCCCATAGAAAACGTGTGGGCTGACATAAAAAATGCTGTTCATGAGGCAAAACCAAGAATTGCAGAGCAATTGTGGAACGTAGTACAATTGTCCTGGGCTTCAATACCTGTTGACCGGTGCCAGAAGTTGGTAGGCTCCATGCACCAGAGATGTGAAACAGTTATCAGAAACCGTGGTTAAGCAACTAAATATTAGTTTATGATTCTCAGGAAAGTTGAATCATCAAGCAAATAAAAAAATAGTTTATACACTACATTTTTGAGTTTGTAAATAAAGATGTCAACACTGCAATTTTTTTAACATTATATTTCTTGAATTTCTGTAAAATATTATCACATTCAATTACTTTTCCCAATTTTCTTGCTTTGAAATAGAATGTGCAGTGTCCCCAATGCATTTGTGTGCATTAAAATAAAATTTCTTTGAAGAATTTTGAGGTTTACTCACCTTTTTAAACACACTGCTATTATTATGAACATATATATATATATATATATATATATATATATATATATATATGTATGTATGTATATAACATGAAGAGTTTTTAACTGAATGATGCCATGTTTCCAATTTACAGAACAGCCATGTATACTCCACAAACTGTCACTCCAATTGTTGTCTGGGAGTTCAAAATGTAATTCATCAGACCGAGCTGAAGTATTTATGTGGCTTTATTTTGAAGAATCTGATCCAAGTGGATCATCATGGTAAGTGCTGATATAAAATTTGAAAATTAGGTAAATATTTTCCTAAATAATCACAAATTTGTAAATATTTAAAGAAAAATGGATATAGGAATGTTATACCTCGCACTTGAGCAAATGATGAAAAGTCCCCATTAATATACAGATCCTTCATACTACAGATTCCTTTTGATACCAGAAAGAGAAAAGTTTACTGTTCAGACCAGGTGTGAATTAATGATTGTGACATATTGGGCTGAAAAACTTTTGGAGCTTTAATAATTTTTTTTATTTGTTTCCATATTTTTATCATGTTAATGATCACATAACTACCTCTGAAATATAAATCCATAATTGTCACAGGACTGTTAACAAGAGCAGTCGGGGAAGTCTTATTACAGAGCTGTCACTCCATTTCTAGCCAAGTAGGACAGGAATTAATGAGGGACGAAGGAACCTTTTTCCACCATGCAATAATAAATAGGTGCGCAGCCCAATAAAACATTTTAAAATGAGGCAAAGAAAAGCCCCCTTCAGTTTTTGGCTTAAAAAAGTGTTTTTTTTTTGTTTGTTTTAGAAATTCTTACAGCTTTATAATGCGTGATTAAAGGTATAACCATTGAATATAACTGTTTAAAATAAGACAGCAATATAGCAAGGACTTGACTGCAACAGGTGAAGAAACTGGGGTAAGACCACCATCTTGATAGCATTAAACGTTCCTGTGGGGAATAAGGAACGTGTTTTCTAGAAGTCCTGTTTAAGTTGTTGAGTTTAATATGCAAATTTAAACAGAAGATATCCTTAAGATTTCTTGTCACTTTAATACCAAGGTATGAAAATGTTTAATTTTTTTTTTAAGGGATTGTAAAAAAGTGATATCAGCCCCTGCAGAGATAGGCATTAATTCACTTTAGTCCCGATCAACACAGAAGCCAGAAAAACTGCCAGAGTCTTTAATTACATTCAGAAGGGTGGATATAGAGCTTTTTGGCTTTTGAGACATATAATAAAATATCATCCGCGTATAAAGAGACATAACTCTTACAGCCATGTATGTCAGCATTCATAACTTTTGGAACTGTCCTGTTCACAAACTATCAAGCAAACTTAAAAATGCCACAAAAACACATAACCTTCTATTAAAGCCTTAATGATGCAGACAGACACATATATACATCTTTGGCCTTGCTTTGAATCTTAAGTTTTTCTCCTTCTTTGTCTAAGAGAAATTTTCCCCACGCATTTTAAAGTTTAAGTCCCATCTTTTCAGCAAAGTTAAAAATCCAAGGGTCAACACCTCTCAATCCTGGTGCTGAATGGAGAAACAAAGATGACAGTGCTATCTCATAAGCTCTTGGTGTGAAAGCCACCATGCACTGGCCCCAGACAGGGCTTATGCAGTGGATTTGCATCTTTTTATTCTTTATTCAACAATCCCATCCCTCAAATACAGCCAGTGTCAGCCCTCTTAGAAATGGTTCCTGTTACATTTTATCTCTAAATTTTCACAAAGTTGGGCTGAAGAGCTCTAGACGTGCAGATTTACACATTTATCACAAAAACTGAAGTCTTTAATTCAAAGCACACCCAAACTTAAATTAAACGGTCAAAATGTGAATGTTGCTACTCATGCAACGTCAATAATACACCTGAGTTTGCCTGTTTTTGCTAGACTAAGTCTTAATGTAAATGTGCTTGAAAAAATGGGTTACAATGATCATTTCTAACAAATGAATATATTTCACAGAAGAGCTCTGAACCAAACATGTCGTTTGCACTTTGTCGACAGCAGCACAATGGTCTTCAGACGGAGCAGAGGTTAGACATTGTTTATATAGAAGTGCTTGACTGGGTATCTAACAATGTGTTGGTGTGATTAATGGATCAGATATGGTGTTGTCATGTTAGATTATAACAAGTGAGAAGGTTCACTGCTTTATCTCAGAGATATCAGAACCTCACGTTCCTGCCAATTTCATCCCTCACTGAATTTCCTTTGCAACGGTTTAGATATGTTGAGTGTGTGTGTGTGTGTATGTGTGTGTGTGTTGTATCCTTTAGTCACAGGGTATCATAACTTCTCTGGTTTTAAGTGAACCAAATAAATGGTTATGTCAAGGACAGTTTTGGGACATTCGGTTCAATTGATTTCAGAAGAGCTTTATTGAACATGAACATTGCAGAACAGTATTTCTAGATATTCCATGAAAAATACAAAAGATAAAATAAATGTATATAATAAGACAATAATTAAAAATGATGATACAGAGTGGTTATATTATGATGGTACTCAGGGTGATAATATGTAATGAAGGTTCATGAAGGTTACGGTAAAAATGAAATGCAAAAAATAAATGAAACAAAAGGTCTTGCTTTTTATTTTTCAGACATTCATCACTTACCCCCCCGTTATCCCATGCTGCCACCTTTATTCACCAGATAATCAATACGCTGGTGCTCAGGTCAATTTTCCTAATTTTTTTTTTTGTTATGCAATATGGCATTCAGTAAAAACTCAGCATTTTAGTACTTTCAGAGGACTTAACCTGCACTAGTTTTATAAAAAACAAACAAATGAGTGATATGCACTTTAAAATATAAGGGACTTTCAATAGCGCCCCCCTACAATCTTGAATAAGTTTGCAAAGATTTGAACGATTAAGTCTATAATGACAAACACATTGTTATTGTACAACTCACTATAATGCAGAATCAGAGGGATTAATGGACTTAGTTTTTAAGCCCCAGTAATAATAATAATAAAAAACATTTATGGGGACTCTCTCTGTTGTTATCAACAGTTTAACAATGACACTGAGGAGCTCAGTCAGCTGAAGTCATTAGTTAACACGGTAAAGTGCTACAAAAAGTGCAGAGGAAAATGCTCTAAAATGTGTTCATACTGACAGTGTGTGTTTCCACAGGTCATCAGTCTGAGCTGATTTGATCATTCTACTGATTTCTGATGGTCATTTTATTAGTTTTTACTGCAAAATTGAATCCTTCATCATCGGGGAGTGCACTGTTGTGTGCCTCAACTGTCCTTGAGTTACACACTTCATGCAGAGTTAAATATCTTGACTACATGGAGGAGAGAAATGTATCTGAGGTTTTTTTGGTTAATCACAGTGTTGACAGAGATGGGGAACCTCAGTGTAAAGTCTGTGCAGTCAAGTTCCACGAGTGAATATGTAAGGATCCGGTCATCCTTTAAAAAAAAATCACTCTTCAGTCTTAGTTATTCAATAAAATGGTACTTAATCATTTTTATTTCTCTACGTTGCTGTATACAAAAAATGTGGGTTTTGTTTCAAAATAAACAAACTCACTTCTTTCACATTTGCTTTCTTGAAACAATGCGAAAATAGCATTTGAAAAGTGATGATTAAATGGACTCCACTTATCTAATACATGAGCTTTTTGTAATTGAGCCAACTTCCTCTGCACCCTCAATATGTCAAAACTAGAACGTTTGTGTGTGACATGGGAAACATTAAGGAATTTAAATAAACCATATACCTTACAGTGGACAAAATGATTTGCCTGGTCTGTAATGTTTATAAACTGTAATATCACAAAGTGTAAAACCTGTGTTTTTATTTTTGATACATATTTAAATACATACATTGATAAATATACAGATTTTCTTTAGCTTCTCTGTGAATAACAGCATACGCCCCTCTCCACATTGAAATTCTGACACGTCTTGGAAAGACAGACAATGACATATATTCCCTCCAGCCCTCACTCAAGTTCTGGATCTAACCTGAAGCCTCCTTGTAAGATCATAAGGCAATAAGGAGACACAAAACTTACAAACAGGGTTTTTGCCTCAGTCAGTCAGATTCACCTTGATGCCACACACATATTTCAGAGTAACAGATTGTAAAACTCCCACTTGTACTGTACAGTATTTCACAGTGAAATACTCTGTGAAAACAAACAGTTATACTTAAATGCCACACATAAATCTAAAAGTCATTCAAGAAAATGATGTTCATCTCACCATTCATCTTTGCATGCAGTACCATAATGGGTCACACAGCAGTGTCATCTTCACAGCCCAGCAGTCTGTGTGGTAAATTATGATAATACCTTTTGGAGAGCGACTATATCCTCTTGATATCTGTAGGAGAGGAAAGACAGTGTTTGTGTTTATATCATGCGCAGTCTGGACAAGAAATAATTTCCCTATTTCCCTGCATAAGGCATCCAGGGAAGCAGAGGTGGTTAGATTTGCTTATAGAATACAGAAGAAAATAACAATCCATGGAAGGAGGTAGAGATTTTAAATAACAGGAGGGTCCCTGGAAAGAAAAGAACTCATAAGTCTTCATGTTAAAAGTCATGCAAATTTATCAGAGGTGTGTGAGCTCTTTACAAAATGAACCATCTTATTCTTCCATGTTTGTGTCTGAAGCGCTCAACCAGTCACACATGCTGTGTTATGGGAACATTTCAGCATAATGCTGCAATCTTTCCTCTTCCAAATGAGAAAATACAAACCACAGTTCCAATGAAGTCAGGATATTGTGTAAAACCAAAATAAAAACAGAATACAATGATCTGCAAATGCTTACACAATGATAAACTTCATTGTATTTTGCAAATATTCACTCACTTTGAATTTGATGCCTGCAATAGTTAAAAAAATGGTGGCATGTTTACCACTGTGTTACATCACCTTTCCTTTTAACAATTTTTCATTAAGCATTTGGGAACAGAGGACATTAATTGTTGAAGCTTTGTAGGTGAAATTCTTTCACCTGCTTGATGTACAACTGAAGTTGGTCAACAGTTTGAAGTCTCCATTGTTGTATTCTGTGCTTTATGATGCGTAACACATTTCAGCAGGTCTGGGTTGCATGCAGGCCAGTCTAATAATGCACTCTTTTACTCCAAAGCCATGCTGTTGTAACATGAGCAGAATGTGGCTTTGCATTGTCTAGCTGAAATAAGCAAACATCCCTGAAAAGACGTTGCTTGGATGTACCTTTAACCATTAATAATACCTTCACAGATGTGCAAGTTGCCCATGCCATAGGCACTGACACACCTTTGTATCATCACAGATGCTTGCTATTGACCTTTGCACTGAAAACATTATGGAAAGACCTTTTTCTCTTTAGCCTGAAGGACACAATGTCCATGATGTCCAAAAACACTTCGAATGTAGACTCGTCAGACCACAGCACACTTTTTCACCTTGTGTTAGTCCATCTTAGTTGGGCTCAGGCCCAGAGAAGCTGGCAACATTTCCGGACGTTGACACAAGTCTTTCCTTTTGCATGGTAGAGTTTTAACTTGCAGCAGCAGATGTAGTGACAAACTGTTTTTTTTTTTTTTTCAAAGTGTTTCCGTGCCCGTGTGATAGTATCCTTCACAAAATGATGTTGGTTTGTAATTCAGTGCACTTGAGGAATCAAAGGTCACGGGCATTCAATGTTGGTTTAAGGTCACGGGCAGAGATTTCTCTAGATTTTCTAAATATTTTGATGATTTTACGATCTGTAGATGATGAAATTCCCAAATTCCTTGCAATCACCTGTTTCTAATTAACCTGTTCACCTGTGGAATGTTCCAAACAGGTGTTTATGAGCATTCACCAACTTTCCCGGTCCTCTGTTGCCCCTGTACCAGCTTTTTTGGAATATGTTACAAGCATCAAATTTGAATGAGTGAATATTTATAACGTTTATTATTTGAACATTAAATATCAAGTCTCTGTAGTTCATTCCATCAAATATTGGTTGAAAAGGACTTGTAAATCATTGTTGTCGGTAGTTACTTTTCACATAATTACCCAACATCATTGGAATTGGGGTTTTTACATAAAACTAGGCCATTGCACAAACAGATTAGGGACCACTGTTGTAAAGTAATCACATATTTAACTATGTGCATGCATCATAGTACTGCTTTATTATTAATAACAGTAGCACTGCCTGCATGCCATTAGCCAATCATAGGCACTCCTTGTGGTATTCATATGGATTCCCACGCTGGAATATGGTGCTCTATGAGTTCTGTGAAAGTGACAACTGATACTAAACACTCACAGCACACACTGAATCAGTGCAGACAGCTGCTCTGTTTGTCGTGAAAGCATCAGAGGGAGAAAAAGGAGACAGATGGAGAGAAAAGCTGTGAGACTGAGAGGAAGGGACTGAAGGTGAGAAAAGGTTGTAAACATCGGGTAAACACTTGTCTTCTGTGAAATGGAAAGCACAGAGCAGCTCCGACGGTTGCATTAGTGACCCTGAGAGAGCAGTCCAGGCACCAGAGGCACACACACACACTCAAATACACTGTACTCTCCACTACCAAATACTCTGCTGAGACCCCTCTGCATATTTGGCTTCTGCAGGGAAGTCACTCTGTTGCTCAGGGAATCTCGATTAATGCAGTCCCTACACAGAAATGTCATTCACAGCTGATGTTTCCTGTTATATCAATATGAGGTTTTGGTGACATTTCCTTGACATAACATTGTGCTTCTCATACTGTTTGTGTGTGTTTGTTACATTTGTTTCAGACATGGAGCAAGCAATCTGCATAAACCAAAATGCTGAGTAGACGAGAAAGAGACAGTGACACAGTGTCCAACCCTGGCACAGCATGTTTCATTATAGCCTACTCTTTTGTTTCAAGCAGTGCAGATGTATTGTTGTGTTTATGTGTGAGTGAGGAAGACAAGGGGGGGAGGTGGAAAGGTAGGAACTAAGAGAGCACATCTGAGAGATCACAGAAAGGCACAAACAGTAAAATAATTGAGGAGGAAAGGGTTAGTTGGAGAAGAAATGTGTTGAAGAAGAAGGCTGCAAAGGGAAAAGGAGAGACAAACAATGAACAGAGAGACATTAAGTCAAGCAGAGATAGAGGGTTGCAGAGAGGGTGAGTCAGAAGACACATGAAGACAAATTGCAGCACAGCTTTGTTTCTGTGGGGGAAACGGTAGAACCCTGCAAGTATCAATAATTCTCCTCTCGCTTTGTGTCTCTCTTTTTTCTGATGCTGTAGAACAATGGACTCTGTGAGTCCACTGGGTTCAGTTCATTTACATTAGTCTTTTATAGTTTTCTCCATTCGTGTTGGCTCAGTTTTTAATGAAAGAAAAAAAAAATTCAAAGTGAGTCAACTCTCTGCCATTCACAATAAATTGGTATTTCAAGCAAAACCCATTGTTTTGGTACATGTGTGAAAAAGCACAATTCTCTCCAAGTCTGTACAAATCCAATGACCTTGCAGTGCAGATGGATCAGCCTGATTCAATGTCTGTAATCAACAACATCCATCTTGTCAAGCTCCAATCTACAACGAGTGTGAGTGGCCCAAAGCAGAATTGCCCGACCAGCGTCCTTAAGAGCAGGAAGAGGAGGGGCTACGAGCAAGAAAACGGAAGTGACTGCTCATACAGAGGTTACAGCTTCAGTAGCAGTTTTATCAGATCTGGACAGCATTTCTTGATTTAATGAAAAACAAATAACAATGCTACAAACTTCTCCATAGAAAGTATTTTTAAAGTATAGAGTTTGATCTACAAACTGGCTTGTGTTTTGTTCTTTACATTCCAGTAGTAGTGCCCGCCTACTACATTATCTTATTGGCCTGTAATGAATCTGATTGACGGAATGATCATCCAAACACCTGTCGGATATGCTTTTGAAAGGTTTTGCCCTCTCCAAACACTTTCTATGGGCTTTCTCTTCAGAGGGACTAGTGAGATATATTGAATGGTCCATCTGGTGTGTCAGGTTAATTTTCAAAAATACAACAATAAAAACTAAGAATTGAAACTAGTAATTAGAATCAAATTAGAATAAAAACTAAAAAGCCAAACTTAAGAAACCCATAAAAACAGAGACGCCCCAACTTTCATGCTGAATTAAATGCCAACAAGTAAAAGTAAGTTTTAAGATGAGATTCAAAAGTAGGCAGGGTGGGGTACGTTCTGTTTTCAGGGGGAAGGTTATTCTATAGTTTGGGACCCACTTCAGAAAAGGCTTGGCTACTTCGTGGTTTAGCTCGGCCTTTGGGACAACAAGAAGAAGGTGCTCTGCAGACCTCAAAGACCTTGAAGGGTTTAGACTTTTACTGGATCAGAGATGTATTGAGGTGTGAATCCATTTAATGATTTAAAAACAAACAATAAATCTTAAAAAGCTTCTGTTGTGTGTTTATGATCAGTGGACAACTATTCACTGTGTCACTTAATAATATTGACTATCAAAAATAATTGATAATAATGTACATCAAGTTTTGGGATTTAATTTACATTAAATCTACCTCGGGGCACCACCCATAAAGGGAAATGATAGTCAATTTATTAAGTCAGTCTCATAAAAGTTACTGACTATCAATTTGGAACCATGATTTATAATTAACTTAATAAAAATAACCAAAGTTACCTAATCAATTGTCAGTCAAAATTGAAGGATTTGAAGTTCTGCAGAGAAGAGGTTGGGAAGATTCATTCTTATGCAACATTAACAGACCAGAAACTTACTTTGTGTTCAAAATCATTTATTAACAAACAAACATGAAAACATACAATATCTAACCTAACAAAGTCCTATGTACAAGTGTGTGTGAGTGCAGGGGTGTGTGTGTGTGTGTGTGTGTGTGTGTGTGTGTGTGACAAACAAAGGCAAGATGACTGCTCAAAGGCATTTACAACCAGGACCACATGGGGAGTGGTGGAGGTTAGGAAAGATTGCTTTGTTTAAGGTGGATGCCGCTATATGAAGTGGTAATGTTAAAATACACAGCAGTTAGCTATAGCTTAAGCTTAAAGAGCATATTCAATAAATCAATGCAGTGATTGTAGAAACTGAATAGTCCTGTGCTTAGCCGTGCTACGCTAAACTCTGTAAGGCCCAGTTACATTACCAAGTCCATGTATGGAAAAGGTGTCCTTTTTGGGTGTTGCTTTGTAAAGTCCAGTGCTGCAGGTTTGGTGGTTTCCTAGGGGGTTCCCAGCCGGTCTGGCCCTTCAGCTTCTGGCTCTGAAGACCACTGGTTGCTTCTTTGTCCCTGGAGTTAGCAGCTTGATGCTAACTCTGTTGTGTTGTTTCTTGTTGTTTCGATTAGGAACTCCTGTTCCCTAAGCAGGCCCTCGCGTTGCTGTTTTTGGGAGGATTGCGGTGCTACAATCTGCATTGAGCAGGACTGCGGAAGAAGTCTTGAGCTGTATTCCTGAGAAGAGACTGGAGAGGTTCTATGTCTCCTTCTACAGGCTGAGAAAAAGCTGAGAGAGAGCTGAGAGAGAGGAGCTGTGTCCCCTTCTCTCCATGGTTCAGAAAGAGAAAGACTGCATAGCAGAGCTGGGTCTTATTGTCCTTATCAGAGAGTTCACACCTACGTGTGACCTGGGGGAGGGGGTCAGATGGTCAGTCATCTTTGGTTCAGCCTTCTGCAGGGACATGTTCCTTTTAGCATGGATCCCAACACTTCTAAAGCTTCAGGTAATAGAAACTGGGTATAACAACAGAGTTCATCGGTCGATCCAATTTAATATTGCAGTCAACTTATGAACAAGGTTTGTCAAAATAACATTATGGGGCAGGTTTATTGCCTTAAAGGTTAAATGTCATGCTTACGTCTTCCTTAAAGAGGGAAAGATTATATATATGATAGCTTACGTTTCTTTGTAGAATCTTTAGAAGAAATCCAACAGTTTACTTAGGGCTTACCCAGGGTTTAGCTAGCACTTACAAAACATGGTGTCTTATGCACTGGTATATATGCCCTGGTTTTGCTAGCTTGTATTGTTGTAAACCAACGTTACCCTTATATTACCTATGCAGCTGTTTTTAGTAGTTGTTATTCCCCCAGATTGATAACAAGCTTTACATTAATCCCTGATGTCCCTCACTGGCTTCCTCTGTGTTGTTTACTTCAAGCCTCCATCAGCTCTGCATAAACCCCTCCAGGCTACACACATCAACAACAGTGATCTCAAACACGCTGTTCATATTCCAGCAGAGTGTAATGAAAGAGTGTGGACTCTATTTCAAAGACTGGCCCTCTCAGTGTCTGTCTCTGCCTCCCACTCTGTCTTTTGTGTCTCTGCTCTTCTTATCAACAACTGTCAGTCTAACTCTGTTGTATTTCCATGCAGATCAGGACGGAGTGAAAGTGAAGTTCTGAATGAAAAGAAGGATGGATTTGGTAATGCAGCGATGGCGTGCAAAGACTGAAATATCTAGGAGGAAAAACATCTTAAAGGGGAAACAGGCAAAAGAGCATACAGCACTTGGACTTGAAGCAATGCTTTCAATAATGACACTTATTAAAAAGCAGACTGCACCTTTTACCATTACTGAAAAACTACTAAGCACTGGATTAAGTAGCAGGCTGACAGAGACCAGGCCCCACAGCTCACACATGGCCATCTGCTCTCGACCTTGCAGGACCACCGGCTGCCATTTTGTATGTTTGTCATCATAATGTGAATTGACAGGACTCTGGCATCAGTGTGTGTCCCTGATTTCCTCCTAACATGGACAGATTTGCTGAATGTTGGCAGACAGGTTGTGTTACTGTCACTTATGTCTGCTAGTCGAGTGCTGAGGGGATGCAATGGAGACTCATGAGTTTTGCTCTCTGTCTCTCCTTCTGTCTCGTATTCTCAGCCCACAGGGTTGTGGCAGATGGCAGTTCAACAGAGTTTGTCTCTGCATGTTCAAAGGGGTGTTTTTTCAGCCACTCTTGTTTCATAAAGGAGTGGTGCAGTAATGAGTCAAAAAACAAAAGGGAGTTATCATTTTCACTCTTGCATTCCCATTTCTCAGGCTATGTCTGCATTTATTTAAAAAAAAAACACTGCTTTTCTGCCTTTGTTTTAAGAAAATAAACCACATGCAAGTTTTTAAAGATGCCCTTGTTTACAAGAAAGTGACGAAAGGATGTCGAACAAATTTCTATGCCAAGGCAGTTTAATTTTATTTCTATTTCACCCACAAGTCTGACTAGTTTCAGGGTTTATTTTGTGGCCTTGTTCACTTCCGTTAGCAGGCACATTAAGAACAATATGTTTTCATTTAGATTTCAACACATCTGATAATCTTGATTAAATTCTGTCATTAATCGTTTCGTGGGTACTCTTGTTGGTTTCAAAATCTGCTGTAACCATGGCAATCCCAGATGCAAGCGGCCATGGGTCAGCAGTCTTAACAAGGTCACCTGTGAAACAATAACATCGGGTCTTATCCAAAACACTGGCAGTGTTTGTATCATCTGAGTGTTTTAAGAGTTAGCATCACAGTGAAGGCAACAAAAAGTATGTGTGATCATGTAAATAGTCCAGTCAGCAGCACTTGGAACAACAACGGTGTAGCAGCTTGCTGCAACATACAAACAACAGTGATCATGTTGCATGGTATGACATCATTCTGGGGAGAGGGAGGTGCAGAATGTGAAATTTTGGCCCAAAATACTGTTTTCTCTGTCCACACGAAGACACCCTAAACAGAGTTGTTGAAAATGGAGAGAAAGACCTTTTTTTTTTTTTTTTAAATACCTGCTTACGTTTGGACATAGCCTTATGGTCAATGCTATTTTTGAGAGGGTGGTCTTCCATGGTGACCACAGGCATCACAGATTTCAACTTTTTTTTTTTTTCCTACAACATAGAATATAGCTCAGATTCCCCCAATTTATGTTAAAAGGGTTGTTGCAATTTTAAAGGATGGTTCTGACAAACTGCTAACTAGGTATACAAAGTTGATTGGAGACCTTGAAAGCCATTGTAAAACAAAAACAAAACATATTTTTTAATAGCTATCCAAGATTTATCTCTGTTTTTGTGTCAATAGAACAAAGAGCTCTCTGGGACCAAAGCAGTGGTTCTTTAACCTCTCCAAGTAAGGCGCTGTAGCAGAGTGTAGACAGAGTGATAAACTGACAAGATCTCTACACATGGGAATCTTAGCCTTCTTTCTTTTTATAGAGTAGTATTTGGCTGACAGCGGGAATCCGTCCTTTGGAGTCTGGACACTGCCGGTGGGTAGTGAGGTAATGATGAAGGATACTGGATTAGATGAGGATAGACTCCTCAGGACTTTGCCCTCGACACTGATGAGATGGATTGGAGGTGCTGATGAGGAGTAGACTTCTGAGGACCTGGACACTAATAAGATGAATGGAGGTGCCTGAGGGTTGATGAGATCACACTGCCATAAAAGGTCTACTGTGGGGCAGAAGAGGCTGGATCTTAGAATTTGACAGCAGCAGAGTGACTGGCAAATCAGACCCTAAGTTTGGGTATCAGTGACTTAAAGGCATAGTTCAGGTTTTTTGAAATGGTGCTGCTCCAGACCCATAGAACTAACATGTATAATTGCCAGAAATAGAAACTGACCATCTCTCCCTCTGAGGGATAGACGGGTATGGATGCTAGCTGATACATAGCAGTCCATAGTGGCCTTCATTTAGGGTAAAACTACACAAAAAAACTATGGTGGCTCCACTAGACGCTACAGTAAGATACTTTACAGCAGAGCATGTGAGCGGAGCAGAGATTTCCCACTCCTCGCTCACAGAGCTGTCTCTGGCACCCGCTCCACCATTCAGTGAATGGATGCACGCCGCTCCGCTCATTACCGCTCCGCCACTCAATCAAATTTCTACCCGCTCAACTCAAATCACTCACCGCTCACTCTACAAAAATACGAAAGCGCATTGCATTCACTGAATAAAAAAAAAAAAAAAATAGATGATTGCAGGTGACCTGCACTGAGGTCTGAGAGCTTTTGCGCTGTTTGCGGTGCTGATCCAAGTTGTCAAATAAGATTGACTGATTGATTGAGTCTATATTCAGCAGAGACAAATGCAATTTTAGTCCCGTTGTCTCTGCCTGGATGGATACATCTCTGGATGTATGTATGTGTCTATATCAATTATATGTATTTGTATATATGTGTATGTATAAAATGAAGAGTATGGCTTTAGCCTGCTCTACTGTTAAGTGCCCTGAAATAACACTTATGAACTGGCACTATACAAATAAAAATTGATTGAAAAAATTCAACTGTAATGTGAAGCGGAGCCAAGCTATTATTTTTTTTTTTTTTTGCCTGAAAGTGGGATAATTACAAGGCTTTCAGTGGCACCACTGGCTGCTTCATATCTGCAAGCATCCATACCCAGCTATCCTCTCTCAGAGGGAGAGATGGTTGGTTGCTTTGCCGGCAATTATATTTACCAGTGCCATGGGTCTCCAGCAACCCCACTTCAAAAACCCCAACTATCCCTTTAAGGCAAGGTTTTCCACTGTCAGTTCTTAACAAAGTCCAATACAGACATAAGTAGAATATGCTTGTCTCTTTCTCTCTAACTCCTGACTCTGAGGTAGCTATTCTGCTACTATTTGTGTGGCTTTTATACACTGCTGCCAATATGAATAAATAGCCTAATAGAAACCATCTTGTGTAGCTCCTCACAATGAAGTGAGGCTGTTATGCTCTTACATTTCTATTACTGTCAATGCCTCTTGACATCCCTCACAATCAGAGCCGTGTTTTGAAGTGCCAAGTTTTAATGAGCCCAACATACATGTGCTACACTTCAACAAAACAATTAGTCTATAAGAGATATCTGACAGAAGAACGCCCACACCAGCTCACAAGTTTACAGTTTGACTATAGAGACCAATATAAATTCACTCTTCATAGATCTGTGGGTTGCACTGATACTTGATAGTTGGCATAAATAAAGCAAAGTATTCAGGGACACTCACTGATGTAGGAATATGCTGTCATAAAATATATTTTACAGTGACTCATGGTGCACTCTCTCGTTTTCCCTCTCTAGTTTCAACTGTTTTAACTATTGATTTTCTTCTCATCTTTTATGCAGAAGTTACTCTTCCACGCTGCATGCCTAATTCACTTTTATGCAGCCCATAGAGGTAAACCCTTGATGATGTGTCCTTTGGCACCCTGTCATTTGGCTCCTACTGTGCTCTCAGTGATGTGCAAGGCCCTGTTTGTACAATGCATTGACATCCGTTTTGGCATTTGGATACCAAATAATTGTCCTCTATGCGTTTGTGCACACACTTCAGAGTGAACTGAAAAAGGTTTAATAATAAATACCTCATACTGCATTTGAAGGTGGTGTAAGATGGTTATGCAGATGTAATGCACACTGACATGCAAGACAGTCCCATCCATCAATATATTCTGTGGTATAGTAATCCACCAGGATAACCTACAAAGACATCCCAGTCAAAAGTTCATCAGTAAATGTTGGAAGAGTTGTGTTCCACCAGTCTTGTCTTGCATTATGAATATGTTCTCTTGGCCAGGGGGGCTGTAAAAGGGGGGAAACTAGAAAGATTCTTATGCTATGTTTCCACTGAGTGGTGTGGTTTGGTTTCATACAGTTTAATAGGCCTGTAAAGATTTCTTTTCTTCTCTCATCAAAATAGGAATTCTTTTTTGTTTTTAAAAAAGTAACATTCAGTCAACTTTTGAAATGGTTGGTGGAAAAAAAAGCCTTTCGGAACATTTATTCATGGATTTAGTGGACAAATGTAAAATCTGCAAAAGTTTTGAATATTTGACAGGGTTAAGAGATCGGAGATTCATGAGGACTGATTACATGAATAATGGAAAAATCTGAAATATTTAAAGTGGTCCAAATGCCTTAGACTCTTACTCTGTATGCCTTACTCTGTATAGTACATAATTTAGTTCACCATTTTTTCTTTAATTTCTGCTTAACAGTGTTTTCTCCACAGTTCCACCTGATCAATACCAGTTTATACACATGAACAATGAGTCTTTTGTGTACACTTAGGTCAGATACGTGGACCTGCTCAACACCACAAGACGAGTTTATATTTTTGAACCCGTTAAACCACATTTAATGGCAGTTCAGCTAGATGCTGTCATATTAATCAACATCAGACCTCCACAGTTTATAGTCATTTAAGGTGTTAATGAGAATACTAGATTAATCACTCTTTCCGTGGTTGTTATTGATTATATAAGAATAAGATAAGAACTACCTTTACAACCATATAGAAAGGAGGACCCTCTTGAAAACGAGATGCCACATCTTGAACATCTTACTTTTTAAATGTATGTATGCATTTCGCCATATCAGAGAGAATCTACTTTTGAACTCTCTTTTATAGTTGTTCCTGCTGATATATTGACACTGTCATGTCTCCTCTGCCTCTACACCAATCCTACCGATGACATGTAGACTACACAGACATGTCTAGATACGTTCCTTCCACTGAAGAAGGCTGAGGGCAGAAATAACATCTGGCTCAGAATGTGTCTCCCATCTGGAGAAGTTGGCATATCCCCGAATGCCATAATTGGGGACAATTTCAAATGGAATTTTCTAGAACACATTGTCTGAAATAGGCAGAAAGCAACAGAGAGAGAGAGAGAGAGAGAGAGTGTGTGTGTGTGTGTGTGTGTGGGTTGTTATGTGTGTGTGTGTGAGTGGGGGGGTTCACATATTGAGGTGTTTGCAGACATGCCTCAGATAAATATTTTGGGGTAAATATCTTAATATCTGACATCTAGTATATTTTATTTTTTATGTATTTCCATATGCAGTCAAATGTTTGTTTTTTACCCTGTGAAGCACTTTTGTTGCTTTGTGTATTAATGCTGCTCCATAAATAACCTTCTCTTGCTTGCCTACCCTTGTTAGATGACCTAAGGGCAGAACGTGTGGGAGAGATGCCTACATTTAAAGAGATGCCATGACATGCAGGACACTGAAAACCACAAGAGACTGAGTTTATGTTATAGTGCTATAAGACACTGATAATGCTGCATCTTTTTAACCTGCAACCAGGAGAATGTGGACGAGGACAATGGCCACTACAAATGGAAAGGAGAGTAGGCTGATCATGGCATTGTGAGTTTGACAAAGCAGCACTGATGCAGTAAAATAAAAGGAACACCCCCCAAAAGAGGATAGCTTTGCACTTAATTTAGGGAAGCTTAGGACATACTTTCACATCTATTATATTACACTAGAAAGGGCCTTCGGTTAGGAGTGTATGGGCCCTTAGGTCAGATTATTTAGCTGGCAGTGAAAGAGCGTAACATTAAGTGTGGCCTGTGATATAAAGGACTAACAGTCAAAAGCCCTGGCAAGAGCTGTGAAAGCTCGATTCATTCATTTTTTATTTTTTTTTAAATGTAATTTTTCATGACAAACATTAATACTAAGTGTGCTAATATTTGACAGCAAGCACCAAATAACTGCTTAACTGTATACAGTGTAGTGATAATGCAATCTAATATGTTGACCCTGATGTTAGAACCATGTATTTAACAACCTGTTTTTGTTTTACTTTGGTTCTTGGATCTACTCTTAGAATAAGTTCTACGGCAAATATAAATAGAAAATGACTTGTTTTGCTAACCAAGTTCATTTGCACAAATGAACTCTATGATATCATTTTCATCTTAATACTCAATGTTTGCACTCTGTTTTTTTTATTCTTGGCAGTTATTGGAAAATTAAGTCACTTACACAGCTCTTTTTCTCCTTTGAACTTCCATTAAAAGTACTTTTACCAGTCACTAAGGCCATTTGTATGATCTGTTAATATTTTAGACATTTTTAGGCAGTATGATATTCTTTTCTCCCTCTGTGTACTGCACCCCCCATCTCTGTAAAAAAGAAAAGCTTTTGCTTTTATTCTGCAAAATACTGCTTCTACTTATCCCAATTCCAACAACATGTAGAATACACAAAAGCAGCACTGGGGCATAGAATGGAGGTATAAAATAGATTTCTTGCATAAATATGTAATATTCTATAAGGAGTGTGGTTATTGCCTTCACTGTTGTGGTTTAATTTGACTGAAAATCATCCAGAAGTATTTCATGCCACGTTGGCTGTACACAGAATAACACAGAAATCAGTCCAACCAATCTTGGAACTTATCAACAGCCATCTTGTAAGTAATCAATTTCTATAAATACATTTCCATATAAAAATTATGCCAATCATAGAAGTTAATCCTAAATACCAATTCCCCTCCTGCACTTTAGTTGGACCGTAAACAATTACATCACACATTAACAGAAGTCTTGGCAGGAGTTGTTTCTTCCTAATTGGTTTCCTGCACAAAAAGCCCCCTAAAAGTTGGCTGTCACTACCTGAGATGACCAATATTAGAAGACAGCAGATGGATGAGACTGTGTTGACAAAACATGTGTTTATAAATGGGACGATATTTAGAGGTTATTTCAAATGATCCTGAATCAGAGGTCAGTACTGTAATGTTTGCTTGTATGACTGACTCTAGGGCTGACACCTACAGGTCAGTGGGTCAGTTAGTTAGTTGCTGGGCTCTTATTCAACCAAAAATCTCAGTGGTTAAAAAAAATCATGTATTTCACTTTTAGAAAAAAAAAAAAAAAACTTTACATATGCAATTAAAATCAATATTAAATGATCACATATTAGATATTGTGTTGCTTATCAGATGTATTGCTGAGAGGACTTGCTTACAAACTCCAATGACTGTTGGTCCATCCTCAGCTGTTAAAACACAACACACACATAGACATGCTCATGGCAGCAGCTTCTTTCTCTCTCAGTCTGCAGCTTCCCTTCAAGCTTCCCATTGTACTCATTTTAAGGATTCAACTATAGTATTTTAATCTATCAGGTAAAATATTACCCACATTGAATGATGTCAATGCAGTTCCATAAGAAAAGGTGCTTTTATCTACTGCCTCTGTAACGGCAAACATAACTGAAGGACAGTCTTGTATCAGCATCTGCATGTATTGCTGCTATGTAGACTGTCTAATGCAATACAGCTTAGCTTTCTTCCTGCCAAGTCTAAGCTTGGTTACAAATAACTTAAATTCTCAGTCTCATAACTAAATATACACTATATTGCCAAAAGTATTTGCTCACCTGCCTTGACTCGCATATGAACTTAAGTGACATCCCATTCCTAATCCATAGGTGTCAATATGACATCGGCAGAGGTAAAAGTAAGCAGGAACGCACCGGAATGCCGTGCCGGTAAGAAATATACAGACCTCTTCTACCGGAAGCACTGGAATGCCTCGGAAAAGCAACTTTTACCCATGCATACAATGGGAGCCCTTTCTTTTTTCAAGCGAATTTTACCGAAATAAATGTAAAATTGATGACTACATAAAAGTAATCTCCAGAATATGCCTTCTGTGATGTGTTGAACTAGGTTTTAGTGCGCTGGACGAACACTATAATTTGTAGGCTATGGTAATCGCTTACCGTGATAGGTTGCAACTTGTAGTAGGCAGTCACTCGCTGTAGCGTAACTTTAATCCAATGTCCACTGATGCTGTGTTTTTTTGCAGACAACAGGGTGGTCATTTTTGCAAAATAAGCAAAACAAAAATCCACATGTAATAAATTGTGAGGTTTTACGCGTCGTGAAATACTCTCTGTCTCTCTGTCATGCGAGCAGCATCACTCCTTCCGCAAACAAACACACGTAGAAGTGAGAAAACTCAATGCGTTCTTTTCATTGGATGGCTGGTTGCCTAGGCGATGGAAGGACCCCAGACAGTCAAGACAGGTCAAAAAATGCAAAGAAAAAATGACTCTATGTTCAAGAGAAAGAGGGATGACAGGCAGGTTGAGGAAAAGAGAGCGGAAAGTGCAGAGGAAGCACATGGAGCAGGTAGGCTATGCAGTAGGCCATGAAGTCTATCCTTCTGTCAAATATGGCTGATAATGTTACTAGACCAGAGCACAACATTTTTTTGTGTAGTCTAGATTTACTGTGGGCCTAGGCTGTAAGCCAGCTTCTGTGCAGCTCACAGCTAGAACACTGCTGCAGCTGCAGCATGAGATAGCCTACATTTTTATTGTAACACTGAATAAACCCTTGGGTACTGTTCCACTTCCCATCCTTTCGTTAAGGCCAAAAACAGCCACTAACAAAAGCTGCTGTAAAAATATATCAGATAAACATTTTTTCTACTTTTTTTGCATAAATGTGTTAATTAACTTCAGTTCAGTTAGAGAAAAGCAGGCTTTAACAGCATCTTGCTTGTATGATGCTCGCGCTTTGCGTGCAAGCAAAAAATTTTTTTTTGTAGTTGCACAGTTCCTGCAAGAATCTTATCTTACTTACTTTCACCCTTGGACGTCGGTCCACCATTTGCAGCTATAACAGCTTCAACTCTTCTGGGAAGGCTGTCCACAAGGTTTAGGAGTGTGTTTATGGGAATTTTTGACCATTCTTCCAGAAGCGCATTTGTGAGGTCACACACTGATGTTGGACGAGAAGGCCTGGCTCTCAGTCTCCACTCTAATTCATCCCAAAGGTGTTCTATCGGGTTGAGGTCAGGACTCTGTGCAGGCCAGTCAAGTTCATCCACACCAGACTCTGTCATCCATGTCTTTATGGACCTTGCTTTGTGCACTGGTGCACAGTCATGTTGGAAGAGGAAGGGGCCAGCTCCAAACTATTCCCACAAAGTTGGGGGCATGGAATTGTCCAAAATGTCTTGGTATGCTGAAGCACTCAGAGTTCCTTTCACTGGAACCAAGGGGCCAAGCCCAGCTCCTGAGAAACCACCCCACACCATAATCCCCCCTCCACCAAACTTTACACTTGGCACAATGCAGTCCGACAAGTATCCTTCTCTTGGCAACCGCCAAACCCAGACTTGTCCATCAGATTGCCAGATGGAGAAGCGCGATTCGTCACTCCAGAGAACGCGTCTCCACTGTTCTAGAGTCCAGTGGCGGCGTGCTTTATACCAGTGCATCCAACGCTTTGCATTGCATCTGGTGATGTATGGCTTGGATGCAGCTGCTCGGCCATGGAAACCCATTCCATGAAGCTCTTTGCGCACTGTTCTTGAGCTAATCTGAAGGCCACATGAAGTTTGGAGGTCAGTAGCGATTGACTCTGCAGAAAGTTGGCGACCTCTTTGCACTATGTGCCTCAGCATCTACTGACTTTGCTCCGTCAGTTTACGTGGCCTACCACTTCGTGGAATATTTAGGAGCAAGGAAATTTCACGACTGGATTTGTTGCACAGGTGGCATCCTATCACAGTTCCACGCTAGAATTCACTGAGCTCCTGAGAGCGACTCATTCTTTCACAAATGTTTGTAAAAGCAGTCTGCATGCCTAGGTGCTTGATTTTATATACCTGTGGCCATGGAAGTGATTGGAGCACCTGATTCTGATTATTTGGATGGGTGTGCGAATACTTTTGGCAATATAGTGTATCTCTGATACTTACAAAAAGCTGTTTTTGCCAATAATAAAAGCAAAATTTGTTAAACATCATACATATAAGCAATACAAACTGCCATGACAGGTAACTAATGATAAACATAGCAAGTGTGCTACTTGTGTCCAAATAAGCTTCAGAGCTAGCACCAGTTAGCTTCCCCATTTTATATTAAAAACAAAATTAATAAAATAAAAACAGTATTTCATGTATGAACTTTATATAAATGTAAATGTCAGAAAGACAGTCTTGTATGAGCATCATTGTCTAGTGCTACTTTGCAGACCGTCCAATGCAATACAATAGACAGTAAAAACAATTGGACCAAGTCATGTGACGTCAGCTGATTGACTATCAACAGAACCTGACATACATCATGTCACTAAACTGGACTTTACATCAACCTACGCACACAGGAGAAGGCCATATTGAAGCAGGGCTTAAGACCGTCTGACTAATAGCAACTCTGAGTGGATGTGCGGCTACATCAATCATGTCCCTTTTTCCAACAACAGAAATCCTCAACAAAATAAAAATGGTTGCAATATATAAAAAAATGTGCCCTTCACAATAAGAGCACAAAGGTGTATCATATATGTAGACCAAAGCTGTTTTTTGAATCAGGCTGTAAAGATGTTTATTTAGACGGTAAAAATCATCTGTTTCCTGCACATATCATAACACTTACAGTGGCTCCTGGAGCCAGCCTCAAGTGGACACTTGAGGAATTACGGCTTTTGGAATGGGCCTCCATTTTCAGCCCTTGATACTAAAGACTGAGCTTACTTACTGCTGGGCAAGGAAAGCAGGGCAGGTGACAACGTGTTGCTTCTTTATGATGATTACATGGTGTTGATACATGCATTTCATGTTTGTACTGATTTAGTGTAGTTTTCTGTGTAATTTTCAGTTTACATCAGTTTACAGTTCAAATCAAGCTTCAGTAAACTAAAAAAAAGTAAAGACTGCAGACCCCCCCCAAAGGTTCACATATATGAAGAAAAGCCTTCTGTTTTGAATGTTCTCTTAATATTTCCTCCCTATTATTCAGGAGGGTAAGAAAAGATGTTGGCAGCACTGTTTGTTTCCCTTTGCCAAGTTAGTTTCTGAAGCAGTGAAACTGAATTGTACAATCAGCCTATTCTGGTCTGTGGCTTGTTTTTTCAATTCAAATTCTTTAATAATGTGGAGTGATGGTGGCCCCCTCTGCAGCAATGCATAGCCCTAGCTTCTGTGGCAGCATTTTCTGTCACACAATCTCACTTAAAGAAATCCTAAATGATTATTTAATGCCAAAACTAATTATTTTGATTCATGGTGAAAGTTGACAGTCAAGAGCAATTGAGTTTTGCTAGGGTATAATTGTAAAGAATGTAACAAGATGGAGGTCTTATATTAACAGTATTTCCCTTTATCTTTTTCCCAGCTTTTCCACATCACTACATATTTATAGTCTGAATTTCTGCATTGTTAAAATGGTACATGATGAGTTGAAATGCAAATGCTACTGTATTGTGTGTCTCCTCCAGACAAAGACCTTGCCTATTAAATATATGACCAGAAATACTAAAATCATAAAAAATGTGTTATTTAATAACAAGAAGTTAGTCAATTTGTCTTATACTGTGTTTCAGACAGCAACAGCCATGTGACAATGGGAGAAATTGAACACATATACAAGAGAACGTTAATATGAGGAAAATGTGAAGATTCTTTTCAATAAAAACAGATCATTTTAGGCTAGCTGTAAACATTAAAATGTCATATTTCTTTCTTTTGTTATTTAATATGACCTGAATACCCAAATTTATCTGCTACAGGTCTTGTGTAGAAGATTTGTAACATTTCAATCAAACCCTTTTACCTCAGACTTTTTAAACCTAATTAACTATATGAATTTTAAACAACATGCCACCACCTCCACACATAACAAAGGACATATATCAGATGTGGTTTTAACTCATGAACTGTCAGCAAGCATCACTGCCGTGACCAACGTTGGTTTCAGTGATCATTTTGAGTGTTTTTTGATGTGCGTGATTTTAACAAATAGGAAATTCCAGAGTGAACTTTAAGTAAATGCTATCTTACTGCAGAAGTGGCTGCAAATTTTATTGATATTTTAATAGCTACTCCCCCAGATATTTTACCTTCTTCCTGTGATATTATTGTAGATGTTTTTAACAATAATTGAAAAAGTTAAAAACAAATTCAAAACCTCCTTGGAGAAGTGAAGAAACTTTACTATTGAAAAGAAACTGTCAAAGTGCCAAAGGGAGATGGAGAAGAAATAAATTAACGGTCAATTACCAGATCTCTCAGGAGCAAATGTCAGTATACAACAATGCAATCAAAAAAGCAAGGATAAATCATTTTTTAAAAGCCAAAACCCACAACAACCCAAAAATTCTCTCCTCAACAAGTGATCATTTAATTAACCCTGTTTTTAATCTCCTCCATCACTTCACCACACATTCAGTGTGTAAAGATTTTGCAGTCCACTTGAGTAAATACGTGAAAATCTCTCCCACACTGAAGGGAAATAATTTGGACCCATCGATTTTAGATAACTACAGGCCAGTTTCCAATCTGCCATTTTTAAGTAAGATTGTAGACAAACTTGTTTTTAACTAATTACATAATTTTACGAAAACTTTAATATCAGTCTGGCTTCAGGACCAGCCACAGCACAGAGACAGCATTAGTTAATATAGTCAATGATCTCAGGTCAAACATGGATCAAAAAATGCCCTCTGTGCTTGTGCTGCTTGAACTGAGTGCAGCATTCGACACTGTAGACCACCAAATCATTTTACATGGATAGACTCAGTGGTTTGATTGGAATCTCTGGCACTGTTATTAATTTTTAATTGGCTTTAATCTTATCTGACGGAAAAAAGTTTAATGTGAACATGGGGGAATGCCAGTCTGAACTTTACAACACTGACTTTGGCATCCCTCAGGGTTCAAATTTTGGTCCTATACTCTTCTTAATAATTTTATGTTACCTTTAGGAGATGTACTTTACATGTCAGGTCTTGGATGGCAGACAACTTTCTACAGCTCAACCAGCACAAAACTCAGGTTTTAGTCACTGGTACAGGTCCACAGAGAGAGAAACTAGAGAGCAAATTCAAGCCCTGTATTTGAATCCTGTCAACAGGTCAAAAATCTTGGTGTTATATTTGACCTGTATATCAAACAAAATCTTTTTATCATTTAAAGAACATTTCCAGAGTGTGCCAGTTTCTCTCTCAGGGCAATTCAGAGACTCTTATTTATGCTTGTATTACCTGGAGGATTAATTATTGTAATGCTCTACTTTCTGGTCTTCCTAAAAAGAACATCTCACAGCTTCAGCTGCAGCAAAACTCAGCTGCAAGGATGCTGATGAAGACCAGAAAGAGAGCCCACATGACACCAATTTTAAAGGCTCTGCATTGGCTTCCTGTATCTTGTAGAAGTTATCTCATGGTTATATTATTAGATTTTAAATCCCTTAATGGTCTTGCTCCTTATTATTTATACAATTTGCTTTTACCATATGAACCCAGTGGAGCCCTCAGGTCTTAGGTAGTGGTCTTTAATAGTCCCCAAAGTTAGAACTAAAATATATGGTGAACCATCGTTTTAATGTTATGGTCCTCATCTGTGGAACAGTCAACCTGAAACCCTGAGGGCACCAACATATGTTCATATTTTTAAAGGCAAACTAAAGTCCTACCTTTTAAGTCGGGCTTTAAGCTGATTATGTTTACTATTGTTACTTAATCTTATTTATTTATTTATTTTAACTTTAGTAGATTTTATTACACATTTGATGTTTGGCTATCTCATTTTACCATATTATTATTTTAAATTTTATTTTATTTACTTATTTATTCATTTATTTTTCCTATTGTACTTTTTTCAGTCTAATTTCTCATCGTGATTTTTTATAGTCATTTTAGTCCTAGCTCCTGTGTTTCCTCATTTTTAATTCAAGATGACGTTTCCTCAGTCCTCTAATTGTGTTTTCCTGTTAGAATCTCCTCTTCATGTCTTTGTGTGTGTGTAAGTGAGTGTGTGTGCAGTATGTGGATCACGAGGGTGGGTGGGGTTTTGTATTTTCATTGTATTCAATTTTCTACTTTATTTATTTTCTTGTCTTTTATTTCTTTTCTTTTTATGTAAAGCACTTTGTGCTACAAGACTTTGCATGAAAAGTACTACACAAATAAAGTTTGATAGATTGATTGATTTGCAAAGTACAATAGTCCTTTAGAGTAAAGATAAAGATCTCTTTTCTATACACTCAGACAAAAACAAACAAACAAACAAAAAAAAAAAAGCAAAAACAAAAAAAAAAAAAGCAGTGGGCAGCCCCAATCCATTCAGAATTTAATACTTATATCATTTAACCTTTGTATAACTAGATAAAAACCCATTGAAATCCAGGTCTTCAACAAAGGTGACCTGGCCAAGAGGCTCCAGGTGGCAGCAGTTCATTTCTGGCACATAGAACAGATAGATGAACAACACCACTAGAGTGCAAAGTGTAGCAGCTTTAAGTTCTATGAAGAAAAGTGTACAAATAGAAAGGAACTAATCCAAGAAGGGCCTTATGAATCAGGGTCAACCAGTGCGTATACCTTTGTACACTCAGAGAAGGCCAGCCAGATTTAATATACAGTTCACAATGAGTGAGGCGAACATAACCAGTGGCAAACGTCATGGCTCAGTGATAAACAATGTTCAAAGAGTGAAGACATTTAGTTAAAGCACTAATATACAGCACATCACCACAATAAAGCCAAGGCAGAATGGTTGCTGACGCTTGCAGTTTCCTAGCCCTGATGGAGAAGGAATATTTATTTCTGTAATAAATACTGAGCTCAACCTAATTTTGGTGATCAACCTGGCAAAGTGCACTTTTAAAGAAAGTTCAAGAACAAAGCCTAAGTATTTCATTTTAGACACTATCTCTATTGGTTGTTATTGGGGAGCAAGGATAATTGGGATATTCCCTGGCAACTTACTTAAATTAGAAAAAAAAACCCATGAGCTTAGTTTTTTGTCTGTATTCAAAACCAATTTCAGTTTTTTAGATAAGACAGAAGAATGTTAAATGCTCGAAAGGCTCAAAACAGCATAAATAATGGTATCATCTCCATTAAACTGATACACAGCACTTGACACATTGTGACACAGATTGTAAATTTATATTGAAAATAAAATGGGTCCCAGGACTGACCCTTGGGGCACCCCTTTGGCAACCTCCAGAACAGAAGAGGTGGATCCAGCCCAGCACACATGATGTTCTGTTAGAAAGTGGCAAATTTGATATTTGGATGTTATGTAAGACATTTATCAGCAAACTGCGGTCTTGTGCCAAATGCTTTTGACAAATTGATTAAAAGCAACACAATATTTTTTAACTGTTGTGAGCCTCAATAAAATCATTTAAAACCTTAAGAGCAGCCGTAACAGTGCAAACTTTGTTGACTTTGGGATTTGCATGGACTCATTAAGGAGCATTCTGTTGAATTTTTGCCTTAAGACTTTGCTCAAAATTAGTATACGATCAAAATCTTAATGGTATTTAAAGTATAAACTGTTCCTTTTGCTCTCTTTTATTTCTACTCCTTCCTCTTACCACTGCTCCTCCTGCCACCATCCTTTTTCCAGCTCCAGGGGTCATTTTGGGTGACAGCTTCAGTAAATAATGAGAGAGTTCAGAAGTCTGGATAGTGGAAGATCAGGCGTAAGGCCTCCCGTAAGCCATCTGTGAATTTATGTTCCAGATGGATTGTTTGAAGACCCACGCACATAATTCATCACAATTAACACCATTTTGTCCTGCAGTGTTCTGAGCAGTGCTGCTCAGTATTCTCCTCTTGTCTTGTCACTGAGTCCTGCTGCATTTGATGAGGAAGAAAGATGATGCCATATAACAAGGTTTGTCACAGTTATAAAGAAGTTAGTCTTCCAGTACCAAACTGAGCTTCTCCGCAAAAACATGACGGTTGAATGACTGATTAAAGCCACCTCATTCATCATGTTGTATTTATTTACTGCTAAGCCTCAAGTTTGAGTCCTGCTCATTCAGCTGGTACAGGTTTTTTGTGATTAGACTAAACAAGAGTGTTAAAAACAGCTGAAATGTAAGTTGTCTGGATGATAAATGCACCAGGGAGATAACCTGAAGTACACCATATAAGCCTTTGAGTTATGGCAATAAAATAGAGCCTGTGACAGATTCTTAATGAAAGATTTTAAGCCAGAGATGCAAAGATATTACATTTACCTGCATATTCAAAATGATGGAGAGACAGACCAAATAAAGTCTAAATTCCACAGGCAAAACTCTTATTCCACCTTTTGTACAAAAAAATATTTCTGAAGTTAAAAAAAATGTCACCAGTACTGGAACTACATTATATTGTCAAAAAATAAGTTAGTAAATAAAAAGCAAAAACAACACTTCTTAGGTTCACAAAACGTGAATTACAGTTTTTCACGCGATGAAAATAACTGGAACTACTGTATGGGGTCAGAGGCCAAACCACAGAACGGAAAAATGGGTAGAAATCATTGAAGAGTTTTGAGTATCCAGTGGGCTGTATATTGAAGAAAGCCACCCAACACAATGGTCAGCTGGCTACTGGTGTGTTTTTCTGGCTTACTAGTGGTGATTTAATATATTTTTTCCCAAAGAGAATATGTCGAAACTTATAAAAGAACTATTGGAGCACCCGCAAAAGAAAGGTAGACCAGGGCAAGAGAGGCTGTACTGGTAAAGAAAGACAAGTAAGGATCTGCAAGCAATACAGGGGCCATCAGCCAGACGTCGTCGTTAAAAGGGATAGTTCTAGTTTTTTCTTAGTTTTGTGTTTTGGTAACTACAGTTTCACTTCAGGAATATTTTTTTGCCTTTAAATTGCATGTACTGATATATTGTTGAAAATGTGTTGATGTGCCATGTTATTTATAGTTCATACTGGCTGATAGCAACTGTGACAAAAATAACTGGGGATTTTATTTGAAGATGGAAGTGTTTGGACCTTTTAATTAAATAGCTTTCTGGCTGGAGGATTATTAGTCAGACTGCTCTTTTAAACATCCAAAAGCTGCTGCACAATCTCCGTAAACACATTGCTGGGATATGATTAAATCCTTAATTATATTTTGCTTTTAAAGACCTTAGCAAAGCTGAGAAAATCTCTTTCAGTGAAGATGTATTAAGATATTAAGAAACAGTTTAACTAATGAGAAATAAATAATTGCACACAGCTCCAGTTTGCATACCAAGTCCATCTCTTTCAGTTTTCATACATAAAATCATGAATACAATTGTTTTTTCGTCTTGTGGTGGAAAAAAAGCACTCCAAAGTGCATGCAGTAGTTATTGTGAGTGCACATTTGTCAGAAAAGCAGTAGGAAGAGAGACCACAGAGCTCATGCCCACAACCAGGTGAAAATGCTCCTCTAGATGGATCTGCTCTGAGGGTTCACCATTAAGAATCACTCTTTGACTGCAGAGGGCACTTACAGGCTCTGTACAGTTTTTCTGCAGGCAGGGGAAATGCTGTTCTCTGTGAAAGGCACTGAAATGGGTTCAGTTTTTATGGACAGCAGGACCAGCAACCAAATGTACAGAAAATAAGTAGAGGAATTCTATGGCCCGCAAACAATTAAAACACCTTTTTTTTTAAGAAAGCAAAAACAAACACACCCATAACAAAAAAAAAAAAAGCTAAAAAAAGGTAAATTATCCAGAGAAAAGACATGGATATAACTTATAATATTATCTCTGTCAAACATGCATTGAAAAACAAACAAATTAACAAACAAAGAACATATAAAAATAATTTCCACATTTAGAAATTGCTTTTTAGTTCAATTTAGATGTTACATTTCAAAACTATTTTCAATTCAATATCAAAAATTCAACTAAAAGTTATTCATTTAGTGATTTAGGACCCAAATGGTCTGAATGAGATTTATCCTGACCTTTAGATTTATTATTCAAATTGTTGCTACACTCCGACAACATTATGGTTGAAAACCAGGACTATGATGTATAAGACAGCCACACAGTGCTTGTTCTGTGATATGCAGTGGTCAACACAGTTAGACACATAAATATACAGGAGTGCATGTACAAAATAATTTTAGTCTAATTATACACTAGTAAGCGTGATGGCATTTACACTTTTTGAAAGTTCTGTTTGTTTTGGGTTTTAAAGCTCAAACAAACTTTGGTCTTCTTGGCAAAGAACCAAACTCTGGTCTACCAACAAATAGGGATCTTATGCTGCGTTCCAGGCAACCCGTAACTCGTGTTTTTCCCACCTGTAACTCGTGAAAGTGCACTGGAATGGCAGTCAAACTCGTAACTTCCCACCTGTGAACTTGTACCAGATCGATGTACTCCGAGTTACGACTTGTGACGTCACATCACTGCCTAATCAATATGGCAGCCTCTAAGTAACGACACATACCGTTAAATTTAAAGTATAAGCTTCTGTTACCTTCTGCACCGTTTCCCCTCCTCCATTTCACTCAAATGATCAAGTTGCAGGCTTCTTTGGTGATTGAAATGATTAAGCATACATCTTATAATGTCTGCCATGTTGTTTTGTTTACATACCAGAATTCCTTGTGCTCAAACTGAAGTTTTGATTTGATTTAGTTTATTAATTTGTTTAATTTATAATTAATTTTGTTTAATTTGCCTGGAACGCTTTCAGGTCAGAACTCAAAGATTTCAACTGGGAAATTTCCGAGTTACGGGTTGCCTGGAACGCAGCATTAATTTTGCTTCGGAGTCGACTAGAGTTTGGTTTGCAGTGGGTGTGAAAGCCATCCTAACCAAACAAGGACCAAACTTGGCAATCAAACCAAAAAGGAGTGAACTGTGGCTTGAATTTGGCCGAACATCACTACAGTAAGAAAGCAAACTTAGCTTTCACCGACAATATTCAAGCAGAGTGCAGCTAAAGTAGGCATAGCACCACCAGCCTCCAGTCCACTTAACAGGCTAACATCTTCAAGTCTGTGCAGAATATGTTTAGACATTACTCCAGTCTACTCCAGTTATCTTTATTTTATACTTCACGGCACAGAAAACTTACGAAACAATGTTATATCTCAGAACCTGCATGTATTTCCAGGTCATACTGCAACAATGGGCCAGATAGGAGGCATAAATACCACAACTACAGCCCCAACTAGTGGTGGGAGGCTAGATTACATAACATTTGACAGGCTTTGGTCTACTTGACTACATGCAGTGTGAAAGAAAACCAAACCAATTGGAAAATGAAACATTGTTGCCATTTTACCCCCCAACCAAACTGCTGAACTTTAGCTGTGCGAGCAACTTAAGAGTTTTAGTTTTGGTTTTGTGGTGGGTGCAGTTTGATGGCATTGTTACAACACTGTTACCACATAGTAGGAAGATCTGTGTCTGAGCTTTTCTGTATTGAGTTTGCTTGCTTCTGCTGTGTGTGCATAGATTTTCTCTAGGTACTTGCTCAATTGCTCAGTTGGTTTATTTGGTAACTCTACTTTCCAGTAGCTGTGAGTGAGTGCGCCTGGTTGTTTGTCTCTAAATTTTAGCCCTGTGATTGACTGGTAAGTTCAGAATGTACCCTGCCCCTTGCTCAATGATAGCTGGTTTGCTCAAGCTCCCTGTGATCCTGAACAAATACATGGAATAAATAATAGAGTGAATGGATAAAATTTGTTGTGCTTTGAAATTGCAGCTGCCTCAAGCTTAGTTCTTAATTTAAAGAGAAGAAAATGATTTCTCAGTAGATTTAAGGTAACAGCATCAACTTAACCACTGAAAAAACCTCCATGGATCGATAAGTAACAAAAAGCAAATAGATACTTTAAAAATGGAAATGTCTGATACCATAAGGTGCAGATTACTTTTGTCTTGTCCACTAAGCTACCTGTGGGTCTTCAAAGTGAAATAAAGCACTTAAAGATGGTGCCCTTATTTTCTTATGCTACTACAATCAGAAGATGCTGAAGTGAGAGGTACTTGGCTGCAGCCTTATAGGCAGCTTATTAATGGTGCTCCCGACTGCCCCACCTAAAATATTAATGACATATTTGATTGCATTCTTAAAAACAAGAAAAGGTTATTGAACCAGATGACTTCATCTCTGTAAATACAAACTCCACTTTATACCACAGTTGTAAAAGTACTGAAAGAATATGCTGCTGCTTAATGAGAATTGTTTTACATCCATTTTATTGCTTATCACAAAAAAAGACATCTAAATATACTCTTATGGATTATTACAACTGTTTCAGAGGAATCTTTATCACCTCATCTGAAGAATACTTCTCATCCATCGATTTATTGTATAGTATTTGTAATGCTTGTTAAATTGATCTAAGCTATCATTGGCTGAGACGCTGACTGGTCCCCAATGGGTGGGACAATCAGTCAGGCACACTCACAGGGCGTCCGCATGGTGCCTTTATGAGATACACCTCCTGTTATATCTGCCATCACTGTCAAAGCCATTGAGCCTTTGTGGGTGAACAAGTGTTTCAGGCTGTTTGAAGTATAAAAGGAGTATTTATCAGTCACAGTTTTAAAGTCACAGTGTTAAGTGTTTTAACAATTAAAACTTCAAAAACAGTCAACTATTACACTTGATGAGAGTTAAAGTACCAACTTGCCTGAAAGA